>WOVY01010515.1:0-600000 GCA_013436015.1 Rhipicephalus annulatus
TGCCGAACATCAGTCAGATGTCTCTATCGATAACGAGGCAATGCTTTCCAGTCCTAACACAACTGAGCAGGAGGTATATCTCATTCAGAATCAATAATTAATCGGGATGTAGATATGGTGCTCGCCTTTTGAAACGCACCAGATCACCCACTAGCAAACTTAATAATTCTTCTCATCCGAAAACAAAAAAGAGTGTGAAGGAACCAATGACGAAAAGCGGACTTCTAAAAGATAGTATCTTAGATCAAGCAGTTGCTACTGCTTGCTTATCATCATAGGGTACCTTAGAGTACTTCAGTGGAACTGCCGTTCAATTCTCTCTGCAACTACAGACTTATTATACCTAATTTCTCAACATCTCCAGACGTTCATAATCTTACAAGAAACTTGGCTGTCTGCTGATCAAAACTTCTATCTAAAAGACTATCAGTGCTTTCGACTTGACCGAGACTCACGTGGTGGAGGATTAATGTTTTTCATTTCATCCAAAATTTGCCATAAAGCACACTTAGTTTACCAATAAATATCACACGATTATGAAGTAATGGTTCTGGAAGTTCACTTTCCAGGATGCGCGCCACTATCTATAGTCAAACAACTACTTTCCGGCTGGAATACAAGATGAAAGAGCTCTTGACGTGACTGCGAGTTTTGCAGAAACAGTATGCTATTTGCGGGAGACTTCAATTCCCATCACGTTTCATGGGGATTCCGCACTGATTCATCAGGAAACGGTTTGTGGGACTGGACTAACCGGAATAACCTTATTTGTTGGAACTCCAGAGTTCCGACATTCGTTCGATGTAATTCGAGGGTCCGTCTTAGACTTGACATTTGCCAGCTCAAGTGTGACAATATCGTCTTGGACTGTTCGTGATACTGCTACAAGTAGTGATCACTGCCCCCTGGTATTTGAAGTCAGCATTCCTTTAGTGACGGTAGATCGCCAGGTGCAAAGTTTTGTAAACTACTCTAAATTTTAAAAAGAACTTGCAGTCAACGCTGTCTTCCTTGCCCAATATGGAAACAAATATGAAAGCTATGAGCCTTTGTTCCACCCTAAAGTGTACAATTAAAAAATCACAGTTCACTATATCTTCAACAAAGGGAAAATTCATATCTGCCTGGTGGAATGCGGATTGCGCCAGAGGATTATAGACGCCGCAACGCTGCATGGAAAAAACTCCTCACCACCAATGTCCGACTAATGGAGAAATTATTTATTTGCTAAAGCTACCTTTAGGAGAACAGTTTCATTAGCGAAAGACGATTATGAAGAAAACGGTACACCTACTTATCCAAGATGGCAACAAGAAAGCTCTATTCAGATTTTCTCCGTAATCGTAAAGCTATTACAGCACACGTAAATATTGACTCAGTTATTCTTTCTCCAACTGATTTGGAAAATACATTAACGGAAATTGCAATAGAATTGGAGAAGAGATTTACATCACAAATCAAAATAAAGTGTACAAACCGTCATTCGGAAATGATTTTATTGAAGTAAGTAGGATGAACTTGCGCACGTCGTTCATATTCTGCCAAACACAGGTCCTGGACCAGATGGCGTCACTTCGGAAATGTTAAAAAATATTATTCGACATCTCTCCTGAAGACCTTCTTAACGTTGTCAACTATTCACTTGAAAATAGTTGGATACCTCCTGACTGGAGACTTGCAAAAATAATACCGCTTCTTAAAAAACAGCGACTAGGAATGCAGATAGATAACATTAGGCCAATCGCTTTAACATCACACGTAGTTAAGTTAATAGAAAGAATACTTTACAGTAGAGTTACGAAGTTCATAACAGATAATGCGATACTCAGTGCGTGCCAGATTGGATTTAGACCAGGTTACTCTATATGGTGGGCGCATGTTGATTTAGAGGCTCGTATAAAGCTTGCTCGGCACAGACGACAATATGCGGCCCTAGTAACCCTTGATTTAGCCAAGGCATATGACAGTGTTGAACATGCTATTCTTATCAATGTCCTAAAAGATCTTACGTTCCCGCAGTACATAACAAATTGGATATACGAATTTTAAAAGACAGAAAATTTTATTGCTTCCAACGAGGTATTTCCACGCCGAAGTATAGCCAAACGAGAGGTGTTCCTCAAGGCTCTGTTCTATCGCCTGTGCTATTTAACATTTTGTTAAGTTCAATACCACAGAGTGATAAGGTACACGTATATGTATATGCAGATGATATCGCGTTCTTTGCATCTGACAACGATATTTATTCACTACATTTGACTTTACAGTGTTATTTGGCAACATTGGAAACCTGGTTTCAGAAAATTCATATGAACCTGAACGTAACTAAAAGTGCTCTAATAGTTTTTCCGTTGGACGCACCAGTTACTATTTCTCTTCAGTACCATCAGGAAATAATACCCCAGGTTAATTGTATTAAATATCTGGGTGTACTGTACGACCAAAAACTGAGCTGGCGTGACCACATTGAATATATTAAAATTAAGGCTACACGCGCTGTTGGAATGATAAGTAGGCTTAGCCGCCTCCGTTCCGGTCTTCGCAGAGATACGATGATCATGATTTATCGCATGTACGTTCGTCCGATTCTTGAATTCGGATGTGTACTATTCTCTGGTGGACCAGCATACAAAATAACCCCCTCATTCTTTTAGAGCGGGAAGCGCTACGTAGTTGTTTAGGTGTGCCAAAATTCACAGCTAACAATGTTTTGTATCAAGAAGCTCGGATACCCACCCTTGCTTGCAGATTTCGTATTTTAACAGTAAACACCTATTTAAAATTTTCTGAATCCACTTTAAGAAGGCGACAATTTGTATTCTTTGCCGAGCCTGGTGTCTTCTTCAATGAACATGGTCCCGTGTATATAAACCCCAAGTGCTATTTGTTCAAACACTTCTAGATACTTTAAATGTTAATATATTCGAGATCACACCACCTGTCAAACCAATCGGCCAAGTCCAAATAGAATTTGACAATATCTTCCCCATGAACGCAAAACACTTGCCCTCTAAATATTTGATTGGTTTATTAGAACAACACCTGTCTCAATTAGGTACTAATACAGTAATTGCAACGGATGCATCTATGAGTGGCGAGAAGGCAGGTGTGGGTATTTTTTCTCTCTCATTATTCTGGTCATTTTCATTACGCCTCCCAGATTATACACCAATATTTGAAGCGGAATTAACGGCCGTTATACTAGCTATTCGTAAACTTCCTGCGACTCATTCGACAGCTGTGATAGTGACTGACTCGTATTCCGTGTGTTCATTCTTATCATCGTCGTCGACACCAGCAGTACTAGAGACTTTTAAATCATTAATCCCAGCAAACATTCGTCTAGTGCGAATGATATGGTGCCAGGCCATCGTAGTATATTTATAAACGAGATGGCTGACAAACTTGCGCGAACATCTCTTGATCTTCCGATTGTGCCAATCATGCCTCCTACAGCTTATGTAACAGCAGCGAGGTTTAGAAAACTTTCCCTTCTTGAAGACTCATCAAAAACCATTATACCGAATCCAGATTTCTCGCACCTGCAATTCACATGGAATAATAAATGGTGTCCCACGCGTAAATTGGAAGTATTGGTAACAAAATTACGTTGCCGTGTACCACCATCTTAATTTCTACTTAAACACAGGCCTGGTCTGGTGCCATCCCCTCTGTGCTCAAGCTGTAACGAACCTGAACATATCGACCATTTTCTTATCACATGTCACCGATTCAAAAATCAAAGAAAAACTGCTTCGAAATTTTATTCAAAAAATTAGGAATATCACTTAATACTCCCAATATTTTGTCTTTTGGGGCCATTTCATTGGGACATAGCGACAGGAACATCTGCAGGGCTCTCTGCGAATTCATATTGCTACCTGTAGGCTGCCACAAACCATAGTGCGAATGCGCGTGTGCGCCCCGACGAAGAAGATGAGGGTCGCTGGCTGCTCGAGCTCGGAGCCAGACTGGCCAGTGCTGCAACCGCTCTTGCAAATATATTTTTCGAATATATTCGCAATACTTTGTCTCGTTACTCACGTAACAATATATAACACAAGAAGATTACCTTGCTGAGTCAGCCATCAGCTCCCGAATTTTACTAGTCACACTACCACTTATTATTTAGCTGATACAATGCAATGATTCAACTTTCAGGAAAATTTCATATAACGATTCCATTACAGATATTCAACAAATTCCATTATTTCTCCCCCTTTTTTCTTTCTTTTTTTTTACATTGCGCCAAATTAATTTCACAGTCAAAACACAGTAATCATATTCCCCTAATCTAGAAAATCTATAGGTATTTACTTGCATTAACCACCGGCTTCTTGGCCAATCCCCCTTAGTGGGTGAGAGCCACAAAAGAAAGGAACAAGCAAGCAAGCAAGCAAACGATTCTCAGTTTGAGAATGGGTGAGTTTGAAGACTTTGCTGTGTTCTTGATCGTGCTATTTATGTATAACACTGACTCTCAGAAACGTTTCCCTGTAGCAGCCCCGCTTTTTTTGTTGAATAACAGGGTAATCTTCTGTAGGTGTTATTTGCGTGTGGAAGAGTACATAGGATTAATGTCGCCTGACGACAGCGGTATTCCGCAGGTATAGGTAGCTGAATGCAATCTTGTAGCCACATTACCTTACAATAACTCATGCGGTTACAATAACGTACTTTCTTTGTGTTAGTTATTCCACGTCCTCGCATTATTAGGTATCCTAAGGACTAATTTGTTTAATTTGAAAGAAATTGCTGACCTGCATGACAGTAATAAACACACAGTATATACAGCCAGAATATACTTTGCGCAAGGCAGTAAAAGAGGAGTGGAGAAATTTGACAAGATTACGTTATTAACTGAAGCGAAATTTTAGTGCAGTCAAAGATCGAGCGATTCCCATGATTCCATCACTGATTTTTCAAAAAGAAAAGTAAACGAGCGAATGTGGGCGGGACGCATTATCTATGCTACTCCGGCGGTGGTGTAGGCTAAATTGTGCATGTTCAAATGTGTTGGTGTTGGTGTTGGCGTTGGTGCTAGCTCCTGACAAAGTCCGGAGCTAGCACCAACGTTTCATCGTAGTTTTTTAGGTATCGTTCGTACACTGACCTCACGCCTTTTAAATAAAGCCTCGGTGAGCCGGAGACAAAGCGTGCCTTATGTACATACATGAGTGCTGGGGTAGGTAAACTGGTCTCTTGGCTTCAACTGTTATCAAAGTTTGTTTGAAAGACCCTATACAGCGTGGTGCAAGCGCACTTATACAAATTATTTAGCATATATTATGGACCTCAATTGTTTCCTGGAAAAGCCTCAATCAGGTTGATTTGGATTAAAATAAATACTTCATTCTGAGGTTTCTTGTTGCCTAAACCCAAAATTGAATTTATCACCATTAAAGATTATTCGAAAGCAGAACCGAATAAAATCGTAGATAACCATTTGTAGTGAGAAAATAAATACTGATAGAACTCGGCACAATCTAGGCCTGCAAAGATGTCGAACTCACGCAGATTGGACCAAAATACCTGTGGGTTTTAGGTTTAGGACTCACTTGTGCTGTACTACCAAAATTTTATTAACCGCTGTCACTCGAACTCTAGATCAAGAAAACATCACGAACACGGGCTCCCTCAGATTCACGGCGTGATTCAATTTTGAGTTAATGGGAGTACGGACGCGTTAGAATAAAATTATCTTTTAGCATCATGGCTGTCAATGCTCGTGGACGCCAATAGCTTATACTATCTGTCTTTTAGGTTATCCATTTTGATATCCTACTGTCAAATACTAGCTATAAATAGTTGCAAATCAGTCGGGACGTTTTTGCTCTAATACGTGACCCACACGAGATATTTTTATAGAGAACGTTCATGGAACGAGATTGCAGGGGGAACTCGAGGCATCTTCCGCCTCTCTCTTCCTCGTCTGTGTGTGTCGACTCACGCATGATACTGCAGATTCTTGGGCCCGACCACAAATCATGAATTTCGTGCATTTTTTCTATAGCCCTCGGCTTTCTAAATAAAAGCTCAGGGTGTTACCTTTCGATGCCTCATAGGAATGCCTGTGACTTAGATGCAAAAGGGGCGAAACAAAAAAAACCTCACCGAGGATGATTGAAAACAAGGGAAAAGTGAGCCACGTAACTGTCTGCATCAGAGTGCGACACCTCAACAGTAGCGCACAAGGAATGGGGATGAAGAGGGATTAAAAGGATAGGATTAAAAGGTATATATAGAGAGAGGAACGAGAAATCGAGGCGCAGAGACAGCAAGTGACGGAAGTAAAGAGAAGACGGGAAAGATGAACACAGTCGCAGGAGTCCGAGGACGAGGCACCACTCGACGAGAGCTCTTGTCGACGTCAGGAGATGGCGTAGGGCGAGTCCAGTCAGCCATAGCTGCGCTGTCATCAGAGATCGGCGTCAAGAGATGGCGTAGAGCGAGCTTAGTCGGCGAGAGCTGCGCTGACGTCAGAGATTGTGAGGGCACAACCGGTCGGCACGATATCCAGCGAGCGGGTCCTCACAATGTCGATAGTCACACTGGCTCTTTACCAGATAGGGTGTTTTGAGATGCCGTATCGCCGTTAGTGGCGCTATGCGGGCAACCAATGGGGACGCGTCCCTACAAAGCTGCTGCAAGCACTGTCTTGAAGAGTGCTGTTTGGCGGGGGGGTACTTTTCAAGCGACAAAGGAGCCCGAAAGATCGAATCTGAATCACGTAGGGTAATGGGCCAAGAAACGCAGCTATTGCATCTTCGTGGGAAAGGACTGGTATGCACGTTTGATGCTAGCAGTCCTACCCATGATGTGGCGTCGTGCCACGGCAAAACTCTGAACTAGGGCGGACCAATGCAAGGGTCCAACGACATTACATTAGGTGTTCAAAAAAGGAAATTAGGCGAAAAGGGAACCCCGCAACTGTCCGCATCAAAGTGCACCAACCCAGCAGTGGTTCACAAGAAAGATATAAACAGGAAATAAAAGAAGTAGGAGAAAATTAGAGATTGGCAGCTAGATACATAGATCCGCCGACGGAGCCCAGATCGATGAGCGGTCTTCGGAGAGAGGACATCATGGGCGGGACAATGGTCAGCCATGAAATCAGCTAAGCATCTCGCGTACCGACGGCAACCATTGAGGAGCATTCGTTTGCACTCGTAATAAAATAAACAAACACGCTAGGTGGAAGCTACACAGAGAAGGATCACAATGCAGGAAGGAGCTACACAATGCGCACGTCATTACTTCGAGCACGCATCGTTAAACCGACGGGTGCGATGGAGCCAGAAGCTGGCTGCTGGCTGAACCATGATGGCTTTCTCCTGGTGTTTTTTTGCTGCGTGTATGTGCATCAACTATTCAAATTAGGCTGACTACAAAGCACAATGCAAGCACGTGGCGCAGCCCCATGGTGGAACCCCGTGGCAAGAAGTGCATCTGATCCAAACGCCATCTTCTATTTATGCCTTTGCTATCGACTAATAGCATGTTGTGTGACAAAAGACCGGCTGTACGACTGGCTTCATAAAACGTAACAATGTGTCCCTTATTTTACTTTAGGAAGACAAGGAACGTCCGGAGAAAAAGACGAGGTGCCGCTCGACTAGCCTGAATTCGTCGAAAAGAACTTTGGCGAGCTTACAAAACACTGCTTAGAGAGCACGTCAACAGCCTTATCAACTTTGTAAACCAGTAGCAAGAAAAATGAGAGCAAAAAAAGAAGCATGGAGCAACAGTATTATCTTAAACATTGAAGTGCAATGGTACTGGAAATATAAATAATTACAAATAAATTACAGCTCATGTTACAAAAAACACTCTGAACAATAAAATGCAGCCAAGTATCAGCAGATAGATTGACATCTCTTTCCAAGTGTGGTACTTGTACGTACATCTAAGATGTCGATATACTGCAAGTCTGGTAGTTGTAGGTACATCCTAAGAGCTAAGTAGATTGGAATAATCTACCTGCATCATTTGTAATCATCACCGACTCTATTCGTTTTGAGGATGCACTAATAAACTAGCAATCGTGAATCGTACAAACAGGCGTAACTATTATTGGCTGTTTAGTGCATTCTTTGTGCTCCGAGTTCAGTTGTGATTTAATAAGTTGTACTCCTCGCAAGAAATATACGACTATATTTATCTTCAAAGTGGTACGTTTACATTATCCTGTAATTATTTTGCTGTTCAACTATATTTCGCCCTCCCCTATACACTTTACAAATATATCCTGAGAGATTCACAAATAAATATATCTTAGCCTTACCAGGAACGTCGACTACACTGTTGTTTAAAGGTTAACTATTGCTCTGACGTAACACAAGCACACACGTTATAGAACACACGAAAGTATTTAAAACTGAAACCCACTTTATGTTGTGATTATGTGAATACTATATGCAAATATGGTTAGCGTATCCCTCTCGAGTAGGGCAACGCATGACTATAAACTTACTAAATCATTAGAAGTGTAATGTTTATTACACTGACATAAAAGCATTGGCGGGAACCACAACTGACGGGTAACACGACCTGACGCCTCATGATGAGAGGGCATACGTGTGTTGCTCTGTTCTCAAAATACATGGCCAGCGCTGCAGCCACTATTGACGTTGCAAAGACATTGCACCTGCATTTTTTTACCATAGTAGTTACATGAGCTGGCATGACCATGTTGTGAATTTCTTGAGTGCCTTGCAGAATTCTTCGGCTGTACGCCAGGTTGGAGTCTGAGTTTCATTCTTTGCAATATCTGCTCAACGTACCGATGTAGGTTTCTCTTAACGCTCTCCCACCTAAATTACAAATGTCTGCTGTTGTCGCTACTCAGTACATATAAATTGTTAATCACGTGTGACGCACAGCCACACACTGCGGACCTTCGTATGCAGATGTGAGTCCCACGTGTCTTGGTTTCGGCGATGTACACGACAGGGTTTTCATGCTATTCATGTCATAAACCAGCAGACAGATTCGTCAAGCCCTTTTACCCTCCTATGCCGGTTATGGCCTAAGCCTAGTCAATGACGTGACCACGAGGGCTCCCAGACGCAGGTGGCTAGATAGAAAGATTCGTGAATTGGTAGGTTCAATGTGTCTGTGCTTCGCTGAAATACGATCGAAGTTAAAAATGAGGAAAAGTGCGCAGTTTTCGAGGATATTATCAGTGTAACTTTATTGCTGCTGCGAAGTTTAATAACTCTGGAAGCTTATGTTTTAACAATGGTGCCCCGTAATAGCTTCGACATTACGTTACTTTTTAAATTTTAAGAGTACAAACAGGATGTCCTTGAAGCTTGTTTGCTAAGCAAAGACATTCAGTTAGAAAATTTAATTTCTCCTCCGTAAGATATATGGAGAGGCTAAACAAATAGTGACAAGCTGCTTTTCAATATGATGCTTATAAAAAGCAATGCCGAGGCGATCATCCCTAGTGAGTAAAAAAATATTTGTTTATGTGCGCCATTTTTTTTCTAAATTGAGTGTAGCATTCGTAAATTCGTGGAAGTAGCAGATTTCCATACAAAATCAGAGTACTCTATATGGGAGTAAAAAAAAACCTTATAAATAAGAAGTTTCGTATACGTGGGGAGGGTTTGCTTCTAGAGGTGAGTCACCGTTGCCATCCACGGCATTGATTTCGAAAATATTACGCCAAGTACCTTCAGCATTACCTGCATTTTAAGCATTACTTGTACCAATTATAGCTCATTCATCTTATACAAATCCTCATCGCTGGCCACGTCCTTATTTTCTGGTGCAGGAACAATATCTTTTGCTTTTGGCATTTCGATGTTGACCCATGCGTTTACTGCTGTGGCAAAGATACTCGGCTGCAGGCCCCCCGGTCGCGGGATCGAATCTTGGCTGTGTCATCTACCCTTTCGATGGAGGCGAAAATGCTGTAGGCTTGCGGGCTCTCAATCGGGTGCACGTGAATGAACCCCAGGTGGTCGAAATTTCTGGTGCCTTTCACTACGGCGTCTCTCATAAGCATATGGTAGTTTTCGGACGTCAAACTCCACATATAAATCTATTAGTGCGTTTTTCGGGTGACTGAATATACAAACAGCGCAACTCAAAAGTAGTTACAATGTAACTACAGAAGCGAAGAAACAAGGAAAAAAAAGAGCACCGAATTTCAACAATTATTTAATAGCGGAGTGGTGTACATATATAGGCGAAAAAAGAAGATATTGAGCATCCTTAAAAGGGTGCAGCTTACAACTACTGCGAAACAATGTCAGCAAATTTTATCTTTTGTTGATTCAACAAAACATAGCTTAAAAATGATCCAGATACGCAATCTCTTTCTGCATGCATTAGCGCATCTGATGGGGAACTTACACATGTACCGTCAAACTTGCTTATGTGATGTGCTTCAATTATTTCACGTGAGGCCTGTGAGTGGTGCTTGTCTATTACCTCGCAATGCTCAGAGAGGATATTCAGGTATATCCTACCGACTTACCCAAGTTTGCACGCTTCACAACATTACTGGGTGGAATTATACTTCTCTGTTATATACCGAGCGCACTTAAGAAAGTGGCAACATGGCACTCAGCTTAAAAACTTTTCTTGCCGCATGTTATTGGAAGATACGGCTTAGATATTTACAGCATTTTTTTTCTAAGCAAGACGAGTGGTTTTAGATCATCTTCACGGTTCTGATCGTTGGTAATCGCTTGAGAGTATGTCGACGGGAATATGCGTGTGATTCCAGAGCACAGATTGCAAGTCGCCGATGCTTACCAGGTTCTTTTTATTCTTGGTGCTACGATGGTCATCGATATAGTACGATGGTGATGCGTAAGATGCCTTATCAGGTGTAATCTCTTGCAACTTCAAATATTAAGTCCTTTTTTATTTGCAGTACCAAGCGTCTCCTATTCAACGCAAGGTAGGTTTCTGAAATATTTCATATACTCGGTAGCTAGTTCACGCACCTCTTCATACTTTCAGACCAGCTGCATTTTCGCATGCAGTTTAGCGCACTTGCACTATCGAGCATGAAGATAGATGTGCAGTTGCTTGTCCCTAATGCTGAATGCAGAAGAGCTCACGCAGAAAGCTTGCGCACATGAAAACCTTATGGTGTTTTATTTAAAGCGAAATTCGTTCTTTATGCAGAGGCTCTGATTCTGTAATGTGGTTAATTATTAACCGAGAACTAATAATAAAGCGAAAACTGCCAACAAAGCACGGTTTCTGCAATTTGCTGACATGCATCAAGTTTGTCTTAAATTTAATATAATAAAAGATGCAGCTTCACGAAAGAATACATAATTATTGCAGTGCCACATCACCTATAGTATACTTGGCTAGATACGCGTGGCTTTTATATCTTTAGCATTCATATAAGCTCTCTCCATTGGTTCTTGGCATAATTGTCACTGTGCTGTTCCCTATAAAGGCCAGCCCGATACGAAGCCCTCAACCTCCACGCCTTGTTTGTCCCAAGCGTGGGTAAAAACGTGGCTGAAGGAGACATCAGACTTGTCGGCCGATCTCTATTCATTGGAGGGTACATATGCGATAACATTAATTGACGCCTGACGCCTGGCGTCGAGTGCCATTGAAGCAGAGAGGAAACATCTTACCATTCTCCAAGAAGCCCCAAAAGACGCAGGAGTGTGAAGGTTTAGTTTGAGCAGCGCCTCTTAGCTTTGATTCTATGGGTGCAGCATAAGCGGTATAAGCGGGTGGCAAGGTACCCATCTACTCGCTACGCGCTTAACGAGAACATACTGCCAGAAACGTTCTACCTGGAGCAGCTATATTTTCTTAAACCATCGTTTTGTAGAGGTACGTGAGTTTGGATGCAAAACTATTAAGTGCCAGCATTATTTTTTTTTCATAAATAACCATTCCTCGCTATCGCATTCATTACTTCGCATCTGTATAGCTGTAGTAGTGCTTAATGTGAACACATTCACCTAGACACCTGGTGGTACATCACCATCACAACGACTAACATTTATGACCAAGAATAAAAATGGGGGGAGCTCTTAGTAGCTAACGCCTGGACATATTAGGTGGAGGCCAATTGAGACAGCCGTGGCAACAGAGCAATGGTGAGTTGCTTAGCTAGTTGAGGAGAATACACATTCCTTTCCTTCACATCACTCCGAGATGGCGACACAACCCGACAACCAATATCACTATGGCGGTACAGTGTGCGAGATGAAAGGTAGGTGGTGAAGCTTGCGTGTCTGAGGAAAGAAAGAAAATAGTTGGTTACCAGCACCCGTGATCATCATGGGCCCTGGTAACGTTTGCTATATTACCATTTACGAAACACATTTCCTGCTAGTCTTTTTTTTGTCTTTGCCATCTGATCGCGTGTATTTTTTTAAGCATTTTGGGAACCCAAAACGATAAAGTTTTGGGAGACCCCTCAAAAATAACTTTCATGGTAAAATCATCGGAAGTGGTTTAGCAGCCCTGCAATCAGCCTAACGTTCGCAGCTCGATAGTATTGGAGAAGGAATCCTTGAAAAATCTGAGGTAATAGTTGTACTTTATATATGGGGAGAGAGTATAATGTAAAAGGGACAGTTTCGCCGCTTCGACAAAGCAATGAATGCGATAGCAAGAAATTGGAATGTCACGCGAAAACAGCCACGAAATCAAAACATGCAGCGTGCTGCTCAAAAAGAATGAATGCACCAAAATAACACATTCATGACGAGGTCGACCTAAGAGCGTTCACACCTCAACACTCAACACGCTTTTAAAACGCAAAGAACGCAAGAAACGCATACGCACAGCGGGACAAGTATACACAGAATGTGCGCGAATGGACTATTGACACAGTTGTCACGTCGCTGTGTTTGAAAAGCGTGCTCTTTTCGGAAACAGAGAGGCTTCAGGGAGCCAAGCAACATTTGCAGGCCATGTAACAACAACGCCATCGTTTCAGTGAATGTCGAATACGTGCACTTGCCTACCACCGCGAGATAAGCTCGCGTGAAGGTGACCACACACGCACCGTAGAGTAAAGTGCACGAGTGGGCTGCCAAGCGCGCACTTCACGCCATCTCTCTCGAAACGCTGAGAAAGTACTGATATTCCCCCCTAGACAGAAATACTGTCAGCGTGAATGGTGTATAAAAATACCTCGCTGTCCCTATCGAACGGCGGATGCGCACTTTTCTGGTTCAGTGGCTAATGCTGCAGGCTGCGGAACTAGAAGTTGCCCGTATGAGTCGGCGCTTCAAAAAATATTCTTCTTCGTTTGTTTTCATACTGTACACAATGGTGTTTAAAGACGACATCGGCGGCGAAAACTGTTCGAGAGGGTCCATGCGGATATAGTTTCTATCTAAATGAAGGCAAGTGCATGATATAACTTGAATTCCTATATTAATGATAGTCCCAACAGATATTTTATATTACTGTGGCGAAAATATTTATTTCTGTTTCGCAGGTGTGTCACCACCAGTGACCGGCACAACGGGGAGTAAGTGAGCATTGTTCATACTGAAGTCCCTGAGTCATATATATACATAATGCAATGTACATTGATAGGCATGGCTGTAATGCTACCGTATATAACAAAGCTTATCCTTAATTTAAACGGACAAAGGTTGTTTCTTTGCGTTATAATATAAACTGGAGTTTTGTTGGCTTTGCCCTAGCAGGACAGTATTGTCTAAAACAGTACCGACTGACCTTTTAGATAGAGCATCAGCGTAACTGCTACAGGAGTTCTTGGTTTTGTTATCACGAAGGAGCCTTTTTTTTACTAATACAAAAAAGCCCTCGCGTACCGCTCTCTGTAGAGATCAAGCGTATTGACCTCATGCTATTCTTTCGTGCCTACTAGTTAAAAGAAAGAGTTTCGTTAGAGTACTTTGTTCACATAAATGAACTAATATTTTGCAAGATATAGCAAGCACTGGAGGATTGTACGCAAAATGTAGCGCTGTAATATGCGCAACGAAAATGATAGAGGACAGTTTTCAGTATTTCTGCAACTGATCTTCTGCCGAGGAGGGTCATTTATGAAAGGGATTTCACATAGTGATTAGAGAAACGTCCCTATGGATCTCCGAGTAACTAAAATACGGGCGCTGAAATGGGAAGCAACAGCCGTCGCCATGTAGGGTCCTCTCTCGCTGTTCGCTGTGAGGAACACGGGCATTGACAACTATGGGGCTGTACAAATTCGCTTTGAACCAGAAACATGCAGTAAAAGCTGCACTATATTACAAGAGGAGTCTAAACAGATCGAGACTCTAAACAGATCAACTGTTTTATTTGATAGTCAATTGCTGGTTAAATACGAAAACCGGAAATAGGAAAATAGGAAATAGGAAAATAGTGAAAGCATTTTCTTGGCAGGTCTGCTGTGCAGACCTGCCAAGAAACGTCACGTACTAACACACCTCCTTCTTCGATAAGGACACTTCTGCACCGTAAAACGATTCCGAGGCCTCACTTACACCATTGTCACCTTTCATGTTCATGAATAATGCTTCCAAACCCTCATGAACAGGCATGTCTTTGCAATGCCCTAGTATATTAGGCTGCTGAAATCGTGCCTCACATCCCCAAGGTGCGAAGGGAACAGAATTATTGATTGATTTGTGTGGTATAACGCCCCAAAGCCACCATATCAATATCAGAGACGCCGTAGAAGAGGGCTCCGGGAATTTCGACCACCTGGGGTTCTTTAACGTGAGCCTGAATTTGAGCACACGGGCCTACACAATTTCCGCCTCCATCGGAAATGCAGCCACCACAGCCGGGATTCGGACCCGCGACTTGTGGGTCAGCAGCCGAGTACCTTAGTCACTAGACCACCACGGTGGGGCAAAGAAAGGGAACAGAAAAATCAGCCATTTCAATATAGTTGATCTACAGCTGCTGTTCACGTGTGCGGTTGTTTACGCAACGCCTTGTTTGGCCCACATCTCATTTGCCGCAGCAAGGCGCAATCCTCACTTCACACTTTTGATTTTAGCCAAAAGGCGGAGAAAGCAAAATACTCAATTCACACATTGGATCTTAGCCAAAAGGCGGAGAAGGTCGTACAACATTCCCACATCACATTGCAGCAACGAGTTTGCATGCTTCGGGCAACATGTATATGCTAGGGCACTCTTCGCTGCTAAAAATTATTGAGCACCACCTCCAAAGCTCCTTACGTCTGAGTGTTGATAAACTCATGTCCCTTTTAGGGTATTATCTGAAACGGACTCGTAAGTTTTGAAAAGTGTTTGTACCTGTAGAGTGAAAGCATTTGTAGTTGTTATTGTGTTGCCCCTGTTTTGTGCAGCATTTTTTTAGCACACATTGACCGCGATCTGTTTGAGGCGTTTAACAGGTATGAGAGAGCTGTACATTTTACTGACGAGCTATCGCAGGAAGAAACGCTTCAGTTTTTAGAACTTTCTTTTTTCAAGCGTCAGCTTACTAGTGATGCGCACCGTCCGCGCGCTAGAATAAAGCCTATACCGTACACATCCTCACAATCTAAGCGCGGCCCTGTATTTAATTTGTGCTCGCATAAGAGGCTAGCCAGCTTCTGTGCTCGGATTGGTCGACTAAAAGAAGCTTGGTTCCCGCGATCTGTGTTGGCGGCGGTGGCTGAAACCCTCCTAGTTAAGCTGAAAGGGCGTTCGCGGATTCCGTGACTGAAAGGCTCGTTCAGTGGGCGTGAGAAGCTGATAGTAGATAGTGTTACCCTATTTACACCAGGTGACACACAGCGTGAAGAAGGTTGCCAACCGCCACGGAGTTGGCACGACGTTTTCAGCACCTAAGAAGCTTTCGAATTGCTGCTCACGAATTTGGAGCGGCGTCGAGCGCGCTTGCCTGTGTAGCAAGAAGCATGTAAAGCCGGTGGTGCAATGTAATGATGTTGGAGTGGTGTATGAGATTCTCCTTTCCTGCAGTAAATTTTATGTTGGCCTAACAAGCCGCTGTGTAAAAGACCACGCACGTGAACACCAGTTGTCAATGAAAAATAGTGAAATGGATAATTTGCCTGTTCACTGCACAATCTCTAGATATAAAGCACGATTTCAGCCGACTAGGATACTGGGGCACAGCTAAAACGTGCTTGATAGTAAGTTTTAGGAAACGTTCTTCATCAACATGAAAAGTGATAGTTGGGAAAGTGAGGCGTTGGTATCGCTCTACGACGCAGAAGTGTCCTTTCTGACGAATAAGGCGCGTTAGGACGTGATGTTCTTCAGCACGTCTTGCACACCTAAGTTCTGTTTCCCTATTCAAAGGATGATACAGTCAATAAAAACAGCTGGCGGTTCGCGCTCGACCTTTTTTGCGTTCCTTCTTTGTGATATAATTTTCTATTTTAGCCAACTTTTTACTGCATAGAATAAACCAACCAGAACTCTCAGGACATGCTGATAAACCAGGTTGATTGATCGATATGTGGGGCTTGACGTTCCAAAACCGCCGTATGATTATGAGAGACGCCGTAATGCTGATAAACCAGAAACATCTATGAAGAAAGCTGTCAGTTGACCAGAATTGCCCGCCATGTCTTCCTCTGGTGTGGACAGCCGTTCATTGCTGGTTTAAGGCTCATTAAGATACATATTAAAGGTTGTTTGACAAACGGGAAGAGATCCATCATATGAGTGGGACCCCTGATGCATAAGATGAGGTGGGAAAGCAAAGTGAGATTGACGAGGTATCAAGTTAAGCTGAGGAGGGCAGGAATGGGAGTAGAGGGTCAGGCATTGCAGGAAAGAAAAACGGTTACGGTGGTCTATTGGCTAAGGCACTCGGCAGCTGACCTGCACGCCTTGGGATCGAATTGTGGCCGCATTTCCGATTAAGGCGAAAATGCTAAAGGCACGCGTGCATAGGTTTAGGTTCACAGTGAAAAAGCCCAGGTGATCGAAATTTCCGGAGCCCTCCACAACGGCGTCTCTCATAATCATATGGTGGTTTTCAACCACAATATTGATTACCTATTGCGGGAAAGGGAATTGAGGGGGAAAAGGAAGAAAAAGGAAAAAGGGTAGAGCATAATTTAGTGAAGGTGAGTGCAGGTGGAAGGCTATAGACATGTTGGACAAGGCCATAAGCTCTTCTATATTTTCCTCAGACTGCAGTAGTATATATGTGTAGCAGCCCAATAGTTTCGACAACCATACCCTGTTATTTTTTTTTCATTTTTCGTACTGCGTACTCAAGCACGTTTAACTTTACGCACCACCAACGTACCAGGCTGTTCATATGCATGGTCGTGTGAGCAGCTTTGTCGATACACAAACGCCCCTATGCAATAAAACAGAATACGGTGAGCCAAATTTATAGCCTCTTTATTGCGGACTGTCTCAGCTCAATTATTTGGTATTAACAGCACTTCTGGATGCGCCTTGCTTGGAAATGTTTTATTGCTTCCGATTTCAGCCACCTCTCACGTTGTGAGATTTATTTGGGATTTTGCGTTCAGCTGAAAGGGGCCCAGCGTTTTTAGGCAGCTGGATAAGTACCCGCGTAAAGCCGTGCTCAGATTATCTGTGTATATGAGTCAAGAGTTCAGGGTATGTAGTCCGCTTTGTATTAGTAAAATATTCGTATATTGTTGATTACTTTTGACACATGTTGTGCCTCTATAAATATAATATGTTCGGCTGTTCAGCACTGTTTTGCATATATGACTCATGTGGTGGCTCAATAGGGTGGATACTTCACTCACAACTACCTTATGCTATCCTTCTAGTGTACGCAAAAAAAACAAAAAAAACTTGATGGTCGAGAAATTTCGGTATACGTCATTCAGTCTGACATCTATTATAGCCTCGGTGATGCCTTTGCCAGTGAATATCCGTAAGTTTAGACTTGAAAAATATGCATTTACGCTTTCGCACAGGCATGTCGGTCGCAAGCGGAGCGCGTAAGTTATTTGGAGAATTAATTCTGAAATAACCCTGTTTCTCTTTCTGAGCGATTGCCCTTGAACCCTCATTTCTGAGTATATGATGGGAATATTTTTTACCGATGCATTGCGTGTACAGTATACGTCAAACTGCTCCTTGACAAGCGCGAAGGGAGTACTGTAATGACATTGTCAAGTTAATTTTATGCATTGATGCACATTTCTGGCAGTTGAATGGACAAGAAAAGAGGGGACAGCCATAGTTGGAGGCGCACTACTGGTTTAACTTTGCACACAAACCACCCGAACATATGACATGAAGCTTTCACCCCGTGGCCTCATTTCTACTAAAAAACCACGTGTCACTACATGGTCGCGTATCTGCTTATTTTGTTAAAATATAGCTCGTTGCGCCACAATGCCATGTTGCGAATATTTGAAAACCAAAGTCACTAGGTCCCCAATGAATGAATGGCAAACATGAGTGCAAGGAACTCACTTTAAGCACTTATTGGGGACAAATAGTTAACTACCTATGGCATGCCTTATTCATATGGATGCTCCGTTTGCACGAAGTGCAACTTCACATCAATGAAGCTGTAATATAATGCAAACTCTTCATATATATATATGCTTGTTATACTCACCTCATAGGCAGAGGACAGGCCGAGTAAGTATTTCAAGTAGGAATGTGTAGTAATTATGCGCATGCAGTACTCATTCGTCAAGTACAAGCTGCCTAAATTATTCTCACGTGAAATGTACTTGTCAGTGCAGCTACAATACTAGCGCGATCCAGAGCCAGCAGTTTGGATGTCTAGAAGAATCAGTTTTTTTATTGTAAAACCTACTTTCGTCAAAAGAAAATTTAAAGAATACGTAAAGATGCCCTTCCTGCTATGCACACAGTTTTTCTTAAAAAAAGACATAGAGAGTAACAATGATGAATTTTCGTTACACGTGCAATGCAAGCTAGTTTATTCCTCGAAATACGCAAAACTAAGGACCCCTTAAAATGTGGGGTGTCATATACGACAAGCTGGCGCAGAAATTGCGAATTAAGTGGTGGCGCCCAGGCGTCGTATGCCCTGTTTAGGACTTTCCAAGCCTACGTAAACCACGAGATTGATCTATTTCATGTGACAACAGTGCTGTGAAAAATTACATTTATAGGCTGATATCCATCGCGGATATGAAATCAGGAAAATGGGGTATAGAAAAATTCCCGGAATAGTACAAGTTAACGGCACGTATGCAGGATGTTTACGTAAGACAGCGCACTTTTCGCAGGCGCTGTAGAGTGTCGCACTGAAGAGCTCATCGAGATTTTCATTTCATTGCAAAACGTTTGTATCACGTGATAATGTGTGAGGCTGCCATGGAACTACAAAAGGTGACTTTAAAAGTGGCTAGTATTTGTATTACGCAGTCATTTAAATATTTGCGGCGCACCTCTTCAACTTCTGTTCCTATGGTCCCTCCTTCTTGTCCAATATATTTCTTCCAAGTTCACTGTCCCTTATCGGCTCAATATCAATAATTGCTTGTGCTAGGCGTCAGCTAAAATTAAGTTTTGCGACCTGACATTTTTTTTGTCATAATGAGCAACAAAACATACGATCGGTCATATTCACAGCAACAACCGGTTGCCTTCGCTGTAACGCCGCTATTCTCTAGGTCAAAGGCTGGATTTCCAGCCATGGCGACCACCCATTAATGAGGGCAATGTGGCAGGCAGCTTAGATGTACGTTATTTATGTCCACGTGGTCAAAGTTGGATTATTATCAGTACATGAACAGAAATCAAAGCAAACGCACTACAGCCTGACGAAGGCTTTGCTCCCGAAATCAGTTCGGAACGCAGGCATAAAGCAGTAGCATAGTATGAGGCGTGGTTTAGGAAGTTAAAGACACACTACATGCTCCTTTCTTCAGATTGTTTATTATATATATGTGTATGTATAGGCATCCATACATACATATCCATAAATGTACATAACCACGGGTAGAACGCGTGCCGCTTCACAAATGTATATATTTTAAACGGTGCCCTGTAAATACAAAAATGCAAACTGGATTGTATACAAAACTTGATGTCGGGATAACGTTTCGAACACTTGAAATTGTCATTATGAACCTAAAAAACCAAAAAAAACCAAATTGAAAACCAAAATTGCTGACATTTTAGCAGCGGCAACAAAAACTACGCACGCCCAAAAATAGTGGAAAACGCTTCAAACACTCGGCAATGCCGACGCATTTCAAGGTAATATTCGAGACTACAATGAAAAATACACATATTTATTAAAGTTTTCTCAGAGATTCTTCATGCACATCCAAAAAATTTACTGCCGAGTTCTAAGATGTCAGTTTTATTTAGGAGACTACGTTGAAGGTGTTAATAGTTCTGCCGATCACAGCTATTTCTTACTATATGTGTTCCCACACTTTTTGTCTGAGGCACTATAGAACAACTCACCGTGAAGAATCGAGCAATTAATTTTGGAGATGCAACAGCCGTTAAAGCAATTGACTTTGTCGGCCGGCAGTATAAAATGTCTCTAAAACCTAATCTGGAGTCCTTCCTCTAACAGTACAGGGTGTTTCAGCTACAAAGAAACCAGCAATAAAAAATAATAATGACCGCTACACGTCTCCAATTAGCACAGTATTGTTCTCAGTCGTATGAAGGAAGTCAGAATATATTTCCAAAAACGAAAAAAAGTGTTATGAAAGAACTCCGTGCAGCGCTGTCGCAGCGAAAGCTGGCAGAGCAGCCTTTCATAGCCTTTTTTAACACACTATGGGTAGCTGCTGCAAGCACACTTGCAGGGTAACCGCTAGGGCATAAATCACTGTATAGTAGGCAGGCATTTACTATTTACTATACCATCTTTTGTCTTTCAATAAAGAAGCGTGGTACCCACTGCACACTTGCAAGGAACTTCCTGCAATGTTTCGTGTTGTGGGTGACGACAATGAGGAATTCTGCCAGTAGATTTTCTAGACCCCACAATCACCCTTAATGGGTACGCGCCACCATTAATAGATGAACAAGATCAAGATTTTGTAAAGGGTTGGAGCAGTCGACAGCCCACTCGTCGCGCGATTCGCATTGTATGACACCTGGTTGCTCCTTTGCTGTTCTGAAACGCCTTATTACTAATAATAACGCAATGCCGTTCCCGACATCAAGCCTACCTAAGGCCAGTTTGCAGATGAATTCGAACCACTAGCGTGGCTAAGTGGTAGAATACGGGGCCGGCACGCTGGGGACCCGAGTCGGAATCGCATGGAGTCCTTGGTGTTCTTTATTTAATGAGATTTCTTTCTTCGTGCAATAGTGGTTATGGACACTGGCAACGGCAGCGAGCAACTATGGCGCACGCGACCCTTGTTTTGGTATCATAACAGCTTTTGCTTTAAAAGCAGCCGCCACATCGAAATGTGATACGGGAGTGGAAGCAACATTCAATGCAAGGCCGGAATTTCTTTTTCGTTTCTTTTTGGGCAAAAAATAAACACGGTGGAGGTTGAGAGGGTGTCTTGTTGATTTCTGGCCCGCAAAAACAGGAAAAAGAAAAAAAACTGGTGCTCAGTCGAAAGCTGCCTCCAGTTTCTTATCAAAATCGCCCAAGACAGCCATTTTTTATGTTTTTTGTCGCATATGTTTTCTTATTGGTACTATCCTACCATTGCTCAACATCCTTCGTGGTCACCGATAGACTGTTGCAGCGACCTTCATGTGTTAGCAATCCTCTATAATTTGTAGATTTTACATTGAAAGGCTCTATGAATTCCATGCGTTACGCGGCAATGACATGGCATTTCTTGAATTTGGGGCACTTTAAACAAAGGCTGGAAAAAAAATTGCCAGATTCCTCGTACAGAGGGAATCGATGATATGTGAAGCACGAATGAGAAAGGTTGATATGTCACTTTCAAATCACCACAAGGTTACTAGCTGGAGGTAAATTATCCCGTACACGACTTCTTATCACGTCTTCGTGTCATGGTTATCAAGTTTGGATGTGTCGTTTACCTCCGCCATCTATTCACGTCACGTGGTGCCAAATTAAGTATATGTGGAGCTAGCGAAGCGACTACGAGCACGCTATGAGCGTGGTATGTTGTCATGTTCTTACAAGACATGCGTCTGATGATTATCATGTTTGTACCAGTCATATACCTTCGTCATTCATTTACGTCACGTAACAGCAAATTTGCTATATGTGGAGCTAGCGAAACGGCCTTGAGTGCATGATGAAGGGCCCCAATATACTCCAACGTAACGTTGACAGCTACCCTACGTTAGCAAAACGTGACCACTCCGAAGTTTGACGCCAAGCGCGACCTGCGCGACCAGCGTCCATCGGCGCGGCCCGATGGCAACCGGCGCGAAATGCAACATGCTGCATTTAGTGCCAATGCGTTATCATGACAACAGTGCGTCTGCCTTTATTTAAGACGGAGAGACGCTGGACGCTCTGAAACGCGCATGCGTCAAAGCAACGCAGCACACGCCTGCGAGCAAATGGCAGGACCGGTGCCTGGCGTGCCAACGCCTGCGTGACGTGACGAAACGAACGCCGGCAAGCACGCGCACCGCGTCACGTCGAAATGTATCGGCGCCTTGACTGTGGCATGTAGTCATGTTCTCACACGACACGACTTTCGCGATTATTATGTTTGCACCAGTCACATACCTTCGTCATCCACTGACGCCACGTAACACTAAGTTTGGCATATCTGAAGCTGGCGAAACAGCCACGAGCACATCATGAGTGTAGCATGTAGTCATGTTGTTACATGACACGCATATCATGATTATCATGTTTGGATGTGTCATTTACCTACGTCGTCCGTTCGCGTCACGTAATACGGAATTTGGTATATCTGAAGCTTACGAAACGGCCACGAACGCATCATGAGCGTTCGTGGCCGTTTCGAACGCATCATGAGCGTAACATAGAGTCATGTGGTTACATGACACGCTTCTCATGTTTATCATGTTTACACCAGCCACATACCTTTGTCATTCATTCACGTACCGTAATTACAAATTTGGTATATGTGACGCTAGCAAAATGGCCGAGAGCGCATCATGAGCATGGCATGTAGTCATGTTGTTACATGACACGCATGTCATGACTTTTATGTTAGGGTCTGTCGCTTGTGTTCGCCATGCAATCATGTCATAACATACCAGTTTTGCAACATGTCATGTAAACGAAACCACCGCAAGAGTAGCAAGACCATGAAATGTAAATCATGATTTTGTGACATATATTATGTCGTGATTTTCATGCTAGGACTAGTCCGATATGCTCGTCATATAGTAATGTTATGCCATACCAAGTTTGGAATCGATACCGTTATCCAAACGGCCAGGAGAGCTAAAAGTCGCAGGCGGCTAGATAGATAGATAAATAGATAGATAGATAGATAGATAAATAATAGATAGATAGATAGATAGATAGATAGATAGATAGATAGATAGATAGATAGATAGATAGATAGATAGATAGATAGATAGATAGATAGATAGATAGATGCGCTCAAAGTTGCCGTAGTTTGCTAAGAAATGCTTCGCATTTAAAAAATCATGCAGCGCAGGTACCTTAGGGCAGATTGAAATTTTCAGTATGTCTGGGTAAGTGCAGTAAGATCTGCATGACACATGTTTTGCTAGAACAAACACATAAAAAGTTTATTAGGCAACTTTTTTAATTGTCAAGCCTAGCAGATCGGAAATGCATCTGGATGTACTCTAAACTAATTAAAACAATACTGGGCTAATTAGAAACGCTTAGCGCTTATTTATAATTTTTATTGATGCTTTTGAGCTTAATCACCCTGTATACCTCATTACGAAATAGTGTTTGGACACTTGATAATTTATCTAGACGCTTGACGTGTACTAAACGTTAATCATCTGTTGTCTGCTTATGGCTGCCAAGGGATGTCAGCAAGAACACCTTCTGGTTCTGTCTCTCGATGGCTTGCACGGTCTTCATGGTCACCCTTGGCCTCTCAATGCTGATGATCCTGAATTCTGGTGAGTGCAGCGGACAAGTAGTCGATACACATGGGTATTAAGTGGGCTATTTTAATAATAATCTGCTATTATGCTTTCGTAACTTTTCGAACATGGGCGTAGCCAAGAAGGAGAGGGGGGAGTCAAACCTTTCTTCGGAATTTTTTGAACTTTGCTTGCGTATGCGTACATACATGCACCCGTACAAACGCATTCACGGACCCACATGGAGCATGGTTGAAACTGCCGCGAAAAAAACACTTCTCGCAACACTTTCTCTTTCGACGGTTAGAAGTGCTCACATTCGTTTCACGTGCACTGATATCGCGCGCATCAGAGTAAAGTGGTGCTATTCGGAGAAAGGAATAACGTCATGCATTCGCTTAAGACGACTCGAAACGGAAATCAATCTTCTTTCGTTTCTCGATCTATTGCATTAGTCTACAAATTCCTGGCTGCACCTATAGTGGTACTGTGCTTCCTCTCGCATCAGCCCGTCATATCTTGTGCTGCGGTCACAGTGGCTTCTTATATGGGGCCTATGTATGGTGCCATGATAACGTCCCATGACTGCGTCGTTGACTTTGTGATGAGACATCCATGCCAAATGACTTACCGTAGTCAGACGGCGTACATAAACACATTTGAGTATTGTGTCTTTTGTTACAAAATTTTGTTAGCCTTTTGTTGTTCCTCGCGAAGTATCGTGAAGTCTTGTTAATGATGTGCAATGTCTCTTGCGCTTCGTGACATTTGTGGTTGTCAATGAAATGGCATAATACAGTAAACTATTATTTCGGTTAGTGGCGCCTGGGCAACTGGTAGAAAGGGTTTGAGAATAATTAAACGTGCTTATTACACTTTGCACGATAAAATGAGAAGAAAACTAGCACAAGACGTAGTGTATTTGTTTTAGTATAGTTTCATTGATTGCCTTGGAGAAGGTCGGCAAATTACTCGTATATTGACTCATTTAGACTGACCCAGGTTCTGATAGAGCTGTGATATATTTGAGAAAATATTGGCTAGTGTAATTTAGTATCAGCCCTAAGCTAAAAATAAATTTATTGAGTGAGTCTCAGTGAGCTCCACGTTTTTTTTCATGCTATGTCCCCCTCTACCTTTTTGGGATGCTGCCTTGTCATGTTTGTTGTCATGTCCAAGACGAACGCAAAGACAATTTCTTTATTTCTTCTTAGTGCCATGCTCGCGCCGCCTGGAAAATTCAGGGTATACAGAGATGTAAGGGGTGCAAAGAGCATTTTACGGAAATAGCCTAAATGCTTTGTGGAAGATGACCTGCGCGCATAGTATGGCGTATGGAGGTGATCATAATTACCAGAACAAAAACATGTGTTATAATTTGTCTTCTCGAATGTGTTGATACTCACGTCATTCGGTGTGACACTTCATGACAAGGGAGGGATCAACTTTTGAGGCCTCCTTTGAATGTCTGTCATTAGTGTTGCCAACTTAGCTATTTTGTTGCTAGGTCTAGCTTCTTTTGGACTCTGCTAGCTACGGAATATTTTGTTTTAGCTACGAGTAGGTATTCAAGCATTTTCTTTTTAAGATTTATCTTCTTATCTAGCTATCTTGGTTAACTCAAGCTGTAGTGTCATAAAAGTTTTTGAAATAATAAGTACTAGGCGAGAAATACTTGTACGTATACACAACATCCACAGGCGTTTCATTGCAAAAACGTATAGGGGATATAGCTTGTGTTTTTGAACCACATACTTTGTTGAAAATTGAAGCGAACTAAACTGGAAGAAAAATCAATGGAATCACACCCACAAAGCCTGTGAGTTTTCACCCTCTTTGTTTCCGCCTAATTTGCGACTAAATGTCTTGGCACACTCACACAAAAGGCAACATGCCACAAAACAGCTTCTCAAGTGATTTGGTTCAGAAATTAACACGATAGAGCGTCATAATCAGCGGCAAAGGATGATGCTTTGCCAATAATCAACATCATCCAGTATATGTACCGCAGGAGTTTGTTTACCGTCACAGCTTCAAACTTGTACTGCCCAGTTACGATTTTCACCGGTGAGTCCAGCGTACGTTTGTTTACAGTTAGTAAGGGGGGTTTTACGTTTTTCGTTTTGTTGATTCAACGTGCTTTCATGTAAATTCGCTTTCAGCTTCCTCACCAGCTGAGACATCGAAATGGTAAATATTTTGTTATGATGAGTGGTAGGAATCTGATTAGAATTATGATAAAGTGAAGACACATTCGCTCCAGTGACACAGAAGCCTAAAGCAATAATTCATTAACCCGGTTCTATAATTCATTACCAAGTCGTCACGGGACCCGACCAAGTCGTCACACGACCCACCTGTACGCCTTGCACGCTGGGTCCTACACTTGCAAGAGTATGACTTCACGGTATCGTACAAGAGCCGCAGGAAGCACGCTGACTCGGGCTGGTTTTCGCGGATGCCCATTAAAACAACACTTTGCAATGCCGACAATTTCGATTGCATATTTGCGTGAGTTACTGCAATGTTTCCGGACAAGACCATTTTTGAAATTGAGCAGCGGAAAGACGTCAGCTTGGAGCCGTTCTTTGCTGACGGACGAGCATTCACTTTGGCAGGACGCTTTTGTGTTCGTCAAGGATTAATTTACAAGACCTTCTCGGCCATACGTTGCCGCTTCTTGCTGGTTGTTCCGAATACACTTTGTGCCTCTGTTCTGCACGCCATGCACGACGACACAACTTCGGGTCACCTGGAAATGAAGCGAACACTCCTTCGTACACAGGAGCGAGTTTACTGGCCACGGGGGCGCCAGTTAATTGAACTGTACGGGCTCTATTGTACTCAATTCGAGACCCATAAATCATTCACGACTGCTCTGGCCGGGCTTTTACAACCTCTGACGCCTCCCAGTGCTTATAATTTCAGCAAGTTGGCATTGACTTCGTGGGTTCTTTTTCGCGCTCTGCTTAAGGCAACCGATGGATTGTAGTGTGTGCCGATTATCTTAAGCGAACCACAAGACAGCCGCCCGGCCATCTGCGACCGCTGGTCCAGTATTCTCCTTCTTCTTGCAATCTAATATACTGCGCCACGGACATCGTAAAGCCCTAATAAGTCACCGTGGCCGCGAGTTTACGGCAGGACGTTGTCGAGGAACTGCTCCGTATGTGTGGCTCAGAACTTCGACATTCGACACCTTACCACCCACAGACGAATCACCTTACTCAACGCACAAACCGAACACTGGTGAATATGCTGTCAATGTACGTGGTGCCAAATCACAAAAACTGAGATGGCGTCTTGCCGTTCATCACGTACGCCTTCAACACTGCGCAACGCGAGACCGCTGGCCACAGCCCGTTCTTCCTATTTTATGTTCGACCCCATCGTTATACCGTGGACTTTATCTTTCCGTTTTATGACAATGACGATCCTTTTCTTGCCAAAACACTTTGCCTCGCAGAAAAAACTCGCCGTCTTGCTTGTCTGCGTACTTTAGCATCGCAAGACAGCTCAAAGCTCCGCTACGACACAACCACCGCCACGTTACTTATGAACCGGCAGACCTTGCCCTGGTGTGGAAGCCTATGCGCAAGCGTGGCTTGTCCACGAAACTCCTCGCTCACTATACTGGCCCATTGGTCATCTTTGAACGCCTCAGTACAGTCGATTATGATATGACATGAATGCCAGCTAGTGGGAGATAAACCACTAAGACCGAGGTTAACCTTGTGGCTCGCCTGAAAGCTTTTAGACGGCGAGACCATGCGTGAAACACGCGATGCGCTTCGTCTGCGAAGGGGGAATTATTACGACGTGTAGGCACCGCACTGAGAAGAGCGATTAAAAGTGTGGACTTTGCAAAAAGATCTCCCGGCAGCTTTGTCATGTACGGCCTCGCCATACGAGGCTTCTGTGCATTGAAGCACCGCACGCCTACTTTAAACTTAACAATATCATCAACTCAAGAGCTTAGGACATCTGCTATCTTCGAAGGAAATCTCTGGCCGGGACCGTCAAAATAAACACTTTCGTTGGTAGAGTATTCACGGAGGATCTACTTTACGCTACGTCCACTTTACATACGCAGACACATTGCCATAGTATCTGCCTAGAATATATATATATATATATATATATATATATATATATATATATATTGTCACGAGCGGTTGCAATGCACGGCGCATACAGCGCGAATGAACATTCAGAAAAAAAGGTGAAGAAGGAAGACGACGTTGAGTGTGCTGTCTCGAGACCCCTTGTGGAAGTAAACGCGAACCATCCAGGCTCGCCTGTTTTTCAACCTTTTCGTGTACTTCTTGCGTGTAACATTTGGTGGAGCTGTGCTGGGTACCTCCCACGACCTACGACGGAGCCGTCAGCACCAGAACTTCGTAGAAGCCGTCGCCTTGCCGGACTTTCGCCATCGCGCCCCGACATGTCTCTGGAGCAAAATGACCCCCTCAGCAATGCCTCGGCAAGACCACCGCTGTATCAGCATTACCGAGAGCCACGGCCGTTCTCAGCAAAGCCAGGGGAAGACTTCGATGAATGGCTGACCCATTACGAAAGGGTAAGCCAATGCAACAACTGGAACCCGGCCAGCCAGCTCAGGCATGTCGTTTTTTTATTTGACGGACACGGCCCTGGTTTGGTATGAAAAACCACGCCGACACGCTTACTACATGGAGCAGTCTTATTGAAGAAATGAAGAAGTGCTTTAGCGACTCGGACACTAAGAAGAAACGAGCGGAAACAGCTTTAGCTCAGAGAGCTCAGGTGATCGGCGAGACTTGCACGACATATATTGAAGAAGTTCTCAAGCTGTGTAAGACCATCGACTCTCGAATGCCCGAGGAAGATAAAGTGGGACACCTTTAAAAGGTATTGCGGAAGACGTCTATAACTTCCTCATTGGAAAAGACAACCTGAACACCGTATCAGACGTGATTCGGCACTGCCGCACATTCGAGGCGCTGAAAACTCGCCGAATCACGCCGAAGTTTGGACGGCTAGCCAATGTCACGACTGTGGCCAGCGTTGACGCGATTCCGCAGACAGACCTCTCAGCTACCATTCGGCAGATTGTCCGTGAGGAGCTCCTGCGGCACGAAGAACAAACGCGTTATGCGGTGCCGCGTTGCGCCTCCGTCGCTTTCCGAGACGCCGTCTGCGCATCTCCTCCGGCTACTTGGCAGCATTCGGTGAATGCTGCGGATTGTAACAGCTAACCGACACGACCCGCATTATGGCCAGACCGAACAACGCCATTACGACTCGATTGATCGGCGTTTTGATCAGCATCCACGCGACGTTCGCCCACGAAGACCCAGCACTGCCTACGACATCCAAGGGGAGGGGATGAGTTACTCTCAGCCTGTGGCCGCTGTGGAATATTTCAATCAGCGTCCGGAAGTTCGCCCTCTGCCCGTGTGTTACAACTGTGGCACGCCTGGCCACATAGCTAGGTATTGTAACCGACGTCGGGCATTCAGCAATGGACAGTCGGGATCGTTTATGCAATACGGTGGTCGTGCAATGGACACTAATAGGCCAGGAAACACCACTTTTGAAGGCTACTTCCGAGAAGAAAGAAGCCGTCACTTCCCTCTGGACAGCTATTCTGGAGAACAAGAAAGGTATCGAACCGTTACCGCTCTCCTGCCTCCGAACGTACTCTGACACCACCACCAGCTTTCCGAGCGTCTCGATCTCCATCTCCCAGACGGCGTGTGACGTCATCATCTCCTCGACGCCGCTTCGCGTCACCACCGCCGGGAAACTAGCCAGCGCGGCCGATGGAGGTGAGGTCGCTGGAAAATCTTTGCTGCCGACTCGGATACCTCCACCTATCTTCATGCTGAAGAATAAGGTTAATGTACTTATTGATGGCGTTTCTACCATGGCTTTAGTCGACACGGGAGCAACTGTTTCTGTCATGAGTGTGGTGTTCAAAAATCTGCTGGGACGCAAGGTTATGTTTCATTGGGACCACAGCACAAGCTTTCGTGGAGTGAGTGGGGACTCATTATACCCGGTTGGGTGTGTGTAACGTGGATGTCTCCTTGGGTGGTCAAACCTTTAACACTGAGTTTTACCGTGCTTCCGCGTTCCACACACGATGTAATTCTCGGCATTGACTTTTTGAAATTGTGTGGCGCCAATGTTGACTGCCGAACAGGAGAACTCAGTATTTGCGGAAGTGTGTCCTCTGCGCTCTTAGAAGAATCATCCCAGCAAGAGAGTGTGTTTTGTGTTTCTGAAGACACTGTTGTGCCCGCTTTATCCGCGATGCGCGTTCCTGTTGTTTGTTCGTCTTCTGTTAGTACTTCGTTCGATGTTGCAGTGGAACCGGTCCATAGAAACTGTCTTAAGAAAAATGTGTTGGTTCCGTATTGTATGGTTTCAGTTACCGATGGATGCGCAGGGCTATGGACGCTAAATTGCTCCTCTGAAGCAGTAGTGCTGTCTCAAGGCCTAAAACTTGCTACGTTTCAGGGAGAGTCATTTATACCTATGGCAGTGCTTACAGAACTACCGGATACAGCACAAACCAGTGTCTCGCACACCGCAAACGAACACATGCTCGGAATGGTAGCTACATCGCTCAGTGACCATGAACGTCGTGTTTTGATGGCCCTGCTTTCGAAACACTCTTCAATATTCGACTTTGCACAGCACGACGGGCCCCACATCGATTCCTGCATCCCGTACTCGCCATCGCATCAACACAGGATCCGCTGAACCGATTCGTCAAAAACCATATCGTGTGTCCTCTGCGGAGCGAAAGATCATCAGCGCTCAAGTCGAAGAAATGATGGGTAAAGGAGTAATTCGGGAATCGTCTAGCCCTTGGGCAGCTCCAGTGATACTGGTGAAGAAGAAAGACGGCACGTGGCGATTCTGTGTCGATTACCGTCGCCTAAATGCCGTTACTAGGAAAGACGTATACCCACTCCCACGAATTGACGACGCCATCGATTGCCTCTTTGCGGCTTCTTACTTCTCTTCTGTGGATTTACGATCAGGTTACTGGCAAATCCCTATGCACCCGGATGACAGGAGAGAAGACCGCTTTTGTAACGCCCGACGGACTATTTGAATTCAACGTGATGCCTTTCGGACTTTGTAACGCCCCCGCAACGTTTGAAAGGTTCATGGGACACTATACTTCGCGGTTTGAAGTGGGAAGTTTGTATGTGCTACCTAGACGACGTTGTGATCTTCGGCCGAACATTTCGTGAGCATAACGAGCGCCTGGACTTGGTACTAAACTGCTTGAGGAAGGCCGGCCTTGTGCTTAATTCTAAAAAGTGCCATTTTGGTGAACGACAGACACTTGTGCTGGGACACCTGATCGACAAAGAAGGTATACGACCAGATCCACAAAAGACAACAGCTGTGGAGGCATTCGAGGCACCTCGCTCTGTGAAGCAGCTACGAAGTTTTTTAGGGTTATGCTCCTACTTTTCGCCGTTTCATTCCCAAATTTGCTGACATAGCTCATCCGCTCACATGCCTTCTCCAAAAAGGTGTTCCTTTCGAGTGGAGCTCGGAATGCGACTCATCGTTTTCGGCAGCTAAAGCTACTGTTGACGTCCCAGCCTATTCTTCGCCACTTCAATCCGTCATCACCGACAGAAGTTCATACCGATGCTAGTGGTGTTGGCATTGGCGCCGTACTAGTTCAGCGTGTCGGCGACAGCGAGCATGTGATATCGTACGCTAGCCGCTCATTGAGTCGCCCCGAGCGCAACTACACTGTCACCGAACAAGAGTGTCTGGCGGTCGTCTTCGCTGTGCAACGGTTTCGATCGTATCTCTACGGGCGCCCCTTTACTGTCGTCACGGATCATCACTCTCTATGCTGGCTTGTGAATCTTCGGGATCCCTCTGGTCGACTAGCACGCTGGGCGCTCCGTCTGCAGGAGTATGATTTCGTTGTTTCCTACAAGAGCGGCCGGCGACACGCTGATGCTGATTGTCTCTCTCGCCTGCCACTCCCAACGACTGAATGTGACGCGGACAACTTTGATGAATACATCGCTTTTGTGTCCACGGGATTTCCGGATATGGATACCTTCATATCAGAGCAGAGGAAAGACGACAGCTTACAGCCGCTATTCGCGGCCGCGCGGGAGTCCGCTGCAGACAATCGTTTTCGCTTACGTGACGGCGCCCTATATAAGACAAACTTCTCGGCTACCGGTGCGCGCTACCTTTTGGTTGTCCCCAAGAGCCTTCGCAGTCACGTATTATCTGCCATGCACGACGAACCAACTTCCGGACATCTTGGATGCACAAGAACACTCTACCGTGCTCAGGAACGCTTTTATTGGCCCCGGATGCGCAATGATACCGAACGGTACGGTCGCCAGCTGCACCCAATGTCAGCGTTACAAGCGACCAACTGACGCGCCGTCTGGTCGCCTTCAGCCTGTTTCGCCTCCTAGCACCCCCTTTGAGCAAGTTGGTATAGATCTTCTGGGCCCTTTTCCGCGATCCACAGACGGCAATCGTTGGGTCATCGTTTGCGTAGACCACTTAACCCGTTATTGTGAGACGGCAGCACTGCCGTCGGCCACAGCAAAAGACGTTTCCATCTTCTTGCTGTTTCAAGTTATCCTCAGACACGGACCTCCTCGCATCGTAATCAGCGACCGTGGGCGGCAATTTACCGCGGATGTTGTCGAAGAGACCCTTCGTCTGTGCTCATCAAGCTTCCGCCATTCCACTCCATACCATCCACAGACTAATGGTCTAGTGGAACGCACGAACCGAACGCTTGCCAACATGCTGTCCATGTACATCGACTCCGCGCACAAGAACTGGGACACAATTTTGCCTTTCATCACCTATGCTTTCAACACCGCAAGACATGAGACCACTGGTTACTCACCTTTCTTTCTCCTTTATGCTCGTCCACCACGCTATAATCTTGACACTATGCTTCCCCTACTCTGCTCATCACAGTGAGCCGATCAACGAGATTCTCTGTAGAGCAGAAGAAGCGCGACGCCTCGCTCGGCTACGCACCGTCACCTCGCAAGACCGGTCAAAGATCCGCTATGACGACCGTCACCGACATGTTCACTTCAATCCTGGAGATCAGGTGTGGCTCTGGACGCCTTTACGGAAACGTGGCCTGTACCAGAAATTTCTCGCTCACTATGTCGGGCCCTACGTTATCCTCGAACGCCTCAGTGAGGTCAACTACCGCATAGCACGGCTCACAAGCACTGGACGGCGCTCGGCTAAAACAGAAGTGGCGCACGTCGCTCGCATGAAGCTATGCAATGCACGAATCACTGAGTGACTCGCCCGGCGGGCTTCGTCTGCCAACGGGGAAATGTCACGAGCGGTTGCAATGCACGGCGCATACAGCGCGAATGAACATTCAGAAAAAAAGGTGAAGAAGGAAGACGACGTTGAGTGTGCTGTCTCGAGACCCCCTTGTGGAAGTAAACGCGAACCATCCAGGCTCGCCTGTTTTTCAACCTTTTCGTGTACTTCTTGCGTGTAACAATATATATATAGTGTAAATCTAGACGTTCACGTCTTTTTCAAGGCCTTGAAGAAAACGGGCTCCCGTCGAAACGTCAGCTGAATTAACAAGTTCTTTTGTCAAAGTGCATCCACTTTTATACTTACAAACTTGGCGCAACCCAAGTTATTCTTCTACACACACACACACACTCACACACACACACACACACATATATATATATATATATATATATATGTGTGTGTCTTGCCACGTGATAGTGGCAGTGAGAAAAAAGAAGTTGTTAGCTGCTGGGCCTGAAAGTAAACAACCGTTCGCTGCGGGCGCGCTGCGTCTCGACGATTTGTTGTTTGCTCTCTCGATGAACTGATCAAAGTGTTAGGTACTCAAACGGCCTATGTCTGCAGGTCCTGGACTGGAAACAACCGACACCACTACACTAGGTTCTGCTGAAATACACCGAAGCAGCCCTCGCCTCCAACGTCTACTACCGCAATACAGTCCCCTGGCCAGTTCTGCGAGGAAAATATTTTCCCTGTGCGCAAACCAAGCTGAGGACGTGAATGACTCACCCACTGCCACACAGTGCGTCGTCAACACGCCTCGCGCGCCTAACACTTTACACGGCGATCGCGGAGGGATTTGGAAGACTGGTTGGAACACATCAAACGGGTGGCTCCTATCGACGACTGGGACAATCGGCCTAAGTAGAAAAACGTCTACATCGTCCTTCTTGATGCAGCCAGAGTGTAGTACGAGGACCACGAGGCTTCGTTCACCAGCTGACCGGAGTTCTATACGGTACTCTATGAGGCCTTTAGCAACCCCGAGAAGAAAGAAAGCGCTGAGCAGGCACTGCCTGCAAAATTTCAAAGGCCGAACGAAAGTGTCACCATGTTTGTTGAAGAGATGTGGTGACTGTTCCGACGTGCTGACGCTCAAATGCAAAATGCTAAGAAAGTACGACTGTTGATGCGCGGCGTAAAGGAAAAGCTTTTCGCGGGCCTCGTGCGTAACCCGCCAACAACGGCGTCTGAGTTCGTCTGTGAGGCGACAATTATGGAGTGCATGCTTCAGCAGTGGTTATACCAGTATGAGCGACAGACTGCCCTCTCCGCTGCGTGCTTGCTTGAGCCTGGGAATTATAAAATGAAGACCTTTACAGAGCCTATACGGCAGGCTGTCCGAGAAGAACTTCAGAGGTGTCATTCAACGGCACCTCCGAGCATCACAGCTGTCATCGACCTCATTCGGGATGAAAACAGGCAAGTTGTCCGTTCCCCACCCATAATCCCGAGCAGAACCTCTCACGCTATCTTATGTGGATGCCCTGCGAGTCTCTTTACCGTCGGCGGCACATTTCTCGCATCTAGCTTCTAAGACTTCTCAACGTTCGCCAAGCCCAATTCACCGCCAAGTTCTGCAGACTGAACATCACCCTGGCCCGCGGAAGTCCACCATAAGGCGTGCACCTGACAAGGGACCTTTGTGCTACCACTGTGGCGAAGCCGGACACATGTACCATGACTGCTACTACCAAGGATTATTCCTGCGCGGATTCCACCCTGATGTCCGCTCTCCTCCTTATGGTGAGCACCCATACGAAATTCAGCAGTACTTATGAAGCAGTCATCTTTCTCCTGGCCCTCAGCGACGTTAGTCACGCTCATTATCACCACGTCGGCCCACATCACGAAACCACGTCCGAGTGGCCTTTACGTCCATTGGTGTCAGTGGCTCAGGTCCACGCCAGGTAAACTGAGAACGGCGACCTCTGGAGGTGAGCCAGCTGTCACGCAAACTGAAAAATTAAATTTCCTCTGATGCCACCCCCGAACGACGTACCACTGAGGCCTTCTTCCGTAACCGCTAAAAGAACGTCTGCTGCTAAAAACCGTTTCCGTTCGCTGTCATTCAGTAACCGCACTGGTTAACTAATCACCACTGGAAGACACCTCGGGTCCCTAATCGGCCGGGGCACTGCAAGACTTAAAATATGTGCGTTGGCCCTTGTCGCATCTTTTCTTGTGATTCTCAAATGTTCCCGACCAGCTATATTCGGTATATAGTGTCTTCAGAAGTATAGATCAGTCACAATTCTGCAAGATTTCGTATGTACCCTTCGCTAACCTTGTCCATACAGATCCAGATGACGCGGACGAACATATCGTGTGCCGTTACGCATTTTCGATGCCTGTGTAACTTTGCTGCCTGGTAGGAGCATCTGCTTTCTTGTTGAGGGCCCACAGGAACAAGCAGGCACAGGCATCGCCGAAGGTAATGTCAACTTTTTACTGGGTCGAGAGGTCGCCATAGCTCGGGGTATGGTAGAGCTCCAAAATTGGCCGACTACGATCTTAGTGATCACCACACAGCACTGGTCTAGTGGCTAAGGTACTCGGCTGCTGACCCGCAGGTCGCGGGATCAAATCCCTGCTGTGGCGGCTGCATTATCGCTGGAGGCGGAAATGTTGTAGGCCCGTGTGCTTAGATGTAGGTGCACGTTAAAGAACCCCAGGTGGTCGTAATTTCCGGAGCCCTCCACTACGGCGTCTCTCATATGATATGGTGGTTTTGGGACGTAAAACCCCACATTTAATTTTCATCAACGATCTTAGTGATCAACTTCAGTGGTGAACAAGCATTTGGCGAGGCACACTAGCGTTGCCCACTGGGAAACTGTCGACAATTCGAGCACCTCCGCTTTAATTACGATGCACTTTACAAATGAAACCTGCGATGTAGCCGTTACCAACAACACCAATGTTAGTCAACAGTTAGAGCAACACAAGTGGAAAAGAATACTCAGCTTGCTTTCATCAACTGTTTCGCCACTACATCAAAGGCCCTGGCAGACTCCGCTAACCAAACGCAGAATCATCAATGAGCTAAATGACCAACCAGTGCGTCAACACACTTACCACGTATCATGGAAAGAACAAGATGCTATTCGTCATCAAGTTAAACGAATGCCTAATGACGACGTCATTAAACCTTCAAACAACTTTCATCTACGAAAGACGTTTATGCCCTTCCCAGTATCGATCCCTATATATCGTCTGCTACTTCTTTGTAGTAAGTACTGACAGATTGAAGTGGACGAACGAGGCAGGGAAATTACGGCGCTGATAGGGCCTGACGGCTTTTACAAATTTAAGGTCCTCCCTTTTGGCTTATGTTCTGCTCCAGCTACGTTCAAGCGAATGATGGACAGAGTATTAGCTGATCTGAAGTGACATTTGTGTTTAGTGTACTTAGATGACGTAGTTTTGTCCACGATGTTGAAGAGTACATCGAGTGGATACACACTGCACTTCAGAGAATTCCTACTGCCGGTCTATCCCTGAAGCCGGAAAAGTTTCACTTTGGATACGAGGAGCTAAAATTACTAGGCCATGTTGTGAGCAGTAGAAGTGCGCGTTCTGGCCGCGAAAAAGTCGTGGCAGCTGCCCTGTTCCCAATGCCGTCGATGAAGCAAGATGTGGGCCGATTTTGAGGCGTTTGCGTGTATTAGCGCAATTCTGCGCCACATTTTTCTAAAATCGCTGAACTTTTGCGACAACCCATGAAGGACTACGTCACGTTTACCTGGGGCTTGGCACAATCTGACGCTTTCCGTGAGCTCCAGCAACATCTTTAAAACCCACTGGTCCTTGGTCAGTTTGACACAGAAGCAGATACGGAAGTGTACACTGTTGCTAGCAACCTTGGTCTCGGAGCCATTTTCGTGCAGTTTCGAGATGGCGTTGAACGCGTTATCACCAATGCTAGCCGTGCGTTGTCTTCTGCCGAGAATAATTATTCAAAAACTGAAAAGGAATGCCTGGTGATCGTAAGGGCTATTACAGAGTTTCGTCCATACTTGCACGGACGGCCCTTCTGAATCGTCAGTGATTACTACTCTCTCTTTGCCGGTTGGCAAATCTCAAAGATCCTTCGGGTCGTTTTGCAAAATGGAGGCTTCGGCTGCAATAATTTGACTTGGCAATCGCGTACCGGTCTGGCCAGAAACACGCTGAGACCTTCTGCATTTCCCGTTCCCCCGTCGTGCTTGCTCCAAAGAATTCTTATAGACTGCGGTTTAATTTCCGCTCTAGCCACTTGTAAGGTGGCGCATCGGCAACGCCAAGACCCAGAACTGTAACCGCTAATCGAATACCTCGAAGAGCGTCACCCACTACCTCCCCGACGGTTTGCGCGTAGCTTGTCATCTTTCTGTTTACGCGACAACGTCCTCTACAAGGACAACTGTCATTCCACACAAACCATTTACCTGCTAGTAGTACCTGCTTCTTTCCGCGACGATGTTTTACGTGCATGTCATGACAAGTCATCGTCCAGGCATCTTGGACTCACACGCACTCTGGCGAAAATTAAACATGAGTACTAGTGTCAGAAACGCTCAAAAAGCGTGAAGCAATACGTCAGCACTTGTACTGCTTTCCGAGGCCGCAGAGGTACCCCTATGAAACCAGCCGGTCTCCTCCAGCCGGTCAGGCCTACGCACGCACCTTTCGAGCTGGTCAGCATGGATTTGCTCAGGCCGTTTCCCAATTCTACACCTAACAACCGCTAGAAAGTGGTCGCTACTGACTGTTTGAACACATTTTGCGAAACCCAAGCCGTTCAGTGAGCTACTGCGTTCGGTGTGACAAACTTTGTCGTTAAAAACATCGTTCTCCACAATAGTGACCCAGCTGTTGCCATCGCAGATGGCGATACAGCTTTCACGACGCAGTAGCTCTATAAAAATTTGCAGCTGAGTGGTAACACACGTCGAACAACAACAGCATACCACCCGCAGACCAATGGTTTAACTGAGCACCTCAACGAAACGATTGCGAATATATGCTTTTGATGTATGTAGCCTCGGATCACAAGAATTGGGACGAAGTACTTCCATACGTAACATTAGCCTACAACACGGCTCTCCAGGAAACCACCGAATGCGCACTTTTCAGACTCATTTATGGCTGCGATGTCACCACGATGTTTGACGTAGTGCTCCTGCCGACTCCATTTGCCGCCACCTCTCCAGACACGAACGTCTTCGTTCAGCACGCTGATGCAGCACGAAGTCTTGCGCGGCTACACATCTTGTCTCGACCAGAGCGAGATGCTCGCTGATACACCAGCCATCACAGAGCGGTGGCCTACAAGAACGGTGACCTAGTCTGAATTTGGATGCCCATATGACGAAGCGGCCGCTCCGAAAAATTGTTGTGCCGGTATTTTGGACCCTGCCGTGTTCTGCATCGCATTGGCGACGTCAACTACGAAGTTGTGCCAGTCGAGACATCGCGCCATTCCCGTCCACCACATTCCTCTGATGTGGTTCATGTCACCAGAATTAAACCGTACTATTCGAGCTGACTGCAAGCTATAAAACTTTGCTGTGCCGTGCCTTGTGTCTCTCTTAGTTGTTTCTTGTTTTGTCCTTTGCTATAGAAGTCATTCCTAAATTTTTCTGCTTGGTTTTCATTTTTGTTTAAAACAATGGTATCGAGCAGAAACACTTTTTGTTTAGTGGGGAGAGGGTAATTTTACGTGACAGTGGCAGTTGAGACTGAGGAAAAAGAAGTTGTTGGCTGCTGGGTCTGAAAGTAAACAACCGTTCGCTACGTCTTCACCCTTTGTGTCGTTTGCTCTCAGGACAATATATACATATATATATGTTATGACGTCTCGGTTGTAACGAGGTTTATTGGCCGTGAACTCGGCAGCGAACAAGCGTAATGGACCCGAAGATGAAGCGCACGTTCAAAGACGGTGATGACTGTCAGCCAGAAGAGGTGATGATGACTGACTGTGTCCAGATGAGGATGCAGCGCACCATAGATGCCTACACCGATTCCCCCCTCCCCCCCTGGAAGTGGCCAGTCTGGCCGCTGCGGGCGGGTAGTCAAGGTGACGAGAAACGTTATGCAAAAAGCTTCATGCAGGAAACGTGTACAATTTTGGTGCTGCGGTAACGGCGGTGAGTTGGCGTGAAAAGAGGCGTCACACGATAGTTGACAGGTGAAGTCTGCTCTAAACTAGATATGGGCTGATGAATCAAGGCTGAAACTTGTCGCAGAGACCAGGTGTGCGAAATGGTGTCCATAGCAGCACCTGGTCACACGGTCGGAGTGATACCACAGAATGAGAGGTGTCGTAGACGGCCTTCCTTGCTTGTTGCATGGCTTACGTGTTCATAGGAGCGCGCTGGTGGCACTGGGCAAGGCGAGAAATATATTCTTTGCAACGAGACGGTGATGGAGGGTCATTGCTGATGAAGAAGGAAACGTCGACAAAGAAAGTAAGTGAATGTCCATAAACGAGAAAAAACGATGAGTAGCTGATTGTGCGCTGAACAGCGGTGCTGTAGGTGAAAGTGAGGAACTGTAGAAGTTTATCCCAGTTTCTGTGATCCGGTTGAATGTACATGGCAATCATGTCGGGAAGGGTTCGATGAAATCTCTCGGTCAGGCCTTTGTTTGAGGGTGGTAGCTAGACGCTGTCTTGTGCGTAGTACCAGAAACGCGAGGAACTTCACCTAAAAGCTCTGATAAGAACACCTTCCCACTGTCACTTAGAAGTGCACGAGGAGCACCATGACGTATATTCATGGCCTTAAAGACCAAGTCAGCAACTTCTGACGCTGAACCAGTAGCTACTGAAGTTGTCTCGGCGTAGCATGTCAGAGGGTCTACGGCGGTGACTATTCATCTATTTCCAGCACCAGTAACAGGAAGGGGCTCATAAAGATTGACACCGACGACCTCGAAGGTGTTGTAGGGCACGTAATTGGCTGTAAATGTCCAGCAGGAGGATATGTCAGAAGTTTGCGAAGTTGGCATGGTGAGCAGGATCTCACGTACTTTGCTACGCTAGTAGAAAGGCCAGGCCAGTAAAGGCGGCTTCAAATACGGTCGAAGGTTTTGTGAAAGCCGAAGTGGCCAGCAGTCAAATTGTCATGAAAGGCGTTAAGTACATGATGTCGAAGAGCGCGTGGCAGAACAGGTAACCAACTTTAAACGTCAGGATGATAAATGTGACATTGCAGCACACTGTCCTCAAGCTTGAAGTGCTCGTGTTGTCGACAAAGCCGTGCATTGGGTGGACGCGTAGCTCCTGAGAGGTGGTCTATAATACGCCGACAGTACGTGTCAGCCTGCTGGCGGGAACTGAAGGGTTGGTCATAGTCGATTGGCGGCTGGTACAGCGAGGCGAGCAAGGCAGCATAACTGGGAATTACTTGCGCACTGTTGTCGTTGGAGATGGCAGCTGGAGTGTCGAACGAAGCCGTAGGTAGTGAGCAACGAGAAAGAGCGTTGGCGTCTTGATGTTTTTTGCTACATTTGTAAATATTCTAAAATTGATACTCCTGTAAGCACGAAATCCAACGACCCGAGCGTCCTGAGAAGTTCTTCATTATAGAAAGCCAGCCTAAGGCGTGGTGCTCCGTTACGGTGGTGAATTTACAGCCGTACAGATAAGTACGGAACTTTTGTAAAGACCAAACCACAACGAGGCACTCCTGATCAGTGACGGTGATGGTCAGTGATGGTTCTTTTCGGTAGAAGTAAGCACTCGGCTAGCGTCTGTGACGACCCTTTCCCATTCAGAGTTATCGCGTTGGAGGAGGACAGCACCTATATCGCAACCACTGGCATCGGTATGCAGGATTGTCGGGGCGGTGTCATCAAAATGGCAGAGTACGCGCTCTGACGGGAGAGCTTCCTTTTATGGGTCAAACGCCGACTGACATTCTTCGGACCACACAAAGGATGCACTAGAAGCAAGTAGTTTGTGAAGTGGCGCAGCTATTGAAGCGAAATTTCGTATGAAACGACAAAAATAGCACGCGAGGCCAAGAAAACTTCGCAAATTCTTAGGTCTTGTGGGGCGTGGAAGTCAAGAACGGCAGCGATCTTTACGGGGTCAGGGTGAATACCATCCTTGCTCGCGACATAACTGAAGACCTTGATAGATTTGGTAGCGCAACGGCATTTCATGGTGTTGAGCTGCAGACCCGTGCCAGCGAGACGTGTTAGGACGTCATCCAAGTGCCTCAGGTGCTGGGAAAACGTTGATGAAAAGATGATAATGTCATCAAGGTAGCAGAGGCACGTCTCCCATATCAGACCACGCAGGATGGTGTCGGTCATGCGTTCAAACGTCGCGGGCGCATTATAGAGCCCAAAAGACATCACGTTACATTCGTATAGGCCATCGGGGGTTGCAAATGCTGTTTTTGCTTTGTTGTCGTCGTGCATTGGAATTTGTCGATATCCCAAACGCAAATCAAGGCTGGAAAAGTATTCGGCACCTTGAAATGAATCAAGGGCGTCGTCGATGCGTGGCAAGGGGTATACGTCCTTGCGTATGATGTCAAGTGCCCGGTAATCGACGCAAAAGCGCATGGAGCCATCTTTTTTTCGTACCAAAACCACAGGGGATGATCAAGAGCTAGTTGATGGACCAATTATTTCTCGTTGGAGCACGTCAGCGACGTTTTCCTTGATGATTTTTCGCTCAGCGAGAGACACGCGGTACGGGAAGCGATGGACAATAGATGTTCCCTCGGTCTGCTGAATGGTGTTCGCTACTGCCTGACTGAAGGTGAACAGAATGAAGCTCGCCGAGACGCTGACACATAGAGACGACGTCAGCAACAGTAGAAGGATTCTGGGTAACAAGAGCATTGTAGGCAATGCTTCCGATGCGCTTCAGAATGTGACGCAGTTTGCCTGACTCGGATATCAAAGAATTGACGCGCCGGCAGAACACAAAAACATCCTCGGTGTACAATGTGTACAACTCACCGGGATGTTGTTGGCGAGTATCTAGGATTCTCTTCGCCAGAGTGGATCGAATGACAGGTGCGCCAAATACTTGGCGAAGCTGCTGCTTGAAGGCAGGCCAGTCGATCAAGTCAATCTCATGGTCGAACCGTGTCTTCGCAACGCTCGTGAGATAAAGCGATACTCGGCGGAGCTTGTTAGAGTCGTCCCAGTGATTATATGCGCTTCCTCAATCGTAGTTACCGAGCCTGTGCTTTACATCTTCGCCACGGAGACCAGCGAAGATCAGAAGGCCGTCCTGGTGGTTTACGATATAAAGAAGACAGGCTTGCGGTGCAGGGATGGGAGCAGAAAGGGCGTGCGGCCACTCATTCTGAGACATGTTGGCGGACTGAGGGCCCAAGCGGCGGCCTGAACGCAGCTCCAGCGAGTAGGTGTTGTGAGTAGAGGACCGGGATCGTCAATCCACCTCCACCCCGTATGACGACTCGGTTGTAACGAGGTTTATTGGCCGTGAACTTGGGAGCGAACAAGCGCAACGGACCCGAAGATGAAGCGCACGTTCAAAGACGGTGACGAGTGTCAGTCAGAACAGGTGATAATGATTGAATGCTGTCCAGATGAGTATGAAGCGCATAATAGATGGCTACTATGAAAGAAAAGTGGGTAGAAAAATAGCAAGCCGTGAGCAGGAGTCGAACCTATGACCTTCGACTAAGAGCATCGAACGCGTTATTCGAAGGTCGTAGGTTCGATTCCTGCTCAAGACTGGTTATTTTTTCACCCACTTTTCTTTCTTCTTATTTACATTCCATTTGTTCTAATAACTTTCCCTACACATTCCTTGTCAATATTGTCTGTTAGGACTCATGTATATATATATATATATATATATATATATATATATATATATATATATATATATATATATATATATATACACTGCACGATGTGAGTGCTCATTATAATTATTATGATTATGTCGCTTCACGTGAGCTCTTGACCATTTTGACGACAACTGCGTGAGTAGTTGGGTGTTTTGGTAACCCACTGCCGCTTTGCCGCTTTTATGTAATCTGTGCAAACGACAAAATAATTTTTGCGAAATTAACACAACGGCGAGCATAGCAGCATAAATGTCATTGTCGTATGTTTTCTCCGTATTTCTGGTTTTACTTTTAGTGCCCCGCCGTGGTGGTCTAGTGGCTAAGGTACTCGGCTACAGACCCGCAGGTCGCGGGTTCCAATCCCGGCTGCGGCGGCTGCATTTCCGATGGAGGCAGAAATGTTGTAGGCCCGTGTCCTCAGATTTGGGTGCACGTTAAAGAACCCCAGGTGGTCGAAATTTCCGGATCCTTCCACTACGGCGTCTCTCATAATCATATGGTGGTTTTGGGACGTTAAACCCCACATATCGATCAATCACTTTTAGTAAAAGAGCGTGGATGAAGATCGTTAAGGCATGCAATATACACCGAACAGAGAACCATGCACATCTACGATTGGTAAAGTGACTCTGAGAGTATAGTAAAGTGTACCACGTGTACGTAAATTGCCAAAATGCTCAAGTGTGCCCTTCGCAATATCTTCAGGGGCTCGAGACATCAATGAGAAAAACTTGGAGACCAAAACGCCAATCGGAGCCGACGACGCCGGTTTCAGAGCTGGAGGTCTCAACGAGATAGTAGCGCCCCCTACTTCAGGTACGCGTTTCATTTACTTCAATTCATTTTGCCTCAAATCGCACATGACTTCAGAGGGCGTAGCGAGGTACATAAAATCACATACAAAAAACAAAATACCTCAGATCAATAACAATTCTCTACAAATACATATACATATACACGTTTCAGTTCTTGGGCCATGATCGCTTCTCACTTGAGCCATGTACCGTTTTCAACTCTGATCAATTTGTTCTGCATGGTTGGCGTAAATATAAAAGGAGCAGAGCCCGACTGAATAAGGGAGTATTACTACCGCTACTATTACTACCATTACTATTACCTGTAAAATATTTCTACTACTACTAATAATAATAATTACAACATTAATAAAAATATTGAGCTACTAGCTGCTAACTCACGAGGAGTGAGTTGCACTTCAGGTTTCTTCGTGCGTTAATTCTTGTTCATCATTGGAAGTCCTTTTCAATGTATTTATAGCACAATATCTTTTACCGAGGTCAACATAGAAGCATAGTTTTTCGTGTGCGTTGCATGTCGCCCAATTAGAGTGGGTAATTATCAAGTAAAGCTTGCCGCCAACTCGCTCAAGCTCTACCATCGAAGTGAAATGAGTAGAGCAATGAAACATGGAGTTACGACTACATTCCACACCTTTCTGCCAAGGTCTCAAGCACTTCACCAATACTTTCACAATCGAGACGTTGCCAAATGCATGCGTGAGCATTTTTTTATTTCAATAAGCTTGTTTCCATCGCGCTGATGTAACAAGAGAGATACGGGTGCAGTAAATCGCGCTTTGTTGTTGCTTAAAGCTCAAGTAATGCAAACCAGCGACGCGTTTTATATTCGACCCCGTGCAGCCGCGAAGGCGCGCTACTTGCTGGCGGCCAAATGCTGCGGCAAGTCCGTCAGGCAGGCTCGTTTCTAAGCACCCTGAAGTGCGGTTCAGTTCTCACATCATTTCTAGTTCACGAAGCTTTCTGTGGCACGCACAGAATTACGCAAGACCTAGTTCATGCCCCGTTGGTTAGCTGACGCCAGCACCGTTTGCACTGCAGCAAAATATGAAGTAGAGAATATTTAGCAGTTCCTGTCGTTTAGGAAAGTATTTGGGCTGATACACATCCATTTGGCGATCAATAGTTCATCCGGTAAGAGCGACACGGGGTGTATGGCAATCGTCCCACCTTTTTTCATGCGAGTTCGCGAGTTTATTCTCCTTCCGCAACCATCTTCGATTGCACGGCGTGCCACCTGTAGCCCTCGGGCACTGCGAATAGATCGTGACAGAGCTTCATTCGCAGTTACGTGTGACCGTGTAGCAGCACCTGATTTCGATCAATCCTAGGCCAAATTGTCCGTGTAATCGATCGAAACTGCCCTTGTGACACTAGTATTACTCGTTATTGACATCGTTAAACATATGTGCTGAATACGAAAGAAGTGAACAAAAGCCCGAGCATTCATTCAGTACGCGTTTATTTTGCGTCTGTGTTTTCCCTTTGTAGTTGTGAGAAGATATGTAAGCTTTATAGCCCCACGAAGAACTAGAAGCGTGAAGTAATGAACATCAAAAGAGTACGCTCTCATTGCCTAGTATTGGAATGAATATTACAAAAAGTGTTTGTTTCGCGCTAATCTCAAGCGAACATCTGTAAGCATTATATACTATATGTATGATCTACACGTATATATATGATACACTACTCGTCAAGGAAACTTAGTTCAAGATAAGTATTCTCTGAAGTGAGAACAAATGAACACGTACAAGCATTTTATGAGCAGTGAGTTTCACCGTATTGATTCCGAAAATCCATGCCTGTTTCTTTTCAATTTTTCATTACATCCTTCAAAATTATTGAGAGTTGAACTGTGAGCTAGTACAATGCCCCAATGATTAATTTTTTTGACGCGAAAGTGTCTTATGTCAGGGTCCACCAGGACTCTCTCACGCATTTCCGTCAGGGATTTGACGCTGGTAAAATTTATAAGAACATGCTACAAAGAAAGAAGCCAGAAGAAAAAAAATTAATTATCAGAGACCCGGGAACTTAACCCACGACTTTACAATCTGTGGCATTATGTAGCACGCGCTGGGCCGACTAAGCTATAAACACACCTTCGTGGTAATCTCCAGTCACGCCTTATATTTCTCCTAGTTCTTCCCTCTGTACCTATGCTCTTAGTTTGTCGGGGCGGTGCCACCGCCTAAGAGCGAAGAAGAGAAGTACTGCGTTATGACAGTAACTAACCTTGGCAGAGCGCGCTGCGGGTGCCTCACGACTAAAGCCCATTAATTACCCCCCATCTATAAATAATTGACCAACGAACTTCGCAATTTCATCTAGCGTCACCTCTTTTTTTCAGACACCTCACTATAGGTTGGCGTTTAAAAATACGCATACAAGCATACCTATTTACATATTTGCACAACGTATTATAACAATGACAAATATAGCCCGCCGTTCTAAAACGTTCCGTGCTGCTCCGTAGTGAGAGCCAGTATGTGCTCTGGCCTTCTTGTCGTGAGGAGAAGCTGTGCAGCTGGAGGCAGCATGCTGTGCCTCAGCGACGTGTGGACATTTCAAGTAAATAGAGTATCTATAGCAGTGTGCACAAAGGTCAGCCGCAATACACTTGCGGGGAGGAGACAACCTGAGGTCATAAACAAAACGAACACAGAAATATCTACAGATGTCTCAGGCTGGCACAACACACCATCACCATAAACCTTGAAGCTGAGGAGCTGCTATACTCGAACACTCACTGAATGCTACGTGGTTACAAGACAGTTTTGAGCGGAGCGTGTTTTTTGCAGCCCTGGTGCGCACCTATGGGCGCATGAAGACGGCGACATAGGAGCGTCTATTGACACTAGATGCGGCCCTTCGTCTGGTACAACAATACAAGCGAAACCAAAGCTCCTGGAAACTTGTTGAGAGGGCCACCTTCACAGTTTATTGATGTGGCGGACCTTCGGGAATATGTTTTAAATTCGAAGCATTTCTTGGCGACCTTTGGCAACGTTGATCATCTATCTATCTATCTATCTATCTATCTATCTATCTATCTATCTATCTATCTATCTATCTATCTATCTATCTATCTATCTATCTATCTATCTATCTATCTATCTATCTATCTATCTATCTATCTATCTATCTATCTATCTATCTATCTATCTATCTATCTATCTATCTATCTATCTATCTATCTATCTATCTATCTATCTATCTATCTATCTATCTATCTATCTATCTATCTATCTACAACTTTTAGCTCTCTGGACCGTTTCGATTATGGTATCTATACGAAAATTGGTATGGCATAATATGGCTATATAACGAGTATAAGTGACTATAGTCATAACATGAAAATGATGACATGTATGTCATGAACCTCAGGATTTACATGGCATGGTTTACTGCAGTTGCGGTGGTTTTGTTTTGTACACATCACATATTGCAAATCTGGTATGGCGTAACGTGACTTCATGGTGAACATACGTGACAGGCTCTAACGTTGAAATGAAAACACGCATGTCATGTAAGCCATGGCTGCACACCACGCTCATGGTGCTCTCGCGGCCGTTTCGTCAGCTTCCCACATAACAAATTTGGTATTAGGTGACGTGAATGGATGAAAAAGGTATATGACAGGTACAAACATGATCATCATGATATGCGTGTCATGTAGAACATGACTATGTGCCACGCTCATTATGCACTCGCGGCCATTTTGCTAGCTTCACATATACTAAATTTAGTATTACGTGACCCGATCTGACGACGAAGGTGACTGACACATCTAAACATAATAATGTTCATATGAGTGTCATATAAAACATGACTACATGCTACACTCAAAGCGCTCTCACGGCTGTTTCATTAGCTTCACATATCAAATTTCGCATTACGTGACGTGTATGGACGACTAAGGTAATTAAAACGTCCAGCTGTGGTAATCACGACATGTGTGTCATGTAAAACATGACTACATACCACGCTAATGAGGCGCTCGCGGCTGTTTTGCTAGCTTCATATCTATCAAGTTTTGTAATATGTTACGTGAATGTACGACTAACACAAATGCCAGGCACCAACATGATAGTCAAGACATAGAAGTAATGTACGCATAACTTACATGCTACGCCAATGGTGCGCTTACAGCTGGTTCGCTAGCGCTATATACACCTTAGTAGGGATCCAATTATTTCACTGTATTGCAAACATGAGTTAAAGGGCCTAACATACGAACCACGACATGCATGTCATGTACCTATCAGCCTACTACTGCTTGTGCTGTTAATGCAAACTTCAGTGGCGCTGTGGTTGTGTGACTGTAAGCAATATTTATCTGCCTTCTTCACCTGTTTTCCTCGCAACGGCCCTTTGCAATTATTTTCTTCTTGTGCTGTCTATGAATCTGAACAGCCATCCGTATTAAAGATATTGTATAACAGATACAGACATCCGTTTAAAAAATTCATAATAATGGCAAGTTCTATTACGCTTTTTATGGGCGAGTCACCGTTATTGCCGGCACCCGATTGGCAAATATAGTTTGTTTTAATAAAAGTCAAGGTCTCAAGCAACATATTTTAATGCAGCTACGTCCACGCAAAAAGCACAGACGAACGACAACGGTGATTGGCCCCCGGCCACGTGGACCAAGGTTTCTCCCACAGGAATCCCAGGCCGAAAATCTACCACCACCACCACTCGTACGTCAAGTAGCCTTGCATTTTCATTGCATGCGTCCTTAAGCAGTGTTTATGCCCTACTATTGAACACACATAGTCATAAGTATTGCACTTAGAAATATTAAAATATTCTCTAGATAAATAGCTTGAATTTAGCCTTGTTAATATTTACTGCATGACATGGTTCTCCCTATAAGATGACGAGGACTGAAGAAGCGGAGAAAAGTGGGCTATTTGGTACATATTACTAAAGAAGGAATAAACCAGTGCGGAAACGGGATGACGAAAAGAAAACACATGGGGACGGGTGCCGACTGCCTATTGCAGGTCTATTGGAACAAACCACTGTGCATGCGTCATAATGAAACACGCGTGAACAATTCGTTCATGGCATTTTTGTTTGTCACTCATTTGCACCGCATCTCTTCAGTAAATGCTGAGTTGGCAGTCAGCGCCCGTAGCTGTGTGTTTCCTCTCATTCACCCTGCATCTGCGCTGTTCATTCTCCTCTTAGAAACACGCCAAACACAGCATGAGAATATAGCGTAAACTATGTGAGTGGTGTATAATATAAAACTCCACCGGCATTTGCGCCAGATTATCTCATCTCTGCTAGGTCCCAAATCAAAACGATATGCACTGCAACTTTCAACTCGTGTCGTCACCGCTTTGCCCCAAGGTGTCTTTTAGCACTGGAATTGTATTGGAATGTATAAAAAGCAAGACTGGTGGGCCCACGTTTAAATTTTATATTCTTAGCTATCAGCAATAAACTATAGCCAAAATAACAGGGTATAAATTGTCATGTAAGCAGCAAGACAACACACTGGAAGCAAGTTTACCGCAAAGCACGTTGTACAGGCTGGAAGTTATCTCTTCACAATGAAAGACATATGCGTCTAGCATAACAGCAGAACGTATGCTTTAGAGTTTTCTACTCATTCAACATCCGAGTGTTTCAGAAACATGTATCGTACATGAAACGCTTGCTGCTGTTTCCTTGGAGCCTTTATCCTGACAAAATGAGAGACTGCTAGTAGTCCTGTCCCGCTAGTGCTACTAACGAAATAATAATTACAGTCAGGCACAAAATGAGCCTTAAATATGCATGCCAAAGTGTCATTACAGATCTTACAACACCAAGTTTTCTACGCTTTAGGCTACATGTTAAGTGCTTTCCATAGAGGTTGTGGGTAGTCTAATGCAAGGTTTACCCAAAATAGCATCAGGAAAGTCCCCCCCCCCCCAAAAAAAAGAAAAGCATGCGCCGTTTATGTGCTGCGAAGATTAAATTCCAAATCAGTTGCTCTTCACTGCGCTTAGCTCTCTGGGTCTTCATTTCTGAATATTGTCACATGGCCTTCACTCCTACGAAGGCGGCAGGTGGTCTGTCCAAGATAAAGTTCTTTATTTGGCCGAAGTTGTGGTCCTGCCAGCTAAGATCACTGGTGGTCGCGGAAGTTCTGGAGCCCCGACGCGGTGGTCTAGTGGCTAAGGTACTCGGCTACTGACCCGCAGGTCGCGGGTTCGAGTCCCGGCTGCGGCGGCTGCATTTCCGATGGAGGCGGAAATGTTGTAGGCTCGTGTGCTCAGATTTGGATGCAGGTTAAAGAACCCCAAACGGTCGAAATTTCTGTAGCCCTCCACTACAGCGTCTCTCATAATCATGTGGTAGTTTTGGGACGTAAACCCCAGATATCAATCAATCATCAATCGCGGAAGCTCTGGAGTAAGCTTGGTTGTTCACGTCCTGCGTGCAGTCTAAGCAAAACAATCTACTATATAAAGCCGTGAAGCTTGTGCAATCCCGATGCGCTGTCTGCACTGAGCATTGCTCACAGTCTTTGTGGTCTAAAGCCGACTACAGCAACACTGAAAGAAGAAACGCACGTGGTAATATATGAAAGCTTAGTATATTCACAATAAAGCACATTGACAGTGCGTGTACTATCGGCCAAAAGTCAATAACTTACCTGGCTTCAACCGGCACCGGCTGGTGTCACATAACCATCCATATAGTTTGCTGTGCTCCTATACTAGAACGGATAGAAGGACCGAGCTCTGCCCATTACCTTTCCTTGACCAACCACTCGCAGAAAGGCCGCTGCCTCCAGGCTCTCTTCTGTGCACTGTGAGCGAGGGCTTCGACATAGACTCGTACGTCCCTGCGCCCGACGGACTGTGTGCCATTACTGTGTTTGACTCCCTCTACACGCCCGATGGAAGCAAGCTCACCCCGCCTTACAACGAAGACTTCGAATTGTTCCTCGACACGGCCAGGGGCAGCGAGAAAACCGAGTACGCCATTGGATTCGACGCAAAGTGAGTGCACTCGCGTCGTCAAACCGTGAAGCGCATTGGTTGTAGCCAGAATGTCGTTGTTCTGCATGCAAGAACGACTGAAACTTCGTAATAAAAAAATAAAAGCGAGGTCCAGGAAAAGATTAATGCGCGCCGTGATCAACGAATACGACATGCCGTTTCCGCCAAGGTTCTGATGAGGAAACTTTTCTGTCGCTGCCCTGCGAGAAAGCTGCAACTTTGAGGAACATAGCTGTACATGTCGATGCGTTGGCTACGGCAATATTAGCTGAACTTTGATGACATGAGACCTTTCAGACAGTTCTAGTAGGAAAATAGTAACACAAAAGTTTTCGCGACAAGATACTCTGCTGCCACGTACTCAAACAATATCAATACCTTTAGCGCTCTGAGTAAAACCGTCCCGAAACTCGGGGACAGAGTGCTCTTAGCAGAAGGGCCAAGTGGTAAGTTGAGGCTGGCGGGATCCTGGGAAGTCGAACCCTCCCCACTGAGTTCTATTCATTACATAAATCTGTTGGAGTTCTGCAGTACTTTATCTGCCTCTGTTTTATGGTAAGCAGCGTAACCGCATCTAGCAATACTCCAAGAAGCATGCTGGGTATGATATTGAACAACAAAGACAGCATTGGGGCAAATGAAAACTAGGTGTTTCCCCCGACGGATGAGCCCGCAATGTGGCGAATAAAATGCCGAGGCGCAGTTTACACAAGAACCGCATTTTCTCGCGTATGATTTACCCTGCATATGACTGGCACCCCCCAAAACAAAGTGCAAGAAAAAAAAACGTATTGTCTGAAGTTGCCATTGAAGCGTTATTGGAAAGCCATGCTACAAAGCCAACTTGCACAACAAAACTTGAATTGAAAATATTGTGCAATATTTACAGTTTCATGTCGAATTATGTGATATGCCGAAGTGAATACCGGTGCTTTTCGGAAGCTCAATATATACGTGTGCCACTGTCCCTTAATGCTTGTGGAGAAAGCTTTTTTCAAGATGAAATCAATTATTGAAGCTGAAGAAACGTTAAAGCAGCTCCGTCGAGCCCTTCGTGGCTTTCAGGGAACTACTACCAGTTGGCAGATGCTTTATGCGATAGGTACCCATGTCGCACCACGGACCCTGACATGAAGAAAGAGGGTAGAGAAAACCATCAGCTCGATGCCCATTTGAAATGTGCGATATCAAAGCAGCACTCAAAAAGCGCAGATGCACTGCTCCAGGCCGGGACCTCATCATGGTAAAACTGTTAGCAAATTTGTCGCACGATTCCTATCGTTTTTTATTAGAGTAAATTGACATGATCCGGGATGGCCAACCACTCCCAATCGAATGAAAAACAGCAGTAGTCACCATAATCCCCAAATCAGGCAAGCAATCAGCACGCGTCAACTTCAGATGTATGTAATTAACTTCGTGTGCTGGCAAATTTTTTGAAACAATGGTTAGAGACCACCTCTAGACTTGCCTCGAGCGCGAAGCGTATTTTGCAGATTCCATGTTTGGTTTTAGGGCACGCCTCTGTGATCAAGATGTACTCCTGCATCTAAAGCCAGACATTATCCAACCCATTCACTCGACAGACAACGGCAGCGCAATCCTAGCACTCGACCTCAAAGTCGCTTTCCACAATGTGAATTATGAAAACATTCTGAAGCACTTGAGTGGTGCCCTTTCCGGCAGAGAAAATTTTGCCTACAGCGGAGACTTTCTCCCCGAGAGAATGACGATTCTTAGCATAGATAACCAGAAACATGCTCTCTTTAAAATGAAGACGAGGGGAAACCCACAAGGAGCTGTCTCATCTCCACTGCTATCCAACGTTGTCACGATTAGGCTCCCTAATGCATTGACCTAAGTGGAAGAGATATTTCATGCAACATAGACCGATGATATAACGTACTGAAAAAAACTCGGGACAGTTTAGGAGAACTTGATGAGGGCCTCACGCAGGCCATTTTCATTGTGTGCGTTTATGCGTCCTTAAGCGGGTTGCAGTGCGCCCCCGCCAAATTTGAATTACTGACACCAGAGAAAACACACACACACACACACACATACACACACACGCACACACACGCACACACACGCGCACACACACACACACACACACGCACGCACGCACGCACACGCGCGCACACGCACACGCGCGCACACGCACACGCGCACACGCGCGCACACGCGCACGCACGCACGCACGCACGCACGCAAAAGCAGATGATTTAAACTTGACGACAAAAGGAGCACCCATTTGAACGCTTTCCAAAAGACGAATATTTGGCCTCGTGATCCACAACAGAACAAAAAATGGCAGCATATCCGCGGAGTGAATGATGGAGAGTGGGGCGAAGCATTCGTCCGTCCATTCGTTCTTGATTCCGTTTGTCCATGCGTCCGTCTGTGTGACCGTTCATGCGTCCGTCCGCCCGTCCGTGCATGCGTCTGTTCGTGCGTCCGTCCCTGCGTTCGCCCATGCATCCGCCCCTGCGTTCATTCATGCGTCTATCCATGCATCTGTCTGTGTGTCCATTCGTCCATATATTCAACACTCCAAGTAGCACCATCTCAGATCTTTTCATCATGTATTCCCCATATAGAAGCACCACCATGCAGCGGACTTTCCAAGGACTAAACGAGATGTGGCACACGCACACTTTCTTACGGGTTGCGCTTCGAATCTACTTCCCACCTTTAACCACCTCGAGTTCTTAGTATATGCTAGTTCACTGTATTCATGGCACTGCGGCCCAACGCTCGCTAAACCTTTCTAATACCATTGAGGTTACGGCCAGCGAGTATAACATAGCAACCTTTTTCTGTCAGATAGTGCTCAATGTACATGCCAATGGCTGCTAATGGGAAATGAGAGACAGGAGAATTCGGCTTTTACTTTTCCGGCTTGCGCTTCGTATCTACTTCCCACCTTTAACCACCTCTAGTTCATGGTATATACTAGTTCATTGTATTCATGGCACTGCGGCTCAACGCTCGCTAAACCTTTCTAAAATTAAGGAGGTTACACCCAGCGAGTATAACCTAGCATCCATTCTTGTCAGATAGTGCTCAATGTACATGCCAATTGCTGCTAATGGGGATTGCAGCGTGCGCCTTAACTAAAAGCCGAATGCTCATGTCTCTCATTCCCCATTAGCAGCCATTGGCATGTACATTGAGCACTATATTTTATTGTTCAACAACGCACAGGAGAAATCTCCCACCGACCCCACCTTGCAGGTCGTAACGTAAGACTGGTTACACACTATAACTACGGCTACTATGAGGGACGAACGGTTGCCGCTTTAAGAATCTTCGCCTCTAAAAAAGTAATTGAACACGCTCTTCACTTATTGATCAGCCCTTTATATAAAAAACACTCTGAACTGGCAGTCTAACACTCTAGGACAGCTAACAGAAGCACACCTCATAAATCAAAATATGCGTCTTAAGCAGACGGCCCCCGGCCAGCGCATCCTAGTCCTGTTCTTGATCAGGCATGATTATGAAATCGAACACACGGAGCGTATCACAGAACTTTCGAGAACTAAACTCTGAGTGTCACTTCCTTCCCGTATTATGACCAGGGAGCTGCACGAAAGAAGAAAGGAAATCGAAAAAACGGCTTGGCTACCGTAACAGAGACTATTACGTCGACGTGGCTGGACCGTCACCCTGGGGTTACTACACGACGGCGGTGATACGTCAAGGAACGCAGATGGACGGCTTCACTTTTAAAGCCACCAACTAAAATCAAGCGGGAGAGGTAGCCATCGCAATGGCGGCATCGCATGGGATATCAATACAAAGAGTTAAAGACATTCTAGGAGCCTGCGAGAGCTGAGAGCTAGCAGGCAGTGTGAATTTCTGCTCTTGCTGACAGACAACTACAATTGAGCATCAGGGACCATGATCACACCAAAAACATCTTTAATGAACGGCGGGACACCAGATCTTCCGGAGTAACGAGGCTTCACATGCCGTGGCCCACGCACTTCCCGCGTGACGCTCTGCTTCCCTGATAGGCCTGAACGTCCTCCACCTTTAACACGGTTCTTAGAAATCAGAAAATACTACATTGAACAATGCCGCTTATATACCTTACCTTGTATATTGCAGTCTTTCTGTCTCAAAAGTAACTCAAAAGCAAGTGGGAAGTGTTAGTACTGTCATGAACCATCCAACACTTACCATGCGGTCTGGGACTGCCGAATGAGCCCGAAAAATCCCTATATCCAACTCCAATCAACAAGACTAGGAAACTACCCTGCTCAATAGCTCCACACTAGAGGAACAACGAACTCTGGTCAATGGCCTCGGGTGGCGGCTTTGACTAATGGCGTCCCGGACTAGAAATACCAACCAGTCCACTAGGAATAAGGCCTATCTGGCATTGCCCGCTTCCTCCTCCTTCTCCCCGGCACCTTCCTGTGTTTCTCCTTGTGGGAGTTATGCTTTGACGATTGGCGTTTCTAACGATCATTCTTTGAATGGATGAAGACTGACGCATCAATGATGACATGTAACTTTTAGACGGGGTAAAGTGAAAGGTGACGATGACTTGACAGGTGTACACCTGGAGAGCATTGTTTTCCTGCAACAGTTAAAAAACTGAGGCCTTGTCTTGCAGAGCTTGTATACACCATTTGTGCTTTTTCATGTTGATTTAGGCTGCATACTCTTCGTGATCGCAATCAAAGGAAAACTATTTCACAACGAACTATTTTCGCGTATACAACATGATTGATTCCATGTGGTAACGTTACAAACAAATATCTTGCGAAGAATTGAGTTAAGGAGTAAACCATTGAAATTTTAAATTCTAAGTGGAATAGTGTGAGCAGGGAAACATGAGCGTAAAATCCTACGTATAATGCACAGTCCAGTCGGAGTGCTGTTTGTAGCAGGTGTAGCGATTGGTGGAGGCTCAATAAAGGGTGTTCAAAGTTTTATGCAATTTTTGCATAAAAATGCCATAATGTTGCGGAAACAGCAAGTCAGTAAATGTGATAGCAACACAGTAAAATGTTATTTCAACTAAGTGATTCACGTAGCCTTGACATAATCCTGGTTAGCATACCTCAACAACAACAACAACAAAAAAAACACTGGCCTAACACGAACATGGAGGCTCAAGCGAGTGAAGTGACTTTTGTGAGCTCTATATCATTAGCGCCTACTGAGCCAATACAAATTCAACAGAGGCTGTGTTCCGATTCTGGACATCATCGTGGACAATATACACTGACCTTAGAAGACAGCATCGATACCACATTGTCCGAGTAATGGAACACACCTAATAGGAGACGTCTGCACGATGTGACTCCAATTCGCGTCGAGAAGAGAAAGATAGGAAAAACAAACGGAAATGTGCTTTGTTTTGATTATTTTGCAGAAAAAATCTATGAAAGGATAACGTAGCTTACACTGAGCGCCAAGAAAAGCACCTGCTCTCGCACAAACGACCATAGCCGACTGAGCAGCCATATTGGGACAGCAGGGTAGCGTTTTTAAAGACGACAGTTTTTCTTGGGGACCATCGACGGAAACATTTTGGTCTGTTTGTCTATACATTTGTCTGTTTGTCCACCCTTAATGATACTTAAAACGGCCGACCTCATACGCAACGCCCACCGATATTGCTCAAGATTCGGTGTTCATACTGGTGATAGTGTCAGTTATAAAGCAATCATTGCGCATATCTGAGGTACCATAACAACACGTCGATGTTTTGTATGTGTGCCTTTACACTATAGAAGGCAAACAGAAGTAATTCTAAGGACTGTAGCGTTAAACACGCTGCGCTGACAGTGCAATGCGATGCTCAAAAAGGCAAGTGTTGCCAACGCTTTGCTAAAATGACATGGTGGTGGCACCTGCCCGTCGCTTTGCGTCCTACACCTTATCACCTCCAAGAATGGCAGGCGCTTTTCTCCACAGGCCTTCCTTTGTTTTCGAGGATAGCTGCCAGGTAGCGCTTGTGTCTAACGTGCCTCGATGCACTCGGTCACCTTCACTGTACGCTTGAGGCACTTTAACGCGGCTCCTCCAGAATACAATTAATCAATTTTCTTGCGCAAAGCATCAAATAAATGTTTCGTTCACTCTCTCCAGACGCAAGAATATCGTCTTTCAACTGCATTTGCAATGTAATGTGCAGAACCGGGGCTAATAACTATTTTTTCTACGATGCCATTTTTCGAAGCTGTTGATTTTGCCAGCTACGTATACGCACTAATTGAAACGAGACTTACCATGACCGCTGTCCACTAAGCTGTCTGTTTAGCCATCCGCAGTGAGTCATCTTCTTCATCATCACCACCAGCCTGACTACGTACACTCCAGGACAAAGGCCTCTCCCATGTTCCACCAGTCAACGTGGTCCTGTACTTGCTGCTGCCAATTTATACCCGCAAACTTTTTAATCTCATCTGCCCACCTAATCTTCTGTCTCCTCCTAACCCCCTTGCTTTCTCTGAAAATTCAGTTAGTTACTCCTAATGACCAGCGATTGTCCTGTCTACGCGCTACATGCCCAGCTCATGTCCATTTCCTCTTTTGATTTCAACTATGGTATCTTTAACCCCGGTTTATTCCATAATCCTCTGTGCTCTCTTGTCTCTTAAAGATACACCTACCATTTTCCTTTCCATTGCAAGCTGCGTCGTCCTCAATTTGAGCTGAACCGTCTTTGTAAGTCTCCAGGTTTCGCTCAGTAATCAAGTACCGGCAAGATGCAACTGTTATACTGAATACCCGCAGCTTGATACCCGCAGTAAGTATTCGAAGACAAACAGGAACTCATGGGCTGTCTGCTAAACACTGTCATGATGGGGATCATGCACCCGCACACGGCAAGCTCTGACAGGCGTTGCTTTCACAGGCCACTGGTCCAGGCATGGACGTTGCTCTCTGCAGAACTCCTCATGGGCCTTTTAAGCAGTGGGAGGTGACGCGAGCGTTCCTTTTCCGTTTACGTGGCCGCAGTCACTTGCCTTCCAACGGTTTCACTCGCACGTAGATATTACGAGATGCAATAAGATGCTGTCGCCCTTCAGCTTTGCAGAATTCTATGACTGTATCACTACGCACTAGCGTCGGGGGTACCCTTGTGATTCCATTTGCGTCAACTCTTCCAAATTCTATCACCTGAACTTCCCAACCGTCCCGAGCAACTGTTTGTGCAAAAAAGCGAACACGGCTTACCGTTACAGTTCGCCACCAACAGATAACACATGTTACACAAAAAGCAGGAAAACATGCCAATTCAGAATGATTCGGCTCAAACTAGTTTACACAACTTTCAATCCACACATCGCACCTGCAAAATTCGAATGAACAGCGTCCATACAAAATCCGCCATATAGCCATAGTATCCTCAATAATTGTTTTGTTAGGCGCTTCTGTTTTCATTCGCAATGACCGGGAGAAATGCATGACAACAAAACACTTCGTGACATTAGCCCCTGGTAACAATAGGTTTTTGAAGAAGCATATCAGGATTCGGCCCGAGTAAGACGAAGATGCTTTGTCTGAAACGAGATGCAAACTATCAAAAAGCAGATGTGACATTAAAAGGAAGTAGTGGTCAAGCCTAAAAAGAATGCATGTTTGAAAATTGAGAATCAACTTTATTTCAGTCAAGTGCCAATTATTTGTAAGTATATTTAATGAATAATACCTGAACGAGCTCTTTGAAAGGCAGTAGGCTTTCTTGTGAACGAACTAAAGTACCTAAGAAAAACCTGGCAAATCTCACGTACCGTCATAATCGATGATATGCGAAGCACGAATGAGGAAGGTTGATATGTCACTTTAAGATCAACACAATGCCACGAGGCAGACAGAAATTATGCTGTACATCACTTGCATGTCATGATTAATATGTTTGAACGTGTGATTTTCATTCGTGGTTTATAATACCAAATTCACTATACGTGGAGCTAATGATACAGCCGCGAGCACGCTATGAGCGTAGCATGTAGCTTTCTTTTACATGATACGCATACGGTGATAATTATATTTGGACGTGATATTTACCTTCGTCATCCATTCACGCCTTAATACAAATTTTGTATATGTGGAGCTAGCGAAACGGCCACGAGCGCATCTTGGCTGAGCGTGGCATGTGGCCATGTTCTTACCTGACATGCATGTCATGATTATCATGTTTACACTAGTCATATACCTTCGTCATTCCTTCACGTCCCGTCATACCTAATTTGGTATATGTAAAACTAGCAAAAATACTGCGAGCGCACCATGAGCGTGGCGTGTAGTTATGATATACACCACATGCATGTAATGATTTCAACGTTAGGGTCTGCTAATTATGTTCGCCATGCTCTTATGTCATACCATACCAGTTTTGCAATAGGTTTGAAGTTTGAAGTTTATTTTTTGCAGGAAAAAAAATACAAAAACTTCCCTGCGGGAGGCAAAGACTAAAGGCTAAATAGCCTGACGAGGTCTTGACCTCCTGATACAGTCTGCATCAGTGCCATATTACACATATTCACACATCAGTAACACACATATACAAATAAGTGACATTATACATATCTTATTTAGTTACACAGCTTATTTCTACATGATATACATTCAGAATATGTTTTACATAAACAGGGAACAATTTTGGTATCAAACGATTCTGTTTAAGTATCATTGTTCACAGTAAGAAAAAAATCAACTCAGTATACAAGTATTCCTAAATATAAAAGCCTATGGATCTACTATGTCTTTAGTCAAAAGAAGAAAGGATTTATGATGACATTTAAATTGTTTAGTTTTCAGAGTAAAGTCTATATTCGATTCGTGAAGGTTTAGCAATTGTATGATCTTATAATCAATAGCCTGCTTGCCATAGTTCGTGCGTGTTTTCTTAGTTTTGCGGGTAGAATTTCTGAAGCCATATGTTGTTGATACAGTGCGTGGAAAGGAATCCTGTAGTTTATGTTTGTGGATGTGTTGCATCAGTTTAAGATTATATACTTTCCTAGCAGATAGAATTCCATGTTTAAGAAAAAGCGGCTGAGTGTCTAAGTCCTTGGGGTGACCTTTATATTTTTCTATTACACGGAGCGCGCGCTTTTGCAAGATTAATATTCGATCGTAATTGGTCTTAGTTGTTGTTCCCCATACAAGCATTCCGTATAGAAGTTTGGAGTAAAACATGCTATAATATAATGATTTACATAACCATGAAGGGAGGAGGAAAGCAATTTTACTCAAGCACCCTACAGAACGAGCTAGATCTACCAAGAGACTATTTACGTGCGGTGTCCATGTTAAGTGCTCATGAAACCAGACTCCAAGGAATTTTTGTGTGCTGACTTGTTCGAGTCGCTGATTGTCAAACAAGATTACTATATTATCACTGATGTGCTTGTTAATGGGCCTGAACATAATAAATTTTGTTTTTTGTGTGTTTAATTTTAGTTTGTTTTTTGTTAGCCAGCCTGAAAGTTTCGAGAGATATACATTTGTCGAAGCTTCTACTTCCTGAATGGTAGAGCCTGTGAAAAATATACTTGTGTCGTCAGCGAACATTTTAATTTCGGGTGTATACTGAACCTCTGTAATATCATTTATATACAAAAGGAAAAGCACGGGGCCTAAAATGGACCCCTGCGGAACTCCTTTCTTTACGCTTAAATAGTCTGACTTTTTACTGTCTATGCTAACAAATTGTTGTCTGGATGATAAATAGCTTTTAAATAAATCAGAGACTATTCCACGAATTCCATAGCGGCTTAATTTCAATAGTAAGATATTATGGTCAACAGAATCGAACGCTTTACGCAAGTCAAGGAAGACACCTAACGTGAACATTTTATTTTCAATATTTTCTATTATGCGGCTTTTTACATCAATTAGTGCCTCTTCCGTGGTTTTATTTTTGCGAAAACCATATTGATGCGGTGATAAGATATTGTACTTCTCAAGATATTTCATAAGGCGCGTATTTATACATTTTTCATAAATTTTTGAGAATACAGGTAATACGGATATCGGACGATAGTTTGTTAATTCAGTAGTGTTGCCACCTTTATGAATGGGTGTAACTTTGGCCACCTTAAGTTTTGTTGGAAAGATTCCAATAAGAAAGGAATAATTTACCAGATATGCTAATACGGGGCTAAGTATAGATGCGACAGCCTTAACTGGAGCCACCCTTACGTCATCATAACCACTCGCAACGTTTGTCTTTAGTTCTTTTATATATCGGTAGACTTCCTCGGGTAATACTTCGTGTAGTACGAGAGAGTTCATGCAACTACTTGTTTCATCTTCATATTGTGTTGAGTCTTCATCACAAACAGCCACATTTACAAAGTATTGGTTAATTGCGTTCGCCAGTTCCTTACCCTCCAGAATGATATTGTTGACTTTTACTTGTTTAGGTGTATTTGACGTTGCTGTTCTCCCAGTTAAGGAAATAACTTGTTTCCATATTTTTGCCGGTTCTGATTTTATACGTGAGAAGGTGGCTTCAGAATAGGCAAGTTTAGCCTTCCTAGTGTCACTATTTAGTTTGTTGCGGAATCGCTTGAATTCACGCAATATTGCAATATCTCTAGTAGCAAGAAACCTGTGAAAAAGCGCGTTTTTCTGCTTGATTCGTTTCAGGAGGTCACTGTTTATCCATGGTTTTCTGTTCTTACCCTTTCGTGTTCTGATCTGTTGTATCGGGAAAGCAATATCGTAGCACTCAAGGAAAATAGCTAGGAAAGTATTATATGCGCTATCTGGATTGCATTGCACATACACAGGTGACCAGTCAGCACGTTCAATTAATTCGGTAAACTTAAGCAGTGATTTGTCATCAATATATCTATACCGCGCGATATTTGGACATTTAATTTTATGCTGCAGGTTTTGTGTAGAAATGTAGATAGGTAGGTGGTCACTTAGGTCTGAGCACAGTATGCCCGAGGTGTAATCGCAGCTATTTAGGCTTGTTATACAGACGTCAAGTGACGTGGAACTATTGTGAGTAATACGGGTTGGATATATAATGGCATTCCGACATCCATATGATGCTACAAGGTTTTTCAAGTCAAGCGCGTACAGCTCTTCACTCATCATATTAATATTTACATCACCCATGATAAAATATGGTTTTTTTATCTCATTAAAACAATGCATGAGGTTTTCCATATGACTGAGAAAATGCCTCTTATATCCATTTGGGGGTCTATACACCACGGCAAGTACAAAAGAATTTGTTTCTATTGCTAGGCACTCTATGTCACCATTACTCACAGAAAGATCATCAAGCATTTGAAAACAATAGCGCTGCCGCAAGTATATAGCCAACCCTCCACCTCTTCCTGCGCGATCCAAGCGTGCTATATTATAGTTAGTGAACTGAGGAGACATGTCAGTATCACACAGCCATGTCTCTGTAAACAATATTGCATCGATGTCCACGTGAAGAGAACTCATAAAGACATCAAATGCTTCATGCTTGTTCCTAATACTTCTTATATTTTGATGTAGTATGGTAAAGGAGGCATCATTAATTATTGGTATTGTTGTTTCTATAGTAGACATGGTGAACTCAGAAAAAAAAAAACTCTTATCTGGAGTAAAAAAAAAAAATCCGCCTTCTCTTCTCCTTCCCTTCCCCTTTCTTTACTTAATGAGACCTAAATCAATTGGGCTTGTTATCCGGATTACATCTGACGTTTCATCTTTGCGCGCAAGAATTTTTCCTCCACTAGACCATACGAATTTCCATTTTGCAGATTTCTTTTTTGCTATGGCTGCGCCAAGAAGCTGCTTGTTCTGTCGCGTCAGGTGCTCGTTAACATAAATAACGCTTTCCGCTCCCTCGTAATCGAGGTGACTAGAAAGGATCCTTTGTTTCTTTGCTTTTGCGAGCACCGCATTACGTTTGTTGCGCGAGATGAGCCGGACAACGATGTTCCGTTCATTCCTTTTTGCCGTCGACACCCTGTGACAGATGTCGATGTCACTGTCAGATATTGGCTCGCCCACAAGCTCACCTATCTTTTTCACGACGATAGTTGAGTCAAGTTCCTCTGGTGCACCCTTTATCTCAAGATTGTTACTTCTTTGATATTGCTCAAGTTCTTCAACTTTCTTTTCAAGCCGATGATTCTCGGCTTTTAGTTTTTCGTTCTGAGAAACCAGTTCTTTTACTTCCGCTCTTAGTGCCCTGATATCGGTTCCTATTTTCTTTACTTCATCGCATGTATCGCAGCAAAATTTCAGGCTTTCTTTTAGTGACCTTATCTCGGCACGTATTTCCCGTTGAAAATCAGAGATTAACGTTGCGATTTCTTTCTTGTCACCCTTACTCATGATAGGAACTTCACTTGACAAGTACAAAAAAAAAAGTTTGTCCGGCAGCAGTGCAAAAAGCAAGGAAAGTAGTCGAGGGATACCTCTTTCTTACCTGCAAAGAATTGCAGATGTATTTTTGCCGTCTGATCGCTTTGTGCACCGCTGCCGGACTGTGTGGGAGACGAGAATCTCAGCGCTTATAAAGCCAGCCGAGGATCAGCTGACAGCCTTCTGCGCCGACTCCGTGTTATCTTGTTCCAGCAATCAGGCCAGCAGCGTCAAGATGCCGGTTCTCGATGCGTTGCGGGCCATACGTCGATGAAGGGTAGTTTTGCCGTAGCGTCCAACCGAAGCGTACACGTGGAAATTTCCTGCAAAGAATTGCAGATGTATTTTTGCCGTCTGATCGCTTTGTGCACCGCTGCCGGACTGTGTGGGAGACGAGAATCTCAGCGCTTATAAAGCCAGCCGAGGATCAGCTGACAGCCTTCTGCGCCGACTCCGTGTTATCTTGTTCCAGCAATCAGGCCAGCAGCGTCAAGATGCCGGTTCTCGATGCGTCATGTGAACAAAACCACCGCAAAAACTGCAAGACCATGAAATGTCACTCATGACATTCTAACATACATGTTAGGATTTTCCTAATATGACTGGTCACTTATACTCATCATACAGTCATGTTAGGCCATACCAATTTGGGTATCGATACCACTTTCGAAATGACCAGAGGAGCTAAATGTCGCAGACAGACAGACAGACAGACAGACAGACAGACAGACAGACAGACAGACAGACAGACAGACAGACAGACAGACAGACAGACAGACAGACAGACAGACAGATAGATAGATAGATAGATAGATAGATAGATAGACTGATAGATAGATAGATAGACAGACAGACAGACAGACAGACAGACAGACAGACAGACAGACAGACAGACAGACAGACAGACAGACAGATAGATAGATAGATAAATAGATAGATAGATAGATAGATAGATACGGTGAAAGTTGCTGAAACTCGCTGTAATGCTTCACATTTAAAACGAAAAAGGTGCGAACCATGTCCTTTTGCGGTGTCGTTGTGAAGAGCGTGCGTGCTTCCGTAGCCATGGCACATGCACAACAAACAGTGCTACAAAGGAAGGACAAGATGGGGCCTGCAGAACGCAGCACAGGGGATAGGAGGAGCCTGCGCACTAATACAAGTGGCGCTACTTTAGTTATTTTTAGTGACTTTAGAATAAACAACATCGTTGCCGCATCTGGTAGAGCGGATCTCAACCATGCGCTTCTTTTTACGAGGACTCTGAGATCTCCTTCGACAACACGATGGCGTGCTCCGAAGTTCATAGCAAATCCCAAGCAGGGTTTAGCAGAGCTCAACTTGTCGAGTGCTCAGTGTGCTTATCTTAATTGATTGAGTTCACTGAAACAGCAGACTATGGGTATGTGCAATCAGGATATCACATGAGCACAGCATAAATGCTTCTTTCACTCTAGATTCTACCCAAATAATGGAAGGTAATTAAATGCTGTAGAAACTGCCACCATTACAGAAAGTAATACTAAATTGTAGAGTTCGCTAAAGTTCTGTCTGCTTCTTCGTTCCAGCTCTACCATGAGGAACGATACCGCAATAGAACTACTTGTGCGGAACATGACGACAACGAATTTCTTGGATTATTTCTGGGAGCGCAACCGAATCTACCACTACGCTCAAGTTAACGCACCCATAAGATCAACTACAATGAGCGCTGCAACGTCTGTGGAATACGCGGCTAGAGGCTTGGAGGTACGTGTCACCGTTCGGAGAACGACGTGTTCGCTGTTTGGCCCATCAACACCTGTATAACCTTTGCTATGGTTATGCTAAGAAGCTGCGTCTGTAAAAAGAGAGTCGATGACGGAGTTGGCAGAGACAAGCACGGGTCACCGGTGGTTAACACGTGAAACTAGGAAACCTTATGTGGGTGTGTGTATGTGTGTCTGGGTGCGCAATTCGCATGCGCGTCGCTGAGCTTATGTTCATATATTTAGTTTGGTACATTGTGTCGACAATGAAGATGGCCTAAGCTTCCGATCAGGACGTAGTAATCTAAACTGGGTTACTTACTGATCACAGTATGCATGCTAAAGCGTTCGTACGAAGTCTACCTTTGTGCAAATTCTTGCCGTATGATGTGCTTTAAATCCCACTACTGTTTTGGCAAGTACGCTACCGGACCCAGTGTAGAATGTTTCCGAGCGGACTTTTACTCTTGAAAGAGGTGTGTTATATCTTATGCAACTGTTGCAGATGATTTCCAGCTTGATGTACTACAAGAAAAGCCCAAAGGATCGACCAAGCTATACGATCATCTTCCACACATTGTACTCGAACCGGAACGGGGAACTGATCGCTGAAAAACTAAGGTAACGAAGGCGTGAGTCAGAAGACTTGAACACAGCTGGAGAATAGGAAAATAAGGCATTCGGGTTATGCATGATCGCCTGACAAGTGTGCATAATAACTTGTACCTGGTTAGCTTTCAAGGAAACAGAACAGATAGTTTTACACATTGTTCGAAAATATAGAGATACCAGCTTAACACTTTTACTGTTTTTGTGTAACGGAGCTTGCTTTTTCATTTAGTTAGACATATTTCTTGCTGTACCAGTGTTCTTGGCGTCTACGCTACAATTTTACGAGAAACTACAAAAATATCGGGCTGTTAATTTAACCATCACAAAGTTTATTATAATTAAGGCAGTGAAAGCACAGGCACGGGGAACGAGTTAACAATACCTACATTGCCCATGTTTTTTTGCGTTACTCGTAAATGTTTTCGGCAACAAACCAACCGGCCCAAACCAAAGTTTTGTGACAACAAGGTATTGCTAGTCGAGATGTTCATTTAAAGATTCATAGAGACCACCAAAACGAGTGCCGAATTTGCTAGAAGGCAAGGGCGTACTCAATGTTGTGAGACCAACAGTCTGAGCATCTGTGATCTCGCTTGCTGAGGAGAGCAGGTAGGTGCCCGAATTCTTTTACGTGTTCAGCAGGACTTAAGAAGTCGACATGAACACTTTGAAATGGTTGTGAAAGCACTGGTTCGGCTAATTGAATGTTGGAAGAAAAACGTGTTGGAACACTGCTGAAACGTTGCACAGTTTACAGAGAGAGCGTCAGTATCTTTACTTGCCATTCGTATACGCAGACTTTTGAGCACTTTCCGTACAGACGTAAATGTCCTATTTACAAAGGAGCGTTCATCTGGCAGTTAGCATAGATAAGACGTATTAACATCAAAAGCGAGCTGTGGAAGCATGAGCAGTGCATTTTAGCAAAACTAAAATTCATTAGAATTACGACGGCCGAGTCGTGACCTCTATCGGAAATTGCAGCAAATGGTTTCTTTAAATGATACGTGTTTCCTGACTGCCTTTAATTTTGTGTAGAAACGCGACATTAATTTTATTCATTCATATGAAATGGCTCTATGCCATAGAAAATTTTTGGTGCACATATGCGCGGCTTCAGAATATTTTGGCGTGTCACATTGTTATCGTTGACTAAGTTGCCTTTTTTTCGAAAGTCATAGCACATATATGTGCAGCAATACCGTAATAAATGGGCACTTTAGGAATAATTAGAGTTATCATCATTGAAATTAATCTATCGGGGTTTCTGTATGCGTTTGTCTTCCATAAAGGGTGTTTAAATAGTGATCGCTTCAGTTGTTTCGTTGTAGCAGCAGCTAAATCTGAAGCATAAACGTGCTGCTATGGCTTGTACAAATGTTCAAGATCAGCCGGAAACACAACTTGCAATCGGTCACGGTGGATCAGTGGCTACGGTTTTCTGGTGCTGACCCGAAGGCCGTAGGTTCTATGCCGGCTGCGGTGGTGGCATTTCGGTGTAAACGAAATAGTTGAGGCATGTGTGCTCGGCGATGTAAGCACACGTTAAAAAACTTTAGATGGTCGAAATTTCCAGAGCCCTGTATTACCGTGTCTCTCATAATCATATCGTGGTCTTGGCACTTAAAACTCCAGGCATTATGATTCACACAACCTCCGCGCCAAGAGCAATAAACTATGAACGATCGTATAGGCGCCTCAAATTATTGCGTATTGACCACGCTACACGCTACAAAATGTCGATACCGACATTAAACCAGTTGGAAAACAAGGCATTCATTTGTACAGGCTCAATCATTTGTGAACGAAAACAAGCAAGTGCTATGAAATTCAGACATAAAACAAGGTGCACATGGCACGTGTTTATTGAGACGTACCAAAAGGAATTAACGACATGGGTTTGGGCACGTTGGCTCACACTTGATGCGGAGCAAAGGAGCGCTAAGAAACGGAAACATAAACAAGAGGCGCATGGCGTCGGCCCTGTGTGCCTCCTATTTATATTCCAGTTTTATTGCCCTAAATTGTTTTGCAGAAGGAGGAATAATATTTTGCATTCCAGGCTATATTTAGTCCCGAGGAAAGAGGTTTTTAAAACATCCTTTCACCACCCCTTCCCCTTCAACCACTGGATCAATGACGGGTGTTTTGTATAATGAATCAACTTAAAACTTTTTTAATCATGACAAATTAAAGCAGGAAATGCAGGCTTACAAAGCCGTTGGAAAGTTCGCCTAGCGATGGCATCCCAAGGTCACTGCATCACACAGGAATTCACTTTGGTATATGACTTATGATATAAATATGAGAAACAACAGACAATGATGCGAAGCAGTTGTTCCTTTGCATTATTGTCTGGTACTTTTTATAAATATTGTGTTAACAAAGAAAACCGAGCTGTTACATTTCCACCTCTTTCTCCCTTAATAACAACGTGCTCAAGCTAAAACATCCGTCCATCAGCGAGAAACCATTCCCGCCGTTGCCTAGCAGCAAGCAAGTCGTGGCTGGTTGTTGGCCTATCTACAAGAAATCGGGCCTAGACGCCGATGAACGGCCACCGCGCGCTTAAGAACAGCCGTTTCGAAGCAACGCCCACCGGTTAAGGCAGTTAATGCAGCCACCGTTCTAAGCTGTGTCACAGCTGGTGTGACGTAGCACAACTACGTATGGCTTACGAATAGCCATGTCGCAGCTAGGATAGTCCATGCATAGCCGTGCCGTTGTTAGTATGACCGCGTCACAGCGGGCTTGAAGTCAGCCCTGTCACATAGCAACGGTGTATATATGATAGATACTGAGAGTTGGTGTGCGCGGACGACTAAGCTGCTTCAGCTAGTCTCCGCGTGCTGCAGATCAGGAGCGTGACTTTCAACAGCTATTGGATCCCGCCTACGTGGCCCTTGAAACGACGTTGACGCGGCCACTACATATTCACCCGCACTATGCTTGGAGGAACCGCGAGGTGGATGCGGCAACAAAGGAGACTATGTGAAGTTAGTCTAGCGTGGTGCAAGCGAAAAGCACGCGCGCCAATAGCATGAGCCCTAAAAGACACGCCTGAGATGAACCAGATCAGCAGCTTGTTAAGCTTTACTAAGCTAGTGTAAACTTCCTCATGACGTTTTTCTTCGAAAGAACCATATCTGTGAAGTAGGCACATTTCTGTTAGTGAATTTTCAGGAGAGCTTCAAGCTTCTTTGTTTCTTCGGGTGTGTTTCGTTCTATATTACTAGGCGCACCTTAGGACTGCCGAGTAGTGTGAAATTTCCATCATGCTGCATTGCTGTCTTTCGTATATGAGTGGTTTGAGCTGACAGGCATGTCTCAGGCTTAGTAATACTTTTTATTCGGCGCAGGGCTTTTCCTGTGGATATCTTTGTGGTTATTGCATACCATGCCGAGGCTGACAACTGGTACACAGACTGTCGACTTATCCCACCAACCATCTTGTCCTCGGATCTTCTCGACAGTCCGTTTAGCAAGTCTTTATACCCTGTTCGCCTGGTAAGTTGACTAACTGCCGGAAGATTTAAAAAAAAAATGAAAGGCACTAGAAACGACAAATTGAGCTTTCGATATATCGCATAGACCACGTGTTGAGAGCTAATTCACTAGTACGTGACAGAGAACATAATTTTACTAATTAGTATATCGAAGAGATGGCTTTGACAGCAGTCCTCATCGGTAATTTAGAACCGACGACAAGAAAGCAGCTCATGGTCAGCGGTATATTTCTTGTGTAGGCGTAGGCACAGTAGCAGCCTTCCGATGGAAACTAAGTGTATAAGCAGCAATACGAAAGAAAAATGTCACGGTGACCATATGCTTGCAAGCTGTGTCACATTGGCTTCAACCTGGTCGTAGGTATACTGCGACTACGCTTTATTATATAAGTGTTGCTACGACGGGCACCAGTGTGACACTGCTACTCGTTACGAAGGTAAGAGGGTAGAGATAGCTCGTAGAGACAGAAGTGGGAAGCCGAATGTTCTACGCTTTGCAACAAAATACATTGCAGGTAACATTTCTGCAACAAGTCTAAACAAAGCCTTCTTCCCTTCTTGTGTTCTGAACAAACTGGATTTTTTTTCAAGGAAGACGTCCTGCGCTAGCATGTATTTAAAAACCATTGTTTATCTGCCTGTCTGCCTGCCTGCCTGCCTGTCTGTCTGGGTCTGTCTGTCTGTTTGTTTGTCTGTCTGTCTGTCTGTCTGTCTGCCTGTCTGCCTGCCTGCCTGCCTGCCTGCCTGCCTGCCTGTCTGTCTGTCTGTCTGCCTGCCTGCCTGCCTGCCTGCCTGCCTGCCTGCCTGCCTGCCTGTCTGTCTGTCTGTCTGTCTGTCTGTCTGTCTGTCTGTCTGTCTGTCTGTCTGTCTGTCTGTCTGTCTGTCTGTCTGTTAACGCGCCCGTGCATTCATCCATCCATCCATTCATGCTTCGCTCGCTAGTTAGCTACAGAAAAGTGTGCTTTGGCAGATGTGCTCAAGACACGATAATGTGGCAATGTTGGAAACATGCCGTGAGGCTCCGCTGTTCTTGCTTTCGTGAACTCAAAAACAAAAAATAAAGAGAAGACTTGACACGGTGACGATGACACGCTCTTCAGCGAAGAACAGCACCTCTCGGTCGGTAGGCATAACACAGTGAATCTTGGTCGCTGAAAGAAACTTGCACCTAAGGAGATTATTTACACTTCAGATGGGTGGTTAACGTGCGCCGGCGAATAAGCACTAAATACAATGGCAGTGTTGCTGGGTCAGCGGTATTGTCGATACGACGCTTTAATTCTGCAGCCGGTCGCGTCAGTCAGTGGGCTCGCGTTCTTGAAGACTTTGACGCCAAACCTGCCGCGAGACGGCGTTCCATGAGTAATGTTCATCTCTTTGCCTCAATATATGACATTATATTTCCCATTGAAATAGTTTGCTCGCTAATCAACTGAATGCTCACGGCAGGGTCATGACCGCCGATTAGTTGTCGGCATTGGTGTTGTATCAGCCTAGTCTGAATATGCATTAGTTGTGGATGGATCTTGGGCTTAGGAAACGGCATGTCAACCAAATATTGGATTGAGCGTCACGTCATTGACGTATTCGACACCACCTTCACAATTTCCACAGAATCCCATGTTCCTATTAGTGAAGGCCATCTGAACATCGCCTATACACCTTCGTCGTCTGCACAACGAGCCGGCCACACTGTACAGAGTTTTATCTGTGCCGGCTGTTGGTTTCCCAGTTGACATGAATTCATCACGAGGATTGATTTCAGTTTTATAAAATAACAGCTCTGTTCCCGTTCACTTACTCCTTGTTGTAATATATTGAAATACTTAGCATTATACGTCGGCAAACTCCCTCATGAGTCGACTGATCCATATTCTAATCGAGCCGTGAGTATGGATGAGTAATGTTTATGGGTGTTTGAGTCCGGTTTAGTACGGTTCATAAAACGTTTTGTGAGTTCTAATGTGGTTCATAAAACGTTTTTTTTATGCTGGAATAATAACTCAGAGCAAAGTGTATAGTAGGTTGGTGTGAGTACGCATCATGCTTGTTTTTTACTGTTCTTATGAGATCACAACAAGGGTCGCGTGTGGCTCCGCCGCTGCCGGTGTTCCGAACCACTCTAGCACGAAATAAGAAAAGAAAATTAGTAAATATACACGATAATGACACAGCGGAATTTAACGCCACGCACCCTGCCTAGCAGCCCAGTATTATACCACTGAACCACGCCGATGCTTTAAGCTCGGTTGCGAACTTGTCTTAGGCAGGCTTGATGTCGGGAAAAAAATCGCATATTATTATCAGTAACAAAGCGCTTCAGAAAAGCAAAGTAAGAACCGGTTGTCACAAAGTGCCAAAGCATAACTAGTGGTTCGTCCATTGCGCCAACAAATTACAAAACAACAATTACAAAAGCTTGTTTTTATGACCTAATTACTGTGGTGCATACCCACTTCAGGCGTAATGCTTATTTGTCTTAAGCCGCTGCATAACAAAGCTTGCACAGAATACCTTGCAAGTGTGTATAGTGAACACTACACTTCTCCAAATAATGGCAAAGAATAGAATATGACCGGCCTATTATAGACAAAAATTATCATTATATATGGCTTAGTGGGTACCCTGCAAATGTGCTTGTAGCAGTTATCCAAAGAATGTTATCCAAAGAAAAGGCTCTCAAAGGCCGCTCTTCCGGCTTCACTGTGACAGTGCAGCGTATTTGATGGAGGCCTGGTGGTTCTTTTATCACACTTTTTTTTGGCTGGTAAAAGATTCTATTCTCTTCGGACGCGGATTTTGATCCAATGTCTGGAAATTAGTAAAATTTGCATGAAATAATACTCAGCATTACAATTTCGGAAAGAAAATCAAGAAATGTGTCGCTCACTGTAAGTTTGAGTAACTTGTGGTAATTAGCATCTAATTATCTAAAAACTCTGCAATTAGTCGCCTTCAATTATTAAAAAAATAATGCATAGTTGAATTTCGGTCGCACCCATTTAGAATAACAAAATCTTTCACCTTGGCTGCGAAGCTCCCCACATTGAACGAGCGTCGCACCCTTCAGTGTCTCCAGCAAAGGGACGGTCTGTAGCAATACGGAGTGCAATGAAGTTGAGTGAATGCTGTCTGTTCACTCAGGAAGCCTGCCCAAACGTGCACACTGAGTTTACAAGCCATTTGAAGAAACGTGCTGCGCGTGACATTTCTCCTAATTCGGTATTGCCACGTTCCTTCCTCGAGTTTTCTTATCAGCCTTTTACGCTGTACGTGACTTTGAGCGCAAACCGCGCCGACAGTGTTCGAAAAGCTTCAGGGCTACTGTAGACCACTTTGTTGAGATTACGCCTACGTTGTGAGAATTTTAGATTATTCTGAAATCTACGTCGCCGGTATCGATAACGCTAGAATGTTCGATGGCGAGTGTATAAATGCCGAGAGGCTTGGCCACTTGTCAGTTGATCGACGGCCGACGCGTTGCTCGCTGCTATCAATGCCAGTATCTTGGTATAAGCTGACGTTCTCTTTACGTGGCCAAAAGTTCGGCCCGAATAAACAGTTTATTATTCCACCTGCAGACTGCTCACTTCGTCCACGTCACAACCCCGTGGCGATATGGACAATTGTACACAGCGCAGCCTAACTGGCTGTTCAGCAATACTGCTACGGAGAGGAAGAAAAGGAAGAGGTGCGACTGACAGGCGCGCGACTGGGCCAATCAGCCATTGTGTCTCTTGCCTGTAGTTTTTACTCTGCAAATACATCTTGCTCAGAAGCAACCAACCTCGTAACATATTGGTGAGAGGTGCTGGGTAACCATCAGGCAACGGAGCTCCGCAGCGGACGTCGCATCGCCCTTCCAGCCATGGCCAATGCTCAGCCCTCCGCGTCAACGTCAGCGTCTCCGACGAACATGGCGTCGCAACCGTACGTTTTCACGCCTCTCAAGGATCCCGGTACATTCTGCGGAACCGATGGCGTCGACGTTGATGATTGGCTGGCCATGTTTGAACGAGTGAGTGTGCCGAACAGATGGGATCCCACACTTCAGTTGGCTAATGTGCTGTTCTATTTGAGAGGCACGGCCAAGGTGTGGTATGAGAACAATGAAGAAGAACTCACAAGCTGGGACCAATGCAAAGCAAAGATGCGAGAGGTGTTTGGCAAAACCGCCAGTCGGAAGATCGCCGCCAAAAAGGAATTGGCCTGCCGTGCCCAATCCCCTACGGAGTCATACCTCGCTTACATTCAAGACGTGCTGGCCCTTTGCCGAAAGGCCGAAAGCGACATGACAGAAGGTGACAAGGTGGGACATGTTCTGAAAGGGATTGCCGACGACGCGTTCAATCTCCTGATGTGCAAGGGCTGTTCCACCGTAGACGCGATCATCAAAGAGTGTCGTCAGTTCGAGCAAGTGAAAAGTCGCCGCATTCTACAAACATTCGCTCGACTCCCAAACACCGCTGCAACATCTACTTGCGAGGACCAGTCAACACCACAACGTGCATCGCCGCCGGGAGACCTTACACGCATTGTTCGTCGTGAACTGGAAGCTATGGCGCCCTCGGCGTTCTATTCGCGCAGTACCGATGCCACTCCTGTTACTGTTCCTCTTGTTCAAGCCATCGTGCGCCAGGAGCTTGAAAACATCGGAGTGCATTCCGTGTGCCATGTCACCGCGCCTAGAGTCAGCGAACGCCCTTTCGTGATGCCCTTCTCCGACCGACGGTCTTCTCCACGTACTCGCAACCCGGCTGAGTGGCGAACTGCAGATGACCGCCCTATATGTTTCAACTGCCACCGCGTTGGACATATTGCCCGTTACTGCCGCAACACATGGTCCTCGGCACATCGCGCAACGACCAATATGACCCGTTTCGACGATACCGCCCGCACCTTTCCACCTGCCGAAGAGCCCAATGCCATTGACCATTCTCGGAACACTTGGTACAGCCGCTCGCCTTCACCACGTGGGCACCAGTCTCGATCGCCGCAAACACGTCGTCCATCGTCCCGTTCGCCGCAGCCACGGCGCTTCTCGTCCCCCGTGGCTTCCGGCCGCGTTGTCTCGGAAAACTGAGAAATGCAGCCCCCGGAGGTGGTGCTGCATTGACGACTTCCGCAGCAAATCCTCTTTCCGTTCCCACCAGACGAAGTGTAATAGACGTTAAAGTAGACGGCGAACCTGTACAAGCACTTGTCGACACCGGCGCAAGCATTTCGGTCATGAGTTCAAGCCTACGCACACGTTTAAAGAAAGTTCTGACACCAGCGGCTGCACAAATGCTCCGTGTGGCCGATGGCGGCACGCCGATGGTTCTCGGTCTGTGCACTGCCCGCTTACGTATAAAGGACCACACTACTTCTGTCATTTTAGCCGTGATTGACCACTGCCCTTATGACATTATCCTAGGCCTGGACTTCTTGTCGAATCATTCTGCTCTGATCGATTGTGCTACAGGCGTTCTTCAGCTAGAGTTGCCTCAGATAGTCGCTGAACCCCACACTGCCCCGCCGCGCCTGTGCTCTCTTCAGGATGTGCGGCTGTCAGCTCAGGCAGCCACCTTCGTCGTTTTGACCGCACAGCCCCAAGTTCCCGATGGTCAATATGTCCTCCTTCCTCTCGCCGACGTCCTCTTGAGCCGCAACATTGCCATTCCCCATACGCTTGTGACTGTTACTGACAATTGTACCTCGCTTCCACTTCTCAATTTCAGCTTGTGCCCTCAAGTGCTTCCTCGTGGCATGTTCTTGGCCAGCGTATCTAATGCTGACGAATTCGAAATAGCAGCGCTCACCACCGAGATTGATTTACTTCAGTCTCCTGTAGCGAACAGCACCTGTTCTCGGCCAGATCGTTTCTCGAAGATGATTGCACCCGACCTCAATCCTGCGCAAGCCAATGACATCCATCGCCTTCTCGCGTCATATACCGACATTTTTTCTTTCGACGACAGACCTCTAGGGCAAACATCCACTGTTCAGCACCGTATAAATACTGGTGACGCCAGTCCTATTCGCCGACGCCCCTATCGTGTCTCCCCCACTGAGCGTAGAGTTATCCAAGCAGAAGTGGACAAAATGCTCAACAAAGGTGTCATAGAACCATCAAGTAGTCCTTGGGCCTCCCCTGTCGTCCTTGTGAAGAAAAAAGATGGTACCTGGCGCTTCTGCGTTGACTATCGCCACCTAAACAAGATCACACGCAAAGACGTGTACCCGCTACCACGCATCGATGACGCGTTGGACTGCCTACACGGGGCTACATACTTCTCGTCTATAGATCTTCGGTCCGGCTACTGGCAGATTTCTGTCGATGAAATGGACCGCGAGAAGACGGCCTTCATTACACCAGATGGTTTATACCAGTTTAAGGTCATGCCTTTTGGACTCTGTAACGCCCCTGCCACATTCGAACGAATGATGGACTCTCTCCTGCGTGGTTACAAGTGGTCTACTTGTCTTTGTTACCTAGACGATGTGATAGTCTTTTCATCTACTTTCGATAGCCACCTGACCCGTCTCGCTGCAATTCTCGCAGTCTTCAGAACAGCTGGGCTACAACTCAATTCCAAGAAGTGTCAATTTGGTCACCGTCAGATTGCCATTCTGGGCCATATTGTAAACGCCGATGGTGTCCAACCAGATCCCGAAAAGATCCGCGTCGTCCGTAGCTTTCCAGTGCCCCGTTCTACATCCGATGTCCGTAGCTTCGTCGGCTTATGTTCCTACTTTCGCCGTTTTGTGAAAAACTTCGCCGACGTTGCCCGGCCACTGACAGATTTGCTGAAGAAGGATACCACATTCTCATGGGGCCCTGAGCAGGCTCAAGCGTTCGCCGCTCTCATCGGCTACCTAACTACGCCCCCCATACTTGCCCACTTTAATCCTTCTGCTGCCACAGAGGTTCGCACCGACGCCAGTGGCCACGGTATCGGCGCAGTTCTCGCTCAGCGGCACCACGGTAGACAGTGCGTGATAGCTTACGCCAGTCGCCTGCTTTCTCCCCAGGAGATGAATTATTCCATCACCGAGAGAGAGTGTCTAGCTTTAGTTTGGGCCGTCGCCAAGTTTCGGCCATATTTATATGGTCGCATTTTCACTGTCGTTACGGACCACCACGCCCTCTGTTGGCTGACTTCTCTGAAGGACCCGACTGGACGTCTGGCTCGCTGGGCTCTGAGGCTTCAGGAATTTTCGTTTAGCGTCAGCTACAAGTCTGGCCGTTTGCACAAGGACGCAGACTGTCTTTCTCGATATCCGGTAGATCCTCCTGATCCCGTTGCGCCTGACCTGGAGAGCAGAGTAATGGCGTTCACAGACGTCAGCGATATGCGCATCGAACAACGACGGGATGAGTCATTGCGCACTATCATCGACGCCATCCAGTCTGACAGCCATGACGCTGAATCCCGTATGTTCGTGCTGCATGACGGCATCCTCTACCGCCGCAACGTCACCACTGAAGGCCCTGAGCTTCTGCTTGTCATCCCTCGTCATCTACGGCCTGCCATACTTCAACAACTTCACGACGCACCAACAGCGGGACACCTCGGCGTTTCCCGCACATACGACCGCGTGCGACGTCGATTTTTCTGGCCTGGATTGTACCGCAGCGTACGTCGATATGTCGCCACTTGCGACCTCTGCCAGCGCCGGAAAAGACCTTCTTTGCTGCCAGCTGGATATCTTCACCCAATTGAAGTCCCCTCTGAACCATTTCATCGCGTGGGACTCGACCTTCTTGGCCCTTTTCCGACGACGACACTCGGAAATAAATGGATTGCCGTCGCCACAGATTATGCGACCCGTTACGCGATAACAAAGGCCATGCCAACCAGTTGCGCCACTGACGTCGCGGATTTTCTTCTTCATGACGTCATCTTACACCATGGTGCACCCCGACAGCTGCTTACGGACCGCGGCCGCTCTTTCCTGTCCAAAGTTGTCGATGACCTCCTTCGCTCGTGTGCTACAGCGCATAAGCTATCTACCGCCTACCACCCACAAACTAATGGCCTAACTGAACGTCTCAACCGCACGCTCACAGAGATGCTTTCGATGTACGTCTCCGATGATCATCGAGACTGGGATACCACGTTGGCCTATGTGACCTTCGCATATAACTCCTCTCGACATGACACTGCGGGATTCTCGCCTTTTTATCTTTTATATGGTCGCGACCCCATATTGCCATTTGAAACCACCTTGCCTCTCGTGCCATCTGCTTCCGAGTACGCGCGCGAAGCCATTGATCGGGCTCACATGGCTCGTCAAGTTGCCCAGTCTCGCCTCACCAGGTCACAGGATATGCAAAAAGCCCGCTACGACCACCGGCATCGAAATATAACGTTTGCCCCAGGTGACCACGTGCTCCTCTGGGCACCGTGTCGCCGTGTAGGTCTCTCCGAAAAACTTTTGTCCCGATACGCCGGACCCTACCTAGTCTTACGTCAAGTTAGCGACGTAACCTACGAGATCGCGCCATTGCACTCCAGTACGTCACCAAGTTCGTCACTAGTTGACATTGTCCATGTTTCGCGCATGAAACCCTACTTCTGTCGCACTTCTCCGGACTCTCGCCGAGACGGCGCTCCAACGCCCGGGGGTCCTGCTACGGAGAGGAAGAAAAGGAAGAGGTGCGACTGACAGGCGCGCGACTGGGCCAATCAGCCATTGTGTCTCTTGCCTGTAGTTTTTACTCTGCAAATACATCTTGCTCAGAAGCAACCAACCTCGTAACAATACTATCAGCCTTAATCGGCCAATGTTTGTACTGAAGCCGACTCACGCGTACTTCTAACTACCAGTGTTCAGATGCTTGATGTATTTGTGAGGTTTAACGTCCCAAAACTACCATATGACTATGAGAGACGCCATAGTGGAGGGCTCCGCAAATTTCGGCCACCTGGGGTTCTTTAACCTGCACCCAAATCTGAGCACACGGGCCTATAATAATTTCCGCCTCCATCAGAAATGCAGCCGCTGCAGCCGGGATTCAAGCCCGCGACCTGTGGGTCAGCAGCTGAACAACTTAGCCACTAGACCACAGCGGCGGGGCAGTGTTCAGATGCTAGCTGCTCCTGATGAGGGGCGTAGACAGAACTTTTTGTTAGGGACAGCGAGCTTCTCCTTAATTTAGGGAAGGGGAAGTCGTCCCCCTAAAATGGTAGTTTTTCGGCTCTGTACACCATGGCGAAAGAAAGTATCGTGGGGAGCACGGGGCCCGTTGTTTCACCTTTTGGCTACGTCACTGATATCGATTGTCAATGGCGTGAGTTGCGAAAGAAAAGATCGAGTTATCATGACTACCGTCACCTCCTCTAGAACTCTTTCCCGCGTATACTTATATGAAAATATCTTGTACGAGTCATTTCTCAGTAAAATGGTCCTGACTAGGTTGCAACCAATGAGTATGACGTTTGAAGGTACAAGATGAAAAGGCGTCAAGTAGAACGAAAGTTACGCGATGTATTAGTGTTGAGGAGCATTCACATCATGGTCGATGTCAGTCGTTCAGTATCTGACTCATAAGTTGGTTCTCTCAGACTAGCCCTGACTCAGACTGCCGTAAGTGCAAGTCCGAGAGAGATTGGTTAGTCAGAGATTGAGTGCGCCCGGCTAACAAAAGCCGTAGGGAATGTGAGTAAAGCGAGTCTGCTTGAAGAATTTTGGCGTATCTTAACCCGAGTCATGCTCAAGAGACGTATACCATGAGCGAATCTGAGTAAGCTCCATTGTTTTAGCTACCTATGCGTACCATAGGTGTGGTGTGTAGGTGCTCTTTGCCTGAAAATTGAAGTCATAACAATGATCACAAATGTTTCGCATGCGTAAATGAGGCGCGCAGCACGCACGACTGCAGATACTCTATCTTAGTAGGAACCGGTATAGAATCTTCCTGCTTTAAAGCAACTTTTTTTTGCGTTCACAATTACAGGGCATAAAGTAATGGTACAGCATAACTAATACCCCTGTCCCACGGGCACTTGAAAGTCTTTTAAGTAAGCGGTCTTTTTCCGAAAAGGAGTTCCTGACAGCAGACACACGGCACAGAGCGAACTCATTTTCAAAAGCGGTCTTTTTCGTAAACGGCGTTCGTCGATCTCTTTTACGGCTCTGAATGAGTAGCCTCGAAACCAGTGGGCGCCAGCAATTTTCGAGTGGTGGGAAAAAAAGAGCGAATGCTTATTTTTCTGTCACAAAACTCTTTGTAAAAACAAATTTCATATCCTGCAGAAGGTGTAATGAACTCTTTTAATGGTTATTTCCTTTTCTACTCTCGTAAGCAGCTACAACGCGTCGGCAATATCACGTGGTGACGCTCGGTCTTGCGCTGCTTTATCCTCTCCTTGGCGGCTTTTGCAGCGTCTGCCTCGCTTTCCAGAGCGAGAAGGCAGGCCGTGAGGCTTGCGATCCTTGCTTTTTCTCCCGTACGGTCTCCCATGACGTGTCGAGAGCAGTCGAAAGCAGCGAAAAACAAATGCGGTAAATAAAAGCACAGTGATGCCAGACGGACTTGTGCACGTCGCTAGTTATGGGAATGCTTCCTTATTTAGTGCAAAAACATTCACATTGGTGTTTATTCATCTCTTATTCTTAAATTTATTTGAAGAAACAAGCAGTGCAACAAGTCTTTAATTTGTACATCGTGATACATCGTTTTATTTTCATTGCTTCTCTTTTAACTGCTAGCGCCACGCTTTCGCTAGCGTCTTCGAACGAAAACACTAAAAGGAGATCGTTGCTGCCGTGTGTCTGCGCCGCAAACACCTCTTTGTTAAAAGTCTTTCAACTTAGTAAAAGACCGCTTACTTAAAAGACTTTTTGCGCGCCCGTGTGACACAGGTATAAGCTGATTACCACATCTACATTTTCCAGGATAAGAGATCTATTGCTCCACAAGAAAATTTAATTTAAATAGACTACGCTGATAACACTAACGCTATAGTTTCTTGAAAGCACTTATGTGTGTGAAATCGCCGGCAAAGGTCAATGCAAAGTTGACCCCAATTCAAGACCAAGCGAATGCGTAAGCTTAACGCAGAATGACAAACTCAATGCAATGCGTGCTCGATTTGAAGCTGTGACGCTTGCTTTGCCGTTCAGACAGTGATGATTGCGGTCGTTATCTCATTTTCCAGGCTGACTCCATTTACCATCTACAACATAGACACGAACTGTGGCCTTCCACCACTACGTATGCTGTGGCTGTGGGACTGGGTGGCCGGTGGTACACGCCGTACCACTCAGATTTCATACCCGATAAGCCCGGCAATTACTCCCTTGGCCACAGGTGCCGACCCCGCAAGCCAACGGAAGACGACCAGATCACCAACATTGCAGAGGTGCGTATCATAGCTTAGCCTCTGTGTGTCTTAAGTGGTACTGAACGGTATTACCCTTCCGGGATCATTTAAAGAACGATAAAAATACGGTAGTAGTAATGTAAAATTTAACGCCTAATATATAGTATAAAGCGTTTTTATAATAACGGGTGGTCCCACACACAAACTCAATAAGGAAACGTAAGCTTGCAATGAGCCGCGAATGCCTTGAAATGGGTTAAGTGGACGATTCTGAAGATTTACCTGTGTGCTTCTGGTTTGAGGCGTTAGCTAGTTGATGCGGATGGTTCCCGGTTCCTTCGTTTGTCCTTGTAAAGTTTTAGGCACGTGACTGATGATAGGTTGTGTCTACGTTGGATCTGAGCGAAGAGATGTTTGTTTGGAGGCACGACACGGGCACGTCTTTTTTGGCGAGTGGTCTTCACGCAGGAGCCACCGCCTTTCCTGTTGCCTAGTAGTGCCTCGTTGCATGTTGGCCTATCTATTGCTATATTGATTTTTGTGGAACAGTGGTTTGTGGGATCCTCCCAGTGTCTGTAGCACAGAACCGTTTATGATGATGACGAGATTTTTTCAGTATGAGATGAACAAAGAAAGATTCGTTGAACAGCTTCGCTATTAAAAGGAAAAATTAAGCGAGTGTTCCTTGGTATAAGTGTCATGTTATTTAACTCAGTAAACGCTGACACAATATTTACGTATTTTCTTTATTAAATTTGTAGTTATAGAACATTCCATAAAAAAAATTTGCTAACTTCCAAAACTTTGCACTATTGAATGATTCGTTTTTAAACGAAACGCAACATTCACTTCTAAAGTTACATTTATTCAATTTCAATCACACCTGCGCGCTACGTCATCATTTACACTTGCAAGTTATGTCGAGCACCACTACGCGTTGATGCAGTCAGAACCAACTTACATGCCTAAAAAAGTGCTTGGAGGCTCCTTTAATTCTATCGCTACAAGGTGCAATACAACTGCCAATGAATGTAGGGCATTTGAGACGGCACAACAACTCCGCAGCACTGCACTCCCTGCTGATGTAGGTGAACAAGTTGTTGTCGTAAATTTGTATACGCACCTCAGATCGTCCTATATCATCCTTCCTAATCTCTTTGTGTGTCATTTTCACTTATCGATCTTCAGAGTTCCGCATTGAAGTGCGTCGCATTTTGCGAAGCGTTAAGTACTTTTATAATGTTGCCCGCAAGCGAGAAGAAGAAAGCGAGCTCTCCCCATGCTTGCCTGCTATTCACTTCTACCTTAATCAAGCTGGTTGTACGTCGAATCCACAATCTTGTAAAACCATATATTTTCCTGTGCACCTATATTGATTGCCGCAGGCATTGCGCTCTTGTCCAGTAGCTTTGCCGCTACAGCGTGAGTAATGCTGGCTATACAGGAAGGGCTAGGAAGTTCCAGCTGGACAAAACTTTAGCCATGCAGTTCTAACCTTTCGGCAACCATGTGATTCCAGGAATCCTTATATGCCAACTATAAACATGATCGAAATGCCCCTTCTTATGAGCTTCAAATGTCAAGGCCGAATGGAAGTAGTTCTTCCTTGGAGGTATGTGACAATATACAGAGAAAAAACGCAGCTACAATTCATAAAATGTTAACCGAATAGACTCTGCCGACTGGATCTCGAACGTGAAACTAGCGCTCCTTCAGTCCAATTCATCATAGGTGCAGCGAATTTCGAGCTATTACGGCCGTTTACTATGCCGAGATGATTGTTTAACATTGGAACATTTCTTCAATCATGCTCTCTCAACAGGCTTGTACGGACCCCTCGCTAAACAATACATTCCAAGTGGACAGCGTATACGAAGCGACGTTCACCTACAACAAGAGTGAAAGGTTGTTCTTCACGTATGACAGTGCTACGAATCTGCGTACGAAGGTGAGAAGACGAGCAGGGCTTTTGGCCTGATATGTTCGTGCTTGTCTTTAACACCCTGAACGTGTCAGTGTTTGTGGCTTGAGAGAAATAATCATAATCATCATCGCTATGATCATCATCATCATCATCAGCAGCAGCAGCAGCAGCCTGACTACGTCCACTGCAAGACAAAGGCCTCTCCCATATTCTGCCAGTGAACTCTGTCATGTGCTTGCTGCTGCCAATTTATACCTGCAAACTTCCTAATCTTATCTGCCCACCTAACCTTTTGTTTCCCCCCACCCGCTTGCCTTCTCTAGGAAAGCAGTTAGTTACCCTTAATGACTAGCGGGTACCCTGTCTACATGCTACTACATGCCCGGCCCATGACCATTTCCTCTTCTTGATTTCAACTATGATATCTTTAACCCCGGTTTGTTCCCTAATCCACTCTGTTCTCTTCTTGTATCTTAAGGTTACACCTACCATTTTCCTTTCCATTGCTCACTGCGTCGTTCTCAATTTAAGCTGAATTCTTTTTGTAAGTCTCCAGGTTTATGCTCCGTAGCTAAGTACCGGCGAAATTCAGCTGTTATATAACTTCCTCTTGAGGTATAGTGGTGATCTAGCTTTCATGATTTGAGAGTGCTTGCCAAATGTGCTTCACCCCATTCTTATTCTTCAGGTTATTTCAGTCTCGTGGTTCGGCTCCGCGGTTATTACCTGTCCTAAGTAGGCATAGTCTTTTACAACTTCAAGTGCACTATTACCTACCTCGAAGTGCTCTTCTCTTCCTATGTTGTTGCACAATACTTTAGTTTTCTGCAGATTGATTTTAAGACTTAATTTTCTGCTCTCCTTGTCTAACTCCGTAATCATAAGTTGCAACTCGTTCGAGTTACTCAGCAATGCAATGTCATCGGCGAAGCGCAGGTTACTAAGGTACTCTCCATTAATTCTTATCCCTAACTGTTCCCATTCTAGGCATCTGAAAACCTCCTGTAAGCACACGGTAAATAGGATTGGGGAGATTGTGTCCCCCTGCCTTGCACCCTTCTTGATTGGTATTCTGTTCCTTTCTTTATGAAGCACTATGGTAGCAGTTGATCCCCTGTAGATTTCTTCCAGGATGTTTGTATATACTTCATCGACGCCCTGATTCCGCAGTGTCTGCATGACGGCTGATATTTCTACTGAATCTAATGCCTTCTCGTAATCTGTGAAGGCTATGTATAGTGGTTGGTTATACTCTGAGCATTTCTCTATTACCTGATTGATAGTATGAATGCGGTCAATTGTTGAGTAGCCTGTTCGAAATCCTGGTTGTTCTTTTGGTTGATTTAATTCTAATGTTTTCTTTACTCTGTTGGCAATTACCTTTGTAAATAGCTTGTATACTACAGAGAGCAAGCTGATCGGCCTGTAATTCTTCAAGTCCTTGTCATCTCCTTTCTTATGTATTAAGATGATGTTAGCGTTCTTCCAAGACTCTGGTACTCTTCCCGTCAGCAGACATTGGGGAAGCGTTGGTTTCCGACGACATTGCAGCAATGCATGACAGGAATAATAATAATCATCAAAACAGAAAAAGAACTAAAGGGGAAAAATTTGCAATTGTAGACGTGCGCAGGATACTTCAAGGCAGCGCGGGGAGGGAAAGAGGAGGCATAGTTTCACTGCGATGACCTTCACTTCTCCACTCTTGCCCACCCTTTCCAATTTAAGGGGTTACAAAAGAACGCAGTACAAGCTGAGGCTTAACGCTGCCGAGGTTCACATTGGGTAAAGTACGTCCGTTTCTGCGTGATTTATGATTCACTTGTGCTATTCTTTTGACTAGGTATTTTAGCATGCCACGGTTCACATTATTTGCAATACAGATATGCCAAAACTTGGAAGCAATTTTTTGCCATATGAGCTTGCCAGCATGTTTTAAGAAAAAGAATTGAAACTTACACTTCATCAAGTTAATAACACACAGTGAACTTCTCCGCTGGTAGAGGTGCTACGCTCTGCGCGAGAATCTAAATTAGGTGCCCCGAAATTTCAGTGTTTGCACGTTTGAAGAAGCAGTGCCATCTTCAGCATTCTCCGCTCTAGGTAGCTGTATTTAGAGTGTATATTTTAGTGCTCAAAATTGTTTTCTAATACGCTATACACGCTCTCGCACGATATTATGCCACGTGAACTTCTTTATTGCTTCGTTGTTGCTCCACTTGATCGTATGACTCACTAGGTTCTTCCATTTGTCTCGCCAATACTGTCACGCAGTTGTGCCGCACCAAGGCCAACATAACGAAGCTGAAGTACACGCTCGCCGCTGGCGACGTCCAGTACGAGGACGCCAGCAACGCGTGTGGCGACGGCTCCTTCCCACGGCTGCGCATGCTGAAGAAGTTGGCCCACTTTTTTGCCTTCACCTACAAGTCCAGCTCCGAGCGGCACCGGTGCATGTCGATTAAGTAGACTGACGCCATCAGATAAATTCCGTTTTTTTCTTACACCGCACACAAGTTGCCGTGATTAACGTTTTATTGTTTGCGAGGTATTTATATCGTTTAATGCAATAAAGTATGTTCATAAAACATCATGAATTGTGAAAAATCGCTTTAAGAGGGCTCCCCAGTGCGAGCGGCCATAGAGAATAGATGTGTACTTTTTGAAGTTCTACCTCGTCCAAATTTGGTCAAATATACATGGGGTTTTTGGCTCTGTATTCTTTTTAGTGTATCAAGGTTGCGGGCAGACTTTCTACTCAGGCAATGTTTTTTCAAACCAGTGGAAAATGTTCAGTAGAGTTGTAGTTTTGCAGTCTCGCTCTTTTTTGTTGTCTCCAAAAGACAATAACTAAATGATTGAAATTATTGCCGCAGCATTTTCTTCCTTTTTTTTCTAATTGTTATGGCATACATTTTGTGGAGATCAGTCCAGTTGTTCACATTTCACAGGCTCTCACAAGTGTTGTGTGTGCTTTCTGTGTGTATTTAAAAATCTCACCAAATTCAACAGGCGCAACGTGACTCCACATGGGGCCACCTTTGCTCAAGGATACTACACAATACCATCAACCACTCATGTTGAGGCATTCGTACGCCGCGGAGAAAAGAAATGGACGTGCTGACTGTGCTTGAAAAAGCTTTTTTTTTTCTGTCGAACGCGAAAGGCAGGGAAAGGGGTTGTAATGGTTTAGTAAAGACAATAATCATTTTTGGGGACATTCGGGGCAAAAATTTTTGTCTCCCTGTCTGTACGTTTGTCTGTTTGTCGACTCTTAACGTTACCCTAAATTGCACTGAAGGGACCAAACGATATTCCAAACGGCCAATTCCATCCACAGCGCCCACTAATATTGCTCAAGAATCGGCGTTCATGCTTGTGCGATTGTCAATTAAAAAGCAATCTTGCGCATATCTGAGACACCGTAACAACATGTCAATATAATGTATGTGTGTTTTTTACTAGAAAAGGCGTACATAAGTAATTTTAAAGATGTAGCCTTTATAACGCTGCACTGGCCATGCGACGCTTGCACAAAACAGCAAGTGTTTTCAACGCTTTGCTAAGACGACACTGTGGTGGCCCTTACCTGTCACCTTGCGTTCTACACCTTATCACCTCCGAGACAGGCGCGCAGGGTGCGGGTGTATCGTTTTTCAAGATAACTGCCAGATAGCTCCATGTCTCACGTGTGACGTCACCTGATGCGCTCGTTCGCCTCCGCTGCAAGCTCGAGGCACTCTAACGCAGCGCCTCCAGAATACAATTAACTGATTTTCTTGCGCAGAACATCAAATAAACGTTTTGTTCACTCTCTCCAGACGCAAGAATATCGGCATTCGACGACGTTTGCGGTGTCACATGCAGATATGTGGCCATTTTTTTCTTCTCCATTGGATGGTTGGATGGATGAACACAGCTGTACCATTTAGATCGGGTGGTGACTAGCGCCACCAAGCCGTCATACCTAATGAAACAAAAACTAGCTTTATTTGTTTTCTTCAAATAGTGAGGTTGAGGATTCGTACTTTGCTGTGAAGGGTTTAATTTTCACTCGTGCCTTGACTTTGGTCACCAATCAGATAACCTTCTTTTAGCTATTACTACCCGCTTAAAGTCTATTTTGCCCTCCCTGTCCCTAAACTCCAGTGCTTTGAAACACTCTGCGCCATCATCCTGAACTATAGAGTGAAGTCCTTCACAGAACATTATCAAGTGTTCGGCAGTTTTTCTTCCTCTCCACACGCACTGCATACCGTCTCTACCCTTTCGCATTTGGCCCGATATGTCTTGGTTCGCAATGCTCCCGTCCTGGCCTCAAACAGTAGAGGACTACCCCGAGTATTATCATAGATCTTTTCCTTGGCAATTTCCTGCTTAAAAGTTTGATAGATCTCTATTGCTGACTTCCTAATCATGCCGATTCTCCACATATTGGTCTCAGCTTCCTTCTCCTTCTTCTTAACCAATAATTTTTTTTTTCGTTTGGCCCCCTGCTGTTTTCTAAGTATTTACCAGTGAATTTTCTGGTTCGCTTCCTCCATTTTGTGCCGACTTTCTTCATGTACAAGCAGCCGAATATTTTCCTTGCCCAACGCTCCTCCCCCGTTTCTCTCAATTGCTTCCCAAATTTTTTACTTTCATTTCTCTCAATCGCTTCTTTCTTTTTTGTACTTTCATGCCTTCTATCAAGCGTGCGCCACGAGACAATAAAAAGGAATGCTGTGTGCGCACCCCAAACGCAAAGCAGCGTTTGGACGAACACTTTCTCAAAGCAGGGTCACCCTAGCAGGTTGTCCAGAAATGCTCGGTGTTCAAGGGTGATTCTTATCAAAGTACCTATTCCCTGACCGTGCCTAATCGTCATATTATTCAGCGGAGTGGGGACTTGCTGTGGTGGCAAAAATGACAGGCGTGGCTTCGGCAGCAGAGAGATTTGTGCACGTTTGCTCTCGTTGGGCGATTGGAATGACGCAGATTCAATGACAAGTATGACATCATGACTGTTTAGAAACTTCCTAAGGTAAGGCACATTGAATATTCAGAAGCAATATATATATATATATATATATATATATATATATATATATATATATTGACACGTGTGTATATGAAAAAAGAACGATGATAGGAATGTTTTGTAGATCTTGGACGACTGGTGTTTCGTCCGTTCTGCGAAGAATAATCGTCAAGAGAATATAGTTATTAGAAAAGACGGTGACGTAACCTTTATGTTGCCAATATAATTTATCCTCCACCATAGCTAGGCGATGGCGTCTTCATGTTTCGGCATTTTATTGTTTCGGTTTTTTGGTTTTCCGGTATTTTTAAATTTTCGGCATCATAAGTTTCAGGCATTTCAATTTTCCGTCCTTCTGATGTTCGGCCTTCTAATAATTCAGCGTCTTGATTTTGGGCGTTTTGATAGGAATGCTAGCAGATGACATCGCCCTGTTCTTGGCGAAGTACTTTTGCATAACCAAATGTTTGTGGTGGAACTGAGAACGAGGAGGAAAAACAAAAGAAAACAGGACAGTGAATTAGACTGGCTACATGAATCCTAAGATACGGGATTGATCTGTTTCCCCTAAAATATATTTGCTATTAATCCTTGTAGCCTCTGCTGGCTGCCATGCATTTCCATCGGCTCTGCCCAAATAGACAAAATATATCACCGCACAGCACAAACTTTACATCCATGTACATGCCTTTCGATAGTGCATCCTCTATGATACAGAATACTGGCAGCAACTGAAATACGGGATGGCACGTACGTAGTCAACTAACATATATAGATTTCTAACGTTTATACAACAATATTAAAACCACCGGATAATAAGCCACAGAAGATACAGAGGACGCAAATCGTACTGTTTTAACTGCGTTGTAGTAATTGTGATATACTTGTAAAAAGTATAATGTACAAAAACACCATTAAAAAACTTTCTCTTCGTAGAAAACAGCCAGACGATTTTTAAAATACGTCTATTCATTTATTCCGTCATCCAAGTTACTGTTTTCACTTTGGATCACACTGTCTACAATTGTGAGAAAGATGTACAATTCAAGCCCATTCTACATTTCTTGGCTTCACCTGTTCGTTTCATTAAAGTAACATTTTAAGGTGGCATATATTGAATATGGAAGCAGGCAAAAGTTTGGTGTCCAACAATATGACCAATGGTATCATTTACCAACGCCATCGTCATGTTTGCGCCAGTCACATACCGTCGTCATCCATTCGCATACCGTAATACAAAATTTGGGATATGGTCTAGCGAAACAGCCGCGAGCACATCATGATCTTGGCATGTAGTCATGTTGTTACATGACACGCATGTCATGATTGTCATATTAGGGTCTGTCGCTTGTTTTCGCCATGCAATCATGTCACACCATGCCAGTTTTGCAACATGCTACTTAAACAAAACCACTGCAAGAGCTGCAAGACCATGAAATGTAAATCATGTCACTCATGAGATCCATGTGATGATTTTGATGTTATGACTAGTCAAGTATGTTCTGTATACAGTCATGTTATGCTATAGCAAGAGTGGTTTTGGGACGTTAAACCCCACAAATCAATCAAGATTAGTATCGATACGATTATCGAAACGGCCAGGAGAGCTAAAAGTCGTATGCGGCAGGATAGGTACAAACGCTCAAAGTCGCCGAAGTTCACGAAGAAATGCTTCGCATTAAAAAAAAAAAACAACGCATCATACACAGCTGCTCACTGGGTGTTTTTCATGAAACCGACACCCACAATGTGTGTGACATATGTCAGTTAGTTTCCCATAAACATGTGTTTCATGGTTTGCCTCCTGATAACAGTATCAAAGATTTATCACAAGCAAAAAGAAGGTAATAAAAATGGGGGACCCTTAAGCTTCACGAATAAGAGTTAAATGCAATAGCGATATCTTGTTCTTTGTGCGTACTTGAAAGCTTTGTCGAACTTATGTACCAACTACAAGACCTTCGTCTCGATTGATTGATTTGTGGGGTATAACGTCCCAAAACCACCATATGATTATGAGAGACGCCGTAGTGGAGGGCTCCGGAAAGTTTGACCACCTGGGGTTCTTTAACGTGCACCCAAATCTGAGCACACGGGCCTACAACATCTCCGCCTCCATCGTAAATGCAGCCGCCACAGCCGGGATTCGAACCCGCAACCTGCGGATCAGCAGCCGAGTACCTTAGCCACTAGACTACCGCGGCGGGGCGACCTTCGTCTCATGATTTTCAACCATTTCTTAACCAACGCAATCTCACTTTATGAAAATTAAATTATGCAACTTCTTTATCAACTATTTTAACTGAAGTTATCCATTGTGATATATAATCTTTCTCGTGGCATTGCACGTTTTGATGGCATATCGAGCATAACCTCGTTATTTGATGGCATTATCATGGATAACCTCGTTATCGTGCATAACCTCGCAATTTGTCTTTACCACTTACCGCTGTTGGCGGGTATCTCGGGGTGAGGGGGGAGGGCAGGGAGAACACTATTGTGTTTTCAGCATTATTAGCAAGATGGCGCAATGAGCTCGCCGCGGCTCTCATCTCTCAGGCGTTCTTTAGCCCGCGGGGAGGAGGGGAGTGGACGATCTTTCACATGCTCTTATCTACCGGGGGAGGGGGGAATCATACCTCCTGACTGGCGTTGCGCTAGCAATGAAACAATTCTGATGTAGTTGCGGGGCGTATAATTGATTGATTGATTTGTAGGGTTTAACGTCCCGAAACCACCATATGATTATGAGAGACGCTGTAGTGGAGGGCTCCGGAAATTTTGACCACCTGGGGTTCTTTAACGTGCACCCAAATCTGAGCACACGGGCCTCGACATTTCCGCCTCCATCGGAAATGCAGCCGCCGCAGCCGGGATTTGAACCCACGACCTGCGGGTCAGCAGCCGAGTACCTTAGCCACTAGACCACCGCGGCGGGGCGCGGGGCGTATAAAGGTCAATGCAATCGTTTCACCGCCTGCCTCCCTTTGCGAAACGGGCACGCTTTCTAGACACAGCGAAGTAACAACTGACTCTTATTTGCGTTCATCAGTACATTTCGTGCGTCATTTGTGCGTGAGACACGCAAGCACGTTTCGATCTGTTTGCCATTCTGCGCGTGATTTTTGCATTTCTTGCTATCGCCTTCACTGCTTTGCCTTTGCGGCAAAGCTGTGACTTTTAAATGTGAAGCATTTCTTAGCGAACTTCAGCGACTTTGATCTATCTATCTATCTATCTATCTATCTATCTATCTATCTGTCTATCTATCTATCTATCTATCTATCTATCTATCTATCTATCTATCTATCTATCTATCTATCTATCTATCTATCTATCTATCTATCTATCTATCTATCTATCTATCTATCTATCTATCTATCTATCTATCTATCTACCTATCTATCTATCTATCTATCTATCTGTCTGTCTGTCTGTCTGTCTGTCTGTCTGTCTGTCTGTCCGCCAATCTGTGTCTGTCTGTCTGTTTGTATGGCTGTCTGTCTATCCGTCCGTCCATCAATCTGTCTGTCTGTCTGTCTGTCTGTCTGTCTGTCTGTCTGTCTGTCTGTCCTGTCTGTCTGTCTGTCTGTCTGTCTGTCTGTCTGTCTGTCTGTCTGTCTGTCTGTCTGTCTGTCTGTCTGTCTGTCTGTCTGTCTGTCTGTCTGTATTTCATACCACACCAATTCCGAGATTTCATACGTTCAAATCTGCATGCCATTTCGGGCGCTTTTCGTATGGTATCACTCAACACATAGAAAGCATGCAATTAATGATCGTAATTAACCTGAACTCTAAAATAACTAGAACAATCAACAGTACAAACTAATGATATAAAATTGTTATCTACCACTTTATCGTAACTGTTCACAATGAAACGCTATCGGTACTGTACTACACATGTGCTTCTACATTGAGAGCTTCCCCCCATAAGTTAAAACTAAATGGTTGCATTAGTGATAAATATTTATTGCAGGTATGAAAGTCCTGATGCTTCATCGACAAAAATGTACATAACAACCCACAAACTTTTGTTGAGGTTTCACCATGATCAACGTCCACTTTCACATCGATTTAGCGACAGGCAATTCTTTTACCCCTGTAATGCTGCTTTCCTGCACTATCGATATGGGAAAGCTCTTTACGAAAAAAAATGCTCCCGGCGTAATCCCAAGAGATTGAAAAAAAAAACAAAGCCAGGTTGTCCTATTGTACGTGCCAGACGAGTGAAATTACCGAATAACTTATCATTGCACTACAATTAGCTTTTCAAAAATTCACCTAGTACGTTTCAATGGATACACATAAGTGTCTCGGGAAAGAAACCCAGCAGGTAAATTAAAATTAATCACTTCGTAAAGCATAAGAAGATTGTTAGAATTATTGCCCGAAGTGAAATTAGCGAAAATTCAGGCATTGCTTAGTAATCATTTTACAAGAACGCCACCCATAGCGTTACGCCCAGCGCTTCTGCTTTGGGTCGGCTTTTGCATAAAAGATGCCCCAGATTGCTGGGCATAGTAGTGGTTTCTTTCATCAGACAGATCGTAAAACTGGTATGGTATGGCATGACTACATGACAAACATAAGTGATAGGGCTTCTTGCAGAAATCATGACAAGCATGTCATGTAAGAACATGACTACATGAAACGTTCATGATGCGCTCGCGACCTTTTCGCTAGCTTTACATGTACCGAATTGGGTATTAGGTGACGTGAATGGATGACGAAGGTATATGAATGGCGCAAACATGATAATCACGACATGACCGTATGCCACGCTCAAGACGCACTCGTGGCCGTTTGAATAGCTTCACATATACCAAATTGGGCATTACGTGACGTGAATAGACGACGAAGATTAATAGCACGTCTAAACATGATAATAATGACATGGGTGTCATATAAAACATGACTACATGCTACACTCAAAGTGCGCTCGCGGCCGTTTCGCTAGCTTGCAGATATAGCATTACGTGATGTGAATGAACCGCGAACAGAAATGCCAGGCACAAACATGATAATTATGACAGGGACGTCATGTACGGCATAATTTACGGCCACTTCGTAATGTTTTGCTGGTCTTGAAGTGACATATCAACCTTCCTCATTCGTGCTTCGCATATCATTGATTCACACTGAATGTTCGAATTCATCTGCTAGTTCTTGCAACAACTGTGGTCATCTCTGAGTTTGTTAGTTTAGTACATGCTATTTTGCCTTTTTTATTGTAATTTTGGATTGTTTTTTTTCAGTCCTACCTTTTTCTTTGTGTCTGTTCAACATATGAGTATTTTTGCTTTTGTATTTATTTTTGCACTGTTCATTTTAATTTTCAACGAAGGTACTGTGACGTATATCTTACATAATGTTGTATAGCTTCTTTCATTCTTCACGTCTTAATTGAGAGCCCCCTGACCCGTTTTAACTTTGTTGCTCCTTGAGTATTACCAATCTTGTACACACTTTTTCGTAAACTAATATTGTCGATGCTGAACAAACTTTAACCTAAGGGAATGGGCGCCGTAACGTTTTAGGGGCGAACCTCCTTATAGCGTGGCTTGTGTGTCCCTCGTAGCACGTAACCACCAGTGGCACATACCCGAAATAGGTATAACATTTGACCTCCAAGGTGGTGCCGGTGAGAGATTTCTTCTGTGCGTTGTTTAACAATAAAAAATAGTGCTCAATGTACATGCCAATAGCTGCTTATGGGGAATGAGAGACAGGAGCATTCAGCTTTTAGTCAATGCGCACGCTGCGATCCCTATTAGCAGCCATTGGCATGTACATTGAGCACTATCGGACAAGAAAGGGTTGCTACATTATACTCGCTGGGTGTAACCTCCTTAGTTTTAGAAAGGTTTGGCGAGCGTTGAGCCGCAGGGCCATGAATACAATGAACTAGTATATACCATGAATGAATTCGAGGTGGTTAAAGGGGGGAAGCAGATACGAAGCGCAAGGCGTAAGAAATTAAAAGCTGAATCCTCCTGTCTCTCATTTCACATTAGCAGCCACTGGCATGTACATTGAGCACTATCTGACAGGAAAAGGTTGCTACGTTATACTCGCTGGGCGTAACCTCCTTGGTTTTAGAAAGGTTTAGCGAGCATTGGGCCGCGGTGCCATGAATACAGTGAACTAGTATATACCATGAACTCAAGGTGGTTGAAGGTGGGAAGTAGACCCGAAGCGCAAGCCGTAAGAAAGTGCGCGTATGCCACCTCTCGTTTAGTCCTTGCAATGTCCACTGAATGGCGGTGCTTCTATATGGGGAATATATGATAAAAAGATGTGAGATGGTGGGACTTGGAGTGTTGAATAGATGGACGAACGGACACACAGACAGATGCATGGATGGACGCATGAACGGACGCAGGGGCGGATGCATGAACGAACGCAGGGACGGGCACACGAACAGACGCATGGACGGTCACACAGACGGACGCATGGACGGACGAATGCTTCGCCCACTCTCCATCATTCACTCCGTGGATATGCTGCCATTTTTTCTTTTGTAGTGGGTGACATGTCTTAACTGATGAAGTCTTTATGATAATGATATGCACTGATCCTGGGTAATATTGGACGCTTGTACCACGCGTTATTATTGCATTATGAATGTTGTAATGAGAAGCATGTGTACAGAACTCATGTGTTTGTAAAGCATGATAGTTACTTTTACTGCGTTGCACAGCACGTGAAGGTATTTTAAGTGTATTCAGAAGCAGACGTGTGGTTGTGTAGCAGAACAGCCGCTTGCTACGCAAACAAACCGGGTTTGGTCACTACTCGGACACAGAGTTTTTTGTTATTCATTCTATATACTTTTTGGTTTTTCGGTGCTGCACAAGTAGATTTTCAGCTCGCAATCAACGATGCCAACGCCAAAATTACTGCGAAACAAGGTTTTTGACACTATCGCAATAAAGGGGTTAGTGATCGACACTTGCTGAATGAAAGTGACAGTTGTATTGAATGTGGTGTCACCCCTGTACACATAACGCCTTCCTGGGCTGTATTGCATTGCTAAGAGTAGTAATTCCAAATTGAGAAACAATCTTTCACAGGGTTCTAAAAAGGCGTTTACGTGTAAAAGCATATGCGATCCTTCTGATGGTGCGTTTATTCATGGCCTCCGTGATCGTAATCGGCAGCGCGCCAGTGGAAATAATTGGAGACTCAGGGACACCGCATGGTTTGCATTAGCTCTCTTTTACAGGCAACCCTGTCAACAATGGACAGACGACTATATACCACATGAAGAGAAAAGCTTACAGGTTTAGGACACCGTATAAAATTATTATTTGGAAAATATTTCTGATTATATTTTTAGCAGCGAAGCCTCTAAAGCTTCTGGTAAAACGTCGACCACCCGCCAGAAAACCTCCGGGCCATTGCTTATTAGGAGCCGTAGCTTATAAGCCGCGCTAACTGATGGAGACAGTCGATACAGCCATAAAGTTTCCTAAATATACACTAGAGGGAACTCTGACACTGATTTCCAAGGGATCTGCAACGCAAGGCACTTTAGTGAGCATCAGAAGGATGGGCAGTACACAGATTTGTCTAATCTTCGTACTTCTGGCTTCTTGTGTATTTGGTGGCTAGGAGCTGTTTACTCACGAAAAAAAAAAGAATCCGCTCATGTTCAGCGGTTCCGATTCACCCACTTTATATTTTCGGCTTACCATTTGAAATCGGGTCACGAAGTTCACAAGGGTTCGTTCTTTTCTTCAAAATGAAACCAAAACACAGCAATAAACGAAGCAACAAGTGCAATGCACCACCCGCAACTATTAAGACTAGGCAAATCCGTGTACTACCCATCATTCCCAAGGTCACTGAATGATCGCAGCGGCAAAGCACCCAGTAGTTAGTTTTATAATTCTCTATGGGCACAGCCACCGCACCTTGTCTTCCCGCCTGGCTTGAGACGCAGACACATCGATGCATCTCGTAACGGTTAACTAAAAACAATGCGAGCGAGGAAGGGTCCGAGCTTCAACCGGTGGAGCCAAAGCGAACTGTGCACGTTAGTTATCACACTGGAGTGAGGACATTCTTGCATAATATAAAGCAGGGCGCGCCATGACTCTACTTCGTTAATGCCAAGGAAAGAGCAAGCATCAGCCAAGAAGACCACGTTAAGTTACGAAGATCACCCAGATTCGCTTTTAGGGGCGAAAATGCCTAAGTTATGGGTAGTGCGTCCCCGATGTATACAGTAGTAGTAGTAGTGGCCATAGTATGTAGCCACCCCTTGTTTAGTCATTGAATTGTCTGCTAGATGGTGGTACTTGTATATAATGAATATATGATGAAAAGATGCGAGATGGCGGTACTTGTAGCGTTCGCTAAATGGACGAACGAACGAATGCATGGACAGACAGACAGACAGACAGACAGACAGACAGACAGACAGACAGACAGACAGACAGACAGACAGACAGACGACGGACAGACAGACAGACAGACAGACGGACGGACGGACGGACGGACGGACGGATGGACAGACAGACAGACAGATAGACAGACAGACAGACAGACAGGTGAATAGACATACGCACGCACGGATGCACGGACGGAAAAAAGAACCAACGAAAAGAAGCACGGACGCACAGATGGATGCTTCACCTAGTTCCTCAACATTTACTCCGTGGATATACTATGATGTTTATAAGCTCTGCATGGCTAGTGTAAACTCCTGCAATTATTCGTCGAACAGAATCCGGTCTGAGGCATGCCACACTTACTGGGCATGAGCATCCACTCCACATCTCTCTCGTCTCCTACGTTCCACCCTTTCTCACCTCGCAACGCGTGGGCGACACAGCGAGGATCAGCTAATCTACGCTCGCGTCCCCCTCTCTCTCCCCAAGGCATTTCTCTCCGCGGCGTTCACACACCAATTGCACATCCTCCCCCGTCTCTCTCCTTTTTTTTACACTCGGCGGCAACTTTTTTTGGCATTGGAGTGAAGGCTACAGAGCCAAATCGCATGCGTGCTACCGCCAGTGAAAATAGCTCCACAATAGCGCCCGTGTTTTCAACGTGAAATATAAAAATTCCTCCGTTATTTTCTTCGTGAAGCTATTTGAGACAGGACCCAGCTAACACCAGTAAGATATTAGCTTTTATTCTAATTTAGTCGCTGTGACTTGCGTTTCTGAGGGTGCAAGAAAGTCCCGCCTTTTTACGCGTACCTCAAACGCTTAGCAGTGTCTGCGTCTACATGAAAGGTTGTTGGTGCTCCCCCGTTACTTCCCGAAGAATTACGAGGTGCGCGCCACATAGAACTACTTCGCGTAGCGCTATGTTTGCTGAAGCTCAACCCCATAGCTTTCCCTTCAGTGCTAAGAAAAGTTGTCTTGATTGATTGATTTATTTGTGGGGTTTAACGTCCCAAAACCACCATTTGATTATGAGAGACGCCGTAGTGGAGGGCTCCGGAAATTTCGACCACCTGGGGTTTTTTAACGTGCACCCAAATCTGTAAGACGCTCCCCTTCACCCACCTCACCATATCCTCACAACGTTGACGCAGGCAGCGTCTGTTAGCGAGATTCTTCTTTGAAAAAAAGCAACTGCTGGCACTGCAGGACTGTTCATGGGCCATCCCGTATATGCAGGCACTGGATCTTGACCTCAAAGGTAGCGCTGTTGAGAGATTTCTCCTGTGCATTGTCGAACAATTTAAATTTGCAGCGTACGCGTTAGCGAAAAGTGGACTGCGGGTCTCTGTGTACAATCGCAGTCTTCTGTCTCTCATTGTCCTTCAGCAGCGATTGGGATGTTGCAGCAGGACACATCGCGATCCATCAGTGCATGCTTTGCGCCTCCGCAGGTTTCTGTTCTGCGCAACGTCGCGGTGAACGCCAGTGTCAACGTCACCACCAGTGTAAACGCTTTGTTATATTACGACGTTTCGAATGCGCGCACGCGCCGGCATTGCTCTCTTCGATCAAGCTGACCACGCCAGGCACAGACCTACCTGCCATATACTCGCAGGCACTCGCTGGGGTACGTTGCCTTGACGCATGTGCGTTTGAGCGCGATGGGCGTCTCTACGTCCCGGGGAGAGGCAGACGGGGTGCTTTATGGAAGGGCCCGGTAAATTCTCACGTAAAGTCGACGCACGCGCACGCTGGGTGAAGCGACGCTACGCTAGCAATGTGCGAGAACTCTGGAAACTGACGCCAGGCGCGACCGACACACCCAGCTTCCGTCGGCGTGACCCGGTGGTAGTCGTCGCGAAATGCGACATGCTGCCTTTAGCACCGATGACGTTTCCCAGAATGCATCGCCCCTGAAGTCCTAATTGGTGCACCAATGGTGGCGAAGATGTTGAGGTGAGTCTCCAATCAGCAGTCAATGAGGTTGATTCATAGCGGGAACACACGGGAATAATATGTTCCCCCATTAAGTTTGAGTTACTCATTTTTAGACCGATAAGACGAGGACCCACGCCTAGGTGATGGAAGCCACTCGCAGATGTCGACATCAGTAAACCAGACGTGATGGAAGCCTCATTTCTAGTGTCGAGTCCATTCGTATCTTGGCGATGGTTATCGAATCCAATGGATTCAATAGGGTTAAGTTAGATAAGATTGCCAAGAAAACAAAAATGGTCATCAAATTCATTACTAGGTTGTCTAAAAGAAGAGGAGTCCTAAATAAGAGGAGGCCATTACAACTTATTTAGGACTTTCTACGCCTTGCTCATAAGCCAGATCATCTACGTGGTGGCCATGCAAAACTTTCACAAGTTTGAGAAAAATATGCTAAACACCCTCATGCGGAAAAGGATCGAAAGAGGGCTCAGTGTTTCCATGACTACTAGCGCACTGAACACCTCTTTCAAGTAGGCGTGCGCAGTACTCTGGACAAAGTTATCGAAGCACAGGAATCGACCCAGCCGGCTCGACTATCTTGCTCTTTGGCAGGCAGAAGAATGTTAGCCAATCTGAACCTCCATCCAGCGTTGGCCAAGGAGAGAATCCATTAAATCATCGAGGAGCAAGGAGAAAATATTCTTGTTGCACCTATCCCTCACAATAAGCATCCGCAGCACAATGAGGGAAGGCGTAGAGCAAGAGTGATGGCAATCCCAAAGAAGATCAAGGATGATCCCCAGTCGGTCTGCTTCATAGATGCGGCACAATATGGACGCTCATCTGAATTTGTTGCGCCGTGTAGTGGACTGATATTTATTGTTCGTTTGTTTGTTTTTATTGTTTCCTTCGATATATGACACGTACCCAGCTTGGAGGATTGGCCGAAAGTGTGGCATTGAGATTTTTAAATGTAATTTTTTAGGTAAGGTTGGTGAGTAAAGACCAAAAATAAAGAAATGAAATGACAATAATACTTACTATATTCAATTTAAACTGCACGTATTGTGATTACAGCAAGACACTGGCACTGGTAGCCACGGGCAAAGTGTCGGCCATCGATCAACTGACAATCGCCAAAGCGTGTCGGCATTTATGTGCTAGCCATCAATTGTTTTAGCGTCATCGCTAGCGGTGAGTAGGTTCCCGAATATTCTTTAATCTTCACGAAGTGCGCGTAATCTTAAAAGATAAAACGGTCTACTACAGCTTCGAAGTTCCTCGAATATCGCAGGCGAGGTTCTGCGCTGAACGCAGTGTAACGGGTTGATAATGAAACTTGAGGAAAGGAACATGACATTGCCCCTCCCCTCCTCTTAAAAAGGCATCGTCCCGATGCTTTGACAAAAGGCGAAAGTACAATAATAAAGACAATGAAAAATAAGTAAAAAGAATAAAGCACAGCAACAAAATACAGTCTTCAGGTTTGCGCATAAAATGGCTTGAGGCGCACGACATGGACGACTTCAGTTCGAGCACGGCGCCATTGAGAAATCGTAATGCCGTCAGGAACATCCTCGTAGTAGACTTGGCCTAAAGTTGAACTACTCTGTACGGCCCGAAGTACTGCCGCAGAAGTTTTTTACTCAGTCCACGTCGGCATATTGGCGCCCATACCCAGACACAGTCACCGGGCTGGTATTCCACGAGGCTACGTCAAAGATTTCAACGGTGGCTGTCGGCCGCCTGCTGATTTTTGATGCGCAGGTGGGCGAGTTGACGATTTATTTCCGCGCGCTGAAGGTAAAAGGAACATCACGTTTTTCTTTACCAGTGACTTTTGGCACCATGACGTCGAGTGCCGTTGCCGCGTTCCTTCCGTATACCAACTTGTATGGCTACATCTGTGTAGTCTCTTGCACTGCGGTGCTGCATGCGAAGGTCACGTTCGGAAAGTTGGTGTCCCACGATTTGTGTTCAACGTTGACGTACTTTGCCAGCATGTCGGTGTTGGTCTTGTTTAGCCCCTAATTGAGGCCGTTGGTCTCTGGGTAACAGGCGATGGTGCGGTGATGACTTGTCTGGCTTTACCTCAGGATCACCTGAGTTAGGTCCACCGTAAAGGCCGTACCTCTGTGTGTAATGAGGAGTTGTGGAGCTCCGTGACGCAAGACAATACTTTCAATAAAGAACTTTGCTACGTCGGCGGCACTGGCCTTGGGCAGGACCCTTGTCTTGGCGTAGTGCGTGAAGTAGTCGGTAGCTACGACGATCTATTGGTTCCGAAAAGTTTGCGTCGGGAACGGCCCCATTAAGTCCATGCCGATTCACTGGAACAGCCGCTGAGGTGGCTCGATGAACTGGAGAAGTCCGGCTGGCCTCATAGGCGGTGTATTTCATCATTGGCCCTCCCGGCATGTCTTCACATAACGAGTGACGTCGGCGGAAATGCGTAGCCAGTAATACTTTTCCTGTATTCTTGCGAGCGTACGGGAAACACCGAAGTGCCCAGACGTTGGGTCATCGTGTAGAGCATCCTATTCTTGTGGAGGTAATGCTGAAGGTACTACGACGAGGTAGTTGGCTCAAAGAGGCGACTTTTTTTTTCTAGAGAACACCGTACTGCAAGATAAATGACTCAACTTCTTGCTTGAATACTTTTGGAAAAATGGTGGCCTTGCCCTGGAAGTACTATCGGCGTCAAGTGAAGCCCGAACAGCGGAGCGCGTGTTTTGAGCATTAGAAACAGTATAGTGTTGGCCGTCCAGTCATAACCATTGACAGGCATGCACATCCGGTTTGGCAGCACTGCGCAATCACCCTACAGTGCGTTATCTTTGTTTCTGCTCTAGCTTTCGTATGGTGGTAATGGTGACCTTCGTAGCCGTCCCAAGCGCTTTTGATAGTATCACTTAATTCAGCATCGCAGTGCAATCGGGGACATGGCACGATAAAACAAAAAGACAAATATAATCGGTTTGCATGTGGTTAATTTTCAAATTATTGATTGATTGATATGTGGAGTTTAACGTTCCAAAACCACTATATGATTATGAGAGACGCCGTAGTGGAAGAATCCGGAAATTTAGACCACCTGGGGTTCTTTACCGTGCACCCAAATCTGAGCACACGGGCCTACAACATTTCCACCTACATCGGAAATGCAGCTGCCGCAGCCGGGATTCGAACCCGCGCCCTGCGGGTCAGCAGCCGAGTACCTTAGCCACTAGACCACCGCGGCGAGGCAATTTTCAAATTATTGTTGTATCTCGTTCGCCAGCGCTGATTCACCTGCACCCTTCTTTAGGAGACCGACACGAAAACGCATCACTTTAACTGGAAATGCCGAGCATTTCTTCGGAAGAGAGAGCGCAAATTGTTTCGCTTTACCGGCACGAAGTGAAACAGCGTGAAATTACCAGAATTATGAGCCGACGTTTGTCTGCTATAAATAGAATTAGCCAGAAATTGCATGATAATCGTCTCCGTGATGACAAACCATGCTACGATACTCGCCTTCGGCTGCAGTGATTTAACCTCTGTTTTTTTTTGTTCCTTTCAAATAGCATACCTGGAACACAAGCAGAAATATTGCGCTATAGGGGGATCGCACAGTGCTGTCACACCGGATGTGTGGGCCTGTCTGTGCCAATGACTGGTCCACAGCACGCACTATGCCATTCTTAAGGCTTGTGCCACGCGCTCCGCTGTTCGCGTATCATTTGATGCCGACAGTACTCTACAAGGCTCCTGAGTTTCGGGTCAGCTCACTGTCTCTCGGCGAAGTCGTCGGCATTTATTATCCCTAGGAAGCAATCATCGTCAGGGTCGTCCTTCAGCTGTGGTTCGACGGAGGCACGTGACAGGCAGTCGGCGTCAGAGTGTTTTCTTCCAGACTTGTACACGACAGTAACGCCAAATTACTGAAGTCTCAGGCTCTACCGTGCGAGGTGACTTGAAGAGTATTTCTAGTTAGCTAGCCAACACAAGGTGTGGTGGTCGCTCAACACTTTGAAAGGCCTGCCGTAAAGGTAGGGGCGGAACATTTATGTAGCACAGATGTGTGCAAGGCACTCTTTTTTGTTGTGGAATAGTTGACCTTTGCCTTTGATAGTGACCGGATAACATAACTGATGGCTCTTTCCAGTCCGTTAGTATTCTGCACAAGAACCGCGCCGAGTCCTACACTGCTTGCGTCGGTGCGTATTTCTCTCTCAGCGAAGCCGTCGAAATGCGCAAGTAGCGGAGGCGTCTGCAGGCGTCGTTTCAGTTCCTGAAATGCTTCCTCTTGCAGAGTTTTCTACTTGAATTCCACGTTGGTCCTGGTAAGGTTAGTGAGTGCCTCTGCAATGTGGGCTAAGTTTTTGACAAACCACTTGTAGTAGGCGCATAGGCCAAGAAATAAACGCACGGCCTTCTTGTCGGTGGGCGGTGAGAAGTTGGCAATGGAAGCTGTTTTCTGCGGGTCGGGGCGAATGCCGGACTTGCTGATGACGTGGCTCTAGAACAAGAGCTTCTCGTATGCGAAGTAGCACTTTTATACATTCAGGGTGAGTCTGGATTTCTTAATTGCTTGCGGTACAGCTTCAAGGCACCGGAGGTGTTCATCGAAGTTTGATGAACACACCACGACGTCGTCCAGGTACACAAGGCAAGTCTGCCACTTAACGCCAGCCAGTACTGAATCTCTAACGCGTTGGAAAGTCGCGGGGGCTGAGCAAAGAAAAAAGGGCATGACTTTGAACTCTTAAAGGTCGTCGGTGTGAGGAAGGCAGTTTTTTCTCTATCTCTCTTGTCGGCTTCAATCTGCCAATAGCCGGTCTTGAGGTCCAGCGAAAAAAAATTACCTCAAGTTGTGAAGGCAATTAAGGGCGCCGGCTATCCGGAGGGGGGAGAGAGTACACGTCCTTCTCCATGATCTTGTTCAGGCGGCGATACTCGACGGAGAAGCGTAGGGTTCCGTCCTTCTTCTTGACTAACACAGCGGGTGACGCTTAGGAAATCTTTCAGCGGGTAGCTCGCTGATCGAGGTTGTCTTCAATGTCCTCATCACAGTGTTGGCTTCGCTCACGGCTGGAGGGGGGCGTGCGCTACATGGGCCGGGAAGCTCCCCCACCAGATGTCATGAAGTCGTGGCGCCGACAAAAGTAGAGACGACTTGCCGAAATCAAAAGTGTTTTTTGTTTATTGGCCGAACCTGTGGCCACATAAAAGAAAAGTCAGATTGCAGCAAGAACTTGGCATTGATAGCAGCGAGCAGAGCGCCGGCCGTCGATCAAGTGACATTTGGCAAAGCGAAATTTGGCGAAGCGAAATTTGTACCCTTGCCATTGAATATTCTAGCAATATCGCTAGCGGCGGCGTAGGTTCCCGAGAAATATGTGATGTTCACGAACTAGTCGTAATCTTGACAAAATGATCTACTACAAGCTCGAAGCATACCGAACGTTGTAGGCACGGTTCGCGTGGAACATAGTGTAACGGCGTGACAACAAAGCTTGAGGAAAGGGACGTGGCAATATCTTGAACATAACAAAAAGTAATGTGCAAGAATTTTCAGTTGTCCTCAAAATAGGCAGAAAGGGCCAGGATATACTATGCTTTTTTCGTCATTATTCGGGGAAGCTTGGTATCCGCTACACACTTTTAAGAAATTCTGTGCAAATTTTGTTATCAAGTGGTTGACGACAATGAAGAATAATGCCTGTAGTTGGGTATGCACCACAGTCAATAGGTGAATAAGAAAAAGTTTTCGCAACTGGTTAGAGCATTAGACAACCTAGTCATTACGTAATTCGCACTGTGTGATGCCTGTTTCTTTCTTTGCTGTTCTAAAATGCTTTGTTACTCATACTAGCACCATTGATTTTCCGGCATCAAGCCTGCCTAAGAATATTTGCAGTTACGTTTCAAGGAATAGCATGACTGTGCGGTAGAATACTGGGCAGGTACGCAGGAGACGCCGGTACGAATCCCGCTGTTTCCTTGGTGTTTTACGTACGCAGTTTTTTTCTTATTTCGTGCAATAGTAGTTACGGCCACCAGCGGCAGCAGTGGACAACTACACTCTAAAAAAAAGGAGGAATAGGGGTATAGGGGTTGCTGCTTTAAGGGAATGATTGCGTTGCCACTCCCGTTAGTTTCCTAAAAGCAGTAACTTTAGCGAAACGTTTTCAGTTACTCCTTCGGGAGATGAAAAGTTACTCTCTCCAGTTGCTCTGCGAGAACCAACGGTTACTCTCACCCATTGCTCCCTGAATGCCAACGGTTATACTTGGCCGTTACCCTCGCGTTTTCATAGTTACTTGCTTAGGAGCACCGGCTCATGCTTCCAGTTACTGCTAGTGGGAATGAATATTTATTCTTATCGGACACTGAACACACGGCCAAAGCTCCTTGGCAGAGGACTGTTTGTGGACTTGTAACAAAAAAGTGGACAAAATTCAGTGGAAAGAAAAAAGTTTTACTGTTTTACTTTCATTTTTTTAGGCGACGTGTGAGCACACGCAGTATTGTTCACTGCACCACTGGCAACACTAACTAGGCCGCATAACACATCAAGAATTTTCTGCGTATTTCGTGAAAAAAAATGTTGAATTCTCAGCACAGGGCAGTCTTTGTCATCAGGACAAAATCGAGGTCAACTTCTGGGCTTGTGATGGACTCGAGTTGCGTGCGCAGAGTTGTTGTTTCCAGCAAACTCGCGCAGTGGAATGCCCCCGCAAGCATATATATATGTGAGGCATATCATTGATTGATTGATATGTGGGGTTTAACGTCCCAAAACTACTATATGAATATGAGAGACGCCGCAGTGGAGGGCTCCGGAAATTTAGACCACCTGGGGTTCTTTAACGTGCACCCAAATCTGAGCACACGGGCCTACAACATTTCCGCCTCCATGTGAGGCATATCACTGCAGCAAGAATAAACAAAAGTATAAGGTTTTACATGCCAGAATCAATACATAATGATTAATCGCACACAAACACGTCATGTCAGAATTTACAGTTTGCGAAGTGTACTAAAAAAGAAATGCAAAATCAAATGGTGGGCTTTGTGAAACGTTACTTCACAAGCCATATCAGTGTTCATCTAATGAACGGTCTTCACGTGATGTCTTAACACAGAGCCCTTAACGTTACATAAAGCCAATTAGGGACAAGTACTAGTTTTAAGCCAGGAAGAAACCCGCTCAATTGCATTTTTACGAAATAGGTGCTATCGTAGAAAGGATCATTTAAGAGCAAAAGTATACACTGGCACTGCAGGGCAGATATAAGAAGCAAAAGGGGATGCAGACGGTAACAATAGCGGTCATTTAGTGCGATACAGCTGCAATTGATATGGTGAAGAAAGAAAAACAAACCATTTTTCATTCGAAAACACAATAGAAGCGACCATTGTCATTGGAGGAAAAACAATCAGCCAGATGCTCGAGAATTCAACACATTGCACATGCCGTGGTCAAGTACAAAAGTGAAAGTTGAAAAGGCCATCAGCAACGTTAGACTCTAAATACTTGCACAATGTAAGAGCACTAAATGCAGTTGAAAATACGGTGCAGTTTATCCCCACTCAACTGCAAACTGATGCACGCGCCGTCTTCTGTACGACGAGCCAAATGGCGTTCAGACAGCTGAAAACGTAATTACGTCGTGTTTGTTCCACCCAGCAACAAAATCCACAACAACGTTGCACTCTCGAAAGATCAGAATACACTAAACTCTAAGACAAAAAAGTAGAGACACAAATCTCAGAAACATACGCACGAGCAAAACATGGCACACGCGTTGCAACAGCTGTATTACCAGGCCTTCTGTGGTCAGTCAGCGCTGATTTTATTATATACGGATGCTAAAATCAATAAATGTTTTATTTGGTGCAATTCGGCACACACAAAAGATCTAGCCCCTGAATATCACTGTGGGCGCATATATCTTTGTCTGCGTGTGGTGTCATTTAGTGGAGTAAACTTTGCGTGACAAGACCCATTACTTCCCTTCCACCTTCCGTTGCTCTCTTAGAAACTTAAGCCAAGTACGATTGCTTTCCTGTTTTTTGCACATGTCGGCTATTCTGTTCCCCTTGGTCTTTTTGGGGAGCAACAGTTGGTCTGAAAGACTAAAAGCATCCGTTGCTGCCATTTCGGCCATTTTTGGCTTAGAGTGTAAGGCACCGCAGGCGACCCTTGTTGGGATGTCATAATCTCTTTCGCTAGAAAATTAGGATTATTTATGGCGTAGTGGGTACCCCCCAAGTGTTCTTTTAGTAGTTGCCCAAAGAGTGTTTAGAAAAAGTTTTAGCTGTGACTGTGCTGCGTGTTCCCCACAGGCCTGGCGTTTTTTTATGCCTGTCGCCTAATTACAATACCTACAATATGGGCTCACAGTCGACAATAAAAAACTTGTACTTACTTTGTTGAGAAAAGGAAACATTGTCCATTTGTAAAGTACTCAAGGTTACATTGCAGTGCGACAAATATTCAGAACTGCACGCATCCGCGGCTGTTTACATAACAAATTTACTAAAACTTCATTGCTCTCACTGCGCGACCTCACTGTCAGCATTGCGCAAGTTCTGTTTCCAACTGCACTTTGTCCATTTACTTCACTTGACGATGAACACAAATTGGCAAGCGCCTGGTTGACGGCAATATCATGCCCTTGTCCTGAATCTGAGTAATTAAACGCCAACGCCGCAACACGATGAGACCGACGTTCATTCAGCGATCTAGATGTTCACTATATGCATAAGTGTGTTAGCTTTGAAAAGTCTCTACACATGGATTGAAAGCGTTGGATATGTACGAATGACTTGTCTTGTTCGTACCTGACTGCATACATCGGTTGTACCGTTTCGGACACTCGCAATTGATGATGCAAACCTTAATTCATTAACGTTGTTCTTTCCAGTTGTAATGTCTGACGCGTGAGTCGCAACGAGATGGAACAAAGAGGTGTTTATTACAAGAGAAAGATATTGCCTATGTAGTTAAGGTGGTGATAGGTATCAGCACACTTGGTGATGACAGAAACCGGCACAAAAACTGGCGCACGCTTTCTCGTTGCCTACTGACTTCACTTCGCGTGATTTGACAATCTATCACACAAGTCTAGGCCAGTTTGGTCACCTGGTGATAATTAGACACTCGAACCACGATTTAGCAGGGAGACAAATTAAAATACCACAGGGAGCGACCAGCGTGGCAGCGCATATAAACAGTAGACTTATGAAACAACAGCAAAAAATGCGTCTGTGCAACGAAGATGAGAGTATTAGCAGCGCCATCTCGCCTCAGGGTATTGCAGTTCAGTACGCCACCACTAGCCTTATTTTTTACTACAGTTCAAAGGTACAGCTTCCGTCCTCTAAAGTGGTCTTCTCCGGTCTGGTCTGGGCAGGAGAAAACAAAATGCTCCAGCGTTTCGTCATCGCCACATCTTCGGCATCATTAGAACACGTAAAAGTTCTGATATGCAAACAAATGGGCATGGGAGTAGGTAGCACTTTAATATCACGAAGAATACTACAGCAACACTAATAGGGAAAAAAAACCCTTTAAATTCATGGTCTTAGCTCATTAGGGGGCAGGCTGACGTATGCTGTCGTCTTCGCTTGGCGAAACGCATGCAAGAGCACATTCGGCATAGCCATGCATCTGAAGCGTATGCTCGCACTAAAGAGGAGGCTTCTAGCTCTTGCTATGCAAGAGGCTTTATGATGGCTTTAACAGAGGCAAAGCCACATATAACCGAGCCATATGTTGCACATTGGAATATATATGAACAGATTTCTCCTTTTTGTTCTTCGAACATCTTGACAATGATGTTGCATGCGGAGCACTTTACATAAAAGCCCATATAAAAACAAATGAAAACATGAAGCAAGAGAGACATTGATTGAAAGAGAGAGAAAAATTGGTAGGAAATTATAAATAAATATCAAGCACAAGAAAGATTGAAAATCTCCAAATTGTGAACCGCAAAGGAAAAAAAATTAAAGGAAGCGACAACTGAAGACAAACAAAAGAATGAGCCACAAGGGAAGGTGAACAAGAACAAGAACAAGAACAACAAGGCTGCCCGGCTTCTCACCTCCTTCGGGCTTCGCAACACTAGAGAGAGGCTGCCTTCATTTCTGAGGGGAAGAATCGAGTGGAAAGTACGGATGACAATGTGTTGGCGTAGCTTCTAAAATGAGTACGAAAATGAGCTTTTGTACGTTGGGAAACACCTTATCTGGCTTTAGAAGTATCTGTTCAAAACAGGTATCACATTCTCTCTCATCTCCGTGCCACAAATAAATTCAACCATCTGTTGAAACAGAACGAAAGAGAACACTTAGAGCCAGCGACATTAATAGTGATTGATAACATACACGAGGCTTCATGACGCGATATGCCAGAACTACATTATAAATGGGAAGGAGTTTAACATGACAGTTACTGGCTTTTACCTACTGCGGTGCTCACTCAAGGTAAGCGCATTTATGAACTGAATTTCAGAACTAGCGATTTATGTAAACATTTTTATTGCCGTGGCGATAGGTTCTCTTCAGTAGGCGTGCATTGGTAAATTCAAGTTCAGGTGCTGGCTAACAAGAGGAGAAGGTAAGATGGCTTCAGAAACACGAACTGCTGGGCGAGTAGGTAATTCACCCTAACTCAGTTGTTATTGTGCGCTGTGTCTAGGTGCCTTCCTTTTGTACTTCATTTCTTTTCGCGCAACTCAGTCAAGATGAGGAAGTAAAATGGCTTTTCGCTAATCCCCCAGTGTGGGTGTGAGCCATACATTTGCGCATGATCATCATATTCATCATCTAACTGCATCCCTGTTTCGATGGCAGCCATGGGTAAGATGCTGAATTGTTTGCATTCTCATGACCCTGTATGATGCATTTTCGGTGTATAGCAGTATTGTTAGCCGTGGATGTGTTATCTGGGAGTGTAGTCGATAATATTTACGGAATACACGAGACACTTTCATTGATTAGTTTTCGTTGACGTGATTGTCTTGTTAACCCTTGACATGGATGCCGAAGGCTATATTTATATACGCGTCAATGATTTTTCGACACCAGCGTCCCACTCGCAGGCAACACTGTGCCTACACGGCAGCTCGAGTTCTCACTCACCGAGCCGAGGTTGATTAGGTGGCCGCCTTTACCTTCGAGAGCAGGGCGATGGCATTATTCACGCAACAGCAATGACCGGATGGTCGTTGGGTGATCGCCTGACCACATTGAACGGTATTACACAACATTACAGACTAAACAGACGCAAATACCCACCACCACACAACAAGTTGAACAAAAGACAGGCCGTAACTCTGAGGTTATTACAGACAAATACGTACTCAAGCCCGGCGCCCCTTTGCCTCTGTTATCCACCCCTGTACCCGACGGACGCGTGTAAAGCGTGCGGGGAAAAGGCCACACCGCGGCTCATGCTTTGGGAGTGTGCCGGAATAGTTGATAACACTGCCGTCGCACCCTTCGCGACGCATGTTAGGCAGGCATGAACTACGAGGCCAATTGCTGGTGCTACCACCGCGCGAGGGCAGGGCCTTGCCTCGGCATCAGCTGGGGTCACTGTTGCGGATCGGCTGGGAGGTGGCACTCACCAGCGACGAGCTGGCTACCCAGCATCGGGCCAGCGTTGAGCTGTTCGGCAAGATGACGATGCTGCCCGGGTCCAAGGACTTCGAGCGGTCCCCTTAGGCACCGCCATCATAATCGACGAAGGATGGGAAGGGACAGGGTTTTATCTCCTCTCCCCTACCTCAACCCGTGAAAACTGGTGGACTTCAAGTCAAGTTTATTCATTCATTCATGCTCGGGGTTGCTTAATAGTCAGCTTCCCAAGAGCGTTTCAATGTTTCTGAATGTAAAATAATGGAGACATTTATTTAGGCTACTCTGTATAGGCTGTAGTGCTGCTAGCCCTTCGTAGTGTCAATTTCACCTAAGCCCATGGGCAGCTATTAACCGCGAGATCGTCCTATGAATCGCAGCACGATCACGGCAATAGGTAGATAGGTGGTCGGCGGCACGCATACAAACGTATGAAGCAGCTTTCCGTTGTTGACAGTTCGAGTTGATTGTCGGAAAGAAAGGACGGTGACCGCAAACTAATGGTGATATATGCGATCTCTACTGCCACTATACTGCTCTAAGCCGGGCTAACGTTCGTATTATGTGCGAAAGATGCGCAATGTTGAAATTGTTGGGGCACTGGCCTTCAGTCACAGTCATGTTTTGCGGAGGGTTTGATTTGTTTTCGTGCTTTATGTGCGAACCGCCACGATGGTCGAGCGCTTTTGGTGCTGGACTGCTGACACACAGCTCCTGTGAACAAATCCCAGCTGTGGCGGCTGCATTTTCGATGAAAGCGATAGTGTTTGAGGCCCGTGTACTTAAATTACGGTGCATGCCGAGAAACTTCAGGTGGGCGAAATCTCCGCAGCCTTCCACAACGACTTTTCTGATAATCATGTGTTGATTTCGGGAGGTTGAACCCAATCAATTATCATTACTTTATTTTTACGGGTGTTCTGCATATACAATATTATAAGTGGTGTTGCATTACCGGGACAGTTATTATACGTTTGTTTATCTAGCAGCTACGAAAACAAAAGAAGTCGGTTCTTTTGCCTAGATAGATGAAGAACTTTGTGTGCCCTGCTTTTATGCTTGCATGAATACTTGCGCCGTTATGGAAATGCATGGCCTGAAGCCTTCCTAATTCCCTAAATGTGCTTTGCATACGCTCGTTATTGCTTTGTTGTACCCCAAGCATATCGAGATCACCAACACAATACGAGGCGGTGTCTCTCCAATTCCTTGTTCACACCTCGTGACTTAGTGCCTCTTTTGTTTAGGATCACGAGAAATGCTCGACGTGAAGTTCTTGAACGATTATGTGGCACTCACAATGAAATAATTTCAGGCTTTCGATAGAACGATTATTACACGTACCGTCACAGTGACGTTTGCATACCGTCACTTATTGGAGAGCACACAAGTCTCGGAAGGCAGAACACTTGCGTATTATTGTAGACATAAGTACAAACAATTGACAGTGTGCTAAAATAACAGAATCCGTTTCTTTCTGAGTACGTGCATGATTTACCCATACATGCGAACGTGCTTAGACTAGAAAGCGTCTCTTGGTGTTATCCACAAGTTCAGGTTTCTTTCGCTCGCCACAAGGTGCCGACTCTGTACGATCTCACGGCTAATAGCACCTAAGGTTTTAATAGCACCTCTAGGGGCAGGTTCACTTCTGGACGACGGTGATAGCATTTCAATAAAGATCAAATAAATGATACTGCCGTACCTAAATTTGAGAGCAAGTTACTAATCGTGGTCATAATTATTACGGGACTCCCCACTACAGTGGGCCCATTACAGCATTGCAGTTTTAGCGCTTGGGAATCGATTTTATCAATTCGAGAGTTCCAATGCACCTACTAGTATTACATATGGAATTCGCGATTTAAATGTACCCACTATAGGTACGTTTGGGTCAGCTCATATTAGGTGATTCGAGTTTTATTTACAGCTACGCTCTCGAATGCGCTTCACAATATTCTTGCAGTGTATACATTAGTGAACGCAACTTGTTTTTGGCAGACATTTCGACTACTATGGCCAGGAAGAGCCACATTCTTAGCATAGCATGAGTTGAACTTCGAACACAGTAATCATGTTTAGATAACTAACGTCGATGTGCTCATTGCGAGTGCAGTCAGTCCCATTGCTTTGGGCAATACAATGTTCGATATCTCGTATGATGTGTCAGGTACGTTTTAGGATTACCTTGAAAAACAATATTTTTTGGTCAAAACCAAGAAAACGTAAAGAAATGCAAATATGGCTCAGGCAAAAAGTTTTGAATTGAAATTGATTATTATCGATGCACAATAACTTTTGTTACCACCTAATTTCAAGTAAATGACAAAGATCACAAAAACAATTTCTATCTAATCTTTTTTTTAGAATATTGTATATTAAACTCTTGACCAGACAGGTCATCATTTTTTATTCCTGAAGCGAATAAAAATGCTGGATGTATTGTTTTTTTTTCTTGCAACCGGTAGCACTGAGTTCACAATTATTAAAACAAGCTCATATTCAATGCACTGTAGAATTCCGTGTTGTACGATGCAGTCAATGAGGCGCTCTACACACTGCATTGTTTGACTTCGAGACGAATTCAGGCATCAAGATATGACACGTCTTTCACTGTAGAATAGTTGTGAATTAGTTTAATACATTGCGATGTATATGTCGGGCCAATGGACAGACCAAGACGGGTTGACGACATGGGCTTATCAGTTATGGTATCTATGCTGTACAGCTCAGATGTCACGCACATTCTTGTCCTCAGCTGCCGTTCACGTTTTTCATACACGGACGTCATTCGATCACATTCCTTTATGTCATTTGTTATGTACTGAAAGTATAAAACAAGGTAATGAAACGACTGCTGTCATGTCACCATGGCACCTTTTGATGCATGTCGAGACTGGCCAGTCGTGCATGTCATGCGATTCATGTCGTAACTCATTATCCATGTGGTATTCTTCAGGTATCATGTAACTAATGTTAGTCACGCACGAACGGAAATCTCTTTATATATGATGTTTCACATGCCCATACCAATATAAGAGAAATATACATGTCGTAGCGCAAAGTCCTGGAAATTTCTAACATATGGTGTTTTCTAAAGTGCATTGTTGATATTGCCCAGTACACCGGAATCCATCGTTTCGCGTCCACCAAAGTGTGACCGCCACAGTGTTATCGAACCCGTGATGCAGTAATGTAACGGTAGGGCCATTCCGGTAGATGCGAATGCGGTTAAATGACGACGAGAACATCAATACCTCGTCATGTATGGTTTGAAGCACACGACATGCCGAACATTGTGTTCATGTCAAGACGTGATTTATTTTAGCCATTCGCTCATGAAATTCAATATATCCGGCTAATGAAACTTCAGTAACATTAACAAGGCTTGTTATACATGTCATTGTGGAAATTCCATTGTGGTCTTGTTATAATCTCCAATTTACTATCGTCATACTCTTACGTCATGTCATGCCAATATTTGCATAAGTAACAGAAGGACAGTGAGAGGACAACGAGACTACGTCGCGTGAGCCGTGACGTCCGTAATTAGTATGAGAAGATATTCATGTTGTCTATTATTTACGCTCATTCTTTACTCATGACACGCCAGTTTAGCTCTATATCGTAATAATTAAACCACCGCGGAAGCACTAGCACCACGGTGTTATCAAGAGTGCAAACGCGACGCATATGAGTCGGCTGAATACTGCCTTCACAGATTCATGCCTTACAAGCTGCCGGGTGGTGGCAGGTGTTATTCTAGAAGTAAGAATGGCCGAAAAAATGAAAGGAGTGTATGTTGCACAGGTAGGAATTTATGTTTCTGGTAGATGTGACTGTGTGAAAGAATGGCGTCACTTTTGGAACACTTACGCAAATATGAAATCATACGCTGATTGTAATTGGTGTATTTATGTGCAAAGTGATTGAATGGAATGAGCACGAAACATACGCAAATATTTTGACTCAGACGCCGCGATAGTATTGCTAGCTCTTTCCAGAAAAGCGCAATAAACATATAATTAGGAAAATAGCTCTGGTGCACATAAAAGGGTATGAAAGGCTATAATAATACGAAAGCGTTTTGTGCCGGGGTTCACATATGCTTTTGTGACACATTTATGTCACTGAAATGTCATCTAAGTAATGCGCACGATCAAAAGAGAAATGTTTCGTCAACGGGAATTGAACCCATGACCTCTGTGTACACGACAACACATACCGGCCACGCTATCCCCTGCGCCCCGACCGCATAAGGCATATGCTTTATAAAATACGCCTTTTATATCCGCCAGTGTTCTGTCATAGCATTCTTTGTAAATTGCAGTAATGCATCATGACCATGGCATCCACGATTACTTCCGCCCAATCGTCGTTTCTAAGCGTCCTTCCGGTTCAGGACACTCCGAACAGAAGTGAAGTTTTTTCAATGCCTTAACACACACCACCGGTGGCAACTTAATTCAAAGTGTCGCCGTCATCTATGACATCCATCTATACCAAGAATAGCTCTGCTTGGCCGCTCAGATTTGTGCGTTTCCCACTCCTGCTCGCCACACGAATAAACGTGGTGGGCCAAAAAGAGGACACGACGCGCGTTTCGTTTCCCTCTGGTAGGCCAGTGGTCTTCAATAGGTATACCACATGCCACCAGTAGTCTACCTGATGGTCGACTTGAGCCTAATTTCGGCATCTTGTCAGTCACTCTCTCTGGCTGTCACACCACTTTCTGTGGTTGCGCCCTCATCGTTACCCACTGCAGCTACCACAAGCACCTTGATCACAAGGATTTGTATAACCATTAAAGAGACCCTGAAACTGTTTTTTGAGCTTTCATTAGTGTTTAGGCTACATCATCTTTGAACCATTTGCACCACTAGCATAGTGACGCACCGCGTACCAAAGCTGCTAGGGACAAATATATCATACCTCCTTCTCACCTCTGCCTGGCCCCCTCAACTCATGAGGCACAATGGTATCGCTGGGGATCACAGATCTCTCATGAGTGCACTCGATGATTTGAGCTTTCACCAATCAAAACATCCGACATTGCACGCTGACAGGCTGCGCGCAGTTTCGGAGGCCATCACCACACAGTACTTCCGGCAGCATGCACGCCATCTGTCAAGAAAAACAAAGGTCGTGATGTGGTTCATTTCGACTCCGTAGGTGGCGCTACACTACCAGCTTTTTTCATTTCCGCGCATTTGACTGCCCATTACAGCCAATCAGATTTGAAACCACAATAATGTCCCCTGGCCAAAGCTTGTCGGTTTGTGAATGAGCGGTTGAGAACGCGGTAGTCGAATCACTGCATCAATCTGCAGTGATTCGCAGCTCTAAAGTGTTGTAATGATATACACCATTTACGGAGAAAGCTCAAATTAGTCTCTAAATGACCCTCAAAACTAGGTATACTAGCCTAATTTGTGTGTAAAATATCGCCAAGACCATTCCAGGGTCCCTTTAATGATCAAAGTCGGTCGTCGGGATGGAGATGTATGAATGGGCGTGAAAGAGGATGCATCTACTTGAAGCGGTGTTATCACTGCCATGCACGGATAGATATTGTGCAAGTTCTAATATATATATATATATATATATATATATATATATATATATATATATATATATATATATATATATATATATATATATATAGTGTGTGTGTGATTCTGATGAAGGCAAGACTCTAGGCCGAAACGTCGAAATAAACCACGTTGTCACCGCTCACGGAGGATCTATTTGACTATAATGCCTGCCTATATATATATATATATATATATATATATATATATATATATATATATATATATATATATGAGATATAACAGACAGTAATGCCAAGGAATGTACAGGGGAAGTTATTAAAACCAATGGAATGTAAATAAGAAGAAAGAAAAGTGGATGAAAAAATTACCAACTGTGAGCTGCTCACAGTTGGTAATTTTTTCATCCACTTTTCTTTCTTCTTATTTACATTCCATTGGTTTTAATAACTTCCCCTGTACATTCCTTGGCATTACTGTCTGTTATATCTCATTAATATTGTGTTAAAACACGGAAAAACGAGCCCTTAGGTATACACTTCTTTCCCTTATATATATATATATATATATATATATATATATATATATATATATATATATATATATATTTCTCGATTTTAGAAGTGCATTCTTTACAACAATCCTCCAGCCCTGACTCCTCCCCCCTTCTTTCATCAGTAGAGAAGTTTCTACAACTTACTCTTGCTTCTAGAATAGTCAAGACAATACACAGTCTGCAAGTCTTGCGAAATCAAAACTTTATATATAGATATATAGTCCAGTAGATCCTCCGTGAGCGGTCACAACGTGGTTTATTTCGACGTTTCGGCCTAGAGTCTGGCCTTCATCAGGATTAAAGGTACAGTTTGTTAGTGCTCAGCTTTATACAATCTCCAATCAGAGGGCAAGGATAGAGGAAAAAAGACAGAAAAAAAGAAAAAGAAAAAAGGAAAAAGAAATGAAAAAGAAGAAAAAAGAGGAAAAGAAGAGAAAAATAATATATGGTGGACTCCCCTCGGGCGCCCCCTTCCACTCTTCCCTTCACTTCCCCCTTCATCTCTCTCCCTCTTCTCCCCTTCACCTTTCTGATGTCAGTGGTCTGTATATGCTTCCTTTCACTAACGCATTCCTCCCGACCAGACGGCGCCTCCTGGCACTGGTGGTTCGGTGTGGGGCAAAAAAGAGCTTTTTTAGGAAGTTCTAAGCCTTTAAATACTGGGCGCCCTGTCAACATTTCGTCGTAAAAAGAGGGGTGCCCCGTATTGCGGCAGAGGCTGGTAAGCGGGCGCAATACGAATTCCTTGCCCGCTTCTAGATTACGCGTGTAGTGGGGGCCTGCCGGCTGTGGACAGGGTTGCTGTTGGGCATGTCATGCATGGCACAATTGATTGGGTAGTAAAATAAAACAGAAAACAGAAAATTTAGAACTTCCTAAAATGCATGCTTACCAGTCTCTGCCACAATACGCGGCACTCTCTTTCTACGACGAAATGTTGACGGGACTCCGAGTAGTTAAAGGCTTAGAACTTTTTAAAAAAGCATTTTTTTTTGCCCCACACCGAACTACCAGTGCCAGGAGGCGCCATCTGGTCGGGAGGGATGCGTTAGTGAAAGGAAGCATACACAGACCGCTGACATCAAAAAGGTGTAGGGGAGAAGGGGGAGAGAGATGAAGGAGAAAGTGGAGAGAAGAGTGGAAGGGGGCGCCCGAGGGGAGTCCACCGTATATTATTTTTCTCTTCTTTTCCTCTTTTTTTTCTTCTTTTTCTTTCCTTTTTCCTTTTTTCTTTTTTTCTTTCTTTTCTTTTCTGTCATTTTTCCTCTTTCCTTGCCCTCTGATTTGAGATTGTATAAAGCTGAGCACCAACAAACTGTACCTTTAATCCTGATCAAGGCCAGACTCTAGGCCGAAACTTCGAAATAAGCCACGTTGCGACCGCTCACGGAAAATCTACTGGACTATATGCAACGCTACGGCCATTCAACCACCAGGCCTGCCTATATATATATATGTATATATAAGGGAAAGAAGTGTATACCTAAGGGCTCGTTTTTCCGTGTTTTAACACAATATTAATGAGATATAACAGACAGTGATGCCAAGGAATGTACAGGGGAAGTTATTAAAACCCATGGAATGTAAATAAGAAGAAAGAAAAGCGGATGAAAAAATTACCAAAAAAAATATATATATATATAAGATCTAACAGACAGTAATGCCAAGGAATGTACAGGGGAAGTTATTAAAACCAATGGAATGTAAATAAGAAGAAAGAAAAGTGGATGAAAAAATTACCAACTGTGAGCAGGAATCGAACCTACGACCTTCGAATAAGGCGTTCGATGCTCTAACCACTGAGCTATCACAGCGGCCTTCCCTCCATCCACTTTTTTGGGTTTATCTGTGAATTTCAAAGTAGGAGTGACAGTCAGCGCCATCTATAAGCCAAACGACGAGTGTGAAAACACTCTTATGCGCATGTTTGGCGTCACGTAGCACGTGAACTTATTATGAGCGGGCAGCTGATTACTTGTCTCTCTTATACAACCTAAACAAGCATCGAACGCGTTATTTGAAGGTCGTAGGTTCGATTCCTGCTCACTGTTGGTAAGTTTTTCATCCACTTTTCTTTCTTCTTAATTACATTTTCATTGGTTTTAATAACTTACCCTGTACATTCCGTGGCATTACTGTCCGTTAGATCTCATTATTATTGTGTTAAAACACGGAAAAACGAGCCCTTAGGTATACACTTCTTTCCCTTATTTCATTGAACGAGGGCCTCGTACTGGCAGACTTGGTGTGTTTAGGTTGTATAAGAGGGACAATTAATCAGCTGCCCGCTCATAATAAGTTCACGTGCTACGTGACGGCAATCATGTGCATAAGAGTGTTTTCACACTCGTCGTTTGGCTTATAGATGGCGCTGACTGTCACTCCTACTTCTGAATTCACAGATAAACCCAAAAAAGTGGATGGAGGGAAGGCCGCTGTGATAGCTCAGTGGTTAGAGCATGGAACGCGTTATTCGAAGGTCGTAGGTTCGATTCCTGCTCACAGTTGGTAATTTTTCCATCCACTTTTCTTTCTTCTTATTTACATTACATTGGTTTTAATAAATTCTCCTGTACATTCCTTGGCATTACTGTCTGTTAGATCTCATTATATTGTGTTAAAACACGGAAAAACGAGCCCTTATGTATACACTTTTTTCCCTTATTTCATTGAACGAGGGTCTTCTACTGGCAGACTTGGTGTGTTCAGGTTGTATAAGAGGGACAATTATTCAGGTGCCCGCTCATAATAAGTTCACGTGCTACGTGGCGCCAAACATGCGCATAAGAGTGTTTTCACACTCGTCGTTTGGCTTATAGATGGCGCTGACTGTCACTCCTGCTTCTAAATTCACAGATAAACCCAAAAAAGTGGATGGAGGGAGGCCGCTGTGATAGCTCAGTGGTTAGAGCATCGAACACGTTATTCGAAGGTCGTAGGTTCGATTCCTGCTCACAATTGGTAATTTTAGATGCGGAAGCATCTTATACTCGCGCCTTGTAGTGCGCCGTCCGCGCCGTCCGCACCGCTTCTCGAACATTCGACAGCTGACGCGCGCGCATGCGCCGTCGCACCGTCGCCCACCATATGTGCCGCGCGCGCTTCTCCTTCGAGAACATTCGACAGCTGACAGCGCATGCGCCGTCGCGCCGTCGCCATCTGTGCCGCGCACGCGCTTCTAAGACGTTGACTCCAAGTCCGATTTCACCCTGGCACTGCTCAACACCCGGTCGCTAGGCGCTCACGCGGTTGACGTCGTGCGAGATCCCGTACTACGCACAGTGGACGTGCTTTGCTTCACCGAGACGTGGAACGCCAATGACGTCGACGTGGCGGGATATGCTTCGGTCGCGCGCACGCACGGGTTCGAACGACATGCGGGCGGTGTGGGAATTTACGTCAAGCGTGACGTCGACAACGACGACGACTCCTTCATTGACCTCCGACTACAGCCCGGCGTTCAACAACGCGCCAACGGCGAGCACTGCGTTGCTACCGTCTGTGGCGTCGACGTCATGACGATGTACCCCGCGCCAAACCACTGTCGTGCCGCCGTAGAAAAGTACGTCGACGAGGCCGTGCAAGATTACAGAAAACAACAACCGCAACATCGACCGTTCATGCTAGTTGGCGACTTCAACGTCGACGTCATCAAGGACGATTGGATAGTCGAATACATGGCGTCGCGACACTCGCTGAAACGCGCAACGCACGACGACTGGAAACACCACCAGCCGACCACCATTCGTGGAACCTGCATCGACCACGTCTTTGCAAATTTCGACCTACGACCGATGCAACCCGATCCACTCACTCTTGACTTTACCGACCACAAAGCCATCGTCCTCATAGTTCGTTGCAATAAATAAAACACCGCCCTTTCGCATACGTGCCGTACGTGTTCACTCAATTAACACCCCATTTCACAACCACGTTAACCAATTTAGCCATCAACCCAAGTAAGTCGCAATTTAACACCCGTTAACCAATTACATGCTTCCGCATCCTCCTCAGTGTTCCCCCGAGGGAAGCTGCGGGCAATTTTTTTGCTTTATATTTTTCATCCACTTTTCTTTCTTCTGATTTACATTCCATTGGTTTTAATAACTTTCCCTGTACATCCTTGGCGTTACTGTCTGTTAGATCTCATTAATATTGTGTTAAAACACGGAAAAACGAGCCCTTAGGCATAGACTTCTTTCCCTTATTTAATTGAACTAGGGTCTCGTACTGGCAGACTTGGTGTGTTTAGGTTGTATAAGAGGGACAATTAATCAGCTGCCCGCTCATAATAGGTTCACGTGCTACGTGACGCCAAACATGCGCATAAGAGTGTTTTCACACTCGTCGTTTGGTTATAGATGGCGCTGACTGTCACTCCTACTTCTAAATTCACAGATAAACCCAAAAAAGTGGATGTAGGGAAGAAGTCCGCTGTGATAGCTCAGTGGTTAGAGCATCGAACGCGTTATTCGAAGGTCGTATGTTCGATTCCTGCTCACAGTTGGTAATTTTTTCATCCACTTTTCTTTCTTCTTATTCACATTCCATTGGTTTTAATGACTTCCCCTGTACAATCCTTGGCATTACTGTCTGTTAGATCTCATTATTATTGTGTTAAAACACGGAAAAACGAGCCCTTAGGTATACACTTCTTTCCCTTTAGAAGTAGGAATTTAGAAGTAGGAGTGACAGTCAGCGCCATCTATAAGCCAAACGACGAGTGTGAAAACATTCTTATTCGCATGTTTGGCGTCACGTAGCACGTGAACTTATTATTAGCGGGCAGCTGATTAATTGTCCCTCTTATACAACCTAAACAAGCATCGAACGCGTTATTCGAAGGTCGTAGGTTCGATTCCTGCTCACAGTTGGTAATTTTTTCATCCACGTTTCTTTCTTCTTATTTACATTCCATTGGTTTTAATAACTTCCCCTGTACATTCCTTGGCATTACTGCCTGTTATATCTCATTAATATTGTGTTAAAACACGGAAAAACGAGCCCTTAGGTATACACTTCTTTCCCTTATTTCATTGAACGAGGGTGTCGTACTGGCAGACTTGGTGTGTTTAGGTTGTATAAGAAGGACAATTAATCAGCTGCCCACTCATAATAAGTTCACGTGCTACGTGACGCCAAACATGCGCATAAGAGTGTTTTCACACTCGTCGTTTGGCTTATAGATGGCGCTGACTGTCACTCTTACTTCTAAATTCACAGATAAACCTAAAAAAGTGGATGGAGGGAAGGCCGCTGTGATAGCTCAGTGATTAGAGCATCGAACGCGTTATTCGAAGGTCGTATGTTCGATTCCTGCTCACAGTTGGTAATTTTTTCATCCACTTTTCTTTCTTCCTAATCACATTCCATTGGTTTTAATGACTTCCCCTGTACAATCCTTGGCATTACTGTCTGTTAGATCTCATTAATATTGTGTTAAAACACGGAAAAAACGAGCCCTTAGGTATACACTTCTTTCCTTTATTTCATTGAACGAGGGTTTCGTACTGGCAGACTTGGTGTGTTTAGGTTGTATAAGAAGGACAATTAATCAGCTGCCCGCTCATAATATGTTCACGTGCTACGTGACGCCAAACATAAGCATAAGAGTGTTTTCACACTCGTCGTTTGGCTTATAGATGGCGCTGACTGTCACTCCTACTTCTAAATTCACAGATAAACCTAAAAAAGTGGATGGAGGGAAGGCCGCTGTGATAGCTCAGTGATTAGAGCATCGAACGCGTTATTCGAAGGTCGTATGTTCGATTCCTGCTCACAGTTGGTAATTTTTTCATCCAATTTTCTTTCTTCCTATTTACATTCCATTGGTTTTAATAACTTCCCCTGTACATTCCTTGGCATTACTGTCTGTTAGATCTCATTAATAGTGTGTTAAAACACGGAAAAACGAGCCCTTAGGTATACATTTCTTTCCCTTATTTCATTGAACGAGGGTCTCGTACTGGCAGACTTGGTGTGTTTAGATTGTATAAGAGAGACAATTAATCAGCTGCCAGCTCATAATAAGTTCACGTGCTACGTGACGCCAAACATGCACATAGGAGTGTTTTCACACTCGTCGTCTGGCTTATAGATGGCGCTGACTGTCACTCCTACTTCTTAATTCACACACACACACACACACACACACACACACACACACACACACACACACACACACACACACACACACACACATATATATATATATATATATATATATATATATATATATATATATATATAGGGTCTCGAACAGCTCCCAGTTAGTAATAGGTTCACGTGCTACGTGACGCAGAACAGGCTCATAAAGAGTGTGCCAAACTCGCCGCCATGGCTACTGCTGTAGCTGACTGGCACTCCCACGTTTAAATTCACATATATACGCAACAGGAGTGGCTGGGGTATAGCTGCCAAGGTAGCTCAGTGGTAGAGCATCAAACGCGTTATTCGAAAGTTTCATCTTCGGTTCCTGCCTTCGGCAATTATTCTTTTCACCCACTTTTTTTCTTCACTTTTATATTAGGATTGGTCAAATAACTACCCCTATACCTTCCTTGGCATTATTCTCTGTTAGATCTCTATAATATTGTGTCTAAACACGAAAAGACAAGCCGCCATTAAGTACACACTTGTTTCTCTCTCTCTCTATCACACACACACACACACACACACACACGCACACACAGACGCGCACGCACACACACACACACAATGAAATGTACGAGTGTTCACAAACACTCATACATCCACCGGTCGACACCGTTGGAAATAAAACTAAGACAACCGCTATGTTGTGTCATATATACATATATATATATGTGACGCTAGATGCGGGAGACGTGGCCTGGCTCATACCCCATGTTTATTCCATTCTGCACTTCTTCCTTCTCTACTTCTCCTAACCATCACTTGATACGTCACACGATTCCCCCTCCCCCGGAAAGAAGTCGCGTCAGACAACAGAAACGAAAATTGAACATGCATGGCTTAGAAGTGAACACTCTTAAAAATGGAAGATCGTTCCATGTCCCAGAAAGTTTCCGTTAACACACTTTAGCTTCGCAGGAGGGTGCAGCAGTCCGGCAAGTGCTGGAGTTCTGGTGGACGAGGCTGACTGTTGCGTACTGGAAAACACAAGTACACCCTGAACGTGTAAACTGCAGATGACGAAAGTGCTTGTATACTTGCAAAAAATGAACGTGGTGTGAAGGCTTTGGAGCACCAGCAGCATGATTTGCGTAGGCGTCGTGCTCTTTGCCTTGATTGGTACACATGCAGCGCTACCAGTCTGCGTGTTTGTAGTCCAAGACTGATGAGCGCATTTCTGTTTCCTTCCGGAATACTGGGTGTGCTTTTGCGCCTTCTTCGGCGTTTTGTGTCCAGTTGTCTCAACAGCTTTGATTGTAGACTGGGTCTTGATCTTTCCTGGAGAAAACTTGTGCGATGTTCCTTTTTGCGAAAACATCCTGAATCAGAAGACTTGTTTGTCTTAAGCGAGACATGTTGAATTTGTCGTCGCTTCACATGACTAGCTTGTAGACGCCTTCGATTAACCCTTGAGTGATCATCCGATGATGTTTGTGTTCGTCGTTGTCCTTGTTCGTATAGCCCTTGGAATCTCTGTTGTTCTTGGACTTGCTGGCATTGATGATGTTGCTGCGAAAAAAGCGGAGGTGGCAGCCCTTTTTGACCATGACACTGACTTTCTTGGCAACTGATTGTGGTGTCGAGCGGGCAGGTAGTAGTCTCTAGGCTGTTGTGCTGCATTTCGGGTAACGAAGGTAATGCTTCAGAGTTGCTAGATACATCATCACGGGCTTCTTCTTCGCTGTTCACTGCGAGTGGTTCTTGCGCCTGAATCTGGATGGTAGGTTCAGGGCTTGGCTGAGTATTCTCCGAGCTCCGCAGCTCTATCCCGACCGTTGTGAGCATGCTAGATGTGAGGTGGGCGTTGTGAGCGACGAAAGAGCCAAGTGACGGAAAATCAGGAGGTAGCCCAATTGTGCTAGATGGAAAGTAAGCTGATCCAATGTGTGAAGACTGATTTTCACTCTTCGAGTCGTCATGGGGTTGTTCGGCATTTTCCCCATGTGTCAGCTGGTCTACCATGAACAAGGCGTCCTTATGATACGAATAGTGACCGTTAGGAGCCTTTGAAAAGCTGCGTCGTAGAAAACCAGGTGGTGGACCATGTATGCGAGACGAAGCACGAAAGGCATCAGTAAGGTGAGCGACGTCTCGTGTCGTATGTTGGTGCCACGACTTTGGAAATGCCGACTTTCGTGCACAAGGGAGCTGCGCTCGATGGTTGAGTTGTTCCCGAAATACGCACTGCCGCCTGTCAGTGAACTGATATTCCATTTTGTGTTGTGGCAGTGGTCGATTCATTCTGGGCGTTCGAATGCTTGAAGACTGCTTTTGCCTGTGACGACTGAGCGCGGTTGTCTGTGGAGGGTGGGTTATGAGCGAGTTTTCGTCGTAGTCGTCATTGTATTGTTTAAACCAAAAGATCATTTCTTTTTTTTATCTTTTCCCATGACTCGTCGTTTTGAAATATGTGGGTGAGGTAAAATTAGAAAGCCTCACCGTGGATGTAGTCGGTAAAGTTGATGATCATCTCCCGTTCCGACCATGATGCAGCGGTAGCGTGGAGCTCGAACAAGTCGAACCAGTCCTGCACGGATCCATCGTCCGCTGCTCCGGTGTACTTGGGGATGGGAAGGTCAGTCGATGATTCCGTCATAATGGTTGCAACGGTGTCCAGTGACGGTACACTTCGGTGGTCCGCGTTCGGTCACTGCATCTCGCTGAGGTCTTAGCTGATGATGGCCGTTTCATGAAGTGGTTGCGAGGTCTTCATCCTGTCGACTCGTGTGACGCTAGATGCGGGAGACGTGGCCTGGCTCATACCCCATGTTTATTCCATTCTGCACTTCTTCCTTCTCTACTTCTCCTAACCATCACTTGATACGTCACATATATATATATATATATATATATATATATATATATATATATATATATATATATATATATATATATATATATATATATATATTTCTTGAAAGTCTTCCTGGATTCCGGTCGAGTTATAAGTCACCAGAAGAAGCGAACGAGCAAACAAAAAACGAGGCTTTATTGCCAACGTTACGGCCGGGGACCGGCCTTCGTCAAGGCATGATGCCCTGACAAAGGCCGGTCCCCGGCCGTAACGTTGGCAATAAAGCATCGTTTTTTGTTTGCTCGTTCGCTTCTTCTGGTGATTTATACATTTATATATATATATATATATATATATATATATATATATAGTGGGAGTAATAATTAAATGGGCCAGTTAGTCTTCGTGAAGGTATGGGAATGGCACAATGGGAGCGTTGTCAAAAAGGATAAATAGAGTTATTTCGAAACAGTTTCAGTAGGGGTCCTCCCTTCATCAGGGGATGATTTATACTGACATGAACTTCCAAACTTCGTATCTGCCGTGTCCCTCTCGCCTTGAAAGATGTTTGTGAGAGTGAGGGGGAACGAAAAAAGGAAAGAAAGAAACAAAAAAAGGAACGAAAAAAGACGAAAAAGAAAGAAAAAAAAGAAGTAAAATAGAGGAAGAACCATTGTCAACACCTCTTTTTTACTTTCCTTCTTTTCTTTCTTTTTCGTCTTTTTTTGTCTCCCTTTTTTCTTTCCTTTTTTAGTTCCCTCTCACTCTCGCAAACATCTTTCAAGGCGAGAGGGACGCAGCAGCAACGAAGTTTGTAAGTTAGTGTCAGTATAAGTCATCCCCTGATAAAGAGGGGACCCCTCCCGAAACTGTTGGGAAATAAATATATTTATCCTTGTTGACAACGCTCCCGTTGTGCCATATCTTATTAATATATATATATATATATAAATATTAGTAAATAAATAAATATATATATATATATATATATATATATATATATATATATATATATATATATATATATATATCGTAATGAAATAATGAATCTGAATAACGGACGCTCTGCTGGCAATGAAGAAGACGAGGATGATCGGTGGCTGTAGTAGTAGCTCGCGCACGCCGCTCGCCATTAGCCAGACCTGGCTGATAAAGCACATTTTGCCAAACTGCGTCTGAAACTTTCTCGACGTACAACACCTCTATTTTAAGTGGTGGAGGAGCCGGGGTTCCCATCAACCTGGAACTTCGTAATCGGACGCTACCCTCAGCGTTCACCATGACTGCTGCTGGCCATTCTCAAGCTGCCTTACGAACGACAGTCTACTGTACTGGCGTACCTCGGCAACGCGACCCACCAAATTTTCGCGGCAACGATGAACAAGACGTCGAGGACTGGCTCATCGAGAACGAAATCATAAGTGCTTCCAACAAGTGGAACGCCTGCGACCAGCTCACAAACGTGCGCTTTTACCTCGCTGATGTGGCCAGCCTCTGGTTCAAGAACCACGAAGGCGAAATCACCAACTGGTCCGCCTTCAAGACCACCATCGCCGCGGTCTTCGGTCGTCCCACCGTGCGCCGGCTTCCCGCGGAACAGCGTCTCCGTAGTCGAGTCCAGCGCAGAGACGACACCTTTACAAGTTACATTGAAGATGTCTTGTCTCTTTGCAAGCGCGTCGTTGAATCTCTAACCGATCGCGACAAAATCAAGCACATTATCAAAGGGGTTGACGACGATACCTTCCAGATGCTTGTTGCTAGGAAACCACAGACCGTCACCGATGTTGTCCAGCTCTCTAAGGAGTTCGACGAGTTGCGTAAGCAGCGTGTCTCGACGCGCAGGGTCGCTGAAGATAGGGCTGAAGTTTCCGCCCTCGTGCACGACGTCGCTGCTGATCACACCGTCTTACTGCCGCACATCAAACAATTCATTCGTGAAGAAGTTGCGAGTCAGCTTTCTCTTGTGGCCGAAGCATCCGCGCCAGTGACCTCGTTAGACCCACGTTTACGCCAGGTCATTGAGACACAGGTCACGCAGGCACTGCCTCCATCGCCACCCGTCCCTACGCCGCTGACCTACGCTGCCGTCGTTGCTAGACCCCCAGCCCCACCTGTCTCTGGCGCATACCGGGCCACCGGGTCCTGCTACCCTACGACGCTGCCTACATACACGGCACCCCATCCCGTTTCGCCACCTGCACCTTCTGTCGTTAACCCATGGCGCACCTTGGATAATCAACCCATCTGTTTCGCATGTGGTTTCGTGGGACATATAGCACGCTACTGTCGCCGTCGCAACTTCCAGCCTCCAGACCATGGGAATTCTGCAAATTACCAAGCTGCCCGGAATCCCCAGCGACCATCTTCTCCTATAACCGACACATTGTCCCCACGACGCCCTGTCGATTCTCGCCAGTCATTACCACCCCGTCGCCAATCTGTCTCCCCGATGCTTCGGCGCACGAGCCCTGCTCGAGAGGAAAACTGACAGCCGCAGTTCCGGAGGCAAGAACTGCGTCGTCATTGAACTTTCTAAGACCTCCTCTTTGTCCAACCAACGAAACTGATGTGCTAGTAAAAGGTGTTGCTGTACGTGCACTTGTCGACACAGGCACCGTCGTTTCTGTAATTAGTGAAAAACTATGTCGCGATTTGAGAAAAGTTACAACGCCGCTTACGAATCTTGCTCTGCATACAGCCACCTGCCATTTCATCGCGCCGACAGCTCAGTGCACAGCACGTGTTTTTATTCAAGATGTTTGGTACGCCGTCAACTATGTTGTTCTCCCACGTTCATCTTACGACGTCATACTTGGATGGGATTTCCTTTCTACCCATCACGCCCTCGTCGACTGCGCTCGTGCTGAACTCACGTTGAGGAATCCGTGGCTTGATATGGACCACAACAGTCCCTCGAAAGTGTTTGCTGCAGCTGACGTCCGCATCGCGCCGTTGTCCGCCGTCCTAGTGCCTGTGTTTTCCCCTGCTGCAACTAACTCGACGCTCATGTTCCAACCAACTATAGCTAGTGTGCAACACCAAGCCATCGTCCTCCCGTTTGCCGTCATCAACGTTTCCAATGGTTCGGCGGAACTTTATGCGTGGAACGTTTCTGCTTGCCCATACATCCTGCTACGCGGCAAGTGTCTGGGGAGCCTCGAGACTTTAAATCGTATTTTCGAAGACCCGATCTATCCAGACAAGCCATTTTTACCGACTTGTGCCATTACACCCGCAACTGACGCTAATGAACCTATGGATGTATTCCATTGATTGCAACCTCACGCCTTGGCAGCAGGAACAGCTGATTAAGCTCCTAAAGTGTTTTCGGGCCTCGTTTGACCACAATCAGCTTTCCTTAGGTCGAGCGTCATCTGTTGTTCATCGTATAGATACCGATCAAGAGACGCCATTACGGCAGCGTCCATATCGTGTGTCAACTACTGAACGCCGTGCCATCAATGAACAGGTTGACGACATGCTGACACGTGGCATAATTGAACCGCCAAGCAGTCCCTGGGCCTCTCCAGTTGTGTTGGTGAAGAAGAAAGACGGATCCATCAGGTTTTGCATGGACTACCGACGTCTCAACCGAATCACGCGCAAGGATTTCTATCCGCTGCCACGCATTGACGATGCCTTCGACTGCCTACAGGGAGCCGAATTTTTCTCTTCTTTAGATCTGTGCTCTGGATACTGGCGGGTACCCATGGCAGACGCCGATCGCGAGAAAACAGCTTTCATCACGCCCGACGGGCTTTACGAACTCACAGTCATTCCCTTCGGCCTCTGCAACGCGCCAGCTACTTTCAAGCGAATGATGCACTCTATCCTTCGAGGCCTCAAATGGAACGTTTGCCTTTGTTAATTAGATGACTTTGTCGTCTTTTCAACTGATTTCGCAACCCATTTAACCCGCCTCGAGAAAGTCCTCGTGTGTACTTCTGCCGAGGGGCTGCAAATGAATTTGAAGAAGTGCCATTTCGCCGCTCGAAAGCTTACGATACTTGGCCACGTGGTTTCAAAAGACGGCATTCACCTGACCCTGCCAAACTTACAGCCGTTTCAGCGTTTCCCAAACCGACCACCATGAAAGAGCTCCGAAGCTTCATAGGCCTGTGCTCTTACTTCAGGCGCTTCGTTCGCAATTCCGCGACGATCATCGCTCTTTTGACCAAGCTCCTCGACGGCTCTAGAGACCTTTCAGCCTGGTCTGCCACCTGTGACGATTCTTTGAATGAACTGCGCCGCCTCCTCACGTCGCCGCCTATTCTGCGACACTACGAGCCATCGGCCCCCACAGTGATCCACACCGACGCTAGTGGTGTTGGGCTAGGCGCTATCCTTGCACAGAAGAAAGGCGGCTTCCAAGAGTACGTGGTTGCCTACGCAAGCCGAACTCTTAGCAAAGCCGAAATCAACTATTCCGTCACTGAAAAGGAATGCCTGGCCATTATTTGGGCGATAGAGAAATTTCGACCTTACTTGTACGGATGCCCTTTTGACGTCGTGACTGACCACCACGCCCTCTGCTGGTTGTCGTCACTGAAGGATCTAAGCGGTCGCCTCGCCCGATGGGCATTACGCCTCCAAGAATATAATATTCGCGTGGTCTATCGCTCCGGCCGGAAACATTCGGATGCAGACGCCCTATCCCGTTCGCCCCTACCCCCTGACCCGAACTGCTGCGAAAGTCTAGCCTGTGAAGCCACTGCCGTCACCATCGCCGACATGCCATCTGAGCAACGCAAGGACCCGTGGGTTGCTTCGATTCTAGACATTCTGGCTGGGCGGACGGCTTCCCCCCTTCTCGCACGTTGCGTCAGCAAGTCGAGCACTTCGGCACTCGCGACGACGTGCTGTGCCGACGCAACTACGCACCCGGTGGACGTCAGTGGCTACTCGTGATTCCACGTCATCTGCGATCCGAAATTTGTTCCACGTTTCATGACGACCCCCAATGTGGACACGCAGGTTTCCTGAAGACTTATTCTCGCATACGTCTTCGATATTACTGGCGTGGCATGTACCGTTTTATACGACAATACGTTCGGGCCTGCTCGACATGCCAGAGACGAAAAACTCCCCCTTATCACGCCAGCGGTACCTTGTTACCCTTACCATGCCCATCCCGACCATTCGACCGCGTCGGCATTGATATCTATGGTCCCCTTCCCAACACTGCTGACGGTAACCGCTGGATCATAGTTGCCGTCGACCATCTCACGCGGTATGCCGAAACTTCATTCCTTCCCTCGTCTACAGCAAAAGACGTTGCGACTTTCGTACTTCACAACATCGTATTACGTCATGGAGCCCCTCGGGAGTTACTGAGCGATCGTGGTCACGTATTCTTGTCAGACGTCATCACAGCATTGCTGCGGTAGTGCCACGTCGTTCACCGCACTACAAGCGCCTATCATCCCCAGACCAATGGAATGACACAGCGCTTCAACCGCACCTTTGGTGACATGCTGTCTATGTATATCTCGTCAGACCACTCCAATTGGGACCGAGTGCGCCCGTTTATCACGTTCGCCTATAATACCGCCATTCAAAGCACTACTGGGTTCTCTCCTTTTTTCCTCCTTTACGGACGCGAACCTCCTTACACTATGGACACCGTTCTTTCGTACAAACCTGACTCCTCAGAGTCCACGACTTTGTCTCAAGCCGCTACATACGCTGAAGAATGCCGCCAACTGCCAAGATCATTCACAACCCAAGACCAAGGACGCCTAAAGCACCACCATGACGCATCAAATAACACTACTTCCTACGATCCAGGTTCACTCGTCTGGCTGCATGTCCCTTCTGCTACACCTGGCCTTTCTACAAAGTTGGTCCCCAAGTATCACGGCCCATATCGTGTGCTACAAAAAATGTCACAAGTGAATTACCTCATTGAGCCACTGGAACCATCTTCTGACCAACGTCGTCGTGGCCAGGAAATTGTCCACGTCTCGAGACTTAAGCCCTGCTACTACCCTCCCGTGTTTACTTGTCCATAGGTCAACAGGATGGCTCCTTATTTCGCGGGGAGTAATTGTAATGAATTAATGAATCTGAATAACGGACGCTCTGCTGGCAACGAAGAAGACGAGGATGATCAGTGGCTGTAGTAGTAGCTCGCGCACGCCTCTCGCCATTAGCCAGACCTGCCTGATAAAGCACGTTTTGCCAAGCTGCGTCTGAAACTTTCTCGACGTACAACACCTCTATTTATTATATATATATATATATATATATATATATATATATATATATATATATATTGTGTGTGTGTGTGTTAACTGTAAACTACTACCTACTTCTGTTAGGGCATATTTTACTTCCGTTTTTTGACTATTTTTACGATGGACGGATCAACGTACCATGTTTTTTAAGCAATACTAATGTCAAGGAATGCGAAGTTGTAACTGTACTTTGAAGCTCCACTACACTACCCATAGCTTATAATGTAGGTCACTCAGCTTTATATCTGAATAGTCATGCGTGAAGAAAATTGAAATATATTTTAATATTGTCCCATTTAATTGCAGCAGAAAACGGCGAGCAAGCCCAAGATAGGTAAGTTTTTGAAATATTACGTACCATTCATTTGTGCTGTTTGAAGCTGTAGTGCTGAAGTGGATTTGAATAAATTGCGGACCTTTATTTTATGCCAGGAAAAACATATATGCGAAAAACAGTGGAAGCATGTACGGTAAAACATAGATAACATGCAGCAAAAACCAATTAGTGTGAAAGAGTGAAGGGAAGTTTTAGGAGAGTAAATCCGATGAGTAATTATACAAGCTTGGAAAACGCTTTCTTTTGCCAACACGGGTCGGTGATTCCGCTTTAGAGTTTCATCAATAATATATCAACGTTGTGGTTGCTGCGTTGAGAAAATATTTTGACGCTAAAAATTAAAAGCACACATTGGAAAACTTGCAGGCTGCAAAGTGCACCACGTAACAATGTAGAGGAGAAATGTTTACTTGAACCTCTGCATTGTGATAATAGTCTCGCATCTTAACTAAGCAACATTGTTGGGTACATATTCAAAAGAAATTCGCCTGTGCTACTATTGCTGAAAAATATTTACTCCGTTATTTTATTCGCGCTTGAATGATAATATGCTTGTATAGGGTACTATATGTGAGAAGAAATTAAACAAATTGTGAGTCTCAGAAAAGAAAATAATCCGTGTATTCGAAGATTACCTGGCAACTCAAGGGAGATGTCCAGCAGTCAGCTACTTATAAAACATTGTATGCTCAAAGCAAGACTGTCGCATGAGTGCAGCCTATTACCTGAAGTTTATAAAAACAAGCTTCAACTTACGACAGCACACGATGATGCTCTCAAATACTCGCTCTGCAGACAAATAATTCAGGTTGCTGCTGCCGAGATTAGGTACGGTATAACCCTAATTGCATATCTCGCACCATCGTTGCTGAACCATTCAGGTCAACAATTACGTTTAGGCTCTCGATAAAACAAGTTTGAAATCACACTAAGAATATACACGGGAATTGATCAAAGTAAATAAGATAAATCCACTGAATTCGAAGCCAGGTGCCACCTAAGTTACTTTGTCTTAGAATTATTCACAAAACCAGCGTGTATACAAAAGTATGTACGCATATAGGTACAGATGCATGTATTTGAGCAGAGTGACTAGTTGGGTGAGTTGGTTCAATTTTAACGTAGCTTATGGCACGAAAAAAAAACACGAGAGAAGGACTTTCGTGTTTTTTTTCCGCCATAAGCTACGTTATTATTGTATGTAGTGTAGGGAAAAAAATGAAGATAGTCTAGACCATTAGTTGCTCTGCGCGAGATCCTCGTTCAAGTCGGACCGGCACTACTCTGACTGTAAAGTTGTTGCTTCTCCCTGGATAAATCATCACACGACGTTTGTTGTAAGCAGCTTCCATCACTAACCTCAACCTGGAACTTCGCAACTAAACGCTGTCACCAACTTCATTCGCCGCAAGGGCCGACGTTGCCAACAACCAATCTGGCAACACCGGTGCTACTACCTGCGGCGGCCACAGCGGCACCATCCAGCAGTACATGGCACTCCATTCTTCAGCGGTACCAGTGAGGCTGACATTAAAGTTTGGCTTTTCATCTATGAGGCCGTCAGTGAAATTAACAACTGCGTGACCCGAGAAAACTACGCGTCACCACCTTTGAAATTGTGAACGTCGTGAACATCTGGTTTCAAAACTATAAGCGTCATTTTCCTACCTGGTCCAGCTGCAAGACAGCAATTGCAGGAATTTTCGGCAACCCTACATTGAAAAAAGGTTTGCACCGAACAACGCCTACGCCAGTAGGCGTAACAGCTACGAGTTACATATTTGCTCCCGTGTCAACGCCTCTATCAGTAAAGAAGAAAAGTTCAAGCATATATCCTCAGAGACATCGACGACGAGGCATTTCACAACCTTCTTGTGCAGAGACCTGCTTCTCTTGTGGCCGTCATTTTTCTCGCCACAGCTTCAACGAGATGCGTTGAAAAAATGTACTTGCCCACAGCACTGTTACATCTACCCAGTCATTTTCAAGCCTCATGATGGCCTCCAAGTCGTCACCCGCTACAACGCTGTGTACCGAAGGCGAAGACTTCATTCGGCAGAGGGTGGTGCGCCAACTATCTATGCTACCTCTCTCCGATAAGTTCGTATAACCCGAAGCTTTTTTTATTTCGCTGCTCTCATGAGGAGGGATATTTGCGATCAACCAGCCGAGTCGTCACCTTTGGTCCAGCCGTGCCCGTCTGGGGCTGCACTTTTGATCTATGCCTCAATAACAGCGCAACCTCCACCCCCGACATTTGTCCTTCCTGTCCCGATGCGCCCACTAACAGCCCAGCCTTTTGCGTTGCCACCAATGCCATTTCGAGGCCAGTATGTTGAGAGTCCCGGCGTACACGTGACAAACGGCCAATTTGCTTTGCTTGTGGTTTCGACAGACTTGTGGCCCGATTTTGCAACCGTCGCATGCCATTGCCGTCTGCTCATCAATCTGCCGCAACGCCTTGCAACGGCGGCTACCTACATTAAGATGCTCACCTTATCATGCAGCCCAGCACACCCTTTTCGCCACCTCCATGACTATATCTCGGCGACCACCACTCCCCTTCATGCCGATGTCACTCCTCTTCACCCTTACTAGATTTTGTGTACATGCTACTTTCAGGTAGCGGAGTTGTGCCACTGTTTTGTGACCGCTATCACGTGATCATTGGATATCATTTGTACTACGGAGAAGCCAACACTACGCAAATGACGCTGATAACGATTCCACGCTTCGCATATTCTGGGCACATAAAGCGTGATTGACATCGGCAGTTGTTATTGTCACCGCATTTCTTCGGTACTGTAGCCATGTCGGCTGTTGGTCACTAGAAATGTGGTAGTCAGTGCATTTTGTGTCGAATTGTACTACATACCGCTCATAAAGTTAGACACTGGTGCAGCGGATGTTGCTATAGGAAGATTAGGGTTCTGTAAAAAAGGAATAAACGCTTTTATTCTTTTTATCTATCCAGGGCACTGCAAAACTTGATCTAGTTGTGTTACCCGCAGAAGCAGTGAATTCGTTATACTTGCAGCGTTGGTCAGAGTGTGTCGCCTGCACACGTCCAAATTGGTCTGACGCGTAAAACGCTAAAAAATAAATAAATACCCTAGAACTAGTCAAATAGGCAACGTGTTGCAGCTGGCCTGTATATTTATAGCAGCTTTCAAACCTTAAGTGATAGGAATGTTGGGCGTGACAGGGCCATTGAGCAGCGATTCACATCAGCTGTAGTGAGCCGCAATTGCTATACGAGCGTAATACGAGAGTGGCGCGTCACACGGGCGTTACACAGCCACTCTCGATTGCTATCTAGCTCTATTCAGTTGAAGCTTACAAAACTATAGCTAGTATCCTCCCCAGTTCATGAATGCGTCGAACACGAGTATAAACTTTTACCTTTAACTTGAGGAGGAGGAGGAGAAGGAAGGGAAGAAATAAAAGGCAGGGAGGTCAACCAGACGCACGTTCGGTTTGCTACCCTGCACTGGGGGAAGGGGTGAGGGGATTAAAGGAGAAGAGAGAGAAGTGAAGGGCAACGTGTGTGTAGTTGTGACCTAGTCCATTGCACGCTTATAAGCGGTCGCGTAGTCCGGTCGTCTTTAGAAAACTTAGCAGTGCTCGCGGCGCTTTGCTGGCCTGCGACGCGTACAGCCATGAACCAAGGATGTTGTCTTCGGAGAAAGGCCTACTGTCAAGGGTCTCTAACGTTTCACGTAGAAGTTCATTCCTTTTGTACATTCCTTTTCATTACTGTCTGTTAGATCTCATTAATATTGTGTTAAAACACGGAAAAACGAGCCCTTAGGTATACACTTCTTTCCCATATATATATATATATATATATATAGGGTCTCAAACAGCTGCTAGTTAGTAATAGGTTCACGTGCTACGTGACGCAGAACAGGCTCATAAAGAGTGTGCCAAAGTCGCCGCCATGGCTACTGCGGTAGCTGACTTGCACTCCCACGTTTAAATTCACATATATACGCAACAGGAGTGGCAGGGGTATAGCTGCCAAGGTAGCTCAGTGGTAGAGCATCAAACGCGTTATTCTAAAGTTTCATCTTTGGTTCCTGCCTTCGGCAATTATTCTTTTCACCCACTTTTTTTCTTCACTTTTATATTAATATTGGCCAAATAACTTCCCCTATGCCTTTCTTGGCATTATTCTCTGTTAGATCTCTATAATATTGTGTTTAAACACGAAAAGACAAGCCGCCCTTAAGTATACACTTGTTTTTTTTTTCTCTCTCTCTCTCTCACACACACATACACACACACACACACGCACGCACGCACACAGACACGCACGCACGCACACACACACACACACAATGAGATGTACGAGTGTTCACAAACACTCATACATCCACCGGTCGACACCGTTGGAAATAAAACTAAGACAACCGCTATGTTGTGTCATATATATATATATATATATATATATATATATATATATATATATATATATATATATATATAAATATATATATAGGGGGAGTAATAATTAAATGGGCCAGTTAGTCTTCGTGAAGGTATGGGAATGGCACAACGGGAGCGTTGTCAAAAAGGATGAATATAGTTATTTCGCAACAGTTTTAGGAGGGGTCCTCCATTCATCAGGGGATCAGTTATACTGACATGAACTTCCAAACTTCGTATCTGCCGCGTCCCTCTCACCTTGAAAGATGTTTGCGAGAGTGAGGGGGAACTTCAAAAAGGAAAGAAAAAGACAAAAATGGGGGACAAAAAAAGACAAAAAAAAGAAAAGAAAGAAAGTAAAAAAGAGGAAGAACCAATGTCAACACCTCTTTTTTACTTTCCTTCTTTTCTTTCTTTTTCGTCTTTTTTTGTCCCCCTTTTTTTCTTTCCTTTTTTAGTTCCCTTTCACTCTCGCAAACATCTTTCAAGGCGAGAAGGACGCGGCAGCAACGAAGTTTGGAAGTTCATGTCAGTATAAGTCATGCCCTGATGAAGAAAGGACCCCTCCTGAAACTGTTGGGAAATAAATATATTTATCCTTGTTGACAACGCTCCTGTTGCGCCATATCCTATATATATATATATATATATATATATATATATATATATATATATATATATATATAATATTGAATCTGAATAACGAACGCTCTGCTGGCAATGAAGAAGACGAGGATGATCGGTGGCTGTAGTAGTAGCTCGCGGACGCCGCTCGCCATTAGCCAGACCTGCGTGATAAAGCACATTTTGCCAAGCTGCGTCTGAAACTTTCTCGACGTACAACACCTCTATTTTAAGTGGTGGAGGAGCCGGGGTTCCCATCAACCTGGAACTTCGTAATCGGACGCTACCCTCAGCGTTCACCATGACTGCTGCTGGCCATTCTCAAGCTGCCTTACGAACGACAGTCTACTGTACTGGCGTACCTTGGCAACGCGACCCACGAATTTGCAGCAACGACGAACAAGACGTCGAGGACTGGCTCGTCGAGAACGAAATCATAAGTGCTTCGAACAAGTGGAACGCCTGCGACCTGCTCACAAACGTGCGCTTTTACCTCGCTGATGTGGCCAGCTTCTGGTTCATGAACCACGAAGGCGAAATCACCAACTGGTCCGCCTTCAAGACCACCATCGCCGCGGTCTTCGGTCGTCCCGTCGTGCGCCGGCTTCGCGCGGAACAGCGTCTCCGTAGTCGAGTCCAGCGCAGAGACGAGACCTTTACAAGTTACATTGAAGATGTCTTGTCTCTTTGCAAGCGCGTCGATGAATCTCTAACCGAACGCGACAAAATCAAGCACATCATCAAAGGAGTTGACGACGATACCTTCCAGATGCTTGTTGCTAGGAATCCACAGACCGTCACCGATGTTGTCCAGCTCTGTCAGGAGTTCGACGAGTTGCGTAAGCAGCGTGTCTCGACGCGCAGGGCCGCTGAAGATACGGCTGAAGTTTCCGCCCTCGTGCACGACGTCGCTACTGATCACACCGTCTTACTGCCGCACATCAAACAATTCATTCGTGAAGAAGTTGCGAGTCAGCTTTCTCTTGTGGCCGAAGCATCCGCGCCAGTGACCTCGTTAGACCCACGTTTACCCCAGGTCATTGAGACACAAGTCACGCAGGCACTGCCTCCATCGCCACCCGTCCCTACGCCGCTGACCTACGCTGCCGTCGTTGCTAGACCCCCAGCCCCACATGTCTCTGGCGCATACCGGGGCACCGGGTCCTGCTACCCTACGACGCTGCCTACATACACGGCACCCCATCCCGTTTCGCCACCTGTACCTTCTGTCATTAACCCATGGCGCACCTTGGATAATCAACCCATCTGTTTCGCATGCGGTTTCGTGGGACATATAGCAGGGTACTGTTGCCGTCGCAACTTCCAGCCTCCAGACCATGGGAATTCTGCAAATTACCAAGCTGCCCAGAATCCCCAGCGACCATCTTCTCCTATAACCGACTCATTGTCCCCACGACGCCCTGTCGATTCTCGCCAGTCATTACCACCCCGTCGCCGATCTGTCTCCCCGATGCTTCGGCGCACGAGCCCCGCTCGATAGGAAAACTGACAGCCGCAGTTCCGGAGGCAAGAACTGCGTCGTCATCGAACTTTCTAAGACCTCCTCTTTGTCCGACCAACGAAATTGATGTGCTAGTAAAAGGTGTTGCTGTACGTGCACTTGTCGACACAGGCGCCGTCGTTTCTGTAATTAGTGAAAAACTATGTCGCGATTTGAGAAAAGTTACAACGCCGCTTACGAATCTTGCTCTGCGTACAGCCGCCTCCCATTTCATCGCGCCGACAGCTCAGTCACAGCACGCGTTTTTATTCAAGATGTTTGGTACGCCGTCAACTTTGTTGTTTTCCCACGTTCATCTTACGACGTCATACTAGGATGGGATTTCCTTTCTACCTATCAGGCCCTCGTCGACTGCGCTCGTGCTGAACTCACGTTGAGGAATCCGTGGCTTGATATGGACCACCACAGTCCCTCGAAAGTGTTTGCTGCAGCCGACGTCCGCATCGCGCCGTTGTCCGCCGCCTTAGTGCCTGTGTTTTCTCCTGCTGCCACTAACTCGACGCTCTTGTTCCAACCAACTATAGCTAGTGTGCAACACCAAACCATCGTCCTCCCGTTTGCCGTCATCAAAGTTTCCAATGGTTCGGCGGAACTTTATGCGTGAAACGTTTCTGCTTGCCCACACATCCTGCTACGCGGCAAGTGTCTGGGGAGCCTCGAGACTTTAAATCGTATTTTCGAAGACCCGATCTATCCAGACAAGCCATTTTTAACGACTTGTGCCATTACACCCGCAACTGACGCTAATGAACCTATGGATGTATTCCATTGATTGCAACCTCACGCCTTGGCAGCAGGAACAGCTGATCAAGCTCCTAAAGTGTTTTCGGGCCTCGTTTGACCACAATCAGCTTTCCTTAGGTCGAGCGTCATCTGTTGTTCATCGTATAGATACCGATCAAGAGACGCCATTACGGCAGCGTCCATATCGTGTGTCAACTACTGAACGCCGTGCCATCAATGAACAGGTTGACGACATGCTGACACGTGGCATACATGAACCGCCAAGCAGTCGCTTGGCCTCTCCAGTTGTGTTGGTGAAGAAGAAGGACGAATCCATCAGGTTTTGCATGGACTACCGACGTCTCAACCGAATCACGCGCAAGGATGTCTATCCGCTGCCACGCATTGACGATGCCTTGGACTGCCTACAGGGAGCCGAATTTTTCTCTTCTTTAGATCTGTGCTCTGGATACTGGCGGGTACCCATGGCAGACGCCGATCGCGAGAAAACAGCTTTCATCACGACCAACGGGCTTTACGAATTCACAGTCATTCCCTTGGGCCTCTGCGACGCGCCAGCTACTTTCAAGCGAATGATGGACTTTATCCTTCGAGGCCTCAAATGGAACGTTTGCTTTTGTTATTTAGGTGACATAGTCGTCTTTTCAACTGATTTCGCAACCCATTTAACCCGCCTCGAGAAAGTCCTCGCGTGTATTTCTGCCGCGGGGCTGCAAATGAATCTGAAGAAGTGCCATTTCGCCGCTCGAAAGCTTACGATAATTGGCCACGTGGTTTCAAAAGACGGCATTCATCCTGACCCTGCCAAACTTACAGCCGTTTCTGCGTTTCCCAAACCGACCACACTGAAAGAGCTCCGAAGCTTCATAGGCCTGTGTTCTTACTACAGGCGCTTCGTTCGCAAATTCGCGACGATCATCGCTCCTTTGACCAAGCTCCTTGACGGCTCTAGAGACCTTTCAGCCTGGTCTGCCACCTGTGACGAATTTTTCAATGAACTGCGCCGCCTCCTCACGTCGCGGCTTATTCTGCGACACTACGACCCATCGGCACCCACAGAGATCCACACCGACGCTAGTGGTGTCGGGCTAGGCGCTATTCTTGCACAGAAGAAAGGCGGCTTCCAAGAGTACGTGGTTGCCTACGCAAGCCGATCTCTTATCAAAGCTGAAATCAACTATTCCGTTACTGAAAAGGAATGCCTGGCCATTATTTGGGCGATAGAGAAATTTCGACCTTACTTGTACGGATGCCCTTTTGACGTCGTGACTGACCACCACGCCCTCTGCTGGTTGTTGTCACTGAAGAATCTAAGCGGTCACCTCGCCCGATGGGCATTACGCCTCCAAGAATATAATATTCGCGTGGTCTATCGCTCCGGCCGGAAACATTCGGATGCAGACGCCCTATCCTGTTCGCCCCTACCCCCTGACCTGGACTGCTGCGAATGTCTAACCTGTGATGCCACTGCCGTCACCATCGCCGACATGCCATCTGAGCAACGCAGGGACCCGTGGGTTGCTCCGATTCTAGGCATCCTGGCTGGGCGGACGGCTTCCCCTCCGTCTCGCACGTTGCGTCGGCAAGTCGAGCACTTCGCCACTCGCGACGACGTGCTGTACCGACGCAACTACGCACCCGGTGGACGTCAGTGGCTACTCGTGATTCCACGTCATCTGCGATGCGAAATTTGTTCCACGTTTCATGACGACCCCCAATGTGGACACGCAGGTTTCCTGAAGACTTATTCTCGCATAAGTCTTCGATATTACTGGCGTGGCATGTACCGTTTTATACGACAATACGTTCGGGCCTGCTCGACATGCCAGAGACGAAAAACTCCCCCTTATCACGCCAGCGGTACCTTGTTACCCTTACCATGCCCATCCCGACCATTCGACCGCGTCGGCATTGATATCTATGGTCCCCTTCCCAACACTGCTGACGGTAACCGCTGGATCATAGTTGCCGTCGACCATCTCACGCGGTATGCCGAAACTTCATTCCTTCCCTCGTCTACAGCAAAAGACGTTGCGACTTTCGTACTTCACAACATCGTATTACGTCATGGAGCCCCTCGGGAGTTACTGAGCGATCGTGGTCACGTATTCTTGTCAGACGTCATCACAGCATTGCTGCGGTAGTGCCACGTCGTTCACCGCACTACAAGCGCCTATCATCCCCAGACCAATGGAATGACACAGCGCTTCAACCGCACCTTTGGTGACATGCTATCTATGTATATCTCGTCAGACCACTCCAATTGGGACCGAGTGCGCCCGTTTATCACGTTCGCCTATAATACCGCCATTCAAAGCACTACTGGGTTCTCTCCTTTTTTCCTCCTTTACGGACGCGAACCTCCTTACACTATGGACACCGTTCTTTCGTACAAACCTGACTCCTCAGAGTCCACGACTTTGTCTCAAGCCGCTACATACGCTGAAGAATGCCGCCAGCTGCCAAGATCATTCACAACCCAAGACCAAGGACGCCATAGCACCACCATGACGCATCAAATAACACTACTTCCTACGATCCAGGTTCACTCGTCTGGCTGCTTGTCCCTTCTGCTACACCTGGCCTTTCTACAAAGTTGGTCCCCAAGTATCATGGCCCATATCGTGTGCTACAAAAAATGTCACAAGTGAATTACCTCATTGAGCCACTGGAACCATCTTCTGACCTACGTCGTCGTGGCCAGGATATTGTCCACGTCTCGAGACTTAAGCCCTGCTACGACCCTCCCGTGTCTACTTGTTCATAGGTCGCCAGGATGGCTCCTTATTTCGCGGGGAGTAATTGTAATGAATTAATGAATCTGAATAACGGACGCTCTGCTGGCAATGAAGAAGACGAGGATGATCAGTGGCTGTAGTAGTAGCTCGCGCACGCCGCTCGAAATTAGCCAGACCTGCCTGATAAAGCACGTTTTGCCAAGCTGCGTCTGAAGCTTTCTCGACGTACAACACCTCTATTTTATTATATATATATATTTATATATATATATATTGTGTGTGTGTGTTAACTGTAAACTACTAACTACTTCTGTTAGGGCATATTTTACTTCCGTTTGTTGACTATTTCTACGATGGAGGGATCAACGTACCATGTTTTTTAAGCAATACTAATGTCAAGGAATGCGAAGTTGTAACTGTACTTTGAAGCTCCACTACACTACCCATAGCTTATAATGTAGGTCACTCAGCTTTATATCTGAATAGTCATGCGTGAAGAAAATTGAAATATATTTTAATATTGTCCCATTTAATTGCAGCAGAAACGGCGAGCAAGCCCAAGATAGGTAAGTTTTTGAAATATTACGTACCATTCATTTGTGCTGTTTGAAGCTGTAGTGCTGAAGTGGATTTGAATAAATTGCGGACCTTTATTTTATGCCAGGAAAAACATATATGCGAAAAACAGTGGAAGCATGTACGGTAAAACATAGATAACATGCAGCAAAAACCAATTAGTGTGAAAGAGTGAAGGGAAGTTTTAGGAGAGTAAATCCGATGAGTAATTATACAAGCTTGGAAAACGCTTTCTTTTGCCAACACGGGTCGGTGATTCCGCTTTAGAGTTTCATCAATAATATATCAACGTTGTGGTTGCTGCGTTGAGAAAATATTTTGACGCTAAAAATTAAAAGCACACATTGGAAAACTTGCAGGCTGCAAAGTGCACCACGTAACAATGTAGAGGAGAAATGTTTACTTGAACCTCTGCATAGTGATAATAGTCTCGCATCTAAACTAAGCGACATTGTTGGGTACATATTCAAAAGAAATTCGCCTGTGCTACTATTGCTGAAAAATATTTACTCCGTTATTTTATTCGCGCTTGAATGATAGTATGCTTGTATAGGGTACTATGTGTGAGAAGAATTTAAACAAATTGTGAGTCTCAGAAAAGAAAATAATCCGTGTATTCGAAGATTACCTGGCAACTCAAGGGAGATGTCCAGCAGTCAGCTACTTATAAAACATTCTATGCTCAAAGCAAGGCTGTCGCATGAGTGCAGCCTATTACCTGAAGTTTATAAAAACAAGCTTCAATTTACGACAGCACACGAAGACGCTCTCAAATACTCGCTCTGCAGACAAATAATTCAGGTTGCTGCTGCCAAGATTAGGTACGGTATAACCCTAATTGCATATCTCGCACCATCGCTTCTGAACCATTCAGGTCAACAATTACTTTTAGGCTCTCAATAAAACAAGTTTGATATCACACTAAGAATATACTCGGGAATTGATCAAAGTCAATAAGATAAATCCACTGAATTCGAAGCCAGGTGCCACCTAAGTTACTTTGTCTTAAAATTATTCACAAAACCAGTGTGTATACAAAAGTATGTACGCATATAGGTACAGATTCATGTATTTGAGCAGAGTGACTTGTTGGGCGATTTGGTTCATTTTTAACGTAGCTTATGGCACAAAAAAAAACACGAGAGAAGGACTTTCGTGTTTTTTTTTCCGCCATAAGCTACGTTATTATTGTATGTAGTGTAGGGAAAAAAATGAAGATAGTCTAGACCATTAGTTGCTCTGCGCGAGATCCTCGTTCAAGTCGGACCGGCACTACTCTGACTGTAAAGTTGTTGCTTCTCCCTGGATAAATCATCACACGTCGTTTGTTGTAAGCAGCTTCCATCACTAACCTCAACCTGGAACTTCGCAACTAAACGCTGTCACCAACTTCATTCGCCGCAAGGGCCGACGTTGCCAACAACCAATCTGGCACCACCGGTGCTACTACCTGCGGCGGCCACAGCGGCGCCGTCCAGCAGTACATGGCACTCCATTCTTCAGCGGTACCAGTGAGGCTGACATTAAAGTTTGGCTTTTCATCTATGAGGCCGTCAGTGAAATTAACAACTGCGTGACCCGAGAAAACTACGCGTCACCACCTTTGAAATTGTGGACGTCGTGAACATCTGGTTTCAAAACTATAAGCGTCATCTTCCTACCTGGTCCAGCTGCAAGACAGCAATTGCAGGAGTTTTCGACAACCTTACATTGAAATAAGGTTTGCACGGAACAACGCCTATGCCAGTAGGCGTAACAGCTACGAGTTACATATTTGCTCCACTGTCAACGCCTCTATCAGCAAAGAAGAAAAGTTCAAGCATATATCCTCAGAGACATCGAAGACGAGCCATTTCACAACCTTCTTGTGCGGAGACCTGCTTCTCTCGTGGCCGTCATTATTTCTCGCCACAGCTTCAACGAGATGCGTTGAAAAAATGTACTTGCCCACAGCACTGTTACTACTACCCAGTCACTTTCAAGCCTCACGATTGTCTCCAAGTCGTTACCCGCTACAACGCTGTGTACCGAAGGCGAAGACTTCATTCGGCAGAGGGTGGTGCGCCAACTGTCTATGCTACCTCTCACCGATAAATTCGTATAACCCGAAGCTTCTCTTATTTCGCTGCTCTCATGAGGAGGGATATTTGCGATCAACCAGCCGAGTCGGCACCTTTGGTCCAGCCGTGCCCGTCTGGGGCTGCACTTTTGATCTATGCCTCAATAACAGCGCAACCTCCACCCCCGACATTTGTCCTTCCTGTCCCGATGCGCCCACTAACAGCCCAGCCTTTTGCGTTGCCACCAATGCCATTTCGAGGCCAGTATGTTGAGAGTCCCGGCGTACACGTGACAAACGGCCAATTTGCTTTGCTTGTGGTTTCGACAGACTTGTGGCCCGATTTTGCAACCGTCGCGTGCCATTGCCGTCTGCTCATCAATCTGCCGCAACGCCTTGCAACGGCGGCTACCTACATTAAGATGCTCACCTTATCATGCAGCCCAGCACATCCTTTTCGCCACCTCCATGACTATATCTCGGCGACCACCACTCCCCTTCATGCCGATGTCACTCCTCTTCACCCTTACTAGATTTTGTGTACATGCTACTTTCAGGTAGCGGAGTTGTGCCACTGTTTTGTGACCGCTATCACGTGATCATTGGATATCATTTGTACTACGGAGAAGCCAACACTACGCAAATGACGCTGATAACGATTCCACGCTTCGCATATTCTGGGCACATAAAGCGTGATTGACATCGGCAGTTGTTATTGTCACCGCATTTTTTCGGTACTGTAGCCATGTCGGCTGTTGGTCACTAGAAATGTGGTAGTCAGTGCATTTTGTGTCGAATTGTACTACATACCGCTCATAAAGTTAGACACTGGTGCAGCGGATGTTGCTATAGGAAGATTAGGGTTCTGTAAAAAAGGAATAAACGCTTTTATTCTTTTTATCTATCCACGGCACTGCAAAACTTGATCTAGTTGTGTTACCCGCAGAAGCAGTGAATTCGTTATACTTGCAGCGTTGGTCAGAGTGTGTCGCCTGCACACGTCCAAATTGGTCTGACGCGTAAAACGCTAAAAAATAAATAAATACCCTAGAACTAGTCAAATAGGCAACGTGTTGCAGCTGGCCTGTATATTTATAGCAGCTTTCAAACCTTAAGTGATAGGAATGTTGGGCGTGACAGGGCCATTGAGCAGCGATTCACATCAGCTGTAGTGAGCCGCAATTGCTATACGAGCGTAATACGAGAGCGGCGCGTCACACGGGCGTTACACAGCCACTCTCGATTGCTATCTAGCTCTATTCAGTTGAAGCTTACAAAACTATAGCTAGTATCCTCCCCAGTTCATGAATGCGTCGAACACGAGTATAAACTTTTACCTTTAACTTGAGGAGGAGGAGGAGAAGGAAGGGAAGAAATAAAAGGCAGGGAGGTCAACCAGACGCACGTTCGGTTTGCTACCCTGCACTGGGAGAAGAGGTGAGGAGATTAAAGGAGAAGAGAGAGAGAAGTGAAGGGCAACGTGTGTGTAGATGTGACCTTGTTCATTGCACGCTTATAGGCGGTCGCGTAGTGCGGTCGTCTTTAGAAAACTTAGTAGTGCTCGCGTCGCGTTTCTGGCCTGCGACGCGTACAGTCATGAACCAAGGATCTTCTTTTCGGAGAACGGTCTACTGTCTAGTGTCTCTAACGTTTCGCGTAGCAAGTTGCGTTCGCTCGAAAAACGTTCACAGGAACACAATAGATGTTCTATTGTCTCGTCAGTGTCACACGATTCACATCGGGAGCTATCCGCCATTCCTACGAGAAAGAAGTACGCCTTTGTAAAAGCACTTCCTAACCACAGGTGGCACAGTAAAGTTGCATCCTGGCGGGAGAGGTCCGATAGAACTTGAAGCTTTAACTGGCTCAACCATTATAAAATGGGCTAGAACAGTTTCACATCTGTAAATGGAAAGAACAGGAAAAAAAGACGAAGCTATTGTGCCAACAACTATAAATATATAGTTCACTGGTTAAGCGAGCCGACGCACTTAGTTTTATTATTTCCTACCAAGAACGTATTCATGAAATGAAGGCTCCTAAGCGTGACCGGAGCAACTGAGGTTTGCTCGTACCTTCATAAATATAGAAATAAATAACTGTGAAGCGCAAGGGCTGCTGCTACGCAGGTGGTGCGTGGCTTCTCTGCAAAACATTTGAACCCAAGATGGCATACCTTAGTGCAACTCGACTACCTGAAGGTAGCATATACAGTAACTATAACCCTTATGTCGTCGGCGATTCCCTAGCGAGGGAAAATAGCTGCTGCAGTCAACGTGTATCGCAAAATATAAATTGTACCGGTGCACATTGGCGCTAGCTCTGTGCCAGGGAGAGAACAGACGACGAAGTTCGTGTGTCGCGCTCTCGGCCTCCTGTTTTTCTGTGCTGCAGCTGGCTTGCTTGTCCATGCGAGTTTCTTGCTGAAACTCCTCCGAAGAACATGCCTGTTACATTTGGTGGAGCTGCAGGGTAACGATCGCAGTGCCTTTCAACAATTGTCTTATAAATTCTGTGACTGCTACTCAGTGCGCGGTGTGCGTCCCCAAAGCAGGGGTGTATATAGCTAGGAACAAAAGTTTCGTGCTACGTAAAGACACACACATAAGTAGATACAAGGACACAAGACGATGCATAGAAAACAATTGTCTTATAAGTTCTGTGACTGCTAACCAGTACGTGGTGTGCGGCTCCAAAGCAGAGTTATATATAGCTGGGAATAGAGGTTTTGAGCTACGTAATGACACACACATAAGTAGATAGAAGGACACATGACGATGACGATATGACACATGAGGATATGTCTTGCTAGGGGCATATCGTTTAACTATATAACTGTATGTAAGACTAAAGCAGTTAACTTCAGGTAGGAGTTAATATAGACGAAAAACTCTGCTATGAGACTGACTTTTAAGGACACTTACGAGCATTGTCTTATTTACAGTTCGTGTTTTACCGAATATATCTCCTTAGCCACCATAAATACGGGTATTAGAAGTCGACTTCAGTGAGAATATATCTGGAACTTCAAATACTACTATATTCGAATTTTTAGACCCGTTTGTTTTTCGTGAGGCAGATATCGGCTTCATCTAGTCAATGCATGCGTAGACGTGCATGAACCACCGTGAACTGTAATTTGAAGCCGAGCCTGGTCATGGCGATAAAAAAAAATGGAAGCATATCCATGGGGTGAAAGATGGAGAGTGGGGTGAAACATCCGTCCGTCCATTCGTTCTTGCTTCCGTTCGTCCATGCGTCTGTCTGTGTGACCGTCCACGCGTCCATCCGCCCGTCCATGCATTCGTCTGTTCGTGCTTCCACACGTCCATCCATGCGTCTGCCCCTGCGTCCGTCCATGCGTACATTCACCCGTGCAGCCATGCGTGCGTCCATCCATGCATCTGTCTGTGTTGCCGATCATCCATCGTGTCAACAATCCAAGTACCACCATCTCACATCTTTTCATCATATATTCCGCATATAGAAGCACCGTCATCCAGTGGACATTCCGAGGAAGAAACGAGAGGTGGCACACGCACACTTTCTTATGGCTTGCGCTTCGGGTCTACTTCCCCTCTTTAACCACCTCGAGTTCATGGTACATACTAGTTCACTGTTTTCATGGCACTGTGGCCCAACGCTCGCTAAACCTTTCTAAAACCAAAGAGGTTACGCTCAGCGAGTACAACGTAGCAACTTTTTCCTGTCAGATAGTGCTCAATGTACATGCCGATGGCTGATAATCGTGACTGAGAGACAGGAGAATTCGGCTTTTAGTTAACGCGCACGCTGCGAATTTTTATTGCTCGGCGACGCACAGGAAAAATCTCCCACCGGCACCACATTGCAGGTCAAAGCGTAAGACATATTACGTATTACGACGAGGGACGAACGGCTGCAGCTTTAAGGAGCTTCGCCCCTAAAAGTCACGCGCGAAATGATAGATGCGTGAGGTGCGGACATTGCTTAAGCAACCTCGAGGGCTTCAAAAACCTTACGTAATTTACTTGCAGTGACAATCGTTCAACCGAATTATTCCTCTCGAACTCTTTAGCGTTGATCTTGTGTCTATCCGCGCTCCTTTTTCGGCTTCTGCAATGTCAGTTAAGCTCGTTGACTCAGCATGTGCGATCATGCCCCTCAGTCATATTCCGTTTTTGTGTTACTTTGTGTTTGTGTCTTCATTCAGCCTACATGCCTGCGCACAACGAGCAGGCATATTCCCAATCAGTAGTGGTTTAGTTTCAGCATTATTACTTTAATTTCAAGCTAGTTTTACCTGTGTCATTCCAATTTTATAGTTTAGTGTCATATTTAGCATCTGAGTCTTCATTCATTCGTGCAGAAAGTGGAGCAGTGAATGGTGATGGTTCGAAGATGCAATGATTGAGGTCGAAAGGTCACCAAGTCGGTGGCCTAAATACTCGAGAAGGAGTGTAATTAGCCGAGATTTATTACTGCTCTTTGATATTACAGATGAAGTGCCAGCAGCTAAGGAAGTCAATATTGGGGGCATAGGTAAGCTGTTATTTTGTGCGAAGCAACGACACTAAATTCACTTCCTTAACATTTACGACAACCTGAAACTTTGCTATTTGAACTTGCAGATGAAGCGCCAGTGGCGAAGGAAGCGAAAGCCACTGGCATCGGTAAGTTGATAGTTGTGTATGGAATCGGCGTTGAATTCATTTGCCCAGCACATATGACAACTTGGCAGCGTTTGGTTATGAAAGTGATCATGTGCAGCCGTTATTTTACAATCCCTTCAACAAACTGTAATGTTTTTGCGTTACGGTATGTCACACAAGATGAAATGTGAGGCCAAATTATGGTGTTTGAGTGGAAGTTTCGAAAACTGTTTTGCGTAGTGAAGAGCACGAAAGTTTTCATTTAGAACAATCAGTTTGGAATAACCTCTTGTAAGTTTGGTATTCGTTTTAAGAAAAAAAAGGCCGAATTGGTTGATGTGGCCGATTAAGGGTATCATTGTAAATGTCCCGGGTGATTGATGTACAGCACTTAATTACTGTATCGCTTCAAAATTTTCATAACAGTGTGCCATTACAAGCAGCTACTGAGAAACGTGTATTGAAAGACGTGATAAAAGTTCGGGTATGCCTACACATAAAGGCTAATCACGCAAAGATGTTGACAGTGAAACTGCAGTTCATGTCGCTATTACCGAGACAATGCGGAAACGTCGATGCACTCAAGTTGCGTCTGCGAAAAGTACAGATAAAGAAGCACCGGAACTACTGATACTACGAACACTATACGCGCAACATTCGTAAAAAGAGGACATCAATTTATAAAGATCGCATATAAGTACGTGGCCTGCTGATGCAAAACAAGCATTTTCAGTCTTTCTCTGTCTTTCTTGCGTAGAAGCTATGTAGAATACTATTTATTTAGGGATAGGCATGCTCAGTTCACGGAGTCTGGTTCCGACCAAATCACGTTTGCCAAACGCCTTGGTGCCGTTAAAATGAAAATACGCTTTGGCTTCCAAACAACCATATGATAGAGAATGCACATTCTGGCCACTCCCAACGATGCATTATATTTCAATCAGGAATCACTCCCGTGAAAGTTTGCATGCAAAAATACTTCCTAGTACACAAAACTTAGTCGCCGAATGGAATACGCAGCTGATACTTTTTTCCCTAACCACAGTTCCTCCGGAACAGCCAGTCATCGCCGATGGCGGTAAGGCACAGAGCACTCATTTCATTATTGGTCACTGCGAGCAGGCTCCCACAATGAGTATGGCACTAAAATGCTTTATCTACCCACAGTGAGAGCACCTGCACCAACCATGGAGCCGGCAGGTAAGATTCATTGTCAGCGGGGGTATTTAATCAGGTTTACGTGCGACAAGAATATAAACAGTGAAGAATAACTATCACCTAAATACAAGCTCCTAATATGCAGTTTTATTTGACTATTCTGCAGAAAAGGCAACTCAGCGTCTAGTTTTCTCTTTGACACTGAAAGCTGGTCTATGAAGAAAAAAACAAACACGGGACACCAAAAAGCACAGGCGCATTGCGCATACAGTGATTCTAATTCGTCTAAGCCGTCCACAATGCCTATCTTGGGTATCTGAAATTATATGTGTGAGCAAGAATAATCAGAACATTACTGGTTGCCACTTCTAGAGAAAAGCAACAATTCAGAATGTTTGCTTTGTGAGTTAGTTTGTTAATTGGAACTCGTGTAACAGTGTGAAAAAGTGGATAGCGCGATGACAGAAATAGTGTGGGAAAGGTGCTGTTCACGCTGAGTGTTTGTTGTCATTTCCACATTTTCACCTGTTGCGTGAGTAGTATGTTTTCGCTACTGCTGATGAAGCGGTCCTATGAGATTGTCTTATTACAGCCCACGTCATAAATGTATAGCTCTCTCGAGTCTTAAGGTTGATTACTACAGATCGTTAGCATGTCAAGAGGAGCAAAATAATTATTTCATTGCTAAAGATAAAAATGCGAATGAACGCATCAAGACCAATTTAAAGCTGGAAAAGATCATATATTCACTAATTAACAAACTTGCCTTCCGTGTTATATATAATCAAGTTCACGTAAAGCATAATGCCGTGAAAGGAGAAATCCAAAAATGTGAAATATAAGCAGGAAAGAACATCATTATCATACTAGGAATTAAGCTTTTGCACACAGGTATTAACGTGTTAATACCGTGTTAATGCACAGGTATTAACGTGTGTCGTAATACCTGTGTTGCACACAGATATTACAACACACACACACACGCGCGCGCGCGCGCGCGCGCTTGTGTGTGTGTGTGTGTGTGTGTGTTTGTGTATGTGTGTGTGTTTGTGAGAAAGAGAGAGACGTGAAAAAATGTGTCTCAACTACAGCAGAGTGCCGTTCTCGCAGAGAGAAGTGGCCATGCTACACAATCACTGCTTTGATGATAATATGTGGGGTTTAACGTCCCAAAACCACGATATGATTTTGAGGCACGCCGTAGTGGAGGGCTCCGGAAATTTAGACCACCTGGGGTTCTTAAACGTGCACCCAAATCTGAGCACATGGGCTTACAACGATTCCGCCTTCATCGGAAATGCAACCTCTGCAGCCGGGATTCGATCCCGCGACCTGCGGGTCAGCAGCCGAGTACTTTAGCCACTAGACCATTGCGGCGGGCCAAAGTGCAATAGTAATGTAAGAAAGTGCAAATATTAAACTACGATACAGCGATAATAACAACAACAAAATTTACTTTTGGATCGCTAACGCTCATTAAACAGCTTGAGCCATGCGACATGGACGACTTCCGGTCGTCGGTGCCGTTGAGAGTTCGTAAAGCCGTTAGGTACAACCTCGTATTCGAGTGGGCCGAGACGTCGTACTATCCTGTAGGGTACGAAGTACCATCGGCGAAATTTTTTACTGAGTACACGTCGGCGTATTGGCGTCCATACCCAGACACGTTGACCTGGTTGGTATTCCACGAAGCGTTGCCGAAGATTGTAACAGCGATGGTCCATCATCTGCTGATTCGTGATGTGCAGGCGGGCGAGTTGAGTAGCTTCTTCAGCGCGCTGAAGATAGAGGGTGACGTCAAGGTTTTCTTCATCAGCGATGTTGGGCAGCACTGCGCCGGGCGTCGTTACCGGTTTCCTTCCGTAGAGCAACTTGTACGGTTGCATCTTCGTCGTCTACTGTACGGCCGGGTTGTATGCGAAAGTCACATACGGAAGAATGGCGTCCCACGTCTTGTGTTCGACGTCGCCGTACATGGCCAGCATACCCGCAATTGTCTTGTTTAGCGGCTTGGTGAGACTGTTTGTCTATGGGTGGTAGGCGGTGGTGCAGCGGTGGCTTGCCTGGCTATGTCTCCAGATCGCTTAAGCATTGAGCAGTAAAGGCCGTATCTATATCAGTGATGACAACGTCTGGGGTGCCATGGCGAAAGACGATGTTCTCAGCAAAGAACTTGGCTACCTCTTCGGTGCTACTATTCAGTACACCCTTTGTTTCAGCGTTGTGGATGAGGTGGTCAGCAGGTATCGATTTGTTTTCTGAATTCGACGTTAAAAACGGCCCCAGTATATAGGTCCATCCCGATTTGTTGGAATGGTAAGCGAAATGAAGAAAGCCGGCTGGCCTTGTCTGCTGTTTTTTTTTTGCGTCGCTGACAGTCTCGGCATATTCTCACGTAACGAGCGACGTCGGCGCTAAGGCGTGGTCAATAGTACCTTTCTTGTAGCCTCACGAGAGCGTGCGGAAAACACCAAGGTGTCCTGCCATTGGATCATTGTGGAGGGCCTAGAGGAGTTTGGTCGAGGAGCTGAAGTCACCACAAGAAGGTAGTTGGCTCGAAGCGGCGAGAACTTTTTCTTTTGGAGAAGGCCGTTTCGCAGCGAATACGACGCAAGTGCCGCTTTGAATACCTGCGGAACAACGAAAGTACTGCCCTCGAGATATATGATTAGCCTCCTAAGTTCCGGGTAAGCCCACTGGCGTTCAGCGAAGTCGTCCGCCATCATCATTCCCAAGGAGGAGTTGTAATTCAGGTCTTCCGGTAGTTGTGGGTCGACGGGCGCTCGCGACAGGCAGTCGGCGTCGGAGTGGTTTCTCCTGGACTTGTCGATGACGGTAGTGTCGAATTCTTGTAGCCTCAGGCTCCATCGGGTGAGGCCACCTGAAGGGTCCTTCAAGTTAACTGGCCAATACAAGGTGTGGTGGTCACTCACAACTTTGAAGGGCTTGCCATATAGGTAAGGTCGAAACTTTGACGTCGCCCACATGATGGCAATGTACTCCTTTTCTGTTGTGGAATAATTGCTTTCTGCCTTAAATAGAAACCGGCTAGCATAACTAATAACCCTTTCCATTCCGTCAGTTTTCGGCACAAGAACGGCACCAAGTCCTACGCTGCTTGCGTCAGTGTGCACTTCTGTTTTGGCGTTTTCGTCAAACTGCACGACTAACGGAGGCATCTGTAAGCGTCGTTTTAATATGTGTATCGAGCCCCAAATGCTGATGATCAGTACATGCAGAAGTTATATGATAACATCTTGAAGTGTAAAGGAAAAAACCTAATATTTACTGGTGATTTTAATCTCCCGCAAATACATTGGTATCATTGGAGATATGGACATAGGCCGTCCTGTGACTTACTCATTGATATTAAGCTAAGTATGAATCTCCATCAAGTTGTACATGTACCTACCCGTAGTGGCAATATTCTCGACTTGTTATTTGTTAGTGACGTTTTCAGCGAAGGATTTGTTGAGATTGAGAATGGCATTTCTGATCATCAGTTGTTTTCATTCACGGTTTCAATGAGTGTGAGTAATGTGCGGTTACCCTGTGAAAAAACAGAAGTTAGAGATTATCATAAAGCGGATGATGAATCTATTATTGATTATTTAGAATAACACCTAAATATTGTTGACAGCGGTGTAGAGCTTTCTTGGCAAGTGTTTACGGGCACCATTACTCATTGTATTGACAAGTTCATTCCTTTGAAGAGCGTTAAGAAAGACTTGTTCGACCCTTGGTTAAGCAGAGACATTATCCAAACTAGGCGCAGACTCAAGAGAATGAAGAAGACGCATAAATCCAAAAGTCCAATGGTCATAGATATAAAAAATAATTTTCTGGCTAAAGTGGAAAAGGCGCGAGATAGATTATTCAATCATAGCGTTCCTGATTTTATTACAAACTCTCCCCAAAAGTTTTGACGCTACCTAAGGCAGTCAAAAAAGCCGCACAAAAAGTAAACATTAATGGTGAAATTATAAGAAACCCCACAAAAAATTGCAGAACACTTCAATGAATAATTCTGGAGTGTGTTTTCTTAGACTGTTATGAACTAAGCAATGCAAGACCTGTAGTGCACGAAATTACAATTTCTCGAGAAGGTGTTTTGAAAATGCTTCTTAAACTTGATGTACGGAAATCTGTAGGCTCTGACGGGATATATAATGTTTTTTTATGATGTTACGTGGAATAGATCTGTGTCTTTTTAATAGAGTTTTTCAAGTTATGTTCACGCTTAGAGAATATTCCATCCTACTGGCGCAAAGCCAGAGTTGTCCCAATTCATAAAAAAGGAGACTATCTTGCAGTTTTTAATTATCGACCAGTTTCTATTACAAGTACTTGTAGTAAATTTTAGAACACATTGTAGCAGGTTTTATTCTCCAGTATTTGAGTGATCACAAGGTCCTCTCCTACAACAGCATGGATTTCGAAAGGGGATATCGACTACAACTCAGCTTGTGTCAGTTCTTCATGATATCTCTGAGGTACTTGACTCGTCCGGACAAGTTGACATGCTATTTTTCCATTTTAGTAAAGCCTTCGATAGAGTGCCTCACGGAAAATTAATCCACAAGCTCGAGTGCATTGGTCTTCCTTCAAACAATATATCATGGACCCAGGCATACCTACGGCACAGGCAACAGTTCGTAGAAATTAAGCAATGCTCGCCCGTTGCGCGCCATGTAACCTCGGGCTTGCCGGAATGCAGCGTACTGGGACCGCTCCTGTTCCTGATCTCTGTAAATGATATCTCGGAAAAACTCCCTTGTGACGTGCATGTATATTTATTTGCGGATGACTGTGTCAAATTTAAAGAAATTACGTCGCAGAATGATCGCCAAAGCTTGCGGCAATCAGTCACAGCTATTTCAGAGTGGTGTAGACTTTGGGGAATGGAAGTAAATTTACAAAAACAGTTTTGATGCGAGTAACAAAAAAAAGAACGTAGCATATATTCTTATCTTCTGAAGGGCACCATAATAACCGAATTTGACCAGTATAAATACTTAGGCGATACGTTTAATAACAAACTTACTTGGTCAGATCATATATCTCTTACATGCTCTTCAGCCTTGCGCAAATTGTGGTTTTCGAAAAGAAATCTTAGCAAAGCTCCGGCGAGTACAAAACTTTTGCCATACAACGCAATTGTGCGCTCAAAATTTGAATATGCAGCGGTTGTATGGGATCGTCACACCAACAAAGACATCATGAACTTGGAGCGTGTGCAGAGGAAGGCTGTTAGATTTATATTTGGAAAATACAAAAGAGAACATTCCCCTTCACTTGTAATGCTTACTAATAAAATAGGTTCACTAGAACATCGCCGTAAACTTAGTCGCCTACAGTTCCTGCACAACATAATAAATGGGAAAATTGCCCTTCAGAAGCCTCATTTGTGGTGCCCCTAAACACACGGTCGACTAAAATCAGACACAGCTTTTTTCTCACGTCAATATTCGCCAAAACCAAATTTCACATGAACAGTTTTCTTCCGCGCAACATGAAAGAATAGAACTGTTTACTTGTTCACGTCATAGAATGGGGAACTTTTACAAAAGCATTGGAATACCACTTCTTTCAATATTTAGCGTTTAAACACTTCTTGCAATTGTGTCGTGAATCATATGCGTCTTGCACTGTACGTTTTTCTTCTTGCAGTGTTAGTCTTTTTGCGAATGCCTTGTCATTGTATTATTGTATTTGCCCCTCCTGCATGGGCCAGCATATTGGCCTGCAGTATCAATAAATAAATAAATAAATAAATAAATAAATAAATAAATAAATAAATAAATAATAAATAAATAAATGAATAAATAGATAAATTTCTTGGAATGCTTCCTCCTGAGGGTTTCCCACTTGAACTTGACGTCAGCCCTCGTAGGGTTAGTAAGCGGCTCTGCGATGCGCGCAAAGTTGTTGACTAAGAGCCTGTAATAGGCGCACAGGCCGAGAAATCAACACACAGCCTTCTTGTCGGCGGGCGGCGGAAGTGCAGCGACGGCGGCTGTCTTCTGCGGATCAGGTCTGGCTCCAGACTTGCTTATCACGTGGTCCAAGAACAAGAGTTCCTCGTACGTAAAGCGGCACTTTTCTGGCTTCAGGGTGCGTTCAGAAGTCTTGATGGCTTGAAGTGCAGCTTCAAAGCACCGAAGATGCTCGTCGAAGCTTGAGGAAAACACGATGACGTCGTCACAGTAAACGAGACAAGTCTGCCACTTCAATTTTGCCCGCACTGTGTTCATAACGAGTTGAAAAGTCGCAGGTGCCTAGTAAAGATTGAAGGGCATGACTTTGAACTTGAAAAGACCGTCTGGTGTTATAAACGCAGTTTTTTCTCGCTCTCCCTCGTTTACTTCGATCTGTCAGTAGCCTGTCTTGAGGTCAATCGATGAAAAGTATTTGGCGTTGTAGAGTTGATCAAGGGGCCGTCTATTCAAGGGAGAGGGTATACGTTCTTCTTCGCTATCTTGTAAGTCGGCAATAGTCAATGCAGAAGCGCAGTATTCCATTCTTTTTCTTCACTAGCACCACCGGTGACGCCCTTGGACTCTTTGAAGGCTGGTTAATGTCATCGCGGAGCAATTTGTCGACTTGTTTCTTTATGTCCTCGCGCTCTCGGGTCGAAACTCCATACGGACTCTGACGGAGTTGCCTGGCATTTTATTTTATTATGATTAAAAGTTTCGCGACAGGTGTCTGTCGAATTCTAGATGATGACAAAAAGCAGTTCTTGTATTTCAAGAGCAGGTTCTCGAGCTGCTCTTGTTTATGCGCCGGAAGGCTCGCATTAAGATCGAAAACTGCTTGACAGGTTTCAGTCGTCCGAGTATAATCAAAGGAATCGTTGAGGGCGAAAGCTTTGCTGGCTTTCAGTATCTCTTCGATGTAGCAATCGTCGTGCCTTTGCTGACGTACTTGTACTCGTTGCTGAAGTTCGTGAGCATCACTCTTGCATTCTCTCCTCGCAGCTCGGCTATTCCTCTAGCGACGCAAACTTCATGGTTGATGAGCAGGCGTTGGTCGTCTTCAACGACGCCTTGCATGTCTGTTGATTCTTGAGTGCCGATGAAAATGCTGACGCTGCAGCAAGGAAAAATGATGAGTTAATATTCCAGCACATTCAAGGTGTGCCTTCTTGACGACGTGTGCAGTGGCAGTGCTTTTTTTGCAGATAGTCTTATCCACTTTGTTCTCAGGTTGATGACCGCAACGTGGAGGCTCAAGAAGTCCATTCCAAGAATGACATCTCTCGAGCAATGCTGCTGCCCGACGGTGTTTACAGGATAAATGCGACTGTCAATGGTTACTCTAGCTGCGCAGATTCCTGATGGTGTCTTTAGGTGATCTCCGGTTGTACGGATTTCAGGGGCTTTCCAAGTGGTTCAGACTTTCTTCAACTTCGTGGTGAAAGTCCCTCTCACGACGGAATAGTCGGCTCCGGTGTCGACAAGAGCTGTGACGTTGTGGCAATCGATGAGAATCTCAAGGTCGCTAGTTCATCACATAGCACTGTGGTTGGGTTGCGGCGTCGGATCCCAGCTACGATGGTTTGCACCACTGTTTCGATGTTGCGTACCGAGGACTTCTTCTGGTCGCGAAGTTTCGATGTCGGGGCTACGTTGAGGTGACGGCAGGCTCTGGAAGTTTTGTCGTGTTGGTGTCATCGGTGGCGGAGGATATTCGGCAGTTCGTCGTGCAGCAACCGCACCTCCATCGCTTGCTGTCCTTAGTTTTCCTGATACGGCCTAGGCGACCGGCCGCGACTTGTGCCAGTGTACCGACGATGATGCGGTGACATCTAGCGGCCGAGTGAAGGTGAACGAGAATATCCTCGGGGTGTGTTCTGCGTTCCGGCGGAATAGTCAGCGATGTCATGCAATCTTTCATCCCACTGTGGACACGGCACGTCAATGGCGAAACCAAGTAATCCCATCTGTGGTACTGGCAGCGGTGGTAGGTGTGGCCAGCTTCCCCGCATCGGTAGCAGAGAGGCGCGTGGTCTAGGGCGCGCCACACGTCGGTTTTTCTCAGATCATTGCGCTGGCCGGAGGGTGGACGGTATGGCTTCGGCGGTGGCGGTGTTGGTGTCTGGCGACGAAAATGTGGCGGCGCGGCCCCTTGACGTAGACGTGCAGTATAGGGTCGGGTAGCAGCAGCATAGCTCATGGCTTGAGGTTGAGGTTGCGATGTCTCAGGGATACACATTGATTGATGAATTTCCTCTCTGACGATGTCTGTGATCAACGAAACTTGAGGCTGGCACGACGGGAACATTTGGCGAAGTTCTTCGCGCACAACAATCCTCATGGTCTCGCACAGATCATCGGAGCTCAGTGGTTGTATCTCTGCATAGCCTGGAGCCGAGCGCTGGTTGAGCTGTCGTGTGCGCATTTTGAAGGTTTTTTGAATAGTTGTCGCTGCTGAGAGGTACTCCTTGACGGTTTTCGGCGTGTTTCTCACCAATCCCACGAAGAGCTTCTGTTTGACTTCTCGCATGAGGAAACAAACTTTGTTCTCCTAAGGCATGTCAGGGTCAGTGTGACAGAATAGGTGGGTCATTTCTTCTGCGAAAATGGCAACATTTTCGTTTGGTAGCTGAATCTGGGTCTCTAGCAAAGCAGTGGTTCTCTCTTAGCGAGCGACGCTCGCGGGCGTTTGCAGGAATGCGCCGCAGAAGACATTTCACGTTTGAAGCGCAGACTCCCAATTTTCAAGCCAGGTTCTTGCGATGCGTTCCAGGTAGAAGCACACGTGACGGTGCTTATATTCAGTGTCCCAGTAGTTGATGGCGGTGACGCAGTCGTATGTGTCTAGTCGGGTCTCCGGGTCTTCGAACGACCACCTGCGGAAAATTGGTGGTTCTCTGGGTTGATGCATGACGATCGTGGGCTGTGACGCAGCGGTTGTCATTGCCACCGCAGTCGAGGTCATTGCCTTGGTCTTCCGCGCCTTGTCTTGTAGAGGCCCATGCTCCGGTAGTAGTCCTTGCTGGCGGCGGCTTGTTCGCAGCTCCTGGTTGGCGTCGGTGTCTTCTCCGCGGCGTGCGCTGGGTTCACGGCTTGACGGGGGCGACCGGTACATGAACGAAGCTGCACCTCGACTAGATGTCGGGGGGTCGTGACGTTGCTAAAAGCAGCAAACGGATGGTCTGATAATAAACTGTTCATTCAAGCCTAATTTGTGGTCCCGTAAAAGGAAAGTAAGATTACAGCAAGACACCTGCACTGATAGTGGCGAGCAGAGCATCGGCCGTCAATCAACTCACAAGCGGCGAAGTGCGTCGGCATTTATACACTTGCCTTGGAATATTTTAGCGTTGTTGCTAGTGGCGCCGTGGGTTCCAGAATAACCTTTAATGTTCACGAAGTAGGCGTAATCCTAACAAAACCATCTAATACAGCCTGAGAGCTTTTTGAACAACGTAGAGTAGTTTGCGTTGAAGGTAGCGTAACAGGGTAATAAAATTTCAGGAAAGAAACGTGGCAATATGTACCTGAATATTTTAATCATTCAAAACATACCTACGGAAAAAAATTATATCTAAATGAACTAAATTACTTTTAGAGAGAAAATAAAAAAAATACCTAAGGGGTAAGTAATGTCACTGAAGGTAAAAACAACTGTTACACTTGGAATAAATGGATCTGTCAATATTCCAAAAGCACTTCTTCTATCCCATAGATACGCGTGGTGAGTGAGGATATGCGCAAAAAGGCACTGCAGTTGGGGGCGCAGCCTGAATGTTCTCACACCGACTCACTATGGCTTGGCATATTTCAGTGGCGTCTGTGGGGTTTCCACGATTCTTTAAGGCTAGAAATGAATGCATTTGGCACTGTGAGAGCGAAAGACGCTGCATAATAAATTTCGGAAATGTTTTTAGGGAACTGAAAATCATAGACCTTTTTAGCAACTTACCTGCTGCCCACAGGTATCCACCGCCAGTGAGCGCCAATACAATTCAAAGTTCGCTACAAATAAATTCGTACACTTTCAACAATAAACTACTTGTAAGAATTGGTGTTATTGAAGGGCCAGTCAACAGACTCCGAAACGCGCTGGTAAAGCCCGCGCATTTTCCCTGCGCATGTTTAACCTCCTTCAAAGCGCAGTGACGGCAACTCGGCGATCAGCTACATTGGCTTCATTACTGTTTGTTGAGACCTGGTTAGACCAATCGACGATATGCGTGCTGCGTCACGTCGCTTATCCCCGAGTTGACGTCACTGCGCATTGAAGGAGGTTTGTCATGCGCCTGTTGACTGGCTTTTTAACAATGTATTGTTGCTGTTAAGGAACTATTACGTTTAAGGCAGGAGTTTATCAGCAAATATCTGGTATTTTCTTTGGGTTTATTTACTACGATAGCTAAGTGAGTGGCATAAAAATAATTGAATATCTTCCCCCAAATCAGTTGTGTGATAGGTGTATCAGTGCAAATCAAAACTTATACTGTTTTATTCTTATTTATATTCTTCAAATAAGTGCTTCAGTTCGGCCATATATGTTCTGGTATTAGCTTTAAAAGAATCGACAACTGGCTAGAATGGGTGATCAGATTCTGATAGAAATGTAAAGACCACGAAATATAGTGACAGAATCCAACAATATTATAGCGTTGTCGCAAGGATTTATAATTTTTATAACATGCTTCATTGTAACAAAAAGTCCCATGGCACAAGCTTAGTGGAAGAGCCTTGAAGCTCGAATATAGAACATGATGACTGTCACTTCGCTGTACGTATTCGCGAAGTTCGACGCTATCGTGCATGCCAGCCCTCAAAAATGAAGTATGGAAATTATTAACCGGTGCCGCTAAATTCTGCGCTGCTTACTGCGTAAAAGTTGTTGTACAGTGAGAAGTGGCACTGCCGTCTCAGCCGCCACTAGAGTGACCTAGAATATGGCACTGGACAAAACCGAGCCGTGTCCATGCACGGGGAGTGCACGCATTCACAGTAAACCAGTGCGCGAGAACACAAATCGCTCTCTCGCTCGCTGTTTGCAGCGGGTAAGTATGCGACTTCAAATTCACTGCAGATAAAAACATTTTAATTAAAAATGTGTCGCGGTGTTTTTGGCTTTAACGTTTCAAGATTAGACTCACTGACCGCTAAACTTTCCGTTGCGCTGAAAAGAATAGGCTCCAAGAAAATTCGTTTTCTGTCCTTTTAACTCAGCCAAACAAGCATCGACCTTCATAAGATCGTGTGTTTTATTACGAAGAACATATCGAAGCTCATGCTGCAAAATCTTGTAGAACTATTTCAAGCGGTGCCAAAAGTAAGCACGGGCACTTAACAATTATTTATTCAATTGATGTTTTTTTTATTTTTACATTTCTTTGCGTTGGACAGCCAAACTGTACGTAACGCACTTTGCCCGGTAAGCAACGTGAACAGATCGCCATAATTAACTGAGCTTAAAACGGGACGGTTGCGGTAAAGCTAGCCAAGCAAAAACCACGCTTACTTACTTTCCTTCATTTTGCTGAAGTGCACACAATGATCACCTTTTGCAATTTACTTCGCTTCTTTAGCTGCAGCGGAGAAAGATGAGTAAGTAATTATGAATGCTTGTACTATGTTTACAACTGCCGACTAGTTTTTTTTTAACAGTACCTGCTCTAGACACCTCGCCGTACGCGACGCTAATACGGGGCTGCCAGGTGCTACGATACTGTTTGTGTCCTGTTCCAGCTTGAACCTTGGTGCTTTTTTTATTTTTGCATAGAGCGTGACAGATGCGACGGTACCTAGCAGCAGTGTTGATGGTGGTGCTAAACATGACCACTGAACTTGGATGTTATTTTGGCCTGATGACAGCTTAAGCTTTAGTACCGTTTCAAGTTCGCTATGAATGGTGGCCAAAATACCGGATCTATGCGTTAAATAGCTCGATTTCACAACCACAACCTATTTTGCATGACTCTTTAGGTGGTAGAATGCAGTTATCATTCAAGTTCCTGTGCGTATTTGGTAAAAACCATGGCAAAATGGCGCATTTATGTAACATCAGATAAACCATCTTGTTTGAATTCACATGTTTAGGCATGTATAAAACACGAAGTAGAGGCGCCACGTTTAATGAACAGGCTGTAAGCGTCTGTCGTCAATATGACCCCACAGCACACGTAATGTCATATTTTTTGTCTTGACGATTACAGCACACGTGATATTAATTGTATCATTTTCTACAATTGTGAAAAGCCCAATTAAAAACATTGTGTGGTTTTTCTACATGTTTTTTTTTAATTTCTGAGTTGAAAGGGAGATCTAGCAAAAGCCTTGGAATTTTCATGATGCGCATTATTGCTAAGGTACACATACTTTTGAAATACGGCATGTCTTGAGGTGAAGTGAGGGGCCCCATGTTACAGCGTCGATGGACGCAACGTGTCGATAGACAGTGTCACGAAAGGGAAATATGTGCACAAAATTACACAGTCCCGTTAAAAATATTCGTAGTTCTATTACGCTGCCCAAATGCACGTCATTGCATTCCTGCAACGACACGCACTGTTGAGGTATAACAATTATGTATTCATCCTATTTTATTTACAGCATAACACTGTGTGTCGATTTTTTTGCTATATGAATGAGTTTTTAGGTCCAGTAATATCACATTTGCTTTTTGGTGTGAAGGGGCGGCTCCGAGAACATGTGGCTGTTCTGCCTGTCTACAGCTGCCGTGATCTTCATGGTGACCATGTTTTTGATGCTACTTGTGATGGCCACTGGAGGTAAGCAAGTCGTCTGGCTCTTAAAAACAATTCACGATTTTGATCTGGTGCATGATGTCTGAGCATGTGTATTTTGCCATTTTTAGGCATTGGTATTTCTGATTACAGCTTTCATTAACCACCTTTATTAAACTACTTTCTGTGGGTGGACTCTCGCAGAGTCATTGTGCTACCACAAGTTAATTTGTCGTTGCTCCCACGCATAAAGCGTAAGACACATGGTGCGATTTAGTATCCGATGCGGCACGCGACGCCACACGCCGCGTACGACGGTTCACAGCACATGGGGCGAACAGCCATCAGCGCTCAGGCTCCGCCCACATACGACCCCTCAGCTTGCACGCTTGGGCGACATCGTATCCTTTTTATTAGGCGCAAAATAAAGAAGCTCACGCGGCCATGGCTTGTTGTCTAATAACGTCGCTAACAAAGCTACGCCCTCGCGAGCAACAAACATCGACACAAACCACATTCATTATCGACTCCGAACATAGGCCTAGCAAGGACGACGTTCTCGGTAGCGGCGCTCTCTTTCCAACGTGAGCTCATTCTCGAGCGCTTCTTTTTACCAACACGATAAAACCTCGCACACTTATATGACCCTTTCACCCATGCAACTAGTTTAATCGACGGCCTCGACGTAAAAAGCAAAGGTGGGAACGAAGCGGGCTGGTTCGCCGAGACTGCCGGTACCACTGTTTGTTTACCTGCGAAATGGACTTCCATCACGGCTCGACATCTCGTCGTTGGTTCGGAAACCGGAGCTGCCTTGCAGAAATAGCATGCTTCAAGCATCACTTTATTCAATAATGAGTTATTTCACGCGAGAAACTGTCTATCCAATGCTTTTGATGCCACTGGCAATGGCGATATCCAAAAATACGAGGGTGATCGGAGCGGCGAGGCAGAAACTTGCGACGGCGCACGCCTGTGGCACCCTTTGTCACGCTCCGGCACTGCCGATGGCTGCGGCTGCCAAAACGGCGCGGCTGCCGTGCGGCTATATTCAGCAAGTCGAATGCAGGCTAGGCCTGCAAATCGTCGCCGCATGCTGATGGACGCCTGTCGGATGTGGCTGTTGGCACGAACAGCCGTATGGCAAATCGCATCCGAATTCGCACCATGTGTCTCCCGCTAGCCGACACGGTTGGTTTCGGGAGTAAAAACAAAAACATGTGGCCTCATTCAGACTCTAAGGAAAGTAATTGTATATCTAAAAGCGAATGAGTTTTTTTTCGTCGTGATCTTGTTTTCGTAGTTAGAGTAGAAATGTGTGCTGTGAAGACATGCTGCTGATTATTTGGCTTACTTGGCAGGAGGTAGTGACACAGTAGCGTTAGAAATTTTCTTGACTAATTATGCTTAACATCTACGTTAAGTATATAAACGTAGAAAAAGAGCAAAGGTTTCTGGCTAACTCTTCAATACTAAACGCAGCGCTATTCGATGAACAACTTTAGTATTGTCAAATTCCAAATAATGCCACTATAGGTAATGCTTTATGCTTGAAACTGTCGCGGTGGTGTAAAACCCCTGAATAATATAGGTTTTTTTCTTCATTTGTGGTAAACGTTATTTCAGAATCCACCACTTCAGTGTGCCTCCAAGTAACACCATGGTTTTGGTGCGCTAGATCTTCCCAATGAATATTTTTAGTCTTTTGGTACAACAACTCATGATACACTGCGTCTGTTGAATGTGCGGTACGGTCCACTGTTAGAGCACGCGACTGCGCGGTCGGAGGTCCGCGGAGCGCTTACTGCTGGCGAGGTTTTGAAACGCGGTGCATGCGCATTGGTTCATTAAATTAGTGCATGCCCCGCGCCTCTGTCTGTCACTTCTCTGTTCATTCATTTGGCGTGTGCTAGCAAGCAATGTCCCTTTTTTTTGTTTTCTCACTATAAGTAAATTAAAATTACCATCATCATCATCATCAGCCCGATGCAGAACAAAAGCCTCTCTCATGTTTCGTCATGGGAGCGGCCTTTGACATCAACTCGACCTTAATCAGCCGATTTTAAAGGTCGCAAACGCAAGCTAGGAATGCTCACTGCATTATACTTGTCTGTGGCAACACTACGCTGATCTAGTGGCTAAGGTACTCGGCTGTTGACTCGGAGGTTACGAGATCGAATCCCAGTTGCGGCGGCCATATTTTCGATGGAGACGAAAATACTGCAGGCCCGTGTGTTCAGATTTGCGTGCACGTTGAAGAACCCCCGGCGGTCAAAATTTTTGGAGCCCTCTAGTACAGCGTGTCTCATACGCATATATATAGTGGTTTTGGGACGTTAAACTTCACATATCATCAATCAATCAATCAATCAATCAATCAACCTGACTTGCCTGTTATCAAACGCGGGCCGGTGCTGTGAGCAGTATGTGAAAAAAAAAACATCCCAGGATTTTCGGTGATAGCTTAGAAAAAACTACAGTAATAAATAAAGCTGCGTATTTTTGCGCTTGCTGGAAATCCCACGAGCAGCGCGCACAGCTAGGTAAGCTAAGTTGCACAGCAAATATACTGAAACGCTTTGCAGCGCTTTCATTCACGCAGGGGGTGAATTAGCAGATAGAGTTGGGCACGCGCTCCCCTTATAGGATTCTACATGCGTGTGCACCCTATTTACAAATCTCGTTGCCAGTTGGCACCACACTGCCCATTGGCCACGAGTTCGCATGGTCGCTCTAACACTGGACCGTTTTGTACATAGAATGAAAAAAAAAAGCGTTTTATAGTCCATATCAGCATTTCATGACCACTAGGTCTAAGAGAATTTCGAATTTTTCAGCGATTTCTTATTGTATTAGGTCAAACTTCACACCCCATGTTGTTACTGCGTTTAGAAACAAGCTAGAGTTACAGTTATTCAGTTTTTCTAGCATATTGTGGCCTTGAAATTTTTGGTACGGACTGCACATACGCTTAGAAAGAAGGTATAATTAAAGCCGACGTCTAGACAAGCGATTTGTCTACCTCTATACTTGAGAACGAGAGGCACTTCTATCAAAACCTCGCCTCCAGTCACATTCTCTCGGCAGGAACTTGCAGTGTTCCGCTGATTTTCTTTCGTGTCTGTTGTGCATAACTCGTACACCAGTTGCTCAACTTTTCATGTTTCACATTACGCTAACTTTTCTGCTGCCTTGAAGGAAGTGCTACAACTGAAGACTGCGTTGACTGCGCTGGCATAGACTTTGACGGTCGCAGCGGCTCAGGCGGATCTGCATACCCACCAGTTACTTACGCACGAGGTTTGTATTGCTTGAGTATTTCAACACCACAGATGTTTGGCTTGTCAAAAAATTCCTACCACTCACCAATTTTGGAGTGACCGACGCAGCGGGCCCCGAAAGCAAAGGCGGTTGAGAAAGCTTCTAAGGCTTAGTGGAATTCCAGTTTGCTGACGTTTGTTGACGTTGTTGACGTTTCACGTGACCTGGACCTGGAAAACGCTTAAAAAGACGGCATCGCCGAGTGGACCACGCAGTTCGGCGGCAGTGCACGAACCGGACGGAACGTAACAAATCTTCAGCTTTCGCAGGTGAGAAACGGTGTTACTCACGTCTAAGTCTGCTCCTGTGCCTGTGCACTGCTGCCGAAAACAGCGTGAAGTGTATTTGCTTTGAGTGAAGTGTTCTTGCTTTGCTATGGGAAAGGATTCCGCAAAAAGTGCGGGGAAAGACGTGGAAAAGGACGCAGCAGATGTAAAGGATTTAAAAGAGCTGTCGAAGGCATTTGAAAATTTCAAACGTGATTTCAGAAGTGAGATTCGGGAAATTAAAGACAGCATAGCCTTCTGCTCTGACACCTGCAGTGAGTTGAAAGATGTAACCACTGATATTAAGAATATGAGAGGTGAAATGCAAAAGCTCATAGGACAAAACAAAGAATTGAAAGCGGAAAATGAGAGACTGTCACAAAAATGCGATGAGCTCGAACAATATCAACGCCTAAACAATCTTGAGATAAAGGGTGCGCCGGTCGGGAATGACCCAGTGGATGTTGTAAGAAAGATAAGCGAAGCTGTCGGCACGGCAGTTGATCTGTCTGATATTGACGCATGCCACTGGATTCCCACTCCTAAGCCTGGTGTGAAAAACATAATCGTTCGTTTTGTAAAAAGAACAAAACGTGACGACATACTGGCGAAATGTAGAAAGAAGAGGCTCAATAGTTCTATGCTTGGGGATGACAAAAAAACGCCCATTTTTGTAAATGAGCATTTGACGCAGAAGGGCAAGGCATTGCTTGCAGCGGCAATACAAAAAAAAGAAGCCGCATGGAAATTTGTCTGGACATCCGGTGGCAAAATCCTTGCACGCAAAGAGGAAAGATCGCGAGCGATACACATTGCGGATGAGACAAGCCTGGCTAAAATTAGAAATTAGATGTGACAAATGTCATAACAAAATAAAAAACATTCCACTATGACTGATCTTGTAAATAACCAAAATTATTACAGTGTTGAAGACTTTAATAGGGCATTTCAATCCGGAAAAGGCTTGTTTAAAGCATTGCATATAAATTGTAGAAGCATAAAAAGAAAGGTCGACGACATTGCTAATTTCATATGGTCTATAGCTATCGGATTTGATGTGCTAGTTTTCTCCGAGACATGGATTACTTATAAAGAAGATGCGCCGTTCTTTCCAGGCTATAGTCATGAACTTCTCTGTCGTAATCAGCAAAAAGGTGGAGGTCTTGCTATTTATTTTAAGGATACGCTTCCGAGTGAACTGCTTGATAAGTATACTGTTATGAACGGTGATGTTGAATGCATTACAATGTGTGTTGGCCCATTCATAGTAATTGGCGTATATAGGCCACCACATGGCCACAAAAAGAAATTTATTGAGTTTCTTAATGTTGTGTTATCCACTGTTCGCGGGAATACTCCTTGCATAGTTATGGGTGACACAAACATTGACCTCTATTCCAATGATCCTTATGCCAAAGATTTTGAAACGCTCTTACTTACATATGGAAGTACAAATTTTATACGTTCACCTACTAGGATTACATCAACAAGTGCTACGCTCCTTGATATATGCGCCTCAAATTTAAGTTCACAGAATATAAAATCCGGGGTATTTGCGTATGACATAAGTGATCATATGCCCATCTTCTTTCTTGCACGAGTTACTTCTCAAACTGGTCAGAAAACAGAGACATCTTTCCACCGAATTAAAAACAGCAAAACTCGGGAACATTTTTTTCAGCTAGTTCAGAACATACATTGGACCACTGTTTATAGACAAGAAAATCCTGATGATGCTTATAACGCATTCATGACGTTATTGAGTACTAGCTATGATGCGGCATTTCCACTTCAGAAGCGCTCACGTGGCAGAAATAAGAAATGCAGAAAGCCTTGGATAAATCGTGATCTTTACCGGCGCATAAAAATAAAGAATAAATTGTATCATGATTTCATCCGTTCGCGGAACACAGACGCCTTAGCTGAGTACAAGAAATACAGAAACGTTTTAAATTCAGAAATACGGAAGGCTAAACAGAACTTCTATGAAAAATTATTTGAAAGCATTTACAATGACCAGAGGAAGCTATGGGAGGTCATAAATCGGCTTACGAACAGAAAAAAGGGTTGTAATAGGACACAGGACCTAACAATTAATGGTCAGATTTTCAGTGGTGAAAGGTTGGCCAATGTCATGAATGAACATTTCATAAATGCGGGTTCCTTTATTTTAACGGATGAAAGGCGAGATAATGCTCCAACTCCTGATAAATCTCCTTTGCCGTATTCTATTTTTCTCGCACCCACAGATCCGGTTGAAGTAGAAAGATTAATTAGAAAACTTAAAAACAATGTTGCATCAGGGATTGATGAGATAGGTTCTTTTGAGTTAAAAATGGTGTCACCATTGATATCTAATGTCTTGGCCTATATATTCAACCTCACCCTCACTAACGGTGTATTTCCAGAGCAGCTAAACGTAGCAAAAGTCACTGCAGTAGATAAAGGTAGTGATATCAATACTTTAGCGAACTATCGACCTACATCCGTGCTTCCAACAATATCAAAAATATTTGGAAGGGTTATTTATGATAAACTTGCATCCTTTTTTGATAAGCACCAAATAATAACAAAAAGTCAGTATGGTTTTTAAAAAAATAAATCAACAGAACAAGCTCTACTGTATATCAAAGATAAGATAATCGAAAATATGGAAAACAAAAAATATACTCTTGAGTCTTCCTCGATCTTCAAAAGGCTTTTGACTCCATACAATTCAAATCATTGATTCATAAATTATCAAGTTATGGGGTGCGTGGAGTTGCACTACAACTGTTTAAAAGTTACCTAGAAGATCGTTATCAATATGTAAAACTGAATAACACTATTTCTGCAAAGATAAAGTTGAACCAAGGAGTCCCCCAAGGGTCTATACTGGGGCCATTATTGTTCCTTGTCTATATAAATGATATTGTCAATATACCTCATTCTACTGAACTTATAATGTACGCTGACGATACGAATGTTTTCTTTTCATCAGACAATCTAATATCACTTGAGGTCAGTGTAAATAATTATCTAAGCAATCTTTCAAATTGGTTAAGGCAAAATGGACTGCGCTTGAATGCAAAAAAAAACAACTTGTATGATATTCCGACCTATAAACAAACCTATTAGTAACATAGCTGTAAAATTCGAAGGAAATTGCATCGCACATGTTTGGGAACAAAAGTTTCTTGGTGTATGGTTTCAGGAGGAATTAAACTGGAATACACATGTAAATCATCTTATCACCGCATTAGCGCGAATAGTTGGTTGTTTTTTAGAACAATACACTTAGTCCCATTGAGGTTGAAAATAAGTATGTACTATGCACTCTTCCATTCTAAAGTAAGTTATGGGATGTTAGTCTGGGGAACGACATCACAAGGGAATTACCATAAGTTAATAACTGTACAAAAGAAAATATTGCGCTGCTTTGAAAATTACAGGGGGAATCTACAAGACTTGCGCACTGCTCCACTATTCATTAAACATTCCATACTCGGAATTGATCAATTATATCATTTTAAATTACTTCAGTTAATACAAAAGACTACGCTATATGAAGAAAGTTGCACCGAAAGACCACACTACAGTATGCGAGAACAAAAGAAACGAGCTCCTAGAACAAGAACCAAGTATGGAAAACAAAGTATTGCTTACCAGGTACCTCAGGTTTTAAATACCCTTGCAGATCAATTGAACTTTAGGGCTAGTAGTGCGACTTTCAAGAAACAAATAAAGAACTTATTCATAACCACCGGTCTACACTATCGAAACTACGTAATGGAGTCTCATGCCTCTGCAAATGCTTAAATTGTTCATAAACTTCTATGTCAATTATACGAGTGTATACAGCGGAATTCATTGTATCCGCATGCATTTTGTGTCTGTTTTTGAGTTTGTTTCATTGATATTGTTTAGTTGTGAATTATAACGAGAGTGACCTCTAATTCCTAAAATGTGTTATGTAAACTTCTTTTGCTATTTGTGTTTGAATTTTGTGTTTACAATTTCAGGTTGCTTGAAACCAATGTATTGAATATATATATATTGTTTAAGCTTTGCACTGTCACGGACTGCGGAGGGACAAGGGCCTTTGTCAGGCTGTTCGCCTTTAGCCCTTTGCCCCTGCAGTGAGCTCTGTATCCGGCTTACTGTAAATAAAAATAATACTACGACTACTACTACTACTACTAAACGAATTTTATTTCACACCGCCTTAAAACTCACTATGAACCCATGAAAGGAGTGCGGGCAACGATTGGAAACTCTTCAAAGCTGAATATTTCACAAGTGGTGAACTCTCTGTGTTGGTTCAGATGAAATTGGCATGACGTGGCATCATTTTTGTGCTATTTAGCTTGCTCAAATAACAAAGCTTTGGAGAAGCAACAAACCCTTACTCAGGAAAGTGAATTATTGTTGTATGCGCGCTATGAAACGTTTCCGATTGTTATAGTGAGAAATACTAATAAGGCATTGGTGACTCCTAGTCGATGTAACAAAATATATTATAATTAGGTCGGTAAACCACGTAATAAAAAACAACTGGTTGAAGCTCCGGTACTATGCTGAAATGAATGGGGACTAGGTTTTTAAAGCATAATCATTTTAAATTTTTTTTAAAGTTTGCTGCTGAATCGTAGAGGCAACTTGTAAAATTATCTCAACATCTGCGGAAAGCTCAAAGGTGTCTTGTTTCTTCACAAGAAAAGCGAAACTATTACGACCAAGAAAAATGTCATACCAGAAGGTCCTACGTGTATATTGCTTCGCAATAATGAAAGAAAAAACAGATGACCACCTGCCTGTGACACAAAGCCACAAAGAAATCAAGGCCTCCAAGTCCTCATTTGCATTACCTGCGTCTATCTGCTTCGAGTAGTGGATGAATTCACCCTCGCGCTGCCAATTGCTAGCTTTCTGGTTCGTTCAGTTGGTAGAGTGACCGGCTCGAAAAGACATTGGTCCCAAGTTTCTTCTCTGAGCCACGTTGAATTTTATCCAACTAAAAAGATTTTCTTTCTTAATAATCCGTACGGATTTCTTTGTGGCGTTGTGTCTGAAACAGGTAGTTCACTATTTTCTCTTTCGTAACACTTACGCCACCTTGCGGGTCTCCGCAGAACTCCTTTGCAGTGTTTTGCAATGTTCCTTTTGCTGTTAAAGATGTGCTAAAGCGACTGAATTGGGCAGAAAGATGGATAAGTAATAATGGAAAGTATCTCTGCAAACTATGATTCCCACGCCTAATAGTGGCCTACAGCAATCATGGTCAGAAAGCGCAAAAATGATGGAATACATTAAGCGAGAAGCTTTAAAGGACAGTGTACATGCGTACGACAACAATAAAGATAAATATGAAGAGCCCAGCAATATCGAGAGAACTGATAATTGGTAGTGAACCTGTGCACTCTGAGAAAATATCTATACATCGGTCAATCTGTCACAATGAAACAGACTCGTTAAACGAATCTAAGAACAAGGGCTGAGCAGAGTGTTTACAGAAGGTATATAGAAGTAATGACTGGCAACTTACAGCTGTCTATAAAGCTAAAAGTGTAAAATTGATGTTTACTGCCAATACTATAGCATACGATGCAAAAACATCCAGGACGAAAAAAAAAACCGGCTGCTCCCACACTCTGCAGGAATTGGTTTCATGAGAAGCTGTCGGCATGTTATTGTTTGTGCGTTTTGAAGTGGATCGACGTGTTTTCGTGAGTGTTAGCACACTCCTCATGGTCAAGAAACGCTGGTACATAGCTTTCCGAATTCTGAGAATATTACTTCGCCATGACAACGAAGTCGACAAAGGTACTACTTTGACGTTAACAGGAGATGACGCTGGTGTGTTAGAGGTGTATATGTAACGTTCACTTTTATTTATTTTATTTTCAAGTGGTGCAGATCCCTCGGAGCGATCATTACAGGGGTGGGAGTAAATTAATACAAGAATGTACAGAAGTAAAGCCGACCACAAAATATGCGCTTTCTAAGAACTAAACATTAATGCACATAAACAAAATTTCACACTCCAAACTTACACACATCAATTTCATCAAGCAGACCACATCAGCAGCAAATGAACAATGAAGTAACCATCAACAGGTAATAAACAACAATAACAGTAAGAATTAGTATAAATAAATATTGACTCGTTATCAACTTAAATAGCTAGCACTGCTGCGATAATTGAGGTCTCCCTGCCAGTACGCATCCGTAAGTTCATCCTCCAAGCAGTTTCAGGACTTACTGCGGTTCTGTCATAGACTACCTGAATGTCACACAGAATGCTTGGGCTCGATTGCTGCTGGGTACCTCGATTTTGTTCTGTACATTCATCGAGTCAACGCTATCAGTCTGTTTTTTAACGCTATCGCATTTATTTACGGAATAGCGCCACATTGTCAGCTGCTTTCCTGCCCATTTCGGCTGCTGGGTTGCTCAATTTCGTTCTGCACATTCATCGAGTCAATGCTATCAGTCTGTTTTTTAACGCTATCGCATTTAATTGACCGAATAGCACCACATCGTCAGTTGGTTTCCCGTTCATTTAGGCCGGGTGCCGGGTGCCACGTCCAACCTCAACGAGATCGCCCATGAGGCAGCACGTGCAGTTACCGATCGTGCCGCCACAGGCAACCCCAACTCACTGAGGTAGAGACTAATCGGGATGCACCCTTTACGTACAATAATATTAAAAAGCACTTTCACCTTGAACGCCGCGTTTCTTCGGTCCACAATCAAACCTAACAGACGCTTATTACAAACCCTACGCTTATTACAAACTCACACATACGCAAACCTTGCCAAGTTTTACGTTTTTTATTCCTATGCGCACCCCAGCGGCACGTGCCCCTCGTGTGGACACACGGCAGCACTCGAACACATGCTCTAGGAGTTTAGAAACGGTCATTCTGACTCTACCTCAAACAAGTGGGAGAGGCCCCTGAGAAGCTCACTTCTCGTCTACCAGTAATCCAGCAGGCTCACGACATGGCCGTCAGGTATTTCCTGTCGGTCCCTACGTGGGGATGCCCGCTACACACTAAACGTGTCCGGTGGGACAAAAATAAAATTTTTCCATGTCCGCTCAGTCGAGTTTTCCAGTCTGCCTAGAGCGCCAGAATACATAGCCAAGTGGATAAAAAAACTACCTTGAGACGGCTTCGGTGAAAATAGAACGTGACGCGCGCGTCTCGTGCTCTGCATCTTTCGGCAGATTGTGGCCGGGATTCATGGGGGATGCGAGAACGAGTCTATTTTCTGCGTGCTCCTAATGGCGAATGTCAAAGACTTTGAGACGAGGGAGTGTGTAAAACTTCAACAGTGTGAACAACGCATCTCCCTCTAGTCAGTGTGCGGTGCCCGCTGCTTAGTAGATATAAACTGTCAGTCACCTGTGCCGCACACCGGTAGCCCCGCCGCGGTGGTCTAGTGGCTAAGGTACTCGGCTGCTGATCCGCACGTCGCGGGTTCGAATCCCGGCCATAGCGGCTGCATTTCCGATGGAGGCGGAAATGTTGTAGGCCCGTGTACTCAGATTTGGGTGCACGTTAAAGAACCCCAGGTGGTCGAAATTTCCGGAGCCCTCCACTACGGCGTCTCTCTAACCAAATGGTGGTTTTTGGACGTTAAACCCCACATATATATCAATGCCGCATACTGGTATACCACATCCCGTGATTTACATTATGGGCCACACGGTAAGCAGGAAAGGGTTTGGTGACGTACTATCTGTGTCAAATGAAACCCGAACAGCGGCAAGCCTTTGCGATGGTATAGTGCACGCCGTTTGCTTATTAACATAGCCAGGCACGCCCATATCCTCTGAGCTGCCGAGCCTGTCAATCATAGCAACTGGGCGGCACGCACTATACCACCGCGAAGGCTGACCACTGTTCGGGTTTCATTCGACGCTTATAGTACGTCATGAAATTTTTCATGCTATTTATTTCACGACCAGAAAGCCATATTCGTCGAACTATCCTACTATCCTATGCCAATCTAGGTCTACACAAAGGAAAGGAGGTGATCTCGAGAGCACCTTGAAGCAGAAGGCTAGACATACCTACATACATACATACATGCATACATACATACATACATACATGCATGCATGCATACATACATACATACATACATACATACATACATACATACATACATACATACATACATACATACATACATACATACATACATACATACATACATATATACGCACATACAAACAGGCAGACAGACAGACAGATAGCGAGATAGATAGATGAAAACGGTCAAAATACTTTTGGCGGCTGAGAAATAATAAAAAATTAATATTATCGGGCTTTTCTGTGCCAGCTCCATGGTGCGAATATGAGGCAGGCATCAGGGTAGGGCTCCGAAATTATTACTATGTTGCACACTACGGGCCTGTAACATATCGCCTCCATTGGAATACGACTTTCGTTTTTGGGAATAAACGCATGTAAATGTCACAATAAACAGAAGCAACAAAAATACACTTTGTAGGCAAAGTAGGATTGCGTCTTGCGTTTCATAAAAATGTTGTCTGCAATCAGGCACCCAAGTAGGGTGGTTATAGGAGCTATGATTCTTTGATCTGGCATTTTATCACGCAGTAACCTCAAAAAGTTCCACCACGCCACCAAAGGAAAATTCAACCACCACAAGCTACGCGGCAAACAAAACGGCAACGCATACTAGAAGCGATGCTTCAGCGGCGAGCTCCGCAAAGGACTCGAGTGATGCCACCGAATCGGCCAACAGTTCGACGGAGGTGCCGGGACCTGAAAACGGCGCACGTGAGTAGTGACTGCAGGACGCGATTCGACCAAGCCTCTGAAACTCAGCGCTAGTTTCGGTTTCAAGAAATCTTCACGCTCGTAGCGGTTACCGGGCATCTTAAGATTCGGTTGAAGGAAGTGAGGTCCATGTATATCTCCGCAGTTTAGATGTGAAGCAGCTCTTGACTAGCCTGTGTAACGCTGTCCCTCCGTGCGTCCATTCGAGCGCGCAGCAACGTGCTCCACTCGCAGTGGGTTTGGAGCGCGGCCAAGCAGATCCAACAAGCTCTAGACGTCATACGGGTGGATTGCTATATATATATATATATATATATATATATATATATATATATATATATATATATATATATATATATATATATATATATATATATATATATATATATATATATATAATAAGGGAAAGAAGTGTATACCTAAGGCCTCGTTTTTCCGTGTTTTAACACAATAATAATGAGATCTAACAGACAGTAATGCCAAGGAATGTACCGGGGAAGGTATTAGAACCTAATGAAATGTAAATAAGAAGAAAAGTGGACGGAAAAATACCCAGCCGTGAGCAAGAAATGAACCTACGACCTTCGAATAACGCGTTCGATGCTCTACTACTGAGCTACCATGGTGGCTATTCCCGTATCCCCGGGGGTAGCCACCGGGGATCCCGGCTGCCCTCCCAGTCTCTCGCACGAAGGTGGCTGGTACCCCAGCCACTTTGTTGGTTTTATATGTGAATTTAAACGAGAGAATGTCACTTAGCGCCACCTGTAGACATGGTGGTGAGTGTGGCATACTCTTTAAGAATGTGTTTGGCATCACGTAGCACGTGAATTTATTACGAGCTGGCAGCTGACTAATAGTCCCTCGTATACAGCCTAACGTCACCAAGTCCACCAGTACGAGATCTTCGTTAATGAGTAAGAAAAGAAGTGTATACTTAAGGGCTCGTTTTCCGTGTCTTAACACACTATTAATTAAATTTAACATACAATAATGCCAAGGAATGTATAGGAGAAGTTATTAGACCCGATTGTAGCGTAAATGGGATGAAAGAAAAGTGGTGGCTAGATAACTTCGCCGTGAGCAGGAACCAAACTCGTAGCTCAGTTCATATTGTATGACGCCTTGTGATACAATTCGCACTGCGTGAGGCTTCCTTGTCACTTTGCTCGTCTACCCAACTAAAATGCGTATGTCAGTGCTTTCTTTCCGACATAACGCTTTTGCAAGATTTTTGTGCACTGGACATTTCTGCAGCCTACGGGATCAGGTTTTTACCAGTTCACGAACAATATGACGGAACGCTTCACGATAACATGTTGCTCGGCCTTTGCAGAATTTCGAAAACATACATGGTAGTCAGCCATACCGTCATACACCCCCGGCCTGTTCGGAAATATTGCCGTCAAGCGATCTCAAACTTTCTTGAAATAGTGAAATTGGGCGCCCAGTACCATAGTGGCTGGGAAACTTTAGCCACTCAGGCGTATAAAAGAATTATAATGGCTATACTGGTCGTTCCCTCTGTTCACTAATTTTGCGGTGTATTATTGCTGTATATTCTGCAAAACAAAAGTAATAAAGAAAAAAAGACATGGTTGGTTGATAGCCTTAGGATTTGGTATAACATGAAAGTAAAACGGCTCTTCACAGGAGTAAAGTACTTACTGTAAATTGACAGAGGCAAGCTCATACAATGTCAGCGTTTGACAGATAAAGCACCGTTTTTTGTAAATGCATTCACAATGACGCTTAGGGACACATCTCTGTCCCGTCGATTAATGTCCATGAATAATAACTAAAACATGCAAATGCCCTTGTGGTTATTGATACCAGTGGTGGCTGTGCTAGTTAATGGTGAGAGTGGAACCAAAATGACTGGTGTGACAGCCAGATGAAGGCGATTTTACTGAACGCCAAATATGGGCTAAAGCCGTCAACTCGCGGTGTGTTATACCTTGCGACAACTTTCTGTGGCTGCAGAGCCAAAGTTATGTGGGCGAAGTTTTTGAACATTTCTTACTACGCCAAATAGTCCGTCTGCACGCGATTTCTGTTTAGGTTTCGTAAGCCCACCCATCATATGCGTTTTCTCACATGCATGCTGAGTGTTTCGTGGTATTTTGAAAAAGTGTTTTAAAATGTAGACTCTAGGATTTGTTCGAAAGCTATGCTAAGCTTTGAGACAGTCAAGCAATTACCAGCGAAGGAAAAAAAAAACATGAAATCAATTATTTGCTGTTGTGGCAGTTACATTATAACGGGTAGGTGCTAGTGGTTTTATCCCGCGTTCAAAGTCAGCAACATTCAGTAATGCTTGAATCTGTGCTTTTCGAAAGCGATGAAACATTCTTAATTGAATGAACAAAGGAACACAACTTTATGAAAAAGGCCAAAATTATTTTTAAAAAAGTCATGAGAGAGCAGAAACTGTGTGTCAGAAAGTGCCATGCAACGCTACAAGCCATGTCATAAATTTCGGTGAATGCAAGGTAGGTATCGTCATTTTCCGGCTTCTGGAGGCAGATGAATTCTCTGGAGGCGTTCACGTTATTTGGTTTGCGCAGATATTGTGGTCTAGAATGATCACGAGAGGGCGTGTTAAGTTCGCGAATTCATATTGATAAAACGCATCCCTTACTCGGTAAAGAACGCTGTTTTTGCACTGTCAGTCCCATTTAGGCATGAACATGTAGGCCTGTTTCCCAGCCGCAGCTCTGCTCTGGTAATTTTATTGAAAACCGCTGTCATTGCAAAGCGCCAACAACCACTACTATACCGTAGAAGCTGTCTGGTACGGAGGTACAGTACGCAATATGAAGCGTGACTGCATCAGCAATCGTAGGTAACTGAAATATTGAGCACGTACGAAACGGTGTTCATGGAAAGAGTTATTGCTTTTACGTACAGTTTACAATCGCAGTTTTGTTGAAGACTGACAGGTCACCGGTGTCCTTTCAAGGGGCTATATATCGCGCTGACAGATCCACTTTCCCTGATGGTATCACTCACACATATTTTTTCGGCGATTGCCGTAAAAAGATGTATGAGAGTTGAACCAGCGTGTCATTGAAAGAAATATTGAACGACACACTGCTGTTTTCCTTTCTCTCGGCTCACCTAGCGAACACGCGCTCACTCTGGCTCACAAGCTTCGACGTGAACTTGTACTCTAGCGATGCCGTAGCTGTATACTGCAGTAGGAAAAACTTGAACCATCTCCTCGAAGAGAATTGTCATGTGATGCGAAGCAGCAGCATTACGCACTGGTGGCATCACCGGTTGAACAGTGCTAACGCGGGTACTGCGGTTAGTGCTGGAACGTTTGTTTGAAAGCGATTGCTGGCGTAGGTCTTGTATGTGACACGTACAGACATGTCTAAACTCTGACGTTACGCGCGGGTCCGGTTTATTTCGAGTTGGTCAGGTTTATTCCATGTTTACTTCGGTAATGTAGCCATTGGTGGTCGCGACAGTTGTGGGCGAATGGACGAGGCGGCAGCTGTGGGCACCGTGGCCAGAGCACGGCAGGCGAGGAGAGTGGTATGAGTGCGCACTGCGAGGGATGCGTGACGTCAACGCGCAGCAGCGGCGTGAGTTATTTGTCGCCGCGCTAACACCTGTGGTGCACTGCACGTTCTTACAGAGGGACAGCCTTACACAGGTTAGTCACAGAGCTGATCTGGATGTAAACTGTGAAACAACACCTGAAACCTGATTACCAGAAATTGTAAAACACAAAAATAAAGCACGAGATAAGCTCTCTTAATAATAATGAGAGGAATCTTTAGCATGGTAACTGTATATTTGCGTTTTATGTTTTCTTTTATGCTATATAAGTACAGGGTGTTTAAAAAATATGGGGAATATTGTTTAAAAATCAGCAAAAGACGCTATTTGCTCGCTGTCCTCACACTTGCTTTTTCCATAGCGGTAGCCATGGTAGGAGGGCTGAAGACATCATTTGAAACAGTAATTACGAAATTCAAATAATAGCTTTTTAATTAGTGAAGTTCGGCAGCTAAGTCTAAAGGGATATTTAAACTGCTTCATGCGAAGAAACGAATGCCGCTTCGAGATTTTGGGAAAGGGGTCTCTAGTAATAACTACGAAATAATAAAATTATTCCCAATTTTTCAGCGAAACCAAAACCAAAACCGTAAAAAGTACAACTGAAATGAGGAAGTCTTGTTACATCAATCATCAATCTATTTCGTTGTGTGTGTGTGTGGGCCGCGGTCGCAATTACAGCACGCATGATGCATACACGTTAACGAACGGAGAAGAATTGCACCACAGTAAACACTGGTTTGAACACTTACGTCATTGTAGTTATCTGCTTGCTGCGCTCATCGGTCTTTTGGTTTTAGTTTCGCCGCAGAATTCAGGAAAATTTCATTATGAGGTCGAAGAACAGCCACTGTGATTACCGCGTTGGGAAACGCATTTAACCACTCATTACGTTCTTCTAGGATTATGCTACGCGAAATGCGCGGCACGTGATATACAGCACTGGGTAAACTCAAGCCAATCATTTGTCTAACGCGATTAGGAAGCACGAACATGTAACTTTTAGTTGTGAAAGGCTTCAGTGCAGCGCCGGATTGAAGCCACTTCAAAGCACCGGAGCCACAGCTTTCGGCTTTTATTCGTTAACCATATTTACGGAGTGCTTTGGAGGTGACTTTTTGGCATGGATGGACGCTATAAGCCAGGCCGACTTTTTGGGTAAGGTTGCCACCTGGAAGCATGTTAAAGCGTTGACAAAATTTCACTGCTCTCTTTGTAATTGCACCCAATAGGACAGACACGTACAAACGCCGTGTTGATGGAGGCAGTAGAGGGTTTCATGGTACGGTATGAATAACTTTATTATGACCTTGAAGATCAGTCCAAGACTCACGCTGGCTGCTCCCGAGTCGGTACAGAGAGGCCAAGCCCCTCTGCCGCCGCACAGGCCCTCTGGACAGCCCTGAGTTGGTCTGCGCAAGCACGTAACTGTTCCATGTTCATGACACATTTTTAAATTTTACCAAGAGTACTGTGAAAAGACAGTGGTAGATATGAAAGGCATGGTTTTAAAGCCTACAGTGCATGAGACCCTGGCACAGGGGATAACATGCCCGGCAGCTGTCTTCACCAGACGAGAGAGTTGAAGTTCGACTCAAAGGGACGGAGCTGATTTTCATCTGATCATGTTATTTTTCAGACTCATTTTCGTGACAGAAGTACGTCATTGAAGCCTTAGTGGACCTCAGATAAACACTTTTGTGTAAAAAAATAGCTCGGCATGGCTCAATAGGAGAATACTTTGCACCCACAGAGAGTACCCAGGTTAGAATCTAGATTACTTCTGGTTGTTTCTTCTCGTATCGACTATTTTTTCATTTTGAGCGATAGTGGTTGCGGATTCCGGGGATGGTGGATAATTACAGCCCATGGCTTGTGATCTCGTAACTGCCTTCATTGCCAAAAAGCGAAAACATGATCTAACATTTTCCATATTATTTTATTTATTTTGAATGAAAAGGAAAAGCAGGAGCCATCAGATAAGCTGGCAAAGTGGCGTTGTAGTATTTATACACCGCATTATAACATATAGGATGTTTTTTTTGTATACACACGTTTTCAGTAAAGGTGGCTAGACGGTAAAGTACCTGTCGTCTTCACACAAAAGTTGTATGTCTATGTGGAAATAGTCTGCTTCAGCGAAAATTACATTGAGGAGCAACTAAAACTGAACTGTTAAGTAACTTTCTAATATCAGTTTTTGGGCAGTGAATGATATAGGAAAGTGGTAGGCCAAAAGAATTGATGGCATACGCTTTCTTCCCCGCAAATTCAAGTGAATCCTCGTCATTGACATCCCGCCGATGAATTTGAGAATCAAGGAAGTGGCAGATGCCTCTCTAGTGATTCTCAAATAAGCATGTTCTTTAGCTTGAGATATTTCCATCACTGGATTTCAGTCACAATGCGGCAAGCAAGCACGCTGGGTGCGCAGAAAAAACAGTTGCTTAAGAGAAAACATCCCGTGAAGAAGTGACAAAATGTAAGTAAACATTACGCGGGGTCGTCCAGTGTTCACCTCATTTGGGCCCACCTTTCGTGCTGTTCGCTAGCAGCTTTTCTGGTTTGGACCGCGTGAGAGGATGGGTCTAAGAATCAGCGCTTTTGAGCCTCTGTACTGAGTATCTGCGGAGTTCGTCTTATTACCACTCACCGCGTTTCGGTCCTGCTAGGCCACTGTTATTTACTACGGCTCACCGTCATGTTGACGAGCCTCCTTAGCGAATGAGGAGTTCTCCGTCAGCAGTGTAGGTGAGCAGAATGACAGTTTAAAAATTTTGAACATGCGGGATTCGCTTTTTTCACCTCTTCAGAGAAGCCTCTGCCACCGGGCTCGCTGCTATGCACGCTGAGCAGTGGTTTCAAGGAGGACACATACGTGTTTCCGCCGGACGGCCTGTGTACCATCGTCACGTTCAACTCGCTCATCACAGCTGACGGTGGCTCGTTGGACCCTCCTTACGACGACGACTTCACATACTTTCTGGAAACCTCAAAGGCTCACTCTACCACAGAATATGGCATCGGTATCGATTACATGTAAGTCAACTTCAATTGGATTTTTTTTTATCGCAAGTAGACTTCTCCGCAACACATTTTCTTCTAACCTTGTGAAATGTGGTTCGAAATGTAGAATGCATTTAAAGAGTTGAAAAAAAATACAGTTCAGAATCACCAAGTGTGAAATTTGCGATAAACATATGACAGCTTTTTCTAACGTAAACGACTCGTGTCGCAGTTTTAGGCACAGAACATTGTTGTCGTTTTTGTAGCATCGTACTGCGCTCCACGTGTTGATATGCGTCGCTGGCCACAGCGCAGCAATTGAGTGACATAAGCCGATCCCTGCCTTTAGGTGTCACTGCGTCACGGAGCTTTCTGTAGAGATACGCGCACAATGAGCCGAAATATCTTAAAGAAATGAACACCTCAGTCTTTTAGAAATAATTCCTGAATAATCTAACGTAAACGCACATCGAACATAGTTAAGATTAAAGAACTGCCAGTCATTTATAGCTCATGCCAAAGGTAACTTTGTGGCACTTGAAGCCGCTGAAATTCTCGCTAGGATCATGTACTTGGACCGAACATCTCCTGAAAACAGGTCTTGGTATCAGAATAAGTGTTTTCAGCGTCGAGTTGCATAAAGTACGGCTGCTTCATTCACAAATTACTATCCTGTTCAGCACTCGTAATTAGCGAATTATATAGGTGGGCCGCAAAATGAACAATATTTCGGTTTATAATGATTATTTTACTATGAGAGCCATATTGTTCTACATTTCATCATCATACGTTTATGAAAAGCAGAAAAAGTCAAGGTCAAATCTGTACTTTGAAATTTCACGCCAAAACCTCGGTGAGTGAGGTCACAGACTTCAAAAAAAATGGCAGCATATCTACGGGGTGAATGATGGAGAGTGGGGCGAAGCATCCGTCCGTCCATTCGTTCTTGCTTCCGTCCATCCATACGCCCGTCCCTGCGTTCGTCCATGCATCCACCGCTGCCTCCACCCCTGAGTCAATCCATCCTTGAAGCCATCTGTGCTTCCGTCGATGCATCTCTCTGTGTGTCCATTCGTCCATGTAGTCAACACTCCAAGTACCACCATGTCGCATTTTTTCATCATATATTCAGCATATAGAAGCACCGGCATCCAGCGGACATTCTAAGGACTAAATGAGTAGTGGCACACGCACACTTTCTTACGGCTTGCGCTTCGTGCCTACTTCCCATCATTAACCACCTCTAGTTCATGGTATATACTAGTTCTCTGTATTCATGGTACGGCGTCCCAACGCTCGCTAAACTTTTTTGAAACCAAGGAGGTTACGCCAAGCCAGTATAACGTAGCAACCCTTTCTTGTCAGATAGTGCTCAGTGTACATGTCAATAGCTGCTAAGGGAGAATGAGAGACAGGAGAATCCGGCTTTTAGTTAACGCACACGCTGCGAATTGTTTATTGTTTGAAACGATTGCCTTCAACCAATGACACGCGCCATATGTGACATCATTCCTATTTTATAAGATCTCGCGTCTTTCATCAACTTCAAGTACCGCTTTCTAGTTTATAACATCTTGCATCTTTTCATCATCAGCTACAAGTACCACCATCTAGTAAACACTACAAGAACTAAACGAGAGGTGGCTACATACAGGAGACGGTACCGCCATCTAGTGAACACTGCAAGAACTAAACTAGGGGTGGCTACATACAGGGGACGGTACCGCCATCTAGTGAACACTGCAAAAACTAAACTAGAGGTGGCTACATACAGGGTACAGGGGACGCACAGCCCACGCCCTAAGGAGCTTCGGCCCTAAAATGTTTTTGTATTTTGGCCTCCTTATTTGAAGCAAACTTCCAGTCCCTTTGCATGGTAAGTATAAGGACTTCTCAGGGAAACGGTACAATATTTTTAAAAGGGCTATGCCAATCTATAGCATAAACATTTATGATGTCACAGCATTTCGCGTGAAGTTCAAAGCGGCGTCACCACCAGCATTTTCTTGCACGTTTTTCCGCTTAGGAAGCGTCTTCGATCAGCTAGTCTGGTGATTTGGTAATTATGAGACTGTTATCACAAATTTCACTATTCTCTTTAGTGTCCTTTTAAAGGACATTCGTTGCCCTGCGACACTCACAAATGGCGTCAACGAAAAAATTCTCATAAATGTATACTCTGATACCTAATTTTATAATTAAACATACCAATTGAAACATAAAAATGCATACAAATACATATCAAGGTGCATAACACGGGAATTAGGTGACAACAAACAAGCATAAATACAGTGTAAAAAATACAGTGCATAAAAGAGTGTAAGCTGTGCAGAGACAGACGCGGTCAAAAGGTCAAGGTCACTCGTCTTTGGTGTATTTTTGCCATTAAAACTAGCAAGGGCATGTAGTTGGGTGCGTTGGTAATACATAATACTAACGTAGCGCATAAAAAAAACTCAGCATATCCACGAAGCCATAATGGTGTGTGGGGCGAAGCATCCATCAGTTCGTCCGTTCGGTCTTGTGTCCGTCCGTCTGTGTGTTCCTTCGTGCGTGCCTCCGTCCGTGCGTCCCTGCGTTTAGGTAATTATATCTCTAGAAGGTAGAAGGGGAACGTTCTCTTCAGGAACACAGTGTTTATCAGTCAGAGAGGCAGTAGTCCGAGGAATGAATGAGTGGACGGCAGCGTGCGCCGGCTCATTGCCTGCCAGGCCCTTATGACCAGGAGTCCAGATTAGTGAGCGGGGAGATGGGTAAACTACTCGCGGATATGATTTAAGAATTGTGGTAGCTAGGGATGTGATCCACCCCAGTTGGAAATTTCGGTAAGCTCCTTTGGAGTCTGATATCAAAATTTTAGAACTGTCGCGTCATACAGCTAGAGCTATGGCCACCTCTTCAGCATGGGCAGCGTTGGGTGCGCGAAAGGACAGACCATCCACCTGCATGTCTTGGTGGACTACGGCGGCCGTATACCAACACTCGCGGTAAGGGCCAGTGATGTCCGTGTAAACTTCGTTTTGTTTAGAGCCGTATTGGCTCTGGAGAGCAAGATCCTGCGTCTCTTGACGGCCAGCGTGCGACTCACCGGATATATTGATGGGGAATGGTCGAACATGAATCGCGTGTTTCCAATGTTATGGCAGTCGTACCTGCTCCTCTGTGTGGAATTCATGCCGAATGTGTAGGCAATCTAGGAGTCGTCTGCCTGACAGGGTCTGCGCCAGGCACGTGTATCGATTTGTTAGGTGAGCCTCCCGGAGCTCCTGGTAGGTGTTTACTACTTCCAAGGTAAAGAGTTTTGCATCGGAAGCAGTGATAAAAAGATCTGGGGCTCTCCGGACAATTTTGCTGAAGGAGACCTCCAAGGAAGCTTCATCATGCTTCTGTAAGTGCAGTTACGGAGTCGCATACAAGATGCGACTAGTGACAAAAGTACATGCGAGACGAACGCATCCTTGCTTTTGAAACCTTCCCGCTAGTTGGAGACTCGGCGTACCATGCAGCCCACCTGTTCTCCAAACTTACGCTGCTTGTGAATTGTTGTCTCGACCCTGTGGTATTTTGTGAATGTGGAGTACAAGGACACGGATATCCTATGCCTCAGTAGTAGGTTCACAGTGCAGGAAAAGTATAATGAATGAAGTGCACTTGGCCGACAGCCGAAAGTGCACGAATTCAGACTTCTGTGGGGAACACTGGGGGCCGCAGTACGTAGCATATTCGTCCGCTTTATGAGCCGTGGTTCGCAGGCTGTCCTCAATGCTGCCCAGGCATCTCTCTGAGGGCCAGAGAGTAATTGGATGGATAGAAAGTTTTCTTTCTTCCCGTTCTCAATTCGTGGTCTCGAATGACTTCACATCTGATTCAACTCCTGTCGGATCAGATTTTCCTCAAGCGTCCATTCTCGGTCCTCTTTTATTTTTAATATACATTAATAATATACCCGACATTTCCCCAAAATGTGTTTATTCGCGGACGACTGCGTTGCATATCCCAACATTACTGATGCCTCTGACATAGCAACCCTTCAATCCGACTTGAATAACATATATAAGTGGTGTCTCACATGGTGCATGGAACTCAACATTAACAAATGTAAATGCGCATTTCTCGTTCTAAAACAATCTGCCCTGCCTATGCACTAAATGACTGCCCCCTTCAACCTGTTAGCACCTACCGTTATCTTGTCATTCATATTACCAACGACCTCTCTTGGAAGCAGCACATACAATACATAACATCAACAGCTAACCGCTCATTAGGATATTCGAAAAGAAATTTCACGTTTGCACCTGTACAATTAAAACAACTGCTATATATAAGCTACATCCGCCCCAATCTGGAATGCGCCTAATCCATCAGGGATCCACATCAAGTCACATTATTAACGAAATTGAATCGGTACGACATCGTGCTGTTCGTTTCATCCTAGGTAATTATCATCGCTCTGTTAGTGTTTGAATAATGAAGAACACAGTCCATATCCCATTACTCTCTATTCGTAGAAAGAACTCACGCATCTTATTATTTCATAAAATCTATCACCACAATTCTTTGCTTCGCTCACTTTGGATACTCCCGGCATCGTACCATTCTGCTCGCCATGATCACGTGTACAAGGTCAGCATACCTTGTCACAACAGCTTAGCATGTTCACAATAATTTCTCCCTAAGACGTCAATAGATTGGAATAACTTACCTGCATTATTAGTAAGCATCAGCGACCCCACTCGATTTAAGAATGCACTAATAAACTCAAAATCGTAAACTGTACTAATCGGTGTAAGTGTTATTGACTGTTTAGTGTATTCTTTGTGGTTCTAGTTCAGTTGTCATTTAATAAAGAGTACTCCTTGCATGCGAAATTTCATCATTATATATGTTCATGGTAAATGTGTTTACATATTCCTGTAGTTATTTTGGTGTTCATGTGTATTTCTGCCCCTCCCCTCTATAATGTACAAATGTATGCTGATGGTTTTAAAAACAAACGCACAAATAAATAAATATTGTCGGCATTAAGCACATGCTTTACCGAGTCGAGAGCAGCCAAGCGGGAGGGAGCTGCGCCATAGCCAAGTTGAACAGCAGAGGTGACAATACAGCGTCCTGTGGTTTGCCTCGCGTAGCCAGAAGATAAGAGCCATATCACTGATCTTGGATGCGATTGTACGCAGCTATGTCAGTAAGAAATGTTTCGATGTAGTTGAAGGCGCGCTCACCGCAGTTAGTGGCACTTTGGTGAGCTAGGATGACTTCGTGCTTGACGTTGTCGAAGGTTTCCTTAAGATCAAGTGCTAGAACGACCTTGTCGTTGTAGGGGTGTTCCACCGGATTAAGTACTTCATGTTGTAGTTATAGGAGTATGTCCTGCGAATATTTCTTGTGCCTGAAGTCATACATAAATGGGTGAAAAGGTGGCGATCTTCCAAGAAGGGAGAGCGACGATCCCTGACCACAGTTTTCATTATCTTCCACGCACACGAATTAAGAGAAACAAGTCCGACATTCTTAGTGTCGACAGCTTTTCCTGGCTTCGAAATAAAGGTTACTAGAGATGTTTTCCAGTCTAGTGGGAGGGGTGTTTTTCTGAACCAGATCGCATAATATAGTCGAGAAGCGACTGGTGTGCCGCATCGGATGATTTGCTATGACTTTAACGGTGATTTCTTCTCGCCCGGAAGCTGTATCTCGCCTCATTTTGGCTAGAGCAGCGTGAAGGTCGTGTAACTGGAAGGGAGCATTGAAGGAGCATCCATTCAAGAGACAGCGATGGCGCTGTCTCTTGAAGGGTGAAAGGATAATGGATGTGCAGCGCAAAAGTTCTGCGGCAGCGTTTTGGAAAGATATGACGCTGTCCCGACTGTGTTAGATTAGCGAGGTGTGCTCCACTGAGAAGCACAGCTCTTTCATGTGTTCTAGCCAGTCTCTTAAAACTGCGGCTCTCACAGCCATCAATTTGAGCGTGACGCAGCGGGATGTCAAAGACCCGGTAAAGTTAAACCAAGATGTTTGGCGGGTATGGGTGAGCGAATAAGGCAGAATCCACGTAGAAGGCTGTCATGGCGGCGCAGCGAAAACCAATAAACTCACAGCGTTAATGATCTAACTTGATGTACAATCGTAAGCAAGCTTAACAAGAACGCTCAACAACATGACCTGAAACATTTTGATTGACGCTGGCGTCACGTACCTTTGGGTTCTGTTGCCGACATATTACTCATATATGCCGAGATACTATCCAAGCATTTCGAGGTATTGTCTTGGAGACAGTGCCCAGCGCTTCGCGGCATGCATGAGTAAAACTAGTCGAGGTGACGCGTCGGAGCGTGGGTGTTAAGCATGCTGACGACTGCAGGTATGGTAATGTACATCTAAGGCAAGCCCCTTATTACTATTGTATTTAGAACCACACCAAATCTAACGCTTCACATAATATTCTAAAATAAATATGTACAGATACACAGCATGACTAAACGTCATATAATAAATACTTCCCTCGTGGACAGTAACTAACCTTGTAGTTTGACTTACTTGAATGCAATAGACACACGGTTATTTACGATTGTGAAAGTTTTTAGACCGTGGTCGCATTAGGATAAATAATGTCGCGCAGTGAGCGCCCTTGGTATTTTTGATGGACACAAATTTAATGAACTGTCTTTAGTTCTTATTACTCCTTGCCATTGTTTTTACGGACTCTGTCGACGATGTGATCACGCCATATGAACGGACTAGGCCAATAGACTGTGCTCATGCGTTTGAAGTATCTATAGTGTACTTGTAGAAATGGTGCCTCTGATTATTTTTCTTCTTTTATTATGCCTATTTTTTCGTATCTTTGCGTCTATCTTATACATCACTACTATGATGTTCGGATAACCTACTATAACCTAGCCTACCTTCCGATATTTTTGCCAAATAATAGAAGAAACAATAGATGTGTTTGCCTGAGATATGGTTTATCCTGTACAATAAAGCCGCTACTAAATATATCGAGTGAAATTACACTATCGCGCTATAAACAATTGCTATGACAGAGTTTTACGGGCCCATTAGGGGACGCCTATGGAGCCTCCGAAAATAAAAGCAGGGGTGCTATTCAGGATCGGCAGAGTGTGAAACTCGGGATATTCCCGAGCTGTGGCAGCACCCCCTTATGAACAAGCCAACAGTACGAAAAAGTCAAATCCACCCCTCAGCGCCCAGCGTTTCATTGGTTACGATTAAACCAGTCATCGCGCCAAGGACGGTCGACTATGTTAGGCGGTGTTTTCAAGCCATGGGCATCATCTTTCATTTGTTTGTCATTCAAATGAGTGCTTAAGTGCACCGATGCAATAAAACTGTCAGAAACTTTTCGCGGTGATATTTCTTATAGGCGCGAGGTGTTTATAAATTTATTTTGAAGCTTTTAACGCGTGCAAAGGGTCAGTTTTAGAATAATCAGCATGGTGGTCTCTGAGATCACTACCAGCCGAGCGTCTTACAACACCATGATTGCAACTTATCCCGAGGCCACATGTTAATCAAAACATACAGCCTGTGCTGAGCACAGGCTGAGCGATGTGATGCACACCTGTGATGCGCACCAGCCGAGTAGTGCGCATCGTCTTTGTTGTCATCGGCCGCTAGCACACAAGCACGTGCGGCCAGCTAATTAACTATTTGGCTGCATGGTATACTTTGCCAGTTAGGCCAGGACATGCTATGAACAAGTTAATTACGCCATGTTATGGTAGGGCCGAGGTAATTGCGCCACAATTTAAGGAGACCGCGCTGTTGAAGTCATGTAAAGCTATAACTGGGCTATCTAATGCATGCTATATTTGAGGAGCTAATGAAACTAAACACGTAACGTAAATCATGAGTACGCTATTAAGACAATACTAACTAGCCTTTATTAATATGAAGACAATTAGTATCCTGTTAGTCATGATTACAATTTAGTTCCATGCTGATCATATTGATGCTAATTGTCTTTTATTGGAAGCCTTACCTATGAAGACAACATAGCTCAGTGGGATGGTACAATCAAAGTCTAGACAGAGCTGATGCGGTCTTCACTTCGAAGGCGAGCACGCACATGAGTTGACGACCAAGTGAAAAAGCTGGAAGAAGCCAGGTTGTCACAAGCCCTTCTGTGGGCCAAGCCTTGCAAAAGTAGTGTAAGCTCCCCAGAATATTTTATATGCGAAGAAGCTGGCGCTTAGCGTTCACTGAATCAAAGGGTTTACAGTCACACTGGCGCCATCACAGTTACGAGCTGAACTGGGGCCTTCTTACAATGAACAAGTTTGTATCCGAGTTCAAGCGTTAAGTAGTTTGGCAGACGCCCGCGGCGAAGTTTGAGTACGCCTATCACGTTTGCTCGGGCCGAGGAGCAGTAATCACATCAATCGGCTCGATTAATCTATCAGCTTTATCACACAGACCATGCACACATGCATGCAGAAATAAAAGTGATATCACCACGTGGCTGCGATGTCTCGAATTAAATTTCACCACGCTCACGACGTATCCAATTACAGCCGCAATGCCGCCATGATGCAGCACTCCTGGTGACCACCTGCTTTTATATATATTTCCAATGTTTGATAGAAGCGAAACAAGCAGCACGAGAGGGCTGCGTGTGCACCCTTGTTGCCTTCGAGTGTGGAAATCTCCACGCTGCAGGTGGAGCGCATTAACCAGCCCGAAAGAGTACATACGTCCGTGAACACGCCTGTAGTAGGCACTTGATGAGTAGGAAAAAAGATTACGCGACAATCATGCTGACGTCGCTGCACTGTTATAATGTGTATTGAGTGGCGACGCTGACGTATTCACTCGGGGCGTTTCTTTGATAACCGTCGCAAATGTCCCACATGCGTTTCCAACGCCACGTGTGTTCGTTTAGCCATTTCCACCAACGCTGCTATCACGTGCTCCGCACTGTGTTCACGCCATGGCCGCCGCTGAGCGATCTCAAGGCAAACTCGTCTGCCCAAAAAGCTCGGGTCAACCTGCATCGCACCCCAGCATTTTATTCTTTGCTGGCATTCCTCTTTTTTGCGCCCCTCCTCTTAACGTCAGAACCACAATTCCTGTGACAACATTGAGCTACATACTTTTGCTTGGTTCATATATGAAAAATATTAGCAATGAACTGTCACTCACCCACCGTTTGCATGCACTCACCCACTTGTTTCTACTATGCTTGCATGACTAAGGTGCGTGGTCAGCTGATTTCATTTCGTTTTGTGCCTTTCGTACTATGCAAAACAGAGATTAGAGTGGCTAGCCAAAAATGCACAATTGTGATAGGCTCAACGCTTCGATCTTGTATTGCAAACGTAGGTTCTGAATAAATAAGTGGCGAAAAGGAGGGATCGCCTGTAAGGAGCGTAGTGATGCTGAGAAAAAATCACTCCTTGTCTTCGAACTCGGAGGGGCCCTTACAGATTTTCGGTTTCGAGCAAAGTGCCCACAAAATAACTACATAGTCAAAAACATTGAAATTATTCAAAAAGAGTGTTTTTAGATTGCTTGCACTACATTACGCCGCGTTTACGGCCGAAAGGGTCGCGGCCAAATGTTACACATGGTAGCCAATGTGCTTATCAAAATTAAAAAAAAAACGTCTTCTACGCTGCATAATCTTTAGTTAAGCGTTAAGCGTTAAGTGAAAAACAAGCGCGCTTATCGAAACCACTTATCCATAGCAGCCGACGAAATACAGCCAAGAGCCAATTTTCGCAGACCTCCATCTGACGTTGTGGGGGTATTGTGAGAGCAATTTGCTACATCGGTTAATAAATGAAGCATTAGAAGGTTTCCAGCTTCTTTGCGCTCACGGGAACTCGGTGCTTCATTCAAAGCGGTACAATTTTCATAAAACCTTTTAAGCTCCTTATAGAACCTTGACATTTATTTTCCTATCATGTCAGTGTGACAGTTCCCAGATCTTTATAAAAAATAACGGAGAATAGTACCATGCAAAGCATGGGCGATGTTGTTAGATGAATATATATTTCATATGTGAACAATGAAAAGTTAAAAAAAAGGATTTTGCCCCAGGTAGGATCTGAACCTGCGAACTTCGAATAACCAGTCCGATGCTCGAATACTGAGCTGCAGTGGCGGTCATCTCGACGACCACTTTCTAGAGTATATGTGTGCATTTCAATGTCACATTGTCACTCAGTGCCACCTTTTCCAATTTGGTGAGTGTGAAACATTTTGTATGCCTGTGTGGTGTCAAGTAGTACATGATCTTATCACAAGATGGTAGCTGACGAATAACCCCTCGCAAACCACTTCAAAGCACCAGTCTGCCAAAATCAGACGCTTGATGTGGCTGAAAGAAATTGTATATTTAAGGGCATCTTTCCTTTGTTAAATAAAATGTTATTGAGAAATAACAAACAATAATGCCGGGAAGAGTACGTGTGATCTTAAAGTAAGCGAATTTATTGCGATTGTGAGGAAATAAAAGTTTACGTAAAGGTAAATTGCCACTAGCCGGATCTAAACCTGCGGTATTCTAATAAGGGGTCCGATGCTTTGACACTGAGCAGTGGTGGCAGGCATTCCACCGCCAGCTCTATAGCGTATATATGTGCACTCAATTGTAAGAGCAACAGTCAAGAGCACGTGAGAGCGTCAGTCGTAGGTGCTGACTAAAGCTGTGACGTTTAGATGCGAAAATACCCTATAATATGCACGGGAGGATGACCATTACAGCAGCACTGTTTTAAAGCCTCAGATACGTTATTCAAAGGTTATAGCTTCTGATCCTGCTTTTTGACAGGTGGTATAAACAGATAAAAATCCAAAGTGGCACCAATATTCAAGAAACGTCGAGTCCGGGGGAGAAATCGCACGTAGGCATGAGGGCTGAGCAAATTCAGAAGTAGGGTATACTAACATGCAGGGCGGCAGGAATAGGTTGAACTGGGCAGAGATAGAAGAACAGGTAAGGGAGGAGAAGCTCACGGTATGTGAGTTTGTATAAATATCTTAGAAACATGGAACAACCGCCTAATAATCTGGATTACGCATGATAATGTTGTAATAAAACAGAAGGCAGCCGAAACGGGGGAGTTGTTTCGGGGCATTTATTCATAAAAGTACAAGCTGGCAAATGATCAAGCAGGAGGGCAGGGAAAATTGATGGCTAAAAGGAAAAGTGGCAGGGCAGATGACGCTTCTCAGTTTTGTATACTAGTGGACAGGAGCAAAGGCCATAGCGGGAAACCAAGAAATGATGCAGCTCATATAAAATGGCAAATTATAGCTAGGAGGATAGTGTGAGGTAATTATACTAGGACATATGAATGCACACGTGGAAGACATAAATGAATATAGCAAACCAACAGGAAGAATGCTATAAATATGTGTGAAAGGCATGAAATAATCATTTGCAAAAGTACCGAGAAGGGCGAAGGGCAGGTAACATGGGAAGTGGGAAACATGCAATCAACAATAAATTGCGCAACGATGTCACATAAGATATGTGACCAGCTAAGAGTGAAGAACATGAATGAATATGAATTGGAAAGCTTAGGTAGTGATAACAAACGTATCAAGTTGAGTTTTGGATGAGAAATGAAATTGAGAAGAGGGCATTATGAGCAACCACATGGTAATGTTTATTCAAAATGGCAAATATAATAAGCAACTAAAAAGATTGAGAAAATAATCACCAAAGATAGCAAAACAGAGTGGATGTACAAAAACCTTGCTCGATTGCTTGAGTTAAAGCTTGCTAAGGTACGGGTCAAATCAACCGGGAGAAGGAGAAGCAAACCGAAGAGGTAGAGGGATGAGCAACTAATGAGAGCCATAATAAGACGTCAGGAAGCCTCCAGGAAACACAGGTATGCTAAACAGAGGGGTGAACAGGAAGATGACGCCAAAAAAGTTTATAACGTTTTTAGTTGCAGAAGGGAAGCGTCCAATCTGATCACTGGAAAGACTTAAAAAAAGGTGGCTCAACAGATGGCGGAAGTAAAAAAAAGGATAGAATGGCAGCTGCGAAATTTCGAAACCATGTATATTCTCAGAGTATTAAGACAAGAATTCTTTGAGTATTAAGAATAGGATATTATACTATAACTGCAGTTCAATGGGTTAGATTAGAAGGGGATGTGGCAATGGAATATATAAAAAGATTGATGACAGAAAAATTTGAAACAGCAAGAAAGTGCTGCAGGCATCATACCAGATGAAGCTGGACCAATTAGCACGGTGGCTTCACTGGCACAATGAAAAGAGCAGCGAAGAGGGTTCCTAATAGCACATCAACAGGCCTTGATGGCAATCCAATTATGTTGATAAAGAAACTAGGGTGAAACTCTAACGATTTGTGTTTTATGTGGGGCTTAACGTCTCAAGACCACCATGTGAATATGAGAGATGCCGTAGTAGAGGGCGGCGGAAATTTTTACCACCTGGGGTTCTTTAACGTGCCCCCAAATCTAAGCACATGGGACTACAGCATTTCCGCCTCCATCGGATATGCAGCCGCCGCCGCCGGGATTTGATTCCGTGATTTCCGGGTCAGCAGCCGAGTACCTTAGCCACTGAACCACCGCGGCGGGGCAGGGCCAAACTCTAAGCAAACTTCAAGATAAGCAGCGAGCAAAGCAATAATAGATGCTGAAGCTCCCAATGGGTGGAAACTAAGCAGGATGAACATGATTACAAAGGAAAGGGGAACATAACTGATATAAACAACTACCATCCTATAACAGTGACATCAGTAGTTTACAGGCCAGTGATGTGGATAGTAAAGAAAATAATACAGACAAGGTGGAGAATGAAGGAGTTCTGGGACAACTACCAAACAGAATCCGCAAAGAAGGAGATTGAAAGACAATCTGCATCATCGATGCAATGTATTGAAATAGCGTAAAAAGGACACAGGCTCCTGTGGCTGGCATTTCTAGATATCAGGGAACCTCACGATAATGCGATTGAGGGTGAATTGTGGGGAATACAGGACAACTAGATGTGAAAGATGGAATAAATAATCTTCAAAAGGATATCTATAAAAGTAACAAGGTAGTTATAAAATGAGAACAGATATCTGAACCCATATAAATACAACACGGGCTTCGACAGGGATGTGCCTGGTCAGCTGTGTTATTTATGATGTATATACAGAGACTAGAAGCCAAATTAGACGGGAATCGACTCGGCTTCAGCCTCTCATTTGCCAAGCAAGGAAAACACATTGAACAGTCGTTACCAGCATTGATGTGTGCAGAGGATATAGTAATAATAGCCGACAAGAAGGAAGATATGAGGATTTATAGACATGTGCGCTAATGCGAGAAATAGCTTAAATTTGAAGTTCAGTAGGGAAAATTGGCAATCATGATTTTTAATAATAATGAGGGCAGTGAGCTTAAGATGCAGGAAGTCACTATAGAAATAGTGGCTAAATACAAATATATGGATGTATGGATAAATAACAGGGCTGAGTACCTAAGGGAGCATGAAAGATACGTAATGACTAAGGGTAACAGGATTGCTGTTCCAATCAAAAATAGGGCACTGTGTAACAACAATAGGTGTGACGTTGTGAGAGGAGTTTGGAAAGGTGTTACAGCGTCGCATAGGTATACTTGCTTTGGGAGCATTAGGAAACCCCCCAAATCAGGGGGTACAGGGTGACATGGGATAAACATCGTTCGAGTGCATTGAATCTAGCAGCAAGATAGCGTTTGAGGAGCGATTGAAAAAAATGGGACAGGAGGGTTGGGCTAGGAAAGTTTTCAGCTATTTGTACACATAGAATGTTGATACTAAATTGTGGAAGCAAACTCTAGAATCGTCAGGCAAGTATTTAGACAACAGCAGAATACCAAACTAAAAGGAAACATCGAATAAGAAGGTGAACCAGAGAGGAACGTGTGGAAGATCGCAATGCTTACCAAATCATCACTGCAGACCTACCGAAATTTCAAGGAGAAAATTGCAAAAGAAAAGAAATACGATAGTTGGCGGGGTAGTTCTTTGCTGTTCGGCGCCAGAACGGGAGCATTGCGGACCAATACGTACCAAGCCAATTTCGAAGGCCCACACATGTTATGTAGTGCGTGTGGAGAAGAGCAGGAAACGGTTGAACATTTGATAATATTCTTTAAAGGGCTCCAGGCTATAGACAAAATATTGGTGCGCAGTTTTTCAAAGCATTGGGGTTTAGTGACAGTGACGGCAAAATAGACTTTAGGTGAGTAGAAATAAGCAGAAGGAGGATAAGCGATTGGTGGCTTCAATAAGGAAGAACAAACCTGTGATTGGACAATCTCGTCTACTAATTTCAGGTTGGCAAGAAACTCTACCGCGATTGATGCACTTGCCGCAGCTAACGACACGAAGACACACTTGGAGGCACTGTGGGACCAGCGGATCTACCACTACGGTCAAGTCAACACGCCCTTGAGATTCACGGGCAAAGACGTGGGCTTGTTTGCAGAAGATTCAGCTGCAGGTCTTATGGTCTGTTTTCTTATGTTAATACTTTCTATACTTGCATTTTTTCGGTGGTGTTGCTCCACTGCATAGTGACTCTCAATTCTTTAATAATTTGTGAGAGTGCTGTAGCCTAAAGCAATAAAAATATTCGAACATAAAAAAATATTAATTATGATTCGCGTCTGTGCTCTTCCTAATCCACCGTACATTACCAGATTCTGAGAAACCTGAGGCAGATAGAACGCAAGCAACAATAACAGGTTGGCTACAGAAGTCTACCGTATTAGCAAAATGATAAACGGGTAAAAAATGTGAATTCACAGGTCATTGTTTAAAATAATTTTCGTTTTCTCGTTGCCATTTCGCTTCATTTCAACTTCTGATGGGAAAGAATGCAATTATTAAACAATCCCACTCTCTTACAGACAGAGATCGACGTTCTCGTACAAAGCATTCGCAAACCGTCCATCTGGCAATGCAGATAGGCTTTATTCCATTTCCGGAATAAAGTGAGAATTGTGTATGCAGTTTGCTTAAACTACAAGTAAATATTTTGTCGTCTGATACGACACTCGGAACATTGTTATTTACCGTGGTGGCCTACTGACTATGGCTTTCAAGCATTGTGCTATTGATTCTCAAATATGACATACAATTCGAAAAGTTGTGATGTTAATATTCACACACTCCCTAACACTTTTAATTTGAATAGGATTTGTAAATATGCCCACAGGAGTAATAATCTATTTGTATATTAGATTGTTTTCATTGTATAGATTGCACAGTGTTCGTTTACATTGTCTTGTGGTTCAAATATTTTCATTGTATAGATTGTACAGTGTTTGTTTACAATGTCTTGTGGTTCAAATGTTGGTGCCTTGTTGCTAAAGACAGCCTGGGGATAAAAGGCTTTTCAAGTTGCTTTAATGTAGTTCCCTTTCAACCACACTCTATTCAATTGCATCTAATAAATGAAGCTTGAACAGTAAATTGTTCTTCTGGCGGCGGCAATGATCTGTCAAAAAAGAACAAAAAGTACCTTTTTTATGGTGTGCTATTGAATCACGTGTGTTCCGCATGATTTTGAAGCTTTATTACAAGCGGAAAAGTTTATTTATGCACAAGAGTGAAACCATGCAAAGCGAGAACAAATATGTTGACATAAATTTCACGCAACGTTTCCTCTAGTTCCCCTTTATTTACACGACGTGTTGCTATTTCCAACAGATGTTTTCTAATATTATGCAAAGCAAAAAAATTGAAGCCAAGCGACCAAGTTACACAATACTTCACTTTCCGGTCTTCACCGAGCAATGGACCCAGCAGATTGCTAACAGGCTGAGGTGAGTGAGCACTCGATAAGGTGTTAAATGATATGGCAAACATGTGTTCGTAACAATCGCTAAGGTTTTATAACAACACGTCCGCCAATAAGGACTACATGTAGTTTTTAAAATGGGCCGCTTTAAATGATGCATTGTGGAAACCTAAAACAGAAACTGACCAAAAGCACACGAAAAACTTCACTGCCTCATATCAAGACACGCGGTGAAATTATTTGCAGCGGAAATCAGATGAGTGAGGCATGTACGGATCGGTCGAATGACAAAGATGATGAAGGATATCTCAAAAAACGGAAGGCGAAGCAGTCCAGTCAACAATCAAGAGGACTTTTGCAGTGCAATAGGTCTTCGCAAACGCGAGAAAGGATATTGTCTTGCTAGGACGACGCAACTAGCTGACAGCGCTGGCGAGTGATAAAAAGCGTACATATGCCTACGCGTCTACATAAAAGCAAGCACACCGACATTTACGTACCCAGTAAACACATACACACAGCGCACGAAATTAGAAAACAGGAGGTATGTGCCAGAGCCTGGGCTCCAGCATTCACCTCCCGTTTTCGAAATCATCATTGAAAACTTCCACATTCTCCTCCTTGCATTTTTTTGGACATGCAGCATGTGTTTTTAAAAGCCTCTTGAAGTACCGGTTCGAAAGAAAATTGTCAGGTGTGCCAGACGGGCATTTGTTTTATACTTGAGCTAATTCGTAAGTGAGACCCACCAGCTGAATAATTAGTTATTTATAATGAATTAACTAGAATAGTCATCTGATTCTCGCCGGTGACTTTTTAAAAGAATGGAAGCACAGATGTTTCTCGAATTGTGCACACATGCGCTATCGTATTTCCAGTAAAGTTACACTGTTCTGGCAACTTCTAAAACACAGTATGGTCCTGCCCAGTAAATATCATAAATATTGGAGCACTCGTGCAATATCGGGCTATATCTCGAGTATGGAGGGTTAAGAACAGCAAGCAAAGGTGATCTGCTAAGAAATACTGATTCAAATAATAGGTTTTCAAAAATATCTGGTAAGAAACCTGCTTCGGAACTTCAAAGAGTGTCGGTTAAGGAATACCTGTTAACTGGGGAAACAGTTTTCAAGGCATTCCGGTCAGGTTATGCTTTGAATTCTGGACAAGCTGGAACATGTTTACCAAGCAAGTGAAGTAGCGAACTATATACATATGCTTAGAGATGTTGCACAGGACCCTCATTACCCTGTATGTCTATCATGTCTCTGTGTCACTTGCTTCAAGTCTCCTCTTACTCACTGGAGTGTCAAGCAGGAGGAGCAGTCAAACTAGGAAAGAGTGAAACTGGGAATGAAAGTGCGATTTAGCAGCAGAATGAGTTTTTCTCGCTCCACCAACACTTATTACTCCGGTCATATATACTTGCAGTGGACCTAGCAAGTATCGACGTGTGCAGGATGCGTTATCAATGACCAGGCGACCAATATTGTCAAACACCGCGTTATGCTGCGCTAAAAATGGCTCTGGGAATATCCAGTTAGTACTACTACAAAAAAGAAGACACATCATAAGCACAATAGAACCTTTTTGCTGTGGCATCGTTTTATTGCGCTTCGTTGCATCATATTTTCGGAATTAAGTGTAGATAGGTCGCACACCAAGGGTTTTTTTTTTCTATTTGTCGCGGTGTAAGAAAATAATGCTAAAAAAGTGTATTATTCGCCTTTATATACATGGTGTTCGACATAAGATTGCCTGAAAAAATGCATATTCCTTTCAACGCGCAGACACTCGGCAACTGGCAAGACTGTATGTTTAGAGTGATCAATCATAAAACGCATTTGTGGTATCTTTTATGGCTTTAACAACTTCGTTCTAGTGTAGTTTTGCTTTAGCAATGCACCGGTCACTATTAAACGCGTGATGTGCACAATACTGAAGAGTGCTGGTTTCCAGCATTCGCATCTCTTTTTGCCATTTCACAGCTTGAAAGCTGATTCTGTAAAAACCTGGTTTTTTAAAACTAATAAAAATTACGATACTGCTTGTTAGTCTGACAAGCTTCGAGTTGATTAAAAGGCACTAAACTAATTTATTTGCATGTTATCTTGTTTCCAACATTTAGTTTTCAAACTTGCTATTTTTATTGCACCTCTAAACCACCTACTTCCCTGTGGCAGAGACGTTTCTATTTGGCCGGTAGCATATGGCGACCTATATGACTACTCTTTATTATTTGCTGATGTATCCACCCATTTTACGCAAAGTTTGGCAAGATAAAGATAGGGAACATTGCCCTGACACTTTGAGTGGCATGCCCACATGGCGTACCACCCCTTTCGAAACAGAGGTCCCCTACGCCCCGTCACATATTGAAGATGCATGGGGCCAGTTGCCTTGTAATAAAGATGCAGTGCTCCTGGCTGTCGAAAGCGCTCGTCCAAAATTTTGCCCTTTATTAATCAAGCACTTTAACTTCCCGAAAGCGGGGCGAAAACAGTATCAGAGACGAGTCCACGAAGCGCAGATGTCTGTGTTCCTGTTGTCGTTCTGCTGAGTTTAAAAATTAGCTATATCAATAGACCGACTCACTACAAAACATGTTTTCATTCACCGTAATCTTCGCGGTGAGTGAGTGAAACCACTTTATTAGGTCAACAATAGACACAGGTCAACTCACCGTCACAAGGCCATGCTCATTATGGGATGGTCCGGTTAAACCTGACCTCCCTCGTGCGGATCCTCTGGACGGCCAAGATTTGAAAGGTGAGGTTGGAGGCCGATATCAGCTTGTTGATTTCCATTTGGTAGAAAGTGGGAACAGCCAAGGCACAGCCCCACAGGACATGTTCGACGTCCGCATAACCACTGCACAAGGGGCAATCCGGGACTGACAATCATTCGTGGTATATTGTGGGCTGTGCCGCAGGGTTTGGGTAGATTCTTGTTTGGAGCAGTCTGAGAGTAACAGCTTGGGCCCTGCACAGCGAGTAGTGTGGCAGGGGAAGCATTCTTCTTGAGAGTTATAGATGTTCGCCTATCTCGTTGTACGTGCAGAGAGTCTCAGATCGCCCAGAATATGACATGTTACTCGGCACGTGGTTAGTCAAACATTGTGCAGCTAATGCGCTTGATCAGTCCGATTGATCGAGACACCCTTAATGGTTTTGTGGTGTGCGAAAAACAATGCCATTCAGTTCTTTTTGAGATCTTTGGCATTTCTAAGAATATGTAGGACCTGGGAAGCCATGAAATTCACCTGAAATGCCTTGATATTAGCGTCGAATCCTGAATAAATTGTTGCATGCACAATGTGCGTCAATGCAAAATTAATGGCAATCGGCTCTACAAGGCTGAGGCTAAAAGTGCGGATGGTAGTGCAGCTGATTACGTCGCAATCAAAGCCAACAACCACTGACGAGAACGCTTCTTTTTGAGTGTACGAAGCAGGCTCGTTCATTGTCCAAGTGGGCACTGCTGATCACAGCTTTACCCCTTGCTCATCTTCATGCTGCGTTGTAGCTTGGATGTATATTGCGTGGCATCTGTTGTATGATAATCTTTGACCTTACTTCGTTGGGCAGCTTCATAGGAACAGGACCAATGACCGTGGAGTTGCGTCACAGCACGGCGAGTATAACCCTACTCGTTGGCGTGTCGGACACTCGGAGAAACTGTTAATATTCTTAGGCTTCGGTGATTGCATCGAAATCTTGAGGATTCCCAGCTTCAGGAGGTCTTGTGTGTGCGTTCGGAGGGAAATGCTAAGGGCCAGCTTTGAAACCCTTCTGATTAGAGTATCAATCTAATTTATTGCGCTCCGACACGAGGACACGAGCCAGTTGTGCACAGCTGCCGTATAAGCAAGGTGACATAGCACAAATGCGTGGATAAACTGGATTAGAAAGTCCTCCCTGATTCCTCGGTGCCCGAGGCCACTCTCGGTCTTGGAACAAACACGCTGGATGGCGGCTTCGCTGGCTCCATTGAACTGCGTGATTATTATGAGGACTCTGATAATGTCCACGCGAGGAACTGGCGAGCCGTTACCGGTAAATAACCTGATGTGCCTCTATTTTGCTAGGTTCCACGATCGGTGCGAACCAGCTCTTGGGCTCCTATTATAAAGTAAAAGCTGTAACTTAGGGGGCGAGCATTGAAGGCCTGTAGGTATGAGATAGTGCTCCGTGACATCGATGGCCTCATGAAAAAATGCTCTTGATTTGACCCTCACATCCGCTGTGGCACCAGATAGTGGAGTTATCAGCATAGATTGTGTGGTTATTGTGCGGTATCTTGTTTATGGTCATTGACAGGTTGATCATACAAATATTAAAGAGCGTCGGTATGATCACTGTGCTCTGAGATGTTCCCTTTGGCGCAACGGTAATTTGCTGTGTAAAAACCCATCAAGCTTGAGTGTTGTGGACCTCGAGAAAAGAAAGAAGCGCATGAAATTGTACGCCCGCTTCCGGAAATGGAACTGTCATTGTTTTTTTTATTTTATTATATAAAGCCAAACTCTTTCGCTTTAGACTTCGAGACGTAAAGTCACAAAGTTTGGCGGTTCCAGCTACCCCTTAAATACGTGGGGTTGCTGCTCTAGGTGAGTCTCTTGATTATAGTGAAACTCGAATAGCTCTAGCTCATAGTAAAGTAAAAAAACTAGAAATATGAAGTGGTTTAGTTTAGTTTAGTTTAGTTTATTTAAGTTATTAGTACAGAAAAAGAAACAGTATACAAAGTATATATACAGGAGGAGGTCCGAAAGCACAAGGCTGCAGGGGGACCTCCTGTTCAAAATGGGATTACAAAATTTACTCAATTAGCAGTAACAGTGTAAACAGAGAGATGAGTAAATTGATAAAACCAACACTATCTAAGAAACAAGTAAAAAGATGAGTGGAATAAACAATATAACAAGATAAAAACATCTAGAAGTTTATCAAGTATAAATACAATTGTTTTTTAAATGTGCCAATAGTCGAGCATTCCTTGATGTGAGATGGCAATGAATTTCATAATGATAATGCTGAGAAATATGCAGTGTGGCGACCAAAATTAGTGCGGATAGTAGGTAGTAGAAAATTTCCATTTGAAGCGAATCTAGTACGGTTTAAGTTAGACAAAGCATTAGGATAAAAGACGCTTGATGGGACAAGATGGTGCAATGACTTGAACAGCATGATAATGAGGTGATATTTAAAAAAACTAACAGTAGAAAGTATTTCAAAGTTACGAAGTATCGATGATGCACTAGAACGATATGAACTGAAAGTCATTAGTCTGATGGCTTGGTTTTGAATGTGCTGAATGGGAGATAAGTGGGTGAGGTTTGTATTTCCCCAAGGGGTGATGCAATAATTAATATGGCTGTGAATAAAAGCATAATATAACTTGATTAGAGTTGAAATGTTAAAGTAGTAACGTGCTCTGATTAGAATCCTGACACCAAATGCTAGTTTTTTGCGCAAATGAATAACATGATTAGAGTATTTTAGGTTGCTGTCGAGAACGATTCCTAGAAAGAGCATTCATTGTCAGGGTTAATGAATGAGCCATTTAGTTTAATAGAAATTTGGGAGGGAAGAACTTTGTTAGCTGAGTGGAATATTATGAACTTAGTTTTCTCAGGGTTAATACTGAGGGAATTCGTGAGACACCAGTTTAAGATGTTATTTAGATCTTTTTGTGATTTTAGCGTTAAAGAGTCAATTGATTTATCAGTGGCTAGTATTGTAGTGTCATCGGCATAAAGAAAAGGCAGAGAGTTAGTAACTGAAAGGGGAAGGTCATTCATGTAAATTAAAAATAAAAGCGGGCCAAGAATGGACCCTTGAGGAACACCCTGATTAGTAGTAAGAAAATCTGATAAAGTAGAGCGAACATAAACAGCCTGCTGTCTATTACAGAGGTAACCTTTAATGAGTGTAAGGGCAGGTCCAACAATACCAATGGCCGTGGGTTTGGTTTCCAGGATGCTGTGATTAAGTGAGTCGAAAGCTTTGGTTAGGTCAATGAACAATGCTTCAGCTAATTCACCAGAATCAATAGCTTTTTTAATCTTATCAGTGAAAGTTAACAATGCAAGATTAGTCGAGAAAGCAGGTCGAAAACCAAACTGACTAGGAGTTAAAATAGAAAACTTAGACAAGTAATTAGTTATACGTTTCTCAATACACTTTTCTATTATTTTACAAAAAGATGATAGGATAGCTATGGGGCGATAGTCAGATATGAGAGTTCTCTCGCCTTTTCTGAAGACTGGTATTATTTTGGCCTGTTTTAGTTGTGATGGGAATGTACCTGTCTTGAATATTAGAGTGAAAATGCGGGATAGAGGGACGGCAATATGGTTGGCAATTAGCTTAATGTAGGACGAGTGAATTCCGTCTAGTCCAGGAGAGTCAACGCAAGTTCGATATGTTTCATTCATTATGAAGCTTTCAGAGAATTCACCTTATTCTCAACGTGAACATCGGCTTGAAAGTTAGCTTCACGGCGCTTCTTCAAGGTAATGAAAGAATGTTGGCTTCATTGCGACACGTAATGTATTTTTTTATTTTTCATTGCTTCACAATGTAGGTTATACGTGGGGTGAGCTCAAACGCGGGGTAATTTAGTATTGGTGTGAGCGGTTATGCGTCCTAGTCACCTGCTTGAAGCCTCCAGTCTGCCCCAGCACTTAAACGTCGCAAATGTCCTTAATACTATGTACAGCGTATACGGTTTTTGTGCCTAGCGTTGACATGAGACTTCGTTTGCCACTATTCATTCCATAGATTATCGTCATCTTTGTGATGAAGAGGTTCCTCTGTTTATTGGCAGCCTTCCTGTTAACAACGGGAACGGATGACCACGGACAAGTTAACGTATGGCGCACCCAGAGTGCCGACGACGTGCTCGTGCGCTAAAAGGAGAAATCAGAGCATTCGCGCGGTGCTCTCGAATGACAGCACAAGCTCTTGCAGACATGTGCGGCGAAATGCTCTTCCGTGAGAATTATAATTAAAGCAGAAAAGCAGCGGAAGCTTGCACAACGCCGAATAAAGCTTAGGACAGTGACAGCGCATCGCCCGAAACAGGAGTAATCTGTAGACTGCTCCAGTTGCTGCTTGGTTGTGTATAGTGGCTAGTCAGGTGATAAAGACTTTTTATGGGTTGTTCTTAGGTGACACTAGGCTGTAGACTGATTCTTAGCGCACACGTGCTCGAATGAAACCACATACAGTTCCAGAAATGGCATAGTTATTCAAACTCCAGGTACACAACCGCGCGCTGGAACCAGCGTTCGCAACTTTCATACATCTACGCTCACGTCGGCATTGTCATAAGCCTTCTATAGTGCCAGGGTTTTCTCGCAACGAGCAATTTCTTTTCCATTCCTTGCATTTCTTTTCTCTGTAAATGACAGGGGCATTGGGCACACGGCCATTACTTCGCAGCTGTTTGTTGGTCGCACGTTTATCTTATACACTTTTAGGGGACTCGTGGTGAGCAGTAGTATTTACCCAATTTCTCGAGCTCATATCCGTTTATGTTATAATAGTCATGTAGACCAAACGGCACGTGTACACCCATCAGCCGCACAAATCACGTATTTGTTAAACACTTTCCTTGTTAAAAAAACAACTTTTTGTGAGGGAAATCGACTCTTGTACCTCCTAGGTAGCCACAAGCTTTTCTCAAGATGTATTTGAAAATATTGTCATGTGCCCGAAAACTTTTAATATAAAGATTCATTAAAACTGTTCTTTACCTAAGTCGCACATGTATACAGGAAGCCTTTCCATCTTGTTTTCTACCTATTTTTAAAAGTGCGATCCGATGTGCAGTCACCCATGCTTTGTTCTCGTTACGGTGCTGCTGGAAGGTGGTTTTGCGCGAATTTCTTGCACTTTTTTTTTGAAAGCTTTTTCTGCGCAAGCGAAAGAGTGTTTGCCTTGTTTTGCTAGCACATTTTTATATTTTTCCGTATTGATGCTTATGCGAATTAGATTACATTGGCTGATTAACGTGGTCGAATTCGAAAGGAATGTCATTGCGGCACTTATGCCAGGCCCCGGAAACTCAGCGCTAGTTTCGGTTCAGGGAACAAGTGCGCTTGTAGCGGTTGCCCAGCATCCTAATATGGCGTTGAACGAAGTGGGGTTAACCTGGATGTTCGCATTTATTGTCTTTCACCACTTTTTACGTATAAAAAATTAGAATAAACTGTAAAGCAGTCATTTGTTCATTTCCTTTTGTGTTATATTGTATGGATTTTGAATCGGGCGACGCGCGGGAAGACTTGTGTTTAGCACTTGCCTGCGCCCCCATTGCCACTTTCTCAGAGATATCACATGTGCGATTACGCTCGGTTACCTCGCTCGGTTAGCATGCCAAGTATGATTACGGCAAAGATAAGAAATTTGTTGCAGCATGCAGCGAAAGGAAGCCGGCGTAGGCCTGGTGAATCAGGTCAAGCATGCATCAGACGAAGAAGGCTAAATAGGGGCTTCACATGTTTCGCGCTGCTCTACAGAGCGTTAACCCCAGGATTTCCAGATCCGCAAAGGTTTTCAAGACTTCTTAGTTCCAACGGGTGAGCACACGTATTTAGACTCATTAATTGAGCCGGTATTTATTTTGCATGAGTACATGAGTAAACCCAGTTCTGTGCAAGCCAGACGTACGGCTGGACTGAAAAAAGTGCAGTGTCGCTATACTAATTGGTCAAGATGGTGGGCTAGTTCCTGTCGGTAAAGTGCCTTTAATCAAATGCTTAAATTCATGTTGGCTCGGCTGAACGCTGATTGCATTTTTTTGCTCTTAGTATGCTATTCGAAATAAATGAAGTAATTATAGGCGCTTTTCTGTAGCCAACGTTCTGACAAAAGAACGTTTCGTCAAGGCAACGATGTTGACCTGACTAGGTCAAGCCAACTTGCCGACATGCTGTTTCCAGCGACGTTGCCTCTTGAAAAATTTCTTATGGCTTCAAGCCTCACCGTGCCTCAGAACTTTAGCCTCGTTTGACAGTCAAGTTCCGTAAGAAAACTATGCGCGCCGTCATAACAAACGTGACTGGGTGAAATACGACGTGTCCTACTAGTGATCAGTGATAATTATTGCATAGTTTCGCATACTCTGGGTTCCATGTTTGCTTGTTATGTCAATATACCAGTTTTAAATTAAAGGTGATAATAAAGATTAAGACTTTTACACTACGTGTATGTCTGTGTTTTTTTTTCATGAAAACGTGCAATGAAAAGCTAATTTAATTTCTGCTAATCGAGTTTAGTCTGACACTGAATCTAGTTAGCTTCGTGCACTTTCGCCGCATCAGAATACATAAACAACAAATTTGGCAAAAAAATTGGTTAACGGAATTAGACAAATGACCGCGTCGTCGAAGAAGCCAGTGGGCCCAAAAGAAGGCAAAAGTAAATTCCGCTTACATGAAGTCAGTAAGACTAGCTTCCACGGTGACCCCCCTCCACTCAATTTCTTCGCCCTTTCTCTCTATTTAGGGGCCTCACAAGCGACGTCATTCAAAAAATGTGTTCGTATTATACTTCTCCTAGGATGCCCGGTAGCAGCCAGTGGTAAAAGCGCCGCTGCCGCTTCGTATCAGTATGCGAGATTGAATTCATGCCGGGTATAGGAAGTTTCCGGCCCCTGCTTCTGCCTTCATTGGCAAGTGGTTACAAAGCCGAGTAGCCTTCCTAAGTGCAGTCAACACAAGGAAAAATAGTGTAAAGAGCTTAAGAAAAAAAGATAATTTGTATACGAGACGAAAAGTGAGCCATTCCATAGCCCTCTGCCTAATAGGTACAAGAAGTATTATGAGAATCCTACAAGCACTATCCGGCAAGCAAAAAGGCGGCCCTACGAAGAGGAATTTCTGCGGGAGAATGGTAACCTTAAAAAGAAACGACCATTGCTGAGTGAATTTATGAGCCATAGCTCGCTAACATTTATGTCTACAGTTGAACGCGAGAGCATTACTTTCAGACAGCCTGTTGATATTAATAGCGCATTTTCCCATCAATTCGGATTATCTCAGATCAGTCAGCTGCCAACTTTTCAACGTAAAGTAAACCGTCTACGTCATTCGTTCGTATCTTTACCAAGGTACGCTTAGTGAGGTGCTATCTACTATCCACAACGCCCGCAACACGAGCGCTTGATTAGATGTTACTTCCATACGACATTTAAATCTGCTCGCTGACATAGTGAACCGTTATGTCCTATAATGAATTTTCTCTTCAAAACTAGCGAAAACTGGCAGGTATGAAAACGTGCTAAGGTAATGCTGGTTTTTAAGAAAAGTAAAAAAGAGCTGCTAACAAACTAACGTTTTATTTCACTTCTCCTCTTCCTAAGTAAAATAATTGAAGAGTTATTTGTGTCCGGAGTAAGTACCTATATAACTTCCACCAAATAAAATCTTGCCAGTTCGGTTTTGGGGCCGGAAGTTCTACCTATTCAGCCCTATTCGTCTAATAGATATGTTAAAGAACAGTCGAGGTAGAAATGGATTAGTGGGTTCTATTATTCTTGACATTACTAAAGTCTTTGACGCCAATTCACACAATTAGGTATCGTAAACTAGAAGTATCGGACCATTGGCCCTGCTCTAATGTTTCTGAAGCATCATTTTTCTAACCGAGAGTCTGTGGTATACGCACGTGAAACATTTTCTCTTCCTAAAATTACAAACCGAAGAGTGCCACAGGGTTCAAGTTTGGGACCATAGATTTGTCCTTTTTACATTATTGATTTGCCCAACGTCACTAAGTTGTGCCCCATGTATTGTACACAGACGACACAACTATATCAGTGTATATTCTTTATATATATATATATATATATATATATATATATCAAGTAAGATAAATATGATCATCATATATTGGAATGGTGTAACAATAACTAACTACCAATTCATCCATCTAAAACTAAAGTTTTCGATTTCCATCCACGTCAAAAGTTTTTAAACATTTCTCTTTCCTTCTCATTACAAAATAAGTTCATTTCTATTAATGTCTCTGTGATATTTTTAGGTGTCACATTAAACAGCCATATTAAGTTTTATCTTTACATTAACCATATTAAAAAAGTCGGTCTTTGGTATACATGCACTTATCAAGACACGCCATTATTTTCACCTCCTACAATGCTTTCACTGCACTTTGCGTTTATACCTTTGTATATTGTTTATGGCGTAATTGCTTGGGGTTATAGCTATCATTGTTATCTTAACTTCATCAAAAATATACAAAATGAAGCCATATACGCATCATAACTTAGAATATAATGAATGCAGCTCTCTCAAGAGTACTAACCACACTAGGTTTGCTTGCTACCTCTCAGTTCTTGCTTCAGCTTATTTGCTTTAACGACAGTTTGAAAACATCAAGGTTCTCTACCAATACTCTTTGAAATAGTTGGCCGGTTGAACCTTAATCTCTGGCCTCGGTTTCTCTTTTCAAAACATCAACGAAATCTTTTTTTCCCAACTCCTGATTGCTCACCTTAGTTATGGCATAATTTTTTTCCATTGTCTCCATTTCTTTTATATGTTTATTTTTGTTCCCGTGTAAAACATACATTCTCTTCTTTCATTTCTTTTGTGCACAGTTTTACTTTCTTTATGAATTACTTCTTTATGCCATATTTGACTTCACATTGAATTGCTTTGTAGATATTAAACTTTGCAATGCGGCTTTCATTTTATTCTAATATTTAATTTTTATTGCAACTGTTCTAGCATGTTGCTGCTTGTTTTGCCTAGTATAAGAGTATTATTAGCACCTACTAATCTTCTGCGAATTGTGTTGAATTCAGTTTTGTTGTTGTTCTTATCTGAGGGCCCCGTTTTCTGTATTCATACACTGTGAACGTCATCTGTATACAAGTGTTATATAATTTATGATTTCGTAACGAATAAAACTGAAACTCAAACTTAAAGCAGGGGTGAGATTCTCGATCTATGCACCTTGTATTGTGTACTTCGTTCACCACTGATTGGCTGAAACTCGGTAAGCAGTGTGCCAGTAATTTCGGCAGTCAGTGTTCACAACAAATATAAAAAAAATTAGTTTCCCACAAACATGCTCACAAGCTGCCGCTTTAGAACACTGGCGAATAGAGCAAATTTTTCCAACTTGTTCATAGTCATTATAAAATGGACACATTGTTGTACATACGTTCATCAGAGTCTCGTGTAACCCGACAAAAAAATTCACTCAGACTAAAAATTTATAATTACCACAATGACACTTTCAAGCACTCGTTATTTCCACGTCTGTCAGAGAGTGGAACTGTTTATATCCCTCAATCACTAACGCGAATTCACTGTTAGAATTCACATCAAAATTCGAAAATATCATCTGATTTTTCAGCGCCATCCGCAGTCCGTGATTAATTTCATCACCATTCCAGGCATGTCAGTAGCCTAGCGCTTTGTGCAGAGTGTTCTCTGTTTTTTTTTAGATGCGGAGCATCTAATACTCGAGGCTTGTAGTGCGGCGCCGTCCGCAAGCTTCCTCCTCCTTCTTCCACCATCTGTGCATCCCTTCCTCCTCTACACACCGCGCGCGCTTCACTCCTCCACCATCTGTGCACCCTTCCTCCTCTACACACCGCGTGCGCTTCTCCTCTTCACGAACATTCGCTAGCTGTATAATGTAGCGCGCATGCGCCGTCACGCTTCGAAATCATCGGCAGCTGACGCGCGCGCATGCGCCGTCGCGCTTCGAGAACATCGGCAGCTGACGCGCGCGCATGCGCCGTTGCGCTTGTCCCCCTTCTCGAACATTCGACCGATGACGTGCGCATGCACCGTCACCCACCATCTGTGCCGCGCGCGCTTCTCCCCTTCAAGAACATTCTACAATTCTCCTGATTCTCCAGTGGACGTGCATGCGCCGTCGCGCTTCGATAACATTCAACAGCTGACAGTGCATGCGCCGTCGCGCTGTATATATACTCAAGGTCGGCGCTCGCTCGCTCAGTTGCCGCTCGTCGGTTGGTTTGTACGCCGCGTCGACGTCCAAGGTCGCGGTGAAATGAATTCTAACGAATCCACAAACACAATGATCGACGTCCCTTCGACCAGCGCCGCCCTTTCGCATACGTGTGTACGGGTTCACTCATTTAACACCCCCTCCTACAACCACGTTAACCAATTTAGCCATCGACCCAAGTAAGTCGCAATTTGACACCCCCATATCACAACCACGTTAACCAATTTAGCCATCCACCCAAGTAAGTCGCACCTTAACACCCCGTTAACCAATTATATGATCCGCATCCTCCTCAGTGTTCCCCCGAGAGAAGCTGCGGGCAATTTTTGTAATATATACGTGCATAACTTCTATATTTGTATACTTTTTGTAACATCTGAAAATCGTATGTATATTTAAAAGTTACTTCTGTGTTCTATACTGATTTGCACTTTTTTCATTTCCATGTGTACAATTGAATATTCCTTGACAGCTATTACTGTCACTTAATTGCATACTTTTGTCATCACAGCGCTGCATTCCTGCAATTTTTGTATTTTGTTTGTTTGTTTTTTACGTGTTGGTCAATTTTGTATGCCCACCTGCTATGTTCTCGGAATGAGATTGACATTATTCTAAATACATAAATAAATATATGTACATCCCCAATAGCCAGGTTTACATACAGCTCCCCAGAAAAATAGCTCCCGGGAGGTATGTTATAAAGGCACTTCCACTTCCGTTAGTCGAAAAAGAAACAAGTAGAGAGGAAGAGAGCGGAAAGTGAGTCGAGAAGCTTTATAAGCGAAATGAAAGGAAAAAGCATCTTCATCGCTGAAAGTATTTCCTCATTCTTTCGACTGTGATTATTGAGTACTCCAGTGGGTTCTTTCATGCGGCCTTTTGATGTCTTGTGGTGGCTTCTGCTGAAACAGGTTCTGCAACTTTTGCCGCGCAAGCATTCCACGCAAATAGCATCGTAGAACACATGATCTCTCAGTTTCCGTCACTACGTGCAAAAGATTACCTGGCTGACCGTATCAAGTTACGTTACAATTCGCTGCTCTTGTTGCCCACTAGACTATGTGAATCGCCGGTTTTTAGGATTTGCGTATTTTACAGGATTATTGGTGCACTCGACAGCCCCACTACTATCTAGTAGTTCACAACGTCTTCCTTAGTCTAGCTGATTTCCATAATCTGTTGCCACTCTCGTTGTTTTTATGTGACAAGTGCAATAATCCCCGTAACAATGTCCATGCTGTAGACTTGATTGACACACATAATAAGTCATGATGCCAACAACAGTTATTTTCTTTCATGATGCAGTGGCTATTCTATTGACGTTTTTGTTGCCATCGGCCATCACGCCGAGCCAGATTACATGTACACCCATTGCCACATGGTGCCTCCAACAATATTGTCTGAAGGCTTACTCAAGCGGGCCCTCCTTCGTTCAGAGTACCCAGTGCGACTCGTAAGTTGCTTCTCTCGTGTCTGTGCAATCTTTAGTGCTTTAACTACTTAGTTTCAAATGTATTTGTATCCAAATACGAACGTAGACTTCTTGGATGACCCAGCTTACTTCATGAAAGGTTACATCGGAGGAAAAAAGCTGGTCAATATAACCTCTACCTTAGTTGTTTTTCTTGAATGCAGTGCACGGTAGTTGAGCGCTGTCTTATATTCTGAATCAATTTTTGTGCTCGGCCGCGTATGCGGAGAGAACTGACACATGCAGCATCGTTGTTATTACGAACTCTTTGTTTCAGCAGCATCAAGATACAATACTGAATAAGTAATTGTTATATTGGTGTTCCCACAGGCACTCTATCTTCACTTCAATAGTGGGGCTTCTCTAAAAGCGACATACGTTAACAATCACCCCTTCTCTGCTCGCAACAACTGCTTAAAAATTCATTTTTCCCATAGTAATAAATGAATAGAATCAACTGTCCAACGATGGGTTGTTCAAGCTATCTTTGAATTTATTTACGTCCCATGTTGTGTAACTAATTTATTTTCTTTTTCGTTGTGTTAATAACTGTATTTGACGGGTTGTTTAAATTTTATTTATAGCTGCATAAATTTTATATAACACGTAGTTCATTTTTCAATGCTTTTATTTGCCCTACTAGTTGCATCAAAAATTTGTATCCTATCCTGCGAAAATTCGTTAATGGGGTTCCAGTATTTGTAAATATATTATATGAATCACAAACAGAAAAAATGGTCACCCTAAAACGACATCTTAGCAAGTAGTAAAGCGTTAGACACTAAGAGCTGACCCGCACGATGGTCCAGAGATTATTACGCTCGACTGCTGACCCACAGATGGTGGGGTGGAATCCCCGCCATAGCGGCCACAGAAAATGCTTTGGGCCTATGTGGTTAAATTCAGACGGACGTAAAAATGATTATGATCATCGCAATTTCCGGAGTGCTGCACAACACAGTCTCCCACACCCATATTGTAGTTTTCCGATATTAGACGGTCACTGCATTCGTAATATTTGGACGTTCATGTTTTGAACCTGAACATTCTCCTAAAACTGTGCACTCGTGACAATGTGTGGGCCTAACTGAACTTCGCCACTTCAATGACGCAGCTTCATATTTAGAGGAAACGCCTATGCACTCTTCTTTTCGAAAACAACAAAACACGCCATGTGCACGAAGTGAATTATTATTGAGGAGTTGGCTCGGAGAAGATCAAGAGCACCCCTGAATCCTCTGTGCTAATTCCTATACCGTAATACACACACACACACACACATATATATATATATATATATATATATATATATATATATATATATATATGAAATTTTGGCGCAGAACACAGTTCTTGTTTAATCACAGTCTGTTGATAATCACTGTACACGCTGATTTTCACACAGGCTTTCAGTGCAGTGAATGTCTTCACTCTGTGTTATCGATTCTGTTTGTGTCCTATGAAAATTCTAGTAACGCATCTTGTTTCATTCGAACGTTTTCTGCCATACTTTTTCTGTTTAGTACGTGTGATTTGCTTTATGGGTTTGACAGCTTTATTTTTGTTCGAAGATTTTACCGTAGTTTTCAAACTGCTATTCATGTGATCTACTTATTGTAAACAACATTCATACATTCTCATAAATTTACTTTGACATTCTCTGTTCACCGTTCATTGCTCACCACTTATCACTGTACATAGTGCATGATAGTGATGGTTCACGTGCAAGGTGTCCCTTATATATCAGGCCCACTTAAGACAACCGCATTTTTGTGTAGTGTTTTCTCTGATGAAGGCTCGTCTCATGCTGAAACGTAAGAAAAATGAATAGTTTTCGTTTTGCCTCTCCTCTACTTCTTGGTATATATATATATATATATATATATATATATATATATATATATATATATATATATATATATATATATCAGGAAAAGAAGTGTGTAGTTAGGGACTCGTTTTTTCGTGTTTTGACACAATAATCACGAAATCTAACAGACCAGACAATAAGGCCAAGGAAAATATAGGTGAGGTTACTAGACCAAATTGTTAGGTAAATTTGAAGAAAAACAGTGGGTGAAAAGATAACTTGCCATGGGCAGCAACTGAACCTGCGACCTTCAAATAACGCGTTCGAAGCTCTACCACTGAGCTAGCATGGCAGCTATCCTTCCAGAAACTTTACTGGGTATATATGTGAATTTAAAAGTGGGAGTGCCAGTCAGCGCCATCTCTAGCAATTGCGGTGAGTGTGGCACAGTCTTTATGAGCCTGTGTGGTGTCACGTAGCACATTAACCTATTACGAAGGGGCAGCTGACCAATAGTGCCTTGTATACAACCTAAGGCACCAAGTGTGCCAGTACGAGACCCTAGTTAATGAATTAGGGAAAGTAGTATGTACCTAAGGATTCGTTTTTTCGTGTTTTGACACAATAATAATGAACTCTAAAAGACAAAAATGCTAAGGAAAGTATAGGGGAGGTTGTGTGACCGAATAGTAAGGTCAATGTGAAGAAAGGAAAGTGGGTGAAAAGATAACTTGCCATAGGCAGGAACCAATTCTGCGACCTCAGAATAACGCGTTCGATTCTCTACCTCCGAGCTACAATGGCGGCTATTCTCCCAACCACATTATATATATATATATATAGTGGTGGGGAATTTAGTGGACACGAGGTAGTGGGTCTCTAGCCTCAATCGAGACTGAAGAAGACGATCTGGTGGCTCAGCTGTTGAAAACACGCTGCTTTCGCAGTCTCAAGGTGTACCTGTATTTTGTTCGCGTTGTACCACAAATATATATATATATATATATATATATATATATATATATATATATATATATAGAATGAGGCGTTTTAGAGTGGCGCTCTTTTATAAAACAGGAGAGCGGTCACGACACGTAAAGTGGTAATGGGGGAACCAGCCTGAATACCCAGCCAACCAAACGTCGTCTTCTTCACCGACTGAGTGATACCCCCTGCCTTTCTGAGTAGCACTCATTTTCTTCACTGAATTTTCCTCCCCTCCGGAAAAGAGCCATCCTGGAAAGTCATGGGCAGGAGACAATACTGGGATCGTAATACGGTTTTAGGCGGTCTATGTGGATGGTCTCACGTCCACGGCGTCGTTGATCATGGGGCTGCTCAAGCGGCTCCACGTTGTAATTGACGGGTGAAGTTTGTTTAACCACACTGTAAGGGCCGTCATACTTGTACATCAGGTTCGTTGAGAGATCAGGGCTGGTTGAAAGGATGCGAAGTCATCTGATGCATAAGAAGCTGGAGGCGTCGGGCTATCGCGGTGGTGCTTCTGGTGTTGCTGTTCAGCACTTGTGAAGGAGCGGGCAAGCTGGCGACACTCATCCGCGTATTTAGCAGCTTGTGACATCGTCGTCGACTCAGCAACATCCGGGTCGTAAGGAAGGATGGTGTCTAGCGTGTAAGAGGGCTCGTGATAATAAAGCAGGAAGTATGGAAAGAAACCAGTGGTTGTCTGGACAGCAGTATTATGCGCGTATCTTACAAAAGGGAGAATAGTGTCCCAGTTGGTGTGAACGGTTGCGACGTACATTGGCAGCATATCTCCTAATGCTAGTTGAATCGTTCTGTAATGCCATTAGTTTGAGAATGATACGCGGTGGTGGTGCGATGACTGAATTGGCATTCCTTGAGAAGCGATTCGATGGCGTCTGACAAAAACACACGCCCTCGGTCACTCAGGAGTTCACGTGGTGCACCGTGACGTAAAATGATCTGATGCAATGTGAAACGACCGACGTAACTGGCTGACACAAAAGAGAGTGGTGAAGTTTCTGCATAGCGCGTAAGGTGATTGATAGCGATGATTACCCAGCGATTTCCAGCCGGTGTAATCGGAAGACGTCCATACAGATTGATACTAACACGGTCAAACGGTCGGGCAGGACAAGGTAAGGGTTGTAGTGAAGCTGGAGAACTTGGAGTGGGATTCTTCCGGCGTTGGCAAGCGAGAGAGGAACGTACGTAGCGACGAACGAAGCAATACAATCGACGCCACTAGTAGCGGTTGGGCAGGCGGGTGTAGGTTTTTAACACTCAAGCATGGGCGCATTGTGCGTCGGCGTGAAAGGAGGCGCATATGTTGGAGCGGAGACGTCTGGAAATGACTAGGAGCCATTGGCGTCATTCGGAGAGATAATTCCGTCTGTATAGCTAACAATCTATGATAACAAATTGGTGTATTTGACGGCGCACACCTCTAGGGATATTTTGCGAGGGAGTTTGACTCAAGAAGTTGATAAGTGAAGCGATCCAAGGATCTTTTTGTTGCTCCTGTAGCATGTCGCTGACACTAAGTGCAGATACGTCGGAGGCAGGCGAAACGGCGACTTTTCACTACATTGTAGAGGTGATTGGGACAAAGCGTCTGCGTCGGAATGTTTTCGGCCAGATCGATAAACGACGTGAATGTCGTACTCTTGTAGCCGAAGTGCCCAATGGGCGAGCCGGCTGGTGGGATCTTTTAACGAGGAGAGCCAACATAATGCATGATGATCTGTAACCACGCTGACTGGGTGCCCGTAAAGATAAGGTCGAAACTTGCCTATGGCCCATAAGACGGCTAGACACTCTTTTTCGGTCCCTGAATAGCTGGCTTCTGCTTTTGTTAGTGCACGGCTGGCGTAAGAGACGATGTACTCATTAAATCCAGGTTTGCGCTGGGCGAGCACAGCATAGGGACCAACTCCGCTAGCATCCATGTGTATTTTCGTCGGGGCAAGAGGATCAAAATGTTGCAGTATAGAAGGTGACGTAAGAAGGTGGCGGAGTGTGGTGAATGCATCATCACAAGCTGACGACCAACTAGAAAGGTCGTTGTTACCGACAAGAAGGTCAGTCAAGGGTGGTATGATGGAGACGAAGTTGCGAATAAAACGACGAAAATACGAACATAAATCGAGGAAGCTGCGAAGTTCTTTTAAGATCTTCGGCTTAGAAAATTCGGCAACGGCACGAAGTTTCGTCGCATCCAGAAGAATGCCATCTCGAGATACAACATGGCCCAAAAGTAGGAGTTTTCGAACGCTGAAGCAGAGCTTCTTCAAGTTGAGCTGTAGACCGGTGGAGGTGAGGCAAGTAAGCACTGTTTCGAGCCGCTAAAGATGCGTTGAAAGGTCGCTTGAAAATAACACGACATCGTCTAAATAACACAGACATGTCCGCCATTTCAGGCCACGAAGGATGTTGTCGATCATGCGCTCGTAAGTGGCATGCACATTGCAGAGCCCAAATGGCATATAAGCCATCGGGGGTAACAAAAGCCGTCTTGGGGCGATCAGCCTCAGCCATGGGAACCTGCCAATAACCTGAACGCAGATCTAGTGACGAAAACTCCATGCCTTGTAAGCAGTAAAGGGCATCGTCTATGCGAGGTAGCGGGTAAACATCTTTGCGCGTGATCTTACTCAACCGGCGGTAGTCAACACAGAATCTTATTGAGCCATCCTTTTTCTTGACTAGAACAACTAGGGAGGCCCACAGGCTGCTAGAGGGTTCAATAACACCTCGCTTCAACATGTCGTCAACTTGTTCTGCGATTATGCGACGCTCAGATGCCGATACCCGATACGGACGCTGACGTAAAGGAGTGTGAAGGCCAGTGTCGATTTGGTGAGGTACTGTGGAAGCACGGCCCAAAGTCAGTTGCTGGTTGTCGAAGCTGGCGCGGAAGCGCTCGAGGAGGGCGATGATGTCGGTGCGCTGCTTGGCCGTAAGGTTGGTTTCGATGCAGCACGGAATCGCGTCAGTGAATGATGGGGAAGAGGATGACGCACAGCAATCAACAGCGTCCATAGGTAGCGTAGTTGAGTGGTCAGGAACTACAACTGCATTCGAGGGATCTATGTCATGTGCAAAGCCCGGGCACTCTCCGCACAGTAAATTGGAAGGTGAGCAAAACGGATTTGAAACATAAATTGCACTTAATCCATCGTGAATATTAAGAACGGCGAAAGGAATCATGAAGCACTTGCGGCAAACAGTGGTTTCAGAATGCGTGAAAAGAACAGTTGAGCCACTAGAGACGTCACATGAAATTGGAACTAGGGCGGATGAGAACGGGGGTATCAAAGTGTCGGCGGCAACGAAAACTTTTGCAGGTCAAAGGGACGAGTCGAGAGAAGTAGCGTCACATAACGGCGCGAACTCCACTTCGGCGCGAGCACAGTCGATAACAGCATGATGAGTGCAGAGAAAGTCCCAGCCTAATATAATTGCATGGGAACACTGCGGGAGCACTACAAACTCGACGACATGAATATTGTCAGCAATAACGACGCGTGCTGTGCATGCAGCAAAAGGGTGAATTCATTGCTCGTACGCAGTGCTCAAAACGAAGTCGTGAAGAGGCATTGTGACTTTCTTTAGTCGACGGGAACGCTTTTCAGTCATTACAGACACTGCGGCGCCAGTATCGACCAATGCAAAAACAGGTATACCTTCAACGGAGACAGCAACAACGTTGGACGGCGAAAAACAAGGTCTTGTGGAGTTCAAAAGATCCGCAGTTCTTGCCCCCAGAACTGCGGCTCCTAGTTTTCCTCAGGGACAGGGCGAGGTCGACGTAGCATAGGGGAAAGGGAACGGCGTTGAGGTAAAGGCGACTGGTGTCTGTTGAAGTTCCGGCGAGGTGAAAATGTGTCCATGGTGGCAGGCTTGCCCGATACAGCAGGCTCAGGTCGTAGTGGGAAATCATAATTCTTAGGCCTGACATTGTCACGCAGAAAAGAAACTGACGCCGCCAACAACAGCGTGCCACGTGACCCGAAATTCTACAGGCGAAGCGTATGGGGTGGTTTTCTTGAGTGCGCCAAGGGTTCTGAAAGCGTGGAGGTGGTGGTCGGGAGAAAGGACGGGCAGCCTGGTACATAGGCTCAGTCGGTACGACAAAGGGACGCGTGGACGTAGGCGTTCGCGACAAAGAAACGTGGCCGTTCGCGACAGGCGGACTGTCAGGTTCCGTTCAGTGCTTCTGCATAGGTCAATGGAGCAGCCACAGGTGGTGCGTGAGCTGTTGGTAGTGCTTCGGACCCTTGCTCCTAGACTACTCGCTGTATCGATGGCGCTAAAGTAGATGGGGCACCTTAGGAGGTATAAGGCACGAGGGACAACTGGCCATCTTCTTTTCTTCACTGCCGGTGTTAGATCTGTCAGTTGAAGCTGGACATGCAGGGCGTCCCGGTACATGCGCTCTTGTCGGTGCCATTCAGACCGAAGAATTTTGCACACCCGTATGCCATGGCCGATAGAGGGGTGGTAACCTCCAAACAGGGCTTTAACGTCCAAAGGGAGTTGCTTGGTGGTCGTCATGCCATACCAACTAGCCCAAGCTGCCACACTTCTAAGTTACATTTCTAGTTATTCGGGCTCTTTTTCGTGTGTTTCTCTTCATCATTCAGTCCTCGTAACCCTTATCGCAGTCTCTATTTGCCGTGCGCGCACCTTTTCCTTTTGCATTCGCACCAAGCAACTCCCTTTGGACGTTAAAGCCCTGTTTGGAGGTTACCACCCCTCTATCGGCTATGGCATACGGGTGTGCAAAATTCTTCGGTCTGAATGGCACCGTCAAGAGCGCATGTACCGGGACGCCCTGCATGTCCAGCTTCAACTGACAGATCTAACACCGGCAGTGAAGAAAAGAAGATGGCGAGAGTACTGCGACCGAATTGAGGACAACTGGCGTGTGACTTCCTCTCGTACAAATTGCCTGATCTCGAGAAGCAAAGTGTTGTGGTTCATAGTAGTGCCAGGCGACGTTAAAGCGGAGATTGTTGCACATGGCGCGTTGGCACGACGAGTGGTGTCATGCTGTTTCCAGAGCTCATCATAGCTCTGACAAAGTTGCATCACTTCCGCTACCGTTTGCGGGCTTTTGGCGACAAGCATCTGAAATGCGTTGTCAGTCACACCTTTCAAGATGTGTTTGATCTTCTCGGCTTCTGTCATGGCCGAGTTGACACGCCGGCAAAGGTCGACCACATCTTCGATATAACTGGTGTAATTCTCACCATTCTGCTGAGCCTTAGTACGCAATCGCTGTTCAGCCCGTAGTTTGCGAAGCGCTGGACGGCCAAACAACTCCGCAAACGCCGTTCGGAAGGCCGACCAGGTCGGGAGGTCTCGCTCGTAAATACGGTACTACAGACTGGCGATGCGGTCAAATAAAATTGGATGACAGTAAGCTTGTGCGCATCATCCCACTTGTTGTGCTTGCTCACCCGGTCCTATTCGTTGAGCCAGTCTTCCAAGTCTTTGTCTTCGGTTCCACTGAAGGTAGGCGCATTGCGTTGCCGAAAGGAGCCGAGATAGACAGGAGCTGCAGTAGTTGGAGCTGAGGCGGCCGCCTGCTGATCGTCATCTGTGGACATCGTAGCAACTGGAGGCAACGAACGGTTTCGCAATTCCAGACCCCGCCGCGGTGGTCTAGTGGCTAAGGTACTCGGCTGCTGACCCGCAGGTCGCGGGTTCAATTCCCGGCTGCGGCGGCTGCATTTCTGATGGAGGCGGAAATGTAGGCCCGTGTACTCAGATTTGGGTGCACGTTAAAGAACCCCAGGTGGTCAAAATTTCCGGAGTCCTCCACTGCGGCGTCTCTCATAATCAAGTGGTGGTTTTGGGACGTTAAACCCCACAAATCGATCTGTTTCGCAATTCCAGGTTGAGGCGGTACCCAGCACCTTCACCAATTAAAATGAGGCGTTTTAGAGTGGCACTCTTTCATAAAACAGGAGAGCGGTCACGACACGTCAAGTGGTAATGGCGGAACCAGCCTGAGTACCCAGCCAACCAAACGTCGTCTTCTTCACCGACTGAGTGATACCCCCTGCCTTTCTGAGTAGCACTCATCTTCTTCACTACCTTATATATACACACACATGCATATATATATATATATATATATATATATATATATATATATATATATATATTTATGTACTGTTATGGCGAAGATCGACAGCGCGCGGGCAGTTGTCGTGAAGCAGAGATCGAAAAAGTCGGATTAAAACAGCCAGCCATCACCAAGGGTGCTGTTTCTGTCTCGTTTATTCATTAGAATGATGCAGTCGTGAAAAGCGAAATCTTGAGGAAGCATTCACCTGCGCTCGTGTATGCTGAGTATTCTGGACCTGCCAGCCAAGACATCCACACACAGCGCTGTGTGTGTTTGACTTTCTAAATGTTCCATCTTTTTTGCGCTGATAAATCAGTCTGAATAATCATGAACTAACTCGCCCAAGCAACAGTTTTAGTGAAGCCAAAAAAAACCATCAATGCTTTATTGGCCAAGGAAACCACCGATCTGCCACTGCACCAAGCACAGCTCGGGGATGTACCCTATGCTTCCTCGCCACCTCACAACCTACAGGTGGTGCGAACGTCGTCCAGGTCTCGTCGGAGGCTCAACTTTTAGTCATCGGCGCAGCAACACCAATTTACGCCAAGGTATCGCACGGACTTTTCTCGTCTGGGAACGCCGTCAACGCCCTCATGCGCGTGGATCACGTCAACAGGATTGTAGCATCCCACCTGGCTCCCACAGACGCCATTTACGCCTCCTTGGCTACGGGTTGCGCAGTCGTGAAATGCGGAGTCGCTGTCTCCTCTACAAATGCGGGACCTGGCATGCAGACCGCAAGTCAGCTGCCGTAGGATAGCGCTGTTTGGCAAAGACGGCGTCCAAGCCTTCTCGTCAGCCGCTTGCCTAAGGTGCTTCAAGTACCGACCACGAAAAGTTCACGCCTCCTTGCTAGCTCAATGGTACTGAAACCACACTTTACTGATTCATGAAGCAGCCACGTTAATTGCTACGACGGCAGCATATTCCACAGCCGCCGGCAAGATTTGTCCAGGTGGCTCACGCGACGATCGCGTGAAGATTATCAAGAAGCCGCGCACTTGGGCCAACAACTTCAGAGCTTGGCGCTTTCGCACTACGGAGCCTATACTACCGGTGTGACTACCAGTACCCCCGCTATCTCCGCAGCCGTCGCCCCTTGTTCCTTTGGTTCCTCACCCCACCTACCCCCTGTCGTCATGCAGGCGACATTCTCGCTTGCTCAGAAGATAGGATATTTCAGCTGACAAAATTTCGGATCGCTGATTTCCACATTACCATCAGTGATTGCAATGGAACTACCAGAGTTCTGTGGATTCAAGAACAATGTCTGCCTGTGTATCGAAACTGTTAACGCTGTCGGCAACCGCAATGCTTGGCCTGAGCATTGGAAATGTATAGTGGCCATCGACCGCCTTCGCATCGCTGACATAGCCTGGAACAATTAGGAAGGCGTCAGACGACAATCTTCACCGGAATGGTGTGCTAGATTACCGTATGTATTTCGGCCGCTTTTCTATGTCTCTGATCCTATCCATGTCAACCCAGACTGTACAACGGATGAAAACTCTGCGACTGACCACTTCGACAGTTAATCTCTTAGTGCTCTAGCTCGGGAATAACATCGTCCCTACGATGCAGCCATACCCTAAGCCAAGCAACACTCTTTCACAGAAAGGTTTGTAAGGGAAAGATCACCGATTGCCTAACTGTTCGCCGGAGCCCCGACGCATGCAGAACCGTAGACGATGAAGGAGACGCACTAGACACCGATACCACTGGGGAGCAGGGCTCCATACCACACCTTTCAGATTTCATGAATACCACACTACCAGACGAAAGTACCACCCACAAGCCTCCACCATATGAAGCTGATATCGACCAATCCCAGCCCCTGGAATTTGAGATCATTCCCCAGAGCCACCACTTCATCCAGACTCCCACTGTGTTGCCTTTAGGCCACGTGGACCACAACACCGAACTTTCTCGCACGGCATCTGTCGCTGAACGACCAAGTGTCGACAAGTTCGGAAGGAGAAGCACCACAGCCAAGGCACCTTTTGATACAAGTGTCAATCTTAGCGGGACGTGCAGAAAGGTCTAAGCTCGTTCGCAGCCTTCCTTCAGTCACTATGCTCAGACTCCTAGCCTAAACATGGAAGACAAGCACAAATTAACTCATACGTTTGACCGCAAACTTCATGCGGCCAGCTGAACAGTGCGACCACTACAACATAGTCAGCGCCACAAACCAGAACCGTCCAAATCAGTAGACCACAGCACGTGCGAGACCAGTGCTGATCGCTACGACGTCACCAGTGCCGGCCACAGCGAAATAGCCAGTGCTGCCCAACCGACACGTTTAGGTAAATCCGCGAGCCAAGTCGCAGTGAGGTCAAGTCACACCACTGTGATGCAGCCCAGTCACGCCTATCAGAACTTCACGCACTTTCAGTCATGACCGAGTGTAATGACGAAGATCTGTCATTATTTTAGCGCGCGGAAAGCCAGCGAAAGGGCAGGTAGTGCGAGGTGGAAGAGAAAGAAGTTAGATAAAGAACAATCGGCCCGCAGCAACGGTGCTTTCTTTTGTCTGATTTCTCACAACACATTACATAACAATATTTCTTAATTTACATTTTGATGCACTTTCTACGTGACCCTAATACCATACCTTGATAATTTGCATCACTTCATGTAGCATCCGCCCGTCCGTCGTTCACTCGTCTGTGTGTCCGACTCTCGGTGAAGAGAAATGAGTGGCGACCGAAGGGGGCGCTTGATATATACCCATTACACACAGGCAAAGCAAGCACTTGGGGCATACAGTGGCGACCGAAGGCGGCGCTTGATATATACCCTTGTCACCCAGGCAAAGCAAGCACTTCCGGCATGCACTCATCGGTGGTCGGTGCCTCCATTTTCTTTGCTATCTGCTTTACCAAGGTTGCCAAGCTTGGTTTCTTGAATCTACGGTTAGCGGCATAACCACGGTTTCGTGTTTGATGTAACATCAGCAAACCATGGTTAACGAAACCATGGTTAGCGTAACCGTGGTTTAGTCTCATTAAAATAGGCTCCTTGTAACAAAGGTAATAGGCGCACCATTAGTGAGCATTCCTGAAATAAGAGTAACAGCGGAGTATCTAGCAGTCACCCACGTAATGAAGGACATGGTGCGGGATTTCACCCCAGATTAAATACTTGGTGAGCCAGCTCCTCAAAGCCTCATCCGCCGCTGAAGAATAAGGGTCACTTCAGCAAAGTATGTGAAAGATACCATGTATCCAACGGCACTATTTGTAGCGCGACATTGCAAACAGGTAATTTAGGGCACTCAACACCACACTGGTATGTACTAGCACAGGAAAAGAATCGGGTTCCCTTGAGCTTCGCCTTTAAGAGTTGAACACAATAGCGAAATCCAGCCTCTAGTATGCCCTTCAACTGCTAAGTGCACACTAATTATTATTTTTTGTTAAACACATACACATAAACACACGCACGCACACAAACGCGCGTGCGCGCATGCGTGACGTATCTATAGTAACGCAGTGATTGTGCAGTGTGGCCACTTCCCTCTTCTAGAATGTCACTCTGCTGTCGTTGATTGATTCGTGAGGTTTAACGTCCCGAAACCGCCATATGATTATGAGAGGCGCCGTAGTGGAGGGCTCCGGAAATGTCGACTTCCCGAGGTTCTTTAACATGCACTCAAATCTGAGCACACGGGCCTACAACCTTTTCGCCTCCATCAGAAATGCAGCCGCCGCAGCTGGGATTCGAGCCCGCGACCTGGGGGTCAGCAGCCGAGTACCTTAGCCACTAGACCACCTCGGCGGGGCCACTCTGCTGTAGTTGAAACACGGTTTTGAAGTCTCACCGATGGCGCGCACGCACGCACACGCACACACACACACACACACACACACACACACACACACACACACACACACACACACGTGCGCGCGAATGGTACGTGCAAGTTTTTGATCTAAAGCAAGAGTCGCATGCCCCCCAAGATACAGCCGCGCGCTCGCCATCTCGGAGACCATAAAAAGTTTCACAATGTCTTACAGATGACAGTACATTATGTGGCGTTTGTGTTTGCTGTTTCCTTGATCAACGCCTCTGGAAAGGCAGGATATGTTTTCGGCTAGATGTACATAGTTGTCTATCTGTAAAGCTGCTTGAAATCTCCTGTGTGTTTTTAGCGGCGATGGCCGTAATATCCCGGCCTTTTTCGACGTAGTTTGATGGCCTCCCAAATGCGCCTACAAATCACTTAATGGGCTCGCTTTTATCGTGACACCTGCCAAACAAAATGCGTTAAGAGGACTCCTTCCACTACATGACATTTAGGTAGCGTTATTTTCCCTGAGCATCTGCTTGTGAAATTGTGGTTTTGTGGTAGTACACCTGCTTGCCATGCGAACGGCCCGGGTTCAGTCCTCAATGGGGCCGAAAATTTTATTCTTTAATTTATTTGCTTCGTTCTCGGTTTTCGCGCTCACGGACGATTTTTCACTCACAACCAACTGTACTGACGCTGACGGTGGAATTTCTGGGACACGATCTCTGCAATGCTATCTCGTTCAAAAAGGTATAATAGCTCAACTATTGCTAAACCCGAGGAAGTGCGCAGCACGGTCACCCAGCGAGTGCCGTTGCTAAAGCTCCCACTGCAACGCTTACTAAAGTTTAGATGGCGCCATTGTTTGGAAACAGCATGCATGCTTCCTCTGGCACAACTAGAGCCTTGTAAGGGAGATTCGTAAACGAGATGTTTGACATTCGCGCTACTTTTAAATGCGAAGCATTTCCTACTGAGCTTCGGTGACATTGATCGCATCTATCTAGGCGCTTACGTTCGGGTGCCCCCTTGACTTGACGTGAACCAAAATTAGCATGGCAGGGTAAGATGGTTTCGCGAATATGACGCGCTGGTCAAGACATGAATAACATCACAATGCCGTCACGTGCGTGGTCAAGCATTTTCCGCCACACAGAGGCACGCACCCATGTGCGAGTATGTGTCACTGGTAGGCGATTGACACTTAGTATTTACCCAGGAACGGTGATATCACACAAGGGTCATTTTAACGCGCGAGCGTTAACACCTAACATCAGTAGCGTCGCCGCGACGAATGCAAAGAATAAATGTCCGCGTCCCAGCAGGAACCAAACCCAAAGATTCTGCCTGGCAATGAAAATTTTACCACGGAGCTACGCCATGTATCGGACCTAGTTTTTAAATAGGCGGTAATCTTTGTGAAGCGTCAACAGTGGTTGCAATGCCGCCTATTCAAATTATAAGCAATACATATATAATTCTTTGATAGAGCCATTACAACAGGTTAACGTCAATATTAGTTAGTTGCCATGCACTGAAGTTGATTTATGTAGCAGTGTCCAGGGCCAGCATGCTCGCGCGCCTCAGCGCTGCATATCAGCTTCTAATGTTGCTAATACGCATGTTCCAATTGGCATCGCTGCGTAAGTGCAAACCACTGGTTATATGAATATCTGCAACTCTTCAACTTATGTCTGTGCTTGCAACATTTGATATGTGTGGTTTAAGGTCCGAAACCACCATATGATTATGAGAGACGCCGAAGTTGAGGGCTCCGTGAATTTCGACCACCGAGGGTTATAAAACGTGCATCCAAATCTGAGCACATGGGCCTACAACATTTTCGCCTCCATCGGAAATGCAGCCGCCGCAGCCGAGATTTGATCCCGTGACCGGCGGGTCAGCAGCCAAATACCTTAGCTACTAGAAGCCTGAAACATTTGTTCATATATTTAGCGTCATTTCTTCACGTGTCGCTCAATACAAAAATTGCAATATGGTCACCTTCCCTCCGCATGCTTCGCATAACGTCGATTCCCCGGTACGTGAGATCTGCCAATTTGTTTCGCTGTGATCTATCGAGTTCCTGTTTCTTATGGAAGTTCAGGTACGCACGGCTGCAGCAAGGTCTACGAGCTTGTTTCTCGAATCATATTTTTGTAGGAACACAGTGCCGGCGAAGCGCAGGAGAAAGAACATTCGCTTGTTCGGCCAGGTTGTGGCGTACTCTTTGCGCATCGCTGCAGTCAGGAGCATGTTTCCGAAACTCTTCGGAAACATGCTCCTGTGTTCGTAAGCAGATTATTGCTAATATTTCTTGGTTAGTTTTTATCTGGGAGGGACAGTTGGTACATGATACCATAGGGGAAACAGCGCAAGGCCGGGACGAAGTAATATTGACTACTCAACACAAGCGCCTGCGTTTTGTGGCTGTTACTTCGTTTCGTTATTGCGCTTTTTCTCCTTCTGTAGCACTAAAATCAGCATAAATACCATTTTATAAATTTTCCTTGCCATCATTGTTTGTTAGTTCTCATTAATAGTGTGTCTAACAAAAAACAGCATTGAACTTAACGCTTGTTTACAAGTTTGCTCACATATTAGTTTAACAGCAGCACTTATTTTGTGAATTCGTCAAATGCACTGAAGCGATACATCAGTAGTTTATTGCGCTTGTATGCACCCCTCTCCTCCCCGGTAACACCGGCACGCACACAGGGTAACCACTGCTATTCTTCAAAGCAACAATTTCAGTCGACGCTATCCACTCGAAGATAAGCTTCTTTTAAAGACAAGCAATCTGGAAATGCCTCTGTGGCTGCATGAACAGGCACAGAATACCATCTTTTTTATGAAGACACTCCAAACTTTTGACATTGTACAGTAATTATATTGAGAAAAAGGTGAATTGCGGACACCTTTTTCATTCAGAATTTTTTTCATTTCCAGGAGAAAACATTGGAAGACCTGTCGTCAAGAGCTAGTCTATGGCCTTCCATAACTTCGTTCGCCGTAACCTTGGGTATAGAAGGTCGCTGGTACATGCCGAACCTCACGGACACCATAATCGGTGCGCCTGGCAATTACTCGCTCGGGCTGCCTTGCTCCAAGAAAGTTCCGCCGTCGGGGCAGCTAGGCGGCGTTTCCAAGGTGACCATGAAATTGTACACATACTCACCTGCTAGCATCAATTTGAAAATTCCGCACTGTGTACTGCGGCACGAAATTGGAGAACGTGAAATTGCCGGCTGTGGTGACGTAGTGACTCAGCTATAGTGTGTGTATAATATAGCTTGTAGACCCGTGTTTGATTCTCGCACGCAGTCTTAGTTATATTGTCATTGAAAATTAGGTTTACGTGCACGTTTAATAATACTAGTAGGGCCATCTTTACTCAAAGTCTACCATCTGGGCCTTCATGCTCATGGTATCAACGCTGTCGCTTGTAATGTCTGAGAAATAAAAGTAAACACGAAATGCTCTGAGCTAAAAGCATATCGCATCACGTGAAATGTTTTAGGTCTTTAAACTGTGGCTCTACTGCTTTATAAGTAATCAGATCCGCAAATACAGCTCCACTTTTAATAAGCCGATTCGGGCTTGTTTTTTTTTTCGTGTCACATGTAGAATTTTCTAGTCAGTTGTCACCTTTTTTCCTTATTTGAAGTTTTCCAACGAATATTTTAGCTTTGGTGCTGATTACGTCCGCCAACACAGCCTTTGTCAAATGCCATTATGGTGGACGAATTGTTGAAGACAAAGATACGTAGGAGGAATGAATAAGAAACGTTTATCACGTACTTACGAACGTTCGTTCATGAGAATGCGTACTACCCTGGGTACAATGTCTAAAAGTAGATATGTCCTTACGTTCGTGGTTGCGCATATTTTTGGTGAAATGATTATGCCTTCGAATCGCGGTGGCACATTTTAATTATAATAAAATACTTTCAACACTAGGTACATTCGATAATTCTCCTGGAGGCTTCTTCTGGGGTGTATTTTTTTTGCTTGTTCGGATTTTCATAGGTGCCTTAAATGTTTTCATTTAACGTTCCGTGCTTTTCATTCTGCATATGAGTCTCTCGAGTTGTGTAGGGAGAGTTACGCTGACGTTTAGTCTAGATTGGCTGTTCGAAGCTCACCACACTGTTGCTGCACGCCGAACGTGCCGGCCATTTTGGTGGAAATCTCAAACGTATTTGGAAAAAAACCATTCTGATTTATTGCAACGAACAGAGTGAGTTAAGCTAGCATATGTTATGGAGAAAAATTGTTGATACATGGTGTCCTTCCAAGTTTTGATGAATATTCTCTTAGCGTTGTTTCTAAGCAACCTTTTGTAAAAGCATTATTTTTTTCGGCTAAGCGAAATTTGGTTAATATGCTGAGTGATCTAGTTTTGTAAGCTGTTGGAAGCTCAGTATATCAATGCAATTGTTGTACTAAGTGCACTTCCGCGAATTTCCCCAAAATGTTTCGTGCTTGAATTCTTTCTTGTCACAACATTACACTCTGCTTGAATGTCTCAGTCCAAGAGCTATATTCAGCACTAAAACAAGATTCAGAATACTTAAGTTTGTATATTTTGTAATATAAAAATCACAAGTTGAGCAAAAGCACTATCTTGTCCACATTCAAGGGTGGTTTACACCACGTGGTGTCTAAATGAAAATCAGCTGTATTGCTCGATTGAAATCTAACCCGACGGTTGTGTAGTGGCTACTGCACTCAGCTGCTGACCCGCAGGTCACAGGAGTGAATCACGGGCGTTGCGGCGGCATTTTTGATGGAGGCGAAATTGTTTGAGGCCCGTGTAGTTAAGTTTAAGTGCGTGTTAAAACCCCAAGTTCTCAAAACTTCCAGAGCCCTCTACTGAGGCATCTCTCACGTCATATCATGTATTTGGGACGATAAACCCCAACAAACACTATAAGTTCAACATAACGCACGGAACTATATCATGTATTCTTAATTTATTCGTTACATTCTCTTGAGTTACTCAATAAACTAATTCTACATGCGAAGCAGCTTAGGGTCGAGTTTATTTTGCTGTGCGGCATGATCACCCTTACTATGAATCCCTCTCTCTCTCGCCTCACAATTGTGACGCATTGAGTATCTGCTAACGAACGCTCGCTCTATAGAATTTCTTAATATAACTAGAGGAGACACTGGCGCTGCGATCGTTCAGCGACCATGGGATTCTTGAGTATGGCATTGAAATGCCAAGTCTTCATGCTTGCAGGCGTCTAATGCACTTGCGGCTCCACTTATTGCTGTGTTTAGGATTGTAGAGAAAAAAAACTTTTTCAACGTGAGGCAATATAAATTGGTAGACATTAATTATTAAGGATTGAAGCGTAACTGCCGAAAGTTTGCCTATTGTTGTTTCGTGACAAAGCAGCTTCAAGCATGCGAAGCCAGAACGATCGTAGAATACGAAGACTAGGCAGTGTATTGTCATATCCATAATTCCCATGCTCAGTGAAGCACCATGCATTGCAGCTCCCATAGACACTAGAGTCATTTTTCTCTGTAGTGTATATTTAGCAAGCTCTTTAGATCACTCCCCCTCTCTCTCCTCTAGGCATTCCTCTCCTCTGAGTTTACAACACCATTGTGCATGCACGTCCATTCCCCCAGTATCTTTTTTCCTACGCCTCGCAAAACCCACGCAGACGGCATGTTCTAGCGAGTTTTTTGATTGTAAGAACCGACTGCTCGATCGAAAAGCCCAACCGTTCACTGGCCACTCCGTATATATAGGCACTGGATCTTCGCCTCTAAGGTAGTATGGAGAACTTTATTGGAGTCCTGAGGATCCGTCCAGGACTGATGTTGGCTCCTCCCACGTCGAGTTAGAGAGGCCAGGCCCCTCTGCCGCCTCACAGCCCTTAGTTGGTTCGCCAAAGCGTCACTGTGCAGCGTTCGCTGCCACCACCGTTTACCGTGAGAAGCCGCACAGGCCGTTGCCGAGAAGCGCCAAAGCATTTGTTCAAAATCGACCAAGTCCCGCTACACGGGCCCTCTGGACAGCCTTCAGTTGGTCCGCCAGCGCGTCACTGCGCAGCATTCACTGCCACCATTGTTTACCGTGAGAAGCCACACCGGCCATTTCTGAGCAGTGCCAGAGCATATGCTCAAAATCAAGCGAACCGCGCTGCACGGGCCCTCTGGACAGCCTTGAGTTGGTCCGCCAGCGTGTCACAGTGCAGCATTCACTGCCACCATTGTTCCCCATGAGAAGCCACACCAGCCGTCGCCGAGCAGCGCCAGAGCATGTGTTCAAAATCGAGCAAGCTCCACTACACGGGCCCTCTGCACAGCCTTGAGTTGGTCCGCGAGCGCGTCACTGTGCAGCATTCACTGCCATCATTGTTCACCATGAGAAGCCACACCAGCCATTGCCGAGCAGTGCCATAGCATGTGTTCAAAATCGAGCAAGCCCCGCCATATGAGCCCTCTGGACAGCCTTGAGTTGGTCTGCCAGCGTGTCACTGTGCAGCATTCACTGCCACTATTGTTCCCAATGAGAAGCCACACCAGCCGTCACCGAGCAGCGCAAGCCAGAGCATGTGTTCAAAATCGAGCAAGCTCCACTACACGGGCCCTCTGCACAGCCTTGAGTTGGTCCGCCAGCGCGTCACTGAGGAGCAATCACTGCCACCATTGTTCACCATGAGAAGCCACACTAGCCGTTGCCGAGCAGCGCCATAGCATGTGTTCAAAATCGAGCAAGCCCCGCCATAGGAGCCCTCTGGACAGCCTTGAGTTGTTCCACCAGCGTGTCACTGAGCAGCATTCACTGCCACCATTGTTCACCATGACAAGCCACACCGGCCGTTACTGAACAGCGACAGAGCATGTGTTCAAAACCAAGCAAGCCTTGCTACACGGGCCCTCTGGATCGCCTTGAGTTGGTCCGCCAGCGCGTCACTGTGCAGCATTCAGTGCCACCATTGTTAACCGTGAGAACCCACACCAGCCGTTGCCTAGCAGCGCCAGAGCATGTGTTCAAAATCGAGCAAGCCCCGCTACACGGGCCCTCTGCACAGCCTTGATTTGGTTCGCCAACGCGTCACTGTGCAGCATTCACTGTCACCATTGTTCACCATGAGAAGCCACACCAGCCGTTGCCGAGCAGCGCCAGAGCATGTGTTCAAAATCGATCAAGCCCCGCCATATGGGCCCTCTGGACAGCCTTGAGGTGGTCCGCCAGCGCATCACTGTGCAGCATTCATTGCCACCATTGTTCACCTTGAGAAGCCACACCGGCCGTTGCCGAACAGTGACAGAGCATGTGTTCAAAATCAAGCAAGCCCCGCTACACGGGCCCTCTGGACCGCCTTGAGTTGATCCGCCAGTGCGTCACTTTGCAGCATTCAGTGCCACCATTGTTCACCGTGAGAAGCCACACCGGCCGTTGCCGAGTAGCGCTAGAGCATGTGTTCAAATCAAGCAAACCCCGCTACACGGGCCCTCTGGACAGCCTTGAGTTGGTTCGCCAAGGCCAGACACGTCACTGTGCAGCATTCACTGCCACCATTGTTAACCGTGAGAAGCCACACCGGCCGTTGCCGAGCAGCGCCAGAGCATGTGTTCATATCATGCAAACTCCGCTACACAGGCCCTCTGGACAGCCTTGAGTTTGTCCGCCAGCGCGTCACTGTGCAGCATTCACTGCCATCATTGTTCACCATGAGAAGCCACACCAGCCGTTGCCGAGCAGCGCCAGAGCATGTGTTCAAAATCGAGCAAGCTCCGCCATATGAGCCCTCTGGACAGCCTTGAGTTGGTCTGCCAGCGTGTCACTGGGGAGCATTCACTGCCACCATTGTTGACCATGAGAAGCCACACCAGCCGTTGCCGAGCAGCGCCATTGCATGTGTTCAAAATTGAGCAAGCCCCGCCATATGAGCCCTCTGGACAGCCTTGAGTTGGTCCGCCAGCGTGTCACTGGGCAGCATTCACTGCCACCATTGTTCACTATGAGAAGCCACACCGGCCATTGCCGAACAGCGGCAGAGCATGTCTTCAAAATCAAGCAAGCCCCGCTACACGGGCCCTCTGGACCGCCTTGAGTTGGTCCGCCAGCGCGTCACTGTGCAGCATTCAGTGCCACCATTGTTCACCGTGAGAAGCTACACCGGCCGTTGCCGAGCAGCGCCAGAGCATGTGTTCAAATCAAGCAAACCCCGCTACACGGGCCCTCTGGACAGCCTTGAGTTGGTTCGCCAAGGCCAGACACGTCACTGTGCAGCATTCACTGCCACCACTGTTCACCATGATAAGCCACACCGGCCATTGCCGAGCAGCGCCAGAGCATGTGTTCAAAATCGAGCAAGCCCCGCTACACGGGCCCTCAGGGCAGCCTTGAGTTGGTCCGCGAGCGCGTCACTGTGCAGCATTCACTGCCATCATTGTTCACCATGAGAAGCCACACCAGCCGTTGCCGAGCAGCGCCAGAGCATGTGTTCAAAATCGAGCAAGCTCCGCCATATGAGCCCTCTGGACAGCCTTGAGTTGGTCTGCCAGCGTGTCACTGAGGAGCATTCACTGCCACCTATGTTCACCATGATAAGCCACACCGTCCCTTGCCGAGCAGCGCCAGAGCAAGTGTTCAAAATCGAGCAAGCCCCGCTACACGGGCCTCTGGTCAGCCTTGAGTTGGTCCGCCAGCGTGTCACTGAGCAGCATTCACTGCCACCATTGTTCACCATGAGAAGCCACACCGGCCGTTGCCGAACAGCGACAGAGCATGTGTTCAAAATCAAGCAAGCGCCGCTACACGGGCCCTCTGGACCACCTTGAGTTGGTCTGCCAGCGCGTCACTGTGCAGCATTCAGTGCCACCATTGTTCACCGTGAGAAGCCACACCGGCCGTTGCCGAGCAGCGCCACAGCATGTGTTCATATCAAGCAAACCCCGCTACACGGGCCCTCTGGACAGCCGTGAGTTGGTCCGCCAGCTCGTCACTGTGCAGCATGGACTGCCACCATTGTTCACCATGATAAGCCACACCGGCCGTTGCCGAGCAGCGCCAGAGCATGTGTTCAAAATCAAGCAAGCCCCGCTACACGGGCCCTCTGGACGGCCTGAGTTGTTCCGCCAGTGCGTCACTGAGCAGCAGTCACTGCAACTATTGTTCACCATGAGAAGCCACACCAGCCGTTGCCGAGCAGCGCCAGAGCATGTGTTCAAAATCAAGCAAGCCCCGCTACACGGGCCCTCTGGACGGCCTGAGTTGGTCCAGCAGTGCGTCACTGAGCAGCAATCACTGCCACCTTTGTTCACCATGAGAAGCCACACCAGCCGTCGCCGAGCAGCGCCAGAGCATGTGTTCAAAATTGAGCAAGCCCCGCCATATGGGCCCTGTGGGCAGCCTTGAGTTGGTCCACCAGCGCGTCACTGTGTAGCATTCACTGCCACGACTGTTCTCCGTGAGAAGCTGCACCGGCCATTGCCGAGCAGCGCCAGAGCATGTGTTTAAACTCGTGCAAGCCCCACCACACCAGCTCTCTGGAGTTGGTCCAGCAGCGCGCCACTATGAAGCATTCACTGCTACCATTGTTCACCATGAGAAGCCGCACTGGTCGTTGCCGAGCACCGCCAGAGCATGTGTTCGAAATTGAGCAAGCCCCGCCATATGGGCCCTCTGAACAGTCCTGAGTTGGTCCGCCAGCATGTCACGGTGCAGCATTCGCTGCCACCACTGTTCACCGTGAGAAGCACCAGAGCATGTGTTGAAAATTGAGCAAGCCCCGCCATATGGGCCCTCTGAACAGTCCCGAGTTGGTCCGCCAGCGCGTCACTGTGCAGCATGCTCTGCCACCACTGCTCACCATGAGGAGCCACACCAACCGTGGCCAAGTAGCGTCAGAGCACGTGTTCAAATTCGAGCGAGCCCCGCCTTACGGGCCCCCTGAACAGTCCTTAGTTAGTCCGCCAGTGCGTCAATGTGCAGCATTTTCTGCCACCACTGCTCACCGTGAGAACCCACACCAACCGTTGCCAAGCAGCGCTAGGGCATGTGCTCAAAATCGAGCAAGCCCACCATATGGGCCCTCTGAACAGTCCTGTGTTGGTCCACCAATGCGTCACTGTGCCGCATTCGCTGCCACCACTGTTCACCACGAGAAGCCGTACCGGCCGTTGCCGAGTAGCGCGAAAGCATGTGTTCGAAATCGAGCAAGCCCCGCGACACGGGCTTTCTGGGCAGCCCTGAGTTGGTCCGCCAGTGCGTCACTGTGCAGCCTTCACTGCCACCACTTTTTACCGTGAGAAGCCACACCGGCCGTTGCCGAGCAGCGCCAGAGCACGTGTTTAAAATCGAGCGAGCACCACCACACAGGCCTTTTGGACTGCCCTGAGTTGGTCCGCCAGCGCGTTATTGGGCAGCATTCTCTGCCATCACTGCTCACCGTGAGAAGCAGTACCAGCCGTTGCCAAGCAGTGCCAGCGCATGTGTTCAAAATCGAGCAAGCCCCAGCACACGGGCGCTCTGGACAGCCCTGAATTTATCCGCCAGCGCGTCACTGTGCAGCATTCGCTGCCACCATTGTTCACCGTGAGAAGCACCTCTGGTTGTTGCCAAGCAGCGACAGAGGATGTGTTCGAAATAGAGCAAGGCCCGCTAAACAGGTCCTCTGGACAGCCTTGGGTTAGTCCACCAGCACGTCAGTGTGCAGAATTCTCTGCCACCACTGCTCACCATGAGGAGCCACACCAACAGTGGCCAAGCAGCGTCAGAGCATGTGTTCAAAATCGAGAAAGCCCTGTCATATGGTTCCTCTGAACAGTTCTCAGTTAGTCCGCCAGTGCGTCATTGTGCAGCATTCTCTGACACCACTGCTCCCCGTGAGAGGCCGCACCAACCGTTGCCAAGTTGCGCCAGGGCATGTGCTCAAATTCGAGCAAGCCCCACCATATGGGCCCTCTGAACTGTCCTGAGTGTGTCCACCAGTGCGTCACTTTGCAGCATTCGCTACCACCACTGTTCACCATGAGAAGCCGCACTGAGCGCGAGAGCATGTTTTCGAAATCGAGCAAGCCTCGCGACACGGGCTTTCTGGGCAGCCCTGAGTTGGTCCGCCAGTGCGTCACTGTGCAGCATTCACTGCCACGACTGTTCACTGTGAGAAGCCGCTCCAGCTATCGCCGAGCAGCGCCAAAGCATGTGTTCAAAATTGAGAAAGCCGCCACTGCTATTACAAAAAAATGAAACCCCACACTCCAGATTATTTTATTCATGACGACCGGGTTGGAATACGCCCACGTCTGCAGAAGTCCTAATGTAACCACCTGTGGCCTGTTAAATCTAGAATATGGCAAGTGGAATTCCCCGCGGTTTAAGTAATGCAGTCTGGTTATATCATTGTACGTCAACAGCTACTCCCTAAACTCCGGAGCAGAAGACTCAGCTGCCTCAGAGATTACAGGGCAAACTAATCCTTGTGCCTCTCTGTGCGCCACCTTGTTAGGGTTACGTTGGACTCCCTCCACTGACCCTATCTGCACTGAAAACCAATTATTGGTATGCGGAGTGATGTACTTACCCTGCAGTAGTCGCAAGCCGGTTCGCTAATAACTGCCCTTGAGAAGGCTTTAATTGCCGAGCGAGTCGCCAAACAACTCTTTCCGAATCCATTAGTGCAAGGGCAATAGCCACCTGTCCAGCAAACGCCGGATCTTTCGTATAAACGGAAGCGACATTTCGAACGCTCTCTTTCACATCTACCACCACCACCGAGTAAGCATCTTTCCAGTTAATCCATGCTATCCATGCTGCGTCAACAAACGCAGACTCTTCCTCCTGATCCTTTGCCTCGCGTAACAAAGCCCCTGCTCTCGCTATTCGCCTTCCTACAATATACTCGGGGTGCACGTTTCTCGGAAACGGACGAACCATGGTTCCTGTGTCTTCTTGGTAATACGCTGAAAAGTGATATTATTCGATCCATTTTCATCAATTGCAAAACCAAGAAGCCTTACAGCATTTACAGCATCAACTTTTGGTACCAATAACCCATTGCTAGTACCAACTCTGATACAATCTCAACTTCCGGTATGTAATCCTTCGGCCTGCGGCCTAACTTCTTGGATTTGAAGATTAACAACTCCGACTTTGAGGAGGAGCACTTGGGTCCCATACGAGCCAAACAGTTTTCCCTGAGCTTTACAACCTTCTGCAGCCTAGCCTCAAGCTCTCCGTCACTGTCGCCGACACTCCATACTGTGACGTCGTCCACGTAGATAGCATAGCCAATACCCTCGACAGCGTCCAGTACGTTACCTTGCTTTGACATTGCCGCATTGAACAGCTTTAGCGAGAGTACAAATCCTTGTGATGGTCCACGACAACCCAATTTGAAGACCGAAGACTTGATTTTCCAGCCCTATGTTCTTTCCCGGTTTCGGTATGAGAGCAGTAATCGTAAGTTTCCAATCTTATGGGAAAGATCCTTTATTCCATCGGCCATCTATCTCCCGCGTAAGGAACGCAATAGACCCCTTGTCTAAATTCCTTAACATTTTATTGCAAATGCCATCCTGCTCTGATGCCGATCGACTATAAAAATCCTGCAACGTCATTCTTATATGACTTTCAGTAAATTATTTATCCATAAATATATTCTCACCCCCACCATATTCCTTACGAACGGCAGATTTGTCCTGGCAGGTTTGCAATGAAATGTATCTCTCGGCGGAATTCCTCGGCACCTCTTCCTCTGATCAGTTTTAGCACGCCTCATGCACCAGCTTACCTGTCACCATCATCTGATTAGACTTCGAATTGGTCTCATCCAGTAACTGTTGGAGTAAATTCCAGGTGTCCCTCCTTTTAATACCACCATCCACAGAATAGCATACTTCATTCCATTGCTCCTTGCACAATACCCGACAGTGGTCTTAAATTTCTTTATTAGCCATTGCTCTATACTTTCTAATCCTTCTGTTCACCTCCAAGATAGTGCTGGTGTGAGATATCTTTTGTGCACTATTGTACAATAAAGTTCCCAGTGTTCGCGTTAACTAAGTGAAGACTGCGGGTCTCTGCCTCAAATGGAAGTGTTTATGCCTCTCATTGCCCATGAGCAGGGATTTTCTTGTTCCAGTTTGAAACACCTGTCCATCACTGCGAGCTTTGTGAATCCCCATGTTTCTCTTCTGCGCAACGCCGCGATGAGGGCCGACGTCAACGTCGTCCCCATTGTGAGCGTTAACACCCGCTGCTTTGCAACTGCATGTTTTTTTTATTTAGTGGAAAATGGTGTAGTTTTTTTAACCTGCTCTATTTCAACTTGCTCACACGTATTAGGAAAATTTAAATTCACAGCAAGTTCTCTTACAGGTATGCACCGACGCGACCTTGAACGGCACTTTTTACTTTGACAAGAAATTTAAAGCACTCGTCACTTACGACAAGGCAGAACGTTGGCTTTTCACATACGACAGTGCATTCGCGCTTCAAGCCAAGGTAAGCACACGTATTAACGCAATGCTACGCTGATTTACTTTTGTTTTGACAGTGCGCCACTTGTAATGATGAATAGATGTGTGTGCCTGCGCTTGTGTTCCATCCAATTTTCGCTGAAAAAAACTCAGTGTTGCTTCAAGGATGAAAAAAGGCGGGCTAAGACAATACTTTAGGATTCTATACAAAGTAAAACTAGTAGCACACTATTTCCTCCCTTCACGAACTTGCTGACTTCTCTGTCATTATGGATCACTACTGTCCATCGCGGTGAAGCAGTCGTTAAGGTGCCCAGATGCTCACCCGAAGGACGCGGGTTTGATCCCGTCTTCGGTGATCGTATTTTGATGGTGACGAAATTGAGCAGGCCCGTGTGCTGTGCCATGTAAGCGCATGTTACAGAATTCTGGGAGCCAGCTTATGATAGACTATGGTATCTCTCACAATCAAGTAGTTCTTTCGGAACGTAGAACTGCAGATGATGTATAGTAATAATAATAATAATAATAATAATAATAATAATAATAATAATAATAATAATAATAATAATAATAATAATAATAATAATAATAATAATAATAATAATAATAATAATATAATTATTATTGTTGTTGTTGTTGTTGTTGTTATTGTTGTTGTTGTCACAGCTCACCACTTGAACGTGAGGCACAGCGCGACCTAATATTTCTGGTGGTATGAATTTATTGTTATGACATAACCAGGAAATTCAGACCGTACTATCAGACGAGGACAGAAAATAGGTGCGTCCCACAGGCTTTACGTTTCGGCACCTTATTACAGCCAGGCGAATGAAATATAGTGCCTGCGTGACCTTACGATACGTCGGCACAAGCACGAAATAAGACATTAGGAATAAGTTCGTAGGCAACATATTTTTTCAGAAGGTACAGCAATCAAAGCTTAGCCACCCACTTATTTTCTTAACTATCTGGGTTTTCACCTGAAATATTTCCGCGTGGTTTTGCCTTTTCTTCTTGTAACTAAGGTTGAAGGAGTAAAAATTTGAAGGGCTGATTTTTTCTTGGTAGAAACTGTATAAATATAACTAACAAACGATAATGCCAAAGAAAATATAGGGGGAGCCATTTGTAATAAAAACATTACAAATGTAAAGAAAGAGAAGCGGACTTAAAGTAACAGTTTTGCCGCAAAGGTGAAGCAATGAACGCGATAACAACAAATTGGAAGGTCACGCGTAAAATGGAAAGCAGATCAAAACGTGCCCCTAGGTTTTCACGCTGAAATAACGCACGACACATATTCACAGGTATGGATGCACTCTTATTCTGAACGTCAACAGAATAAGCGTCTCAGTTGCTATTTCGCTGTGTCTGAAAAGCGCGCGCTTTTCGCGAACGGAGACTGCGATTATTGCAGCGAGCTTAGTGTGCCTGATAACTACAGCTAATTCGTTCCAGGTAAAGCCTGAGGCCAGCCAAGACGCACGATTTTTCCCTCCTCCCCATTACAAGATAAGGGCGCACGAGCATAGAGTTAAGGGTGCACAAGGGAGCGTCCCGCCCCTTTTCTAAGCGTTGCAAAGTACGCGTGAAAGATTAGAGTGCGCACCGCTGCGCGATGTGGTGACGCGCAATCGTTGCGCTACTCTGCTGGTAATGATGAGAACACCATTCCTCCCGAGATGCGCGTCAGCAGCGATGTGTGCTAGATATAAAAGCTTACCGTTCGACAGGTGAAGGACGTGCGCCTCGGTGGCTTAGTGGTTGACTCCTCGCTCTCGAGACGCAGGGGTCCCACGTTCAATTCCGTGCGCTGAAGTCTTTAAAAGACGATAGTCTTCCTTGGGGACCTTCGACACGAAAATTTTGGTCGGTCTGTCTGTACTTTTGTTTCTTTGTCCGCCCTTAACAGTACTCTAAACGATACTGTAAACGGTGGACCCCATCCGCAGCGCCCACCAGTATTGTTCAACCTTTAGTGTTCATGCTTGTGCGATTTTCAATTCGAAAGCAATAATTGTGCATATCTGAGGCACCATAACAACACGTTAATATTTTCCATGTGTGACTGTATACTAGAGAAGGCACACACAAGTAATTCTAACGACCATAGCGTTTATCACCCTGCGCTGATAGTGGAACACGATGCTCAAAAACACAATTGTTTCCAACGCTTTGCTAAGACAACACGGTGGCGCCACCTACCCGTCGCCTTGCGCTCTACACCTTATCGCCTCCATGATGAGCGCCCACGCCGCGCGCTTCGTTTTCCAAGATAACTGCCAGATAGCGCTCATGTCTCACGTGTGATGGGACTCGATGCGGTCGTTTGGCTCCGCTGCACGCTCGAGGCACTCCGATGCAGCGCCTCCAGAATACCATTCACCGATTTTCTTTTGCATAAAAATCAAATAATCGTTTCGTTCACTCTTTCCAGATGCAAGACTATCGTCTTTCGGCAACATTTGCAGCGTAACATGCAGATACGAGGCCAATTTTTCTTTTTTTTTGCACTTTCATATTATAAGTACGTATACAAATACGGTGAGTGTTGTTGACGGCAAAAAATGAGTAGCGGCTGTTCGGAACGGCAATGTCGATGCTGTTGTGCCATGTTCCTCGTATCAAGGAAATTGGGATGGTGAAAAGAGCATATAGCCAAATCGGACTGCTTGTTACGACTGTTTAACGCCGTTTTATGTAAATTTTTCTAATAGATGCTGTATATGACAGCATCTGTGCTCATAAAAAACCACTCCTTCCAGTCACTAATGACATGAGATGGTTTTCGCGCCGTGTGCTTGCAGGCACAGACAAATAGACTTCGTCTGTGAGCTTCAAATAAGAGCTGCATAGTGGCTACTACAGCACATGCTTGCACTGTTGATGTCATTACTATGCCCATTACGTTGGGATAAATGTTACATAGTAGCTAGTGCCCGTTATTTGTTTTTCACCAACGAATGCTGTACCCGTGTACTCCTTCGCTAACCGTATTTTTCAAGCATTTCATGTGCTATCACTGCCAAATTCAACGTGGTGGCCCTCAGCGACCCACTCCCACCCCTTGCCTCTTTAGATTTTTATATTCAGCCCGAAGAAGAGGAAATACCAGGTTCTCCTAAAAGCTGATCTGACTGAAAAATCTTGCATTTGAAGAGGGTTTCATAGCAGCGGCCTTCCTCGTCCTAAGTCAATGTATTTCGCTGATTTAGTGCCCCTATTTTTAGGTGACAAAGGGGCTCCCTGCCCACTACCAAATCTTTTGTACAAAACTGGAAATCACTATTCTGGGAACTGTTTTACGTACAACATTTGTGGCTTATGGTTAGTTACGCGCTCCTGCGCGTAACTAACGACAGCAGACTGCCTCTATGAAACGGCTTGAAATTCTAAGTTGATAGTATGCCTAAAAGTGACAATTTGAACTCGAATATTATTGGTGTATTGTGTTATCTACGAGCATATGTGGGAAGAATATGGCATGAAATGCCATCTAATAAGTTGGGATACAGTATGGAGCAACAAGCACTTCGACATCATTTTTTCACTAGCGTGAGGTGTGAGAGTTTGTTACATATCAATAAAACAGTAATAGTACAGATAAATTACGACGTAGCGGCATTATGCTTTTTATAAAAAAAGACATCGTAAAAAGACATCAGTCAGTTTTCAAAATTGTATTATTTTCGCAATCAGTAATTGTGTTCTAGTGTGCACCTGCACCGGCGTGATGAAAAGTCAGGTGTGCCCACGTATATTTCCTGCCGTGGCTATAATAAAGTGCTGAAAGTTAGGGCCTCTCTGACATACCTGATCCTTGTTGTGGTATGATGGCACGGTTTGAATTTATTGGGCAGCTGAATAACGGTGAGATCATCTGCATTTTACAAAAAGTTGGTCGTACACACCGGACTTTTGAAGGTGCCATCTTTCCAAAAGCACCCATGACAACGAGAAGAAACGGGCGACGAATTTCCATGGTCTTCTTGTGAGACACTGGCCTGTTTAAACACTAGGTGACAGACTTATACAATCCAAAATATGCTGAGGCAGAACAATTGCGGGTCATGCAAGTCAGGCTAACCTCCCCCGATACAACACTATAGCCACCGTTACAGAAACCCGTACAGATTTGCTGATTACTCCTTTTTGTGCCTGTCGCCCCTCTCAGTATGGCATCAAAGCCCAGCGAAAGAAATTTATGCAAATGGCATGAAGCTTGCATGCACCAACTATTGTTCTTACAAAAGGTTGCGAGAACGACTTTGCCGGGCACATGCTTTAGATCTAGACGGCACTGCTTGTAAGTAGGAAATAACGGTGGTCCTTTCTGTTGCAGTTATGCGAGGCGAAGTTGAACGCGCTGTCCTTCAAGTTCTCTTTGGCGGCTGTCAACATTGAGTTCGAAGACGGGAATAACAAGTGCGGCCACGGAGCGTTTTCGCGGCTCCACCGACTGAAGAAACTGGCGCCCTTCCTAGCAAATAATTACACAACGACTGCGATGGAAAGGGCGTGCAAGTCACTTTCCTGAGAATAACAGGGGCTCCAGGGACTACTGTCGTGTGATTTCCCGGTTTATCGCTTCTACCGTTACACATGCTGGAATTGTGTTGTACGTGATAAAATATGTAACTTCACTTTCACTACAGGGTTGTGTCATTTACTGCGCTTTTTCATCTCGCGACAACAGAGAGAGACTACGCTTCGTTTACGTGGGGTGCTTGTGTTTATTATTCAATCCTAATTATAGAAGACCGCAAGTTCTTTAGGAGTGCACCTAACTACGCTGCGTTGTTCTTTATTATAACAAAAAAAAAACTGACTCCCTTATACCTACTGCAGCACGAACACAGTTCAGCGCCACAATATCTACAGAAGCATTGCGAACTGCACAAAATTTCTACGCATATTTCCAATTCCCCCACTAAACCAGTGGTTAGGAGTAAAGTGCTCTCGTTTGCTGTTATTTCCTCACTCTATCTCCAGCTCTATTTTTTACCATTCTGACTACAATATCTTTCGAACGCGAAGAATTAAGGGGTTTTATAAACGTGATCCCCTTTAAAACTTATTCACAGCAGATTTTGAACAGGCGTGAATGACCTAGACATTTCCTTAGAAAATACTCAAGAATAAACACTTGGTTATCAAACAAAGTTACGCTGCTACACTACATTCCACTAGAATCTTTCAATGAAATTTTGTCATCGCCGATGCCACCGAGCCAAGCATTGGCTATAGTCTTTTTGGCACACTACAACTTCCTTCCGGGCTTCCGCCGCGACCACCGTCTCATCGATGCGACGACGGGACATTTTTCGCCTGGCGAGTGAATGACCACCCAACAGGCAAGTATTCAGGTGCTCAGTGTCGAAAATCATTCACGTCCGACGATATCATCACCGAATTTCCCAGTTTTACACACGCCGGTGGACTGCTGTGCAACGTGCAGCCCGCTGTGGACCTTCTATTAGAAGCTGTGTACCTTCTACTAGAAACATGCCGCAAAAAGAGCGCCGTGCTGGATATCTTAGCGCACCTTAGGTGTAATAAAAAAACAGCATATTCTCGGAGTGCATGGGATGAGTGGGGAGAAGCATCCGTCAGTCCGGCCGCGCTTCAGTCCGTCCGTGCGTCCGTCTGTGTGACGTCCGTGCGTTCATGCGTCCGTTCGTGCATCCGTCCGTGCTTCCTTCCAACTGTGCGTCCATCCGTCCACCTATGCGTTCGTTCGTCCACCGACTCGCCAGTTTATGCATCCGTCCGTCCGGTCATCCGTCTGTGCGTACGTCTGTCCACCCACACTTCCGTCAATAAGTCCATGTGTCTATTTGTGCATCTGTCTGTCTCTCCGTCCATGCGTCTGTGCATCCGTCCACTCATCTAGTGATCACTCCAAGAACCGGCATCTCGCACTTTTTCACAATATAGAAATCATATAGAAGTACCACAATCCAGCAGACATTTCAAGAATAAACGAGAGGTGACACGGCCGGACTAGAGAAGTGGCACGCGCGTACTTTCCTATGGCGTGCGCTTTGTGTCTAGTTCCCACTTTTCACTGCCTCTAGTTCATGGCACTGAGGCCCAACCCCCACTAAACTTTGCTAAAACCAAGGAGGTTACGCCAAGCGAGTTCAACGTGGTAACCTTTTGTGGTCAGATAGTGCTCAAAGTTCGTCCTTCCGATACTAGTTTTGTTTAGTAGCATCAAATTCAAGGTAAATTTTAGTGGAGATTAAGTCACCGATACTCGTAGGTGTAGGTTATTTCATCAGAAACAAGTATTTTTCTATTTATAATAAACATGTGTGGGTTTTATTCTTAGTTCTGTTGAGTGCGCACGTGCTGCGCTTTTCAAGTCTATAGTTGTGCAGGTGGCAACCTACTACTACAATGCACTACTACTACTACTACTTCATACATTGCCGGCGCGCAACCCACGCCTTCAGGAGTTTCGCCCCTTGAACGTGCTATGTTGAAAGTTCTTTTTCCCATTGGTCAGCAGCAGAGGTCAGCAAAACCTTTAGAGGTCACTCAGACTCACCAAATATAATTCAGGTGTGGGACTCACTCGGACTCAGACTCGCAAAAATTTTCTTTCGCCGGACTCCTTCTAACCGAAACTCAGGAAAGCAGTCACCTGGAGTCCCGGCTTCCCTGAGTATCAGACTCACAGCTTTATTTCAGTCTCAGTGAGTCCAAGTGAGTCAATTTATGGGCCTGCTTGCCTAAAATTTGCCTCAAAACACTAAAATCGCACGTGATTGGTGCTCTCCTTGGTGCAATTCGGTAAAGTATCTTCGAATACGAGTTATGGGTGCTCTTAGACTAAGAAGGTAAGTTAGTATGAGGCAAAATTTACCTGGATGTTGTGTGTAGCGCCACTAATGTGGCTGCTGCAGAGCACGAATTGAGTTCGCGACCCATCAACTAAGATAGATATGTGGGGTTCAACGTCCCGAAACCACTATATGATTATGAGATACGCCGTAGTGGAGGGCTCCAGAAATTTCTACCATCTGGGGTTCTTTAGCATACACCCAAATCTGAGCACACAGGGCTACAACTCTTCCGCCTCCATCGGAAGTGCAGCGGTGGCAGCCAAGAATTGATCCCGCGACCTGCGGGTCAGCAGCTGGGTACCTTAGCCACTAGACCACCACGGCGGGGCTCCCGTAAACTAACGACGCCGACCGGTTCTGGAAAGGCAAACGCAAAAGACCCACGCCCGGGAAAGAAAGGAGACTCCTTCGTTCACATGGTTCACGAGCAGAGCCGTCAAGGTCACCCCCGTTGGCGACTATACGGGGAATGCTTACTCGGAAACGCGTCTTATAAGAATCAAGTCAAGTGCGGTGATCTGAGTTTGAGTCATTGTCGGCATGTACTTATGCCATCGAGAATGCCGCAGGAACTCAACCACTGGGCTTACCATAGTTGCTGCATGGAGAGGAGCTTATTCTCGCCCGCTATACGTCATTACTGAGGGTTGTTATTATGGCGGGGCGCCTCGCTGTCGCAAGCACACCTGGTCAGCGCACAGGGCTTGAAGGTGTACTCTCGGCACTTAAGGAGGCTTCTACGAAGCGACATTTAATGAGAAAGCTGATGAAGCTCGAGCGTGAGAATGGCTACCGACGGAAGTCGGCCCATAAACGGCATGGCATGGGAGAGAGTGTGCTCAGGGAGAACTTGTCCTCTCTCGTGTTGTATTTCGTAACATTGTTTTTACCAATGCAGTACCGGTTACGAAAGTATTTTTGCGATTGGTTGTGGAAATTCGGGCCCACACGTGCGATTGCTTGTGTGGAGACCCGTTGTTCAGACGAGGGTTGAAAAGAGGGTGTTTGAATGTGAAATGGAAGAGCGGAGGTTTGAGCTTGGACACGGGCAGATGCCTGAGGCTGCAATACAGCGTGTCTTCACCTGACTACGGCTCTTGTTTTGCGCTGCCACCAAGGATTCGGGTCACCGAGAGAACCCATTCCGAACGTCAGCACCTTCTCTCCTTATCTATAGAAGAAGCTAGTCAAGGGTTAAAAAATTAATTATGTCATTTTGTCCTAAAAAAGATGACAACATATTATACATTCAATGCGAAAAATTTCTCGCGTACTGCCGGCACTTTGAGTGCCTAATAATGTATCTATCTATCTGGGTGCCTACGTTTGAGTGCTCTCGTAATCACACGCTTAAGTCGGGTTAAACCATAATTAGTATGAAAGGGTAACATGGTTGGACGAACACAACTTCCTGGTTATCAGATGATGTCACAAAAGCATCACGTATACGTCGTTGAATACTCTAGGTCAAACAGTGACCCACACCTGCCGGCGGGTACGTGCCACTCGTTTGCGCCACATATGATTGACGCTTTATATATACCGAGAAAAGGTGAGAACAGACATGCACATTTTCAATGCGTGAGCATTAAAAAAAATCCAGCATCGGCAGCAATGACTCGATGAATCCAAAAAGTTAATGTCGGCCTCCGAACAGGTATAGAACACCCGCATTATTCGTAGCAATCAAGTATTCTAGCACAGATCTACGCCAGGTTTCGAAGCTGCTTTTCAAGTAAACCAAAAAGTTTTCGAAACGTGAATTCTGCTGGCATTCCACGCTGTCCAATTCGTTAACGTTATATATGTACCCTTATGATGCAGCTTTCATGTCGCGTTGACGTCAAATGTAGTTAGAGGCCATCCGCTGAAGCTGATTTACGGAGCAATATCCAGGGCCATCATCGTCGCAAGCACCAAAATTTTATATCAGCTTACCGCTTCTGGTGTTGCTAAGGATAAATAAGGTTTAACGTCCAAAAACCAGTATATGAAAATAACAGACGCTGTAGCAGAAGGCTCCGGAAGTTTCGACTACCTGAGGTTTTTTACCATGCACCAAAATTTGAATGCACGGGCCTACAGCATTTCTGAAGTTGCTAGTACCCACTTTCCAGTTTGCAGCGTTACGCAACTGTAAAACACTAGTTACATAAAGCATATGCGGCTGTGTAACGTATATTTGTGCGTGCAGTTGTACATATATCATTGGTGCCATTTTGTGACATTTAGCTCAATTAATATGTTAGAACACAGTCACAATATATGCGCATGTTTCGCATAACACTGATTCCCAATATACGTGGGATCTACTGAAATCGTGATCAAGAAGTCTTAAAAGCTGGCACAAAAGGGGGAGGCCAAGGCACTTCCTTACGTAATTCGCAGCTCTGATCAATACGTATAGAAATGGGTGAATGAAAAACACTGCTTCGAAATACCGGTGATTAGACGTTAGTATAAACGTGAATCCAAGGGAGGCTAAGAGTAATGCTGAAAAAGAGTAGATATGGCTACAGGTCGGTAAAAAAAGTGGACCTCGCTCATACGGGCTCAAGAACTGTATCTTGTGCTTTGGTCTCACTCGGACTCAGACAAGCCAGAATTTCTTGAGTTGAACTCACTCGGCCTCACACTCACGAAATTATTTTTCAAGCGGACTCACTCGGACTACAGCTCACCGAAATACAACTTACCCAAACTCACTCAGACTCACGGTTTGATCTGAGTCTGAGTAAGTGCGAATAAGTCGACACATGAGTGAGTTCACCGAACTATGGTCAGCCGGACTTGCTGACGATATATACCGCATTGTGATATGTCAGAGAAACTTGCCTTGTGAAGTGTGTTAAGTATGCTAAGGTAACATAGGGGGGGGGGTAATGGGCACTGAGTCCGCGATCTCAGTCGAAGGAGCGTCGTCTTCCTTCACTAATTTCCTTGGTTTTCCTGGTAATGAGACTTTGTATCATTCCTCCTCTGTCAGACGAAGCCCTCTGGGCTAGTCAATCTTGTATTTTTCGTGTAAACGGCTTCAGGCGGGCAGCATGCGTCACCTCTGTCTTGCATGAACGTCGGCCACTAGGAAAGACACATTCAATTTCATAGGTGACTTCGCTGAGACTATGGAGTATCACGAACGGACCGGCATAGTGTGCTAGTAGCTTTTGGTTCAAGCCACGTCCGCGTATTGAGGTCCACACCCACACTAGATCTCCGGGGGCATAGGTCACATGCCGGAGTTGACTGTCGCAGCGAGTTTTGGATGACTCTTGCGCTGCCTGCGTTCATATGCAGGCAAGTCGACGTGTCTCTTTCGCACGACACAAAGTTTGCGCTATTGTTAAATCATCATGGACGACAAAAGGAAAGTTAGTGTCCAGCTTATGCCGAGGTGAGCGAGTGCAGAGCAGATAGAAAGGGCTGTAGCCTGTCGTTTCGTGTTTCACCGTATTGAAGGTGAACGTGACGAATGGTAATACTTCATCCCAGTTTTTGTGGTTGGAGGCGACGTACATTGACAACAGGTTGAGAAACGTTTGGTTTGTGCGCTCGGTGAGGGCGTTATTTGGTGGATGATACGCAGTTGAGTGTCGGCACTTTTAGGCTCTCAAACGAAGTAATGATTCCACAATATCAGCATAAATTGTCGTCCATGGTCACTTATTAATACGTGAGGTGGCCCGCGTTGGAGGATTACTGAATGCAACAGGAACACCGAAACCTGGATGGCCGTGGCGGAGGATAAGGCAGCCGTCTAGAAGTACCGCGTCAGGTAGTCGGCGCATACAATTATCCACCGATTACCTTTGGAGGAGCATGGAAATGGTCCCATCAGATCAATTCCGGCCTTTTTAAAAGGGGAACCGGGAGGCTTTACGGGTTGCAGGTGACTAACTGGACCTGAGGTGGGCCGTTTGTGGCTCTGACACTGCGTACAGCTGGCCACGTATCTTTGAATTGTCTTCCTCATTTTCGGCCTATAGAACCGCTATTCCGTGCGACTAAGTGTTCGTGCGGCTCCTAGATGACCAGAGGAGGGGTCATCATGCGTGAGATGCAGAACTGACGTTTGGAGGGACGCAGGAACAACCAAAAGAAAGCGGGCGCCAGTCGTGAACAAGTTTCTCTGGTAAAGAAGACCATTTCGGACGCAGAATCGGCCTTCGCTTCGCTTATTGACTTTCTTGCTCTAAGAAAGACAGCTTTCAAGCTTGGGTCATCACGCTGGTCAGCGGTGCACATGAAAGTCACGGCGTCGGGAAAGCCAGACGCAAAGAAGCGATAAGGTGGTCAAAGCTATCGGCTTCACAATCTGACGTCGGTAGCGGTATCCTGGAGAGGCAATTAGCATCAGCGTGTAGACGGCCAGTCTTGTATGAAAAGGTGAAGACATATTCTTGCAAACGAATGGCTCATCGTGCGAGGTGGCCGGATGGGTCATGAAGGTTGACCAGCCAACACAGGGGATAGTGATCTGTGACGGTAGTCAACGGACGACCATAGATGTGTGAGCGAAACCATTGCACGGCAAAGACTACCGTTAGACATTCCTGTTCGGTCACTGTGTAGTTGCGTTCTGGCTTGCTTAAAGAACCACTTACACCATGACGTGTTCCTTATTACCAGAACGTTGAACGAGAACGGCGCCGATATCGATGCCACTGGCGTCTTTGTGAATTTCCGTGATCGACGAAGGGTTGAAGTGCCGAAGTATTGGCTGCGAAGTTAACAAACACTTCAGCTGGTGAAAAGAGCATCACACTCGGAGGTCCACTGAAACGGGCTGTTCTTGCGTAGAAGGCTTGTCAGGGGGTGAACGACATCCGCAATCCTGGGTACGAACCGGCGGAAATACTAGCACAGTGCGATGAAGCTGCGCAGTTGTTTCACAGATTCAAGACGCTCAAATAATTCAATGGCCGCTGTGTTTTGTGGGTCAAGTCTAATGCCTTTTTGGTGACGAGATGTCTCAATACAAATGTCTGTCGCTCGACAAAGTGGCACTTTTTTTAATTCAATACAAGGCCAGCTTTTTCAATGCAGTTGAACACGAGGTCTAGGCGAGTGTTGTGCTCCTCAAACGTACGTCCAAAATTGCGGCATCGTCAAGGTAACACATGCATATATGCCATTTTAAACCACGCAATATAAACTCCATAAATCTTTTGAATGTCGCAGGGGCATTACATAATCTGAATGACATAACGTTGAACTCGTAATGTCCATCGGTCGTAACGAATGCCAACTTTTCTCTGTCAGCTGCGTGCATCGGAATTTGCCAGTAACCTGACCTCATGTCAACAGATGAAAAGTAGGACGCGGAATGCAGGCAGTCTAAAGCATCATAGATGCGTGGCGGTGGATAGACGCCTTTCTTGATAACAGAATTCAGTCGGTGCTAGTGAATGCAAAATTTCCACGTACCATCTTTCTTCCTCACTAGAATGACGGAAGAAGCCCACGGACTTGCCGATTCCTGTATTACTTCTTTTTTCAGCATTTCTTGAACTGACTCGTCGATGATCTTGCGCTACGATGGTGCCACTTGGCAAGGTTTCTGCCTAATGGGATGCGCCAACTCGGTGTGAATCTTATGACGTATCCGGGACGCTGGAATTAAGGACCTGTCGCTGTTTTTGAAAATCGAACACTTTCGAGTGCTTGAATAAAACGTCAAGCAGTGTATGACATTCGCTTTGGTCAAGCGTCTTGCTGACCACTTGTATCAATTAGGCATCCTCTGAACCTTGTGAGCCTAGACGTTCATTTTGGCGTGTAGCATCAACAAGCGCAACCAGCGTCGTAGATGATTCGGGTCTAAATACTGCGTTGCATGCCGCCTGGCAAAACTGCAGGCTCCATGCAACTGTTCATTGTCCACACACCTGCCCATCTATCAGCGACTGACACTATACGATAGGGAATGAAGATGTTCTTTTTCAGACATGCCAAGTCAATCGGTTCGATCATGGCGCCAAACGTGCCACAGTTGTTACTGGAACATGACACGAGAACACACACAGCAGAAAATGCTGGAATGACTGTGTCCACGAAGACGAAATAGATTCATTCATCCGGACAGGAATTTTCAAAGAACACCGTTAGGAAAGTGCCGCGTATGGAAAGGTGCCCACTTCGGCAGTCTACAGTTGCCCCACACTCACACAAGAACTCGATACCCTAGATAACGTCATGTGTAGACCGCAGAATAACCGCAAACTCAGTGCAAAACACCTTCCCACACACCGAGACGTCCACAGTGCAACACCCCACGGGACACAACGCGTCGCCACTTACACCACGAAATGTCACCCCGCAGTTCAGGCAAAACATCACTTTACGCCCTAGCAGATTCTTATAATTTACACTCATCACTGAGACTGTCGCGCCTGTATCCACAGTGCCATAGTAGCCACTCTATCGACAACTACATGAACTTTGTCCTTCAACATAAACGCGACGGGGGTATATCAGTAGATAGCGCCTGTGATCTCGCGGCCTCACCTCCACTGGCCGCACCGACTAGTTTTCCGGCGGTGGTGTCCGTGCGCGTCACTGTAGTGACGGCGATCGTGGAGCACGTGGAGCTGGTGGTGGCGTCAATCTTCGATCAGAAGCCGGCGAGGGGTAGCGTGACCCGGTAGGCGCGCGTGGTTTCCGTGACGTGGAGAGCAGATGGTCGAAATGTTGGTGAGACATGTACCAAGACTGTCGCTGATATGGGTGGTGGTCATAAAAACGTGCGATGTGACCCGGGACGCCACAGTTGTAGTCCACCGGAATCAGTCGAGGGGCACGTTGCTGCTCAGAGAAACGAGTTCTTTCGGAAGGCATGGGGTAGTGGTGCCGCCCTTTATGGCCACCGTAGGCAGGCGATGTTGGGTAAACAGGCGGGTGAAAACTTCGTTCGTTGTTTGGAGGTGATTGACGTGGGAATACAGCCTGCCATGTGCCTTGATATTCATAGGCGTCTGCTGCGTTGATCCATGGTTGCCATGGTGGAAGAGAAACAGGAGTTCGCACACCTTCTGGTTCACTTGCGTACGCATCCTGAAAATCGCTAGGGCGATGATAGGTTTGCTGACATCAAAGCGGCTGTTCTCTGATGATCTGCTGTATGGTTAAAGCAAGGTCCTTAGGCGGCACTGTTTCAACAGTAGCCACAGTGGGGTAGTTGGACAGGTGACCGAAATTTGGAGGAATTCATCGCATCTTGAGAGATTCAAACGTACGACAGGGCTTCATCACGTCGGACACGAAGTTTAAGCCATCATTCCCAGTTAAGAAATTGTACACGTCTCCGGCTATACCCTTGAGAACATGTCAAACTTTGTCTTCTTGAGACATCCTTGCATTCACGACGTTACACAGCTTCAAGATTTCTTCGATGTACGTCGTGACCATGAGTGAGCGAAGCATTGGTAATGTTTGGTATTACTGTCAGTCGCCCGTGACCTCGATCACTCACGCACATAATTGAGTGGCAAAGTAGTGTACAGCTGAAAAAAATTACAAAAACATTTGCGCTAAAATAGAAAATAACACAAAAAAGAACACTGAACAAATCGAGCGCAAACATCGCGAACATCGATCGAGCGCGAACAGTGTTTTTATTGACTGTATGGCGTCTGTTATTTACAAAAAGCAAACATTGCTGTGCAGACGTGGCCAGCAACATCACGTGCTCACGCACCCAATGCATCAAAATGCCAACTTCTACATCACACAGCGATACTAAGGCCTCACTTACACTGCTATCAATTTTCTTATTGATGAAGAACGCTTACAAAACCTCACGATGACACGTGTTTTTGCTACGCCCCAGTTTCCTAGTACGATGAAATCGTGCTTCACATCCACAGGTTGCGCAGTCATGAAGCAGATTAGCCATTTCAATAATTTTTATCAAAAACTGGTTTCCCGTACGTGGTTGTTAAAGCAGCCATTTTTTGGTCAATGTCAGATTTGCCGTAGGAAAGCAGAATCTCGTACACCACTCCCACATCGAATTGCACCACCGGGTTGGCATGCTTCTTGCTGCGCAGACTAGCGTGCTCTTCGCCGCTTGAAATTAGTGAGCACAACTTCAGAAACTTCTTAGGTGCAGAAAAGACCATGCCATCTCTGCGGCAGTTGGCAACCTTCTTCACGTTGTGTATCACCCGGTGTACATAGAGTAACTTTATCGGCTTCTAACGCTCACATGACGAGTCTGTTAGCCGCGGCTTCCTTGAGCGTCCTTTTTGCCTCTTTAGAAGGGTTTCAGCCACTGCCACCAGCACAGACTGGGGGAACCCATCACCCACCTTTAGTCATTCACTCTTAGCATGGAAGCTGGGCAGACTCTCATGCGAGTATGATCTCACCAACACAGGCTCTAAACACACTGTCGCGATCGCCCTTTTTGCTGTAGCTTAGAATGTGATGGTGTGTATAGAATTGATTTTTTCTAGCGCATGGACAAATACGCTGATGCTTGAAAATTAGCTTAACGTCTAAGAACTGAAGCGTTCTTTCCTGCAGTAGCTCGTAAGTAAAACACACACCCCTCCCAACCTGTTACACTTCATCAAAATGTTGCCCACATTATAGCTTGAGCCCGTTTTTTTGTGGAATCACTCAAGTCATGACTAGCGAGTCATATTTTTCGGACGATCTTACGCTCCCGTACTAATTTCGGTGGCGTGCAGTTATGAACGTGGCGTGCAGTTATGACTTACACCACATGGATGTAATAATTTCAACGTTAGGGTCTGCTAATTATGTTCGCCATGCTCTCATGTCATACCATGCCAGTTTCGCAAAAGGTCATGTGAACCACCGCAAAAACTGCAAGACCATGAAATGTCAGTCATGACATTCTAACATACATGTTAGGATTTTCTTAATATGACTGGTCACTTATACTCATCATACAGTCATGTTAGGCCATACCAACTTTCGGTATCTCTACCACTTTCGAAATTACCAGAAGAGCTAAATATTGCACACAGACAAACAGACAGACAGACAGACAGACATACAGACAGACAGACAGACAGACGAACAGACAGACGGACGGACGGACGGACGGTGACGGACAGACGGACAGACAGACAGACAGACAGACGGACGGACAGACAGACGGACGGACGGATGGACAGACAGACGGACGGATGGACGGACGAAGGGACGGGCGGACGGACGGACGGACAGACAGACAGACAGACAGACAGATAGATAGATAGATAGATAGATAAATAGATAGATAGATAGATAGATAGATAGATAGACAGACAGGCCGCCTGTGCCCCAACAAAGCCTGGCCTCGATGACTGTCACACCTGTTCCGAGTTCATATCCTGTGGCCATGCCAACTTATGCTCAGATCATATCCTGTGGCCATGCCAACTTATGCTAGAACACCTGCTCCCTAGCACAGCCCAATGCAGCTACTAGCGCCCGATGTGCATGGTTCACTCAACTCGCTCGCACCACGACCATCTTCCTAGCCTCACAACACCTGCAGCAGAGTAAAAATTTTTGCACCCAAAAGAGTGTAAAAAGGGTGCTTTTACGAGAAAGCACCCTTTGCAACACCCTTTAACACTCATAAATGGTGGATTGAAAAAAAGCACCCTTTTGTTTGGGTGCTTGCCTCGATAGCACCCTAAAATAGGCTCTCAGGGTGCTTTTGTGCCTGAGAAGGGTGTAGGTGCCGATTCATCGGATGGAATATGCAGCATAAGAAGAACACATAAATATAATATTTGGAATTTTACGTCTCAAAAACCTCGATATGATTATGAGGGTCGTCGTAGTGGAAAGCTGCAGATTTTCACCATTTGGTGTTCTTTAATGAGCGCTCATATCGCACAGTGCAAAGGCTTCCACATTTTCGCTTCCGCCTTAATTCGACTGCCACGGCCGGCACCGAACCCGCGACCTTCGGATTGGCGGCTGAGCAGCGCAGCTACTGCACGAATATGTGGACCTTGCGTTAAATGACGGCCTAATTGACTTAGAATGTGTGAAGGTGCTCTCCGAATACAGCAGAATGTCAGCAGAAGCAAATCACGTTTCATCTATAATGGCAATTAACTGCAATCCATGTTACGAAAGCTTTCCTTAGCGTTGGTTATAAGCTACATGTTTGCTGTGGATTATATACAGGAACATAATGTTCGCCCGAGTATGGGTGTGTGTGCGTGAGCCTGCGCATGTGTTCGCGTGTAAGCGCGATTGTGTGTACACCCGTGCATGTGTGCGTGCGCGTGTATGTGCGAGTCCGTGCTTGTGTTGGCGTGCCTGTGCACATGTGTACGCCCATGCATGCGTGCGTTTACAGTCGCGTGTGTGTGTTGCCGTATGTGTGTATACGTGTATGTGTGTGCGCCTATAAATAAGTATGCGTGTGTATCAGCCCGTGCGCCCTCAAATTTCGTGTGTGTGTGCGGGGGGGGGGGGCACAGCTTCTTAGTGTTTAAGGTCCCACACCTGTTCAGACTGGGAGTCTATATGGGAGGTGGCTTAAGGAATGGCGGTGGTCAACGCACTGTACACGGACTATTCAGTACATGGACAACAGCTGCACACTTTCGTACCAAATCATTGCTTACGAACTTGCTGTGGTAGCTGATTAGGTCCGCTGAGGCGCTTCTACGCTCGAAAACGTGGGTTATGACCAATTCACACGGAAAGCTGTCACTGCACTTATGCACAACCATCGTTTATATTAACAACGTTTAACAAGAACGTGCCCTGCCTTTGCTACAGGTGCTTAGCTAGCTCATTGGGCAACCATATGGAATTATGTGCTGATCATGTGGTCAGCAAAAAGTTTGTTATAACAACCTCAGCACGTTTCGTGGTGCGTGACAAGCCTTGTAATAAACATCCGCGACTGTGTATTAATTTGTTCCAGCTTCGACTACGCATTCAGTGCTTGCGGCACCATACGCGGAATAGCCAGACACAGACAATGCGAAAAGAAATTCCTCTGGAAAAAGGTGTGGCGATGCTCTCCCGCTAATGCCACCGAGGACGAAATAATTATTGTTTCTGGCCATTCCATGGTGCACTTTGTTTTCCGCAAGTTTTGCTTCACTATTTTTCGCCCACTGCAATCGCATTCCGTCGAAATACTCAAAGAACCCGAGGCTGGTAAATAATCTGCGTCGCTGTGCGACTGGCTGGGAGGAGAGTTGCCGTTTACAAGGAGTCATTCCGCGCCGAACGGACGTCCGCCGTATGCGCCATAGCGTTTGCCTTTCGGCGCCGCCTTGGCGGGTTTCCCGCTCCTCCCCCCCTCCCGCTCACCCCGGCCAGCGTCGCTCCCACAACGGCGGCGTAGATAAGCGAAGAGTTGCGTCACCGAACACCTGCGTGGACAGCTGCGGCGCCGCCACGCCGCCGCCAGTGCCTCCTCCTTCTCTCTCTCTCAACGTTGCTCCCTCTGTCTCATCGTCTTTCAAATGCGTTGCGTTGGTCTGGGGTCTTGGTCGCTGTGTGTGTTCTAGCGAACAGGCGCATATACAATGGTGGTCATGCATGACACCGTGTTCGAAGTGACGCTCAGAATAAGGAATATTCATGGAGTGGCGGACACGGACAACGTGGGCCTGTTAACGGTGAGTGTACTGTTTTCGTATGTAGTAATCATACAGCGCTAGCTGGGCGCCTGCAGCAGCTCTGCCGAAGTAGGCTGCCAGCCATTTACAACAGCATGCGTTCGCGGGCCTGTTGCAGATGCCCGATTAAACGTGGGACGTAACGAGTTCACACTGCTATGCGCGATGTTGTGTAAGTGCCTGCATCACTCATACAGTGAGTGATGTGATCACTTAACAAGGGCGGGGTTAGTTGCTGATCGCACATTGTCTCTACACTGCACAAAGTGATTGATATTGTTTTAAGATGTGCTTTGGGCTACATTGTAATAACATTTCTATTAATACTCAAATGTGCAACGTGCTTCTGTAGATGTAAGCTTAAAAAAAGAAAGAAAAAGCAAAAATTATGTACAAAGGCGCACTGTACGAAACGGCTTTTTTTTGCTTAAAGACGGTATAGTTGAAGGTTGCTGATATGCCGCGATGCTCCCAGCACGTGCGCCTCGGTCTTTTAAGCTATTTAGGACAAGTGCCACCAGCAACAGGGAAAGATCTAGCAGACTTCCAAAGGCGCGTTGTTGTGGCCATCGCCGTGCGTTGTTTTCCCTCGTTTCTGTTTGCTGTTTTCGTGCTTCGCTTTCATCTGCGATAATGTTCGGCGTTATAACAGAATCGAGAGAGTATACGTGACTGTTGGAGCTATGTGCGGTTGCTCTTGCATAAGCCATGGCTGCTGCAACGTAGTCGGCGTCCGCGCGCGTTGCCGCGTTCGAGCGCTCTTACTTGCGTGATTGTGTTTAACTGAGTATTTAGGCACGGGTTACGTTTGTAAATCCCGTAGTCAATAATCGCTAATAGCGTGCCCCTGATTGCCATCAGAGGATGGGCTTGGTTGTCGAAATATGCCAGACGCTTTTTCTGAAAGCAAGCTTTGAATTTTTTTTAAAGAAGTACTTTAATACGTGCAAGGCAGTGCCTATTGCAGGCCCGCAACTCTTTAAAAACTGGACGAGCTATCACATCTTTTATCAAACTACAATGAATTAAGATGATTGAATTATAGATGACGAATATCTGTGCTAGATTAGGTGCACAAAACACATGTTCGCAGCCCTACGTCTAGAAAGCAGGCAAATAGGAAGCACAGCGTCAAATTTGGATTAGATTCCATTGACGGAGCGTCTTGTGAGGGTAGAAGGAACGAGAAAATTGTTCATTTTTGATGCCCTTATAGAGGCAGTCAGAATTGCACTGATTGTTGACTTGTAATAATTCCTCAGATTGTTAGAGGCGTGATTAAAGTCAGTAAATCTTTTATTTTTTTTGCAGACCTCTTCGCTAGTGCCACGCCCAAGATCATTTGTTCTCATGTAAAAGAGAAAGCAGAGATGTCTTCACTGTTTGTACATGAAGAGGTGAGTTTCTTGTGCATTTTGATTAATGTTACAAGTTCTGAGCGTTGTACTTTAGGAATTGTTTTTCACACTGGCTCACTACCCTTTAAGGAATTTGATTCTTAGGTGAGTTCAGGCTTTCGTAAGTGCCATTTTCGAGCTGTAGTCTTACACTTCACCTCATTTCGGGAATATGCTGTATGCTGGAAAACTCTTATCTTTATCATACGAAATTATTAGAATGTATGGGTTGTATGCTTCGAGTTCAGTGTAATGTCAATTACACGCCATTTCGAAGGATACACACTACACATTCTTTATATATGGTGCTGCCAGAACAGCACGAACATCCTTTTAAGAGAAGTCATATTTGCTCTTATTACAGGATGAGAGTGCCGCTGACGTCCTGCGTAGTCTACCCCCCGGCCCCAGTCTAGAGCAAGCCTACTTCCGGAACCTCCACATGGATAACCGAAAAATCTTCCGTGTCAGTATTGACGAAGAAGGAGTGACAGCACTGATGAGTTGATTTTTTTTATTTTCAACATTGTCTACGGCTGCAAGGCCTTTAACAACCACCGTGATTGAGCGGATTTTTCTCGGCGTGAGTTTGGAGTTTATCAAAGAAGTTGTTCAGGCAGTACGACGCTGAAAATTTTAGTGTCACAATGCCTGAACAACTTTTTCTAGTGTGGTCATGGTAGATGAACAAACATTGGTATTTGTGTAAGTTATTTTGCTTAAATATGGCTGAGCCATTCCATGCCAAACGTCCCAGCCACTTTGGCGACCATCTTACTTGTATTTGAAAAAAAAAGTGCTGACTTACTGCGTTGAAAACAGTGAACTGCTAGAATATTTCAGCGAGAAAAAAAGTTTTGTTCATGTGGCTGGCTTATAACTTCCTGGCATAATGCCGTCTGTGTGCTGTTTGTGGAAAATTTCGTTTTAAAACTACCGCTTATTTTTTCTAAAGCAAACTCGGTCTACCTGTTAAGTGAATGTGCTTCTGTAAGGTATTTGAAGCTCAATAGTAATAGTGCAATTTTTTAGCCACATTCGCTTCCAATAAAGCCAAAATGTGTTATGTTTGCATTTTTTATTGCAATATTGCACTTTGTATGAATATCTGAGCAGTGAATATTTACTTCACAGAAGGTATATTTTGAAGAAAAATATCTTTAGACATCTCAAGCTGCTGAAATATACGAGAAAATATCACGAATTTCACAAAATTGTGATTTTTGTCCGTATTGAGATGCAATTTGCTCCATGTTGTGATACAATGAAAACTCATCATTATACCTAAATTGTAAGAAAATGAAATTCTTTCTGTAATAAAAATCTTCACGCAAAAAGGACAGGAAAGAGCGCTATCAACTGAATTTTATTGAAGGTGCTACGAGCGTTTTTATACTGAGCACAAGACCAGGGCTCATCTGCAACAACACATGTGTGACCATGACAAAATAATTTTAACCGAGAAAAGAATACTCTTTTTCGGAAAAGATGAGTGAAGGTGTACTGATGCATTGATCCTTGGCCTTCCCGATAAAGAGTTCTAAAATCTCTCATTTTTCTGCTTGCTTTTTTTTCAAAAACCGTGTTTTATGAAACCTAGGTCTACACTTACATTCTTTACGGTGTCCGGCCATCAGACTACTATAGCTCTTCTTAACATTTAAAGCATGCTGTCTTGCTTGATCATTGAAGCATTGCCCAGTTTGTCCTGTTTACTTTTCAACATGTTAGCGGTATCTTATACACATTAGATTGGCATTCAGTAAACCTATTCTAGTGACGAATGGTGCAAGATTGACTATTCCTGTTGCTGTAAGACATGCACTTTTGAAAGCTTGCAAGGGGTGGAAAACAACAATGTCATATCTGCTGGCTCTTTTCCTAAAATTGTGAGGCACCTTATGTACGTAGTACCATGTGACATGCAAAGGTGATTGGTCATTCTCTTTTTCTTTTGGTCCTGCTTTCTTTAACTTTACTTTCTGCAGGAGGGTTTCACAAACAAGTGTGATGATGCTGTTGGGGTATTGGCTGGTGCTATCAGCCCAAAAGTGCTAAGAATGTTCTGCCTTTTGATAGTGGGCATTCAAAATTAGTAGAAAGAGGAATTGATACCACATGTACTCAGGCCACCCTTCAGAAGTCATGTTAGCACAAGGGAGAGGTCAGGTTTAAAAACCAGAATAAAAGACTAAAAGATGCTTGGTATCCCAACAGAATCATCACACCCGTTTGCAAAACCCTCCTGCAGAAAGTAAAGTTAGACAGGACCAACAAAACACAATGACCAAAACCTTTGCATGTTATACCACATCATGTGTCTCACAATTAAAAAAATAGCCAACAGATATGATATTAGCGTGTTGTTTTCCACCCCTTGCAAGCTTTCAAAAGTGTGTGTACTAAACAGCAACAGGAATAGTTAATCTTGCCCCATTCGTCACGAGAATAGGTTTACCTAATGCCAATTTAATGTTTGTAGTATTTTTTATCAGGTAAACCAATGATCAGTGCATCACTACACGTTCACTTATCCTTTCCGAGAGGAAGTATTATTTTCACAGTTAAAGATTATTTTGTAGTGCTCACACGTGTCGTCGCGCATGAACACGGTTCTTGTACTCCGTATAAAAGCGCTCGTAGCACATTCAATAAATTCAGTTGACAGTCGGCGCTCTTTCCTGTCCTTTCTGTCTCTTCCGAAAGTTGTCGCACTGTGACTAGTACACAACCACGATGAACCAACTCTCCCAAATTATGCTCTTGTTACGTAACACGTAGACAGAGTTTCGTATGAAAAGAAGGAGCGGTGCTTTTAAAATAAAATTTTTCACATACAACACCTAGACAGCATTCCAGGAAGTTCAGAAGGCAGCCACTTGACCAAATATTTTTCCTCTCCTAAATATTCCAGAAGTTCACTATTTTCAATGCAGCACGAGTTTTTCGAATACATTTGAGATGGTTGCCAAAATGGCTGGGACATTTGGCATAAAGTGACCCAGCTGTGTCATTGGCCATAATTATGCATTACCTCTTTTGTTTTTTGTGTGTTTTGACTCAGTTTTGTGTTCGTTTTTAGCTCATTGTGTTTCTGATCATTGTATTGGTCTCTTAAGTATTTCCTAAAGTTATATGTGCAAAAACCCGTATATGTTTGCATGTACATCATTTCTCATAACCAATTGTTATACATCCAGGAATACAAAGCTTAATCCACTGTGATTATATAGATTTAAAAACACTATACATATATATTTTTGTGTGCATCACTTCTTGGGAACGATTGTGTACATGAAGGCGTATATAGTGAAATCATGGTGATTGTATATACTTGAAAGAATCATAGGTATATATATGCTTGTATTTCATTCCTATTAACCGATTGTGTACATGAAGGAGTATTAAACTGGAAACCACTGGGATTGTAGATACTTGAAAGAATTATAGGGATATATTAGCGTATATTTCATTTGTAGTCTCTATGTACTTGAAGCAGTATACTTAACTGAAACCAGTGTAATTGTATGTTGCAAAGAATTGTCAATGAAGTGAAACTGAATAAATATAATAAACATTTGAGGTGTTGCATGTGTAGTGTACGTATACGTGAACCTATATCTGGTGAAAAAGTTGTGTGGCAGAAGAAAAGTTTGTTTTATTTGCCTATTAAATAAACGCAATATGCAAGGGCAGCAAGGCTTCATTTTCTGTAACGCGCATTATGCATATACTGTGAAGTATATATAGATCCAGCACAAGTTCATACACGATGGCACGCGTTTATATCTTTGCCCAGACGCAATGAATGGAGCTCGACAGGTGGCGCACCATTGATAATGAGAACCACTTTCTTCAAGTAGTGTGTAATCAGTGCATGCTGATATCTATTAGTGCAGTCTAAAAGAATACTGGCACCCCTGCCATGGGCACTCAACACCCTTGTGCACCCTTCTCGCACCCTTCTCAGAGGGTGCTAAAAAGTGATGGACATCGAAGGCACCCTTCCTTAAGGGTGTTTTTTTAACACCCTACAGTTTTTTTACATGTACACCCTATTATAAGGGTGCATGAAAAAGCACCCTTTTTATAAAGTGCTGAATTAACACCCTTAGGGTGTCGTCCACGGGACAAGCTCATTTACACCCTTCTGGGTGTAAAAATTTTTACTGTTTGGCGCACTACTCGACCGACTTGCTTTTATTGCGGCATCCGTGGTCATACTTCAAGGTTTTGCCGACGCCGTCAACAAGACGAAAGATGAAGCTACGTTGACTATGAACGGGACGACTTCTATCCAACTGGACCATCCTACCACTGACTGTATCAGAACAGCACACGCCGCTCGCCGTCTCCACAGAACTTTGCCTCAGTTGGCAGTTCCTGTTTCTCACGTCACCGCTCACCTTCACCGATGCGGCGTTCCTCCTCTCCACTTGGACCTTCTACTTCGATTCCCGACTGCCAACTGGAAAACTAAACAGTGCAGCTTCGGGAGGGAAAGCTGCATCTTTCGAACTGCGTCAAACTCCTCCAGACCGCCCATCGAATGTTTTATTGGTGTATGTTGAAGGTATACAGACAGAGGCACTAGTAGACACAGGCGCATAACTTTCCATAATTCGTGCAGACTTTTGTGCCCGCTTGAAAAAAGTTAGGACGCCATACGATGGCCCTCCCCTTCGTTGCGCAGATGGAGCCCCTATTCAGCCTTCAAGTGTTTGTACAGTCCGCGTTTTCACAGATGGCATCCTTCACCACATTCAGTTTTTTGTACTTCCTTTGCGCACTCACACAGTCATTTTAGGATGGGAATTCCTTTCATCGGCATCAGCTTTCATATCGTGTCGTCAGCGAGTAATTCGTATGTCAGCTACTGAGAGTTCATCTTATGTTGATCCATACAGCTTCCGTTTCATTGCTTTCGCGGATTGTTTCATTTCATCAGGAGATGAACGAACTCTCACGATCGCTTCGGATACTATTGTTAACGGTGGCGTGTTCACTGCTCCATCAGTTCGCTCCAAACTTGCGGGGCTTACCATTGCACCCGGCCTTGTGCGGTTTAACGACGGTAAGGCATTGGTCACCGCCTTGAACCCAACTTCTTCGCCAGTGATGCTGCCCCAGGGCACTGCTGTGAGCTGCTTCGCTGACAGCGAGCCTTTTTCGCTGGTTCCTCTTCACGCAGAATCACCGCCTTTGTCTCCTACAACCGATACCAAGGCAACCACTGCTGCTTTAAATGCTACCATAAGTCCTCACCTCACTGCTGAGCAAAAGAGAGACCTTTTAGACTTGCTCCAGAAGCAGAGCATTTCGTTCGACGTACATTCCAAAGTTTTGGGCCTCATTTCTGTTGCAGAGCACAGCATCGAAACCGAAGGCAGTTCCATTGTGCGCCGCCGCCCATACCATCTGTCTTCGGCGGAACGGCAAATGATTGAGTATAACGTCGCCGACATGCTCAAACGGGATATTATTCGACCTTCATCCAGCTCTTGGTCGCCTCCTGTGGTGTTGGTCCGGGAAAATGATGGCTCTGTCCGCTTTTCTGTTGACTACGGAGCGCTCAATAAGATAACGAAAAAAGATGTATATCCCTTGCCACGCATAGATGATGCCCTGGACTCCCTACAAGGCGCAGAATATTTCTCCATCCTTGACCTTCGATCCGGGTATTGGCAAATACCTATGCGCAAAGCAGACAAGGAGAAAACAGCGTTTGCAACGCCTGACGGGCTTTACGAGTTCAACGTCATGCCTTTTGGCTTATGCAACGCTCCAGCAACATTCGAGCGCATGATAGATACTGTCTTACGTGGTCTCAAGTGGAAAACCTGCTTATGCTATTTGGACGGCATCGTATTTTATTCTTCTACTTTTCCTCAGCACTTTAAGCGTTTGGGCGAAGTTCTTACGTGCATTTCGAACGCTGGGCTTCAGCTCAATACAAATAAGTGCCACTTCGCCAGCAGGAGCATCAAAACTTTGGGTCAGCTTGTCAGTAAAGATGGCGTTCGACCCGACCCCGACAAGGTTGCTGCCGTAATTAGTTTTCCACGTCCGGGCAATCAAAAACACTTGCGAAGTTTCATGGGCCTGGCGTCTTACTTCCGCCGCTTTATCAGTCACTTTGCTGCCATTGCGGGGCCGTTACACTAGCTTCTGACGTCAGAAACGGCCTTCATTTGGACTGACAAGTGCGAGTGTGCTTTCCAAGCCCTTAAACGTACTTTGACAACAGACCCCGTCCTCCGTCACTTCGATGAGAGCGCGCCCACTTTCCTTCACACAGATGCCAGCGGCCACGGAATCAGTGCCGTCCTCCTCCAGCGCGACGACACTTCACGTGAGCGAGTAGTTGCGTATGCCAGCCGCGCACTAACACCTGCGGAGCAGAACTACTCGATAACAGAACAGGAATGTCTTGCTGTCGTTTGGGCCATCCAGAAGTTTCGACCTTATCTGTATGGACGCCACTTCACAGTCATTACCGACCACCATGCCCTATGCTGGTTTTCCTCGCTAAAGACTTTATCTGGGCGACTCGGTCGCTGGATACTCCGTTTGCAAGAGTACACTTTTGACGTTGTGTATAGGTCCGGCAAACAACATCAGGATGCCGACGCTCTCTCTCGCTGCCCTCTTTCACTTTCATTTCCAACGACGCATCCTCGATGCCCCTTAGGTGATCAGGCGGCTTCCTCTGCACTCACGTTATCACCCCTGGCAGTTGCTGGGTCACTACCTTTAAACAGCAGCGCTCTGTTTGCCGCGTGCCAACGTGACAACCCATACTGTAACCGCATCATTGGGTAATTGAATGACTCGCTTTCTCCACCTAATGCCAGACTACGTCGTCAGCTACGGCAGTTCAAGCTAGACAATGTCCTGCAGCGCTATACTTACAATGCGGATGGACATCGGTGGGTGCCAGTACTTCCCCGTTCACTGCGTAAACAAGTTTTCGAAGCACTCCACGATGACCCATCAGCTGCACACTTGGGATTTCAGAAGACCTACAACCGCATTAGGAGCCGTTTCTTCTGGCTTGGTCTTTCTACCTTTGTGGCTAATTATGTCGCTTCTTGTGCACTGTGTCAACGCCGGAAACGACCAACTTCTGCTCTTGCTGGATTATTACGACCCATTCCATGTCCCGATACACCTTTTGTCGTTGTCGGAATAGACCTCGTCGGACCACTCCCCGTAACGCCAGCGGGCCACCACTGGATCGTCACAGCCGTCGACCACCTCACAAGATACGCAGAGACCGCTCTTCTACGCACTAGCTCCGCCTCAGACGTTGCCGCCTTTCTTTTAGAAGCCATTGTGTTGCGTCATGGTGCACCTTGCACGTTGTTGAGTGACCGGGGCAAGGCCTTTATGTCGACTATTCTTGACAAAATTCTAAAATTTTGTGGCACAGTTTATAAGACCACATTCGCTTACCACCCGCAGACGTATGGCCTGACAGAGTGATTCCACCGGACTCTAATCGACATGATATCTATGTACATCGGACCGAACCACGATAACTGGGACAAAATCTTGCCGTTCGTAACGTTTTGGCACAACACCGCTGTTCAAAGAACCAGCGGATATTCACCTTTCTTCCTCGTCTATGGTCGTGCGCCGACATTCACTATTTACGCCTCTTTCTTCAATGTAACGACAAAAACGTTCACGACTACGAAAGAAAATTTCGTCTCCAGGCTCGCTGACGCACGGCAACGTGCTCAAATCAACACGGAGGCCAGTCAACTAGACCGCAAGCAACGCTATGACAGCTTTCGTCGAGACGTCACCTTCCGTCTTGGAGATGAAGTACTACTTTGGATGCCTGTTTGTACACCCGGATTGTGTGAAAACTTTCAGTCACGCTTTCTCGGAGATTACGTTGTTAGTGAACGAACATCTGCTGTCAATTACCTTGTCACTCCCGTCGAGGGTTCCTCGGACCGTAGTTACCGTGCATCCGAGATAGTTCACGTTTCACGCCTTAAACTCTTTGTTCGTCGTACCTTTCCCGCCTAAGTCTGGGCTGGGCCGGCCGCTCAAGTGCGCGGGGAAAATAAGTGTGAGCATCATTACTCGTTCCATCTTTCTGTACATACTCATCCTCACCACTCCAGTTTAGGTTGTGGGGCACATATTCGAGACAATAAAGAAGAGTCTTGAGGGTACACGACCGAGGCAGAGCAGGCAGAGCAGGCAGAGCAGGCAGGGCCGGCCAGCTGGCCAGCCAGCCAGCCGGCCAGCCAGCCAGCCGGCCCGCCAGCCGGCCAGCCAGCCAGCCGGTCAGCCAGCCAGCCGGCCAGTCAGCCGGCCAGCCGGCCGGCCGGCCAGCCAGCCAGCCAGCGAGCCAGCCAGCCAGCGCTGCAGACCCGGCGCTCGCGAGCATCGAGAACCGTTTGGACGCCCACATCAGGCGCCTCGATGACTTTGTACCTGTGCATCGTCGACGGTCATCTAGGTTTCAGATACACAGTCGCTCCTCGACGCCCCCACGTTCTCCGGAACTTCAGCCATCCGACGCGCCGCGGGACGTTTCATCCTCAACCGTGTGTTGGTACCACTGCCGATTCGGTGCCTCTGCTCGCAAGTGCACTCGCCTGTGCTCCTGGTCGGGAAATGCGACGACCGGCCACTGACGGCGGCAAGTGGTACTGGTCGAAAGTCATGCCACTTGTTCTTTGTTTCTGATAAGATCACTAGCGCTTGCTTCCTAGTCGACACAGGATCCCAGGTTAGCGTCATCCCGGCCTCGTGTGCAGATCGCCGTCGCAACGAACAGACCTGCCCACTCCAAGCGATCAACAATTCCGCCATTCGCACATACGGCCAACGCTCTCTTACACTTGACCTTAGACTGCGCCATACATTCCGCTGGATTTTCATCGTCGCTGACGTCTCGCAAGCTGTTCTTCGAGCCGACTTCATCAGTTTTTTCAACCTTGCTGTGGACATGCATACTCATCGCCTCATTGATCTCAATCAATGGTGTACTCTGTACTTTCTCGCCAACGGGACTGCGAGCTCTCACACCTGCTTCGCCGTATGCAAAAATACTCGACGACTTTCCCAGCATCACGAAGCCGCACACCAGAGAGTCACCAGTGAAGCATTCCATCACTCACCACATTGTGACCACTGCACCTCCCGTGTTTACACGATCCGTCGACTAACTATAGAACGCCTCACCATCGCCCGCCGAGAGTTTGAGCACATGCTTGAACTCGGCAATGTGCGGCCTTCCTCCAGCAACTGGGCGTCGCCACTCCACATGGTGCCGAAGAAAGAACCTGGCGACTGGAGACCATGTGGGTATTACCGCGCTCTCAATGCCCACACCTTACCAGACCGCCATTCACTTCCTCACATACAGAATTTCACATCAAATTTGGCTGGGTGCACAATCTTCTCTAAGCTTGACTTAACGAAGGCTTACCATCACATTCCTGTAGAACTCGCCGACATTCCGAAGACAGCCATCACCACCCCATTCGGTCTGTTTGAATATGTGAGGATGCCTTTTGGATTGCGCAACACTGCAGAGACCTTTCAGCGCACTATCAACGAGGTCACGCGAGGTCTCGATTTTATAATTGCCTACCTTGATGACCTCCTTGTAGCAAGCTCATGCGACCCTGAGCATGAAGCCCACCTGCGCACCCTGTTCCGCCGCCTGGATGATTGCGGCCTCGTAATTAATCCCAATAAGTGCCTCTTCGGCGTCGCTACAATAAAGTTTCTAGGCCACCTTGTCACTCCAAAGGGTATCCAACCACTCGCCAGCAAAGTGAAGGCTATTCAATACTTTCCACCACCGACTTCACTGAAGAGACTCCGAAAATTTCTGGGCCTACTAAGCTTTCATCACCGCTTTCTTCCAAAATGCGCCACATTCCTAAAGCCCTTGACCGATTTATTGGCTAAAAAGAAAGACCCGACAGTGCCACTGGAGTGGCCCAAAGACGCTGCATCTGCCTTCAGCACTGCCACGAAGGCTCTAGCAGACGCTACCATGCTCATACATCCCTTCCTTGATGCCCCAATTCGTCTCATCACCGATGCCTCAAGTGTGGCAGTGTTCTCGAGCAGCACGTATCTGGTTGGCAGCCACTTGGGTTTTTTCGCAAAAACTGAAGCCACCAGAGGCAAAATACAGTACAATTGCCCGAGAACTCCTCGCGGTATACCTCGCCATCAAACATTTTCGTCATTTATTGGAGGGCCGGGACTTTTACGTCGTTACAGACCACAAGCCCCTGACGTTTGCCTTTCATCGCAATCACAGCACTTATACTGCACGGGAGATCCGTCAACTATGCTTTATTTGCGAGTTCACTGTGGATCTCAGACACGTACATGGGCCGGAAAATACTGCTGCTGATGCACTATCCCGCATCGATGCCTTGTCGACCCAGCCGCCACTAGACATGGAAGAGCTAGCAGCTACCCAAAGCAACGATCCTGAGCTGCATCGTCTTCGCTCTTCATCCACGTCTCTATCGTTCACGGAGTGCCCGCTTCCATTTTCTACCTCAATAATAACGTGCGAAACGTCTACTGGTGTCCCTAGGCCCTTCGTGCCTTCTGCTTTTTGTCGTGCAATTTTTGATCAATTGCACAACATCAGCCATCCTGGTATTCGTGCGACCCAAGAGCTAGTCACATCTCGTTTCCTTTGGCCAAGCATCAATGCTCATGTACGAAGCTGGGCGCGAACCTGCCTTGAGTGCCAGCGTGTTAAAGTTTGCCGTCATACTGTCTCGGCAACATCCCCGTTTCGGCCTCCAGACGCAAGGTTTTCTCACGTTCATCTCGACATCATCGGTCCTCTTCCGTCATCGCAAGCAGCCTGTTACCTGCTGACATGTGTGATCGCTTCACCAGATGGCCGGAAGCGTTTTTCGTTTCCGACATTACAGCACCAACAGTTGCCAAGGCTTTCACAAACGGCTGAGTGTCGCGCTTTGGATGCCCTTCTGTTGTCACCACTGATCGCGGTCGTCAATTTCAATCGGCACTTTTCACCACACTTGCCAATATCCTGGGCATTTGACACATCCACACAACTGCCTACCATCCTTCCACCAATGGCATGGTCGAACGGCTTCATCGACAACTGAAAGCTGCCCAGCTGCTCACCAGCCAAGGGAACGTTGGCTCGATCACCTCTCCTTCGTACTTCCGGGCATCCGATCAGCATTGAAAGTGGATCTCGGCTGCTCATCAGCCAAACTAGTCTATGGCGTTTCACTGCGTCTTCCAGGAGAATTCTTCGAGCCATCACCGCCATCTTCCACTCACGATGCCTCCACGTGCATTCGAGAGCTACGCACCACGTTTCGGGACCTTGCTCCTGTGATTCCTGCCGACCGACACCCCCAGTCTGTCTTCGTCAGTCAGGATATGCATGACTGCAGTCACGTCTTCGTTCGGCGTGACCAAATATGGCCATCACTAACACCAGCCTATGATGGCCCATTCCGCGTACTCCATCGTACACCTAAGACGTTCACGCTGAAAATAAATGGCCGGGAAGACGTCGTGGCTGCTGATCGACTGAAACCTGCGTATATCGCCGCTCTCGCGGCAGTGGGGTTTCAATCAAAAGCCTGGATGCGAACAGCCAAACATGTCCACTGGGCGACTCCTCTGCTGATTCCTACGGCTCTCGCTCTACGGGGGGGGGGAGCCCTGTAGCGCTTTAATGCGCCGCTCGTCAAGGAAGAAGAAATTGGCATTTGGGCCGCGCGGCGGGTACAGCGCGATAATAAAAAATGAGTTCGAAAACTGAACGCTGTCAGGGCTGGATCTTTCCCGTGTTAGCTCCGACAAGCTTGTCGCCAATCGATGACACTAGGCTTCAAGTGATAGCACATTCTGACGTTACAAATGAGCAGCATGCTTGTAGTCCATGTTGCGAAAAAAACTATATTTTTCCTGCAGTGGTGCCTTTTCACAGGGGTGAACCTTCTTAGGGTCACGACATGTCCGCCATCATCTCTCGATCTCAATGACAATTAGGCTGATGACAATGAAGAGCAAGCACGTTTCAGACCGCACATTGTCTTTCTGCTAACACGACACAGCACCTGTAAGGTACCAACTACACGTTATGATGAAGACGCTGATATCAATGAAGATGGCTATTATGATCACGGATAACTCGTTGTCTGGTATATCACGTGTTGGTATACGCTTTCGATGCAATTCGTATGACTGTAAACCAACAAACGCCAGAAACCAATAGGTATTTAACAGATTCCACCTGTGGTATATCCTCAAGACGGTAAGACAGAGAGATGTGCACAGGGTATTCCAGCGGGAAAACAAGGAGGGAACATTTGTTTGGAATAAGTAGAAAGCAGTTGCCATCGAGCCAGCTCTCCAGTATATTAAGGTAAGTCTGCAGCCGTTCATATAAGGTCCGAATGTTATTTGCCATTACAAAAAGCGCGATATCGTCTGCATAAACATAAGTTGTTATATCCTGTTTACGTGGAATGGTGCTCATTAGTAAACAAATAGCACCGGCAAAAGCACTGAGACTTGCGGTACTCCATTCGTTTGCGCGTGAGTAGATGATAAAAAACCACCTTTTAGACAGTAAAATTTCCTGTCTGCAAAAAATTGTGAACCCATGCTACTATATATGATGGAAAATCAAGGTATTCTAATCGATCTATCAAAATACAGTGCTCCATGGTATGATATGCTTTAGCGATGTCTAAGGTAACTAAAGCTGCATATTTGTTATGTAGCCAAGCTAATTGAAGCCGTCTTTCTAAATCAACGTGGGCATCCCAAATTGAACAACCAGCCCTGAACCCAATTCGACAGGGGCTCAGAATCAACCTGGCGGTAATAAGTTCAGCAATTCGTATATTGAAGATTATCTCAACCAATTTCACTAAGATTGATGTCAGTGCGATTAGCCTTATTTTATGCAACATGTATGCTTCATTTTGATTTTTGAGCAACGATATAATTTTGGCAAGTTTCCATTCTGGAGGTATTCATGCATTCCCTAACGAATGATTCGCAATTTCTAGCAAAAGATTAGGCGATTCTCGGAGTAAACGTTTTGACATAGAGTTCGTAATTATATCTGGTCCTAGAGCTGTCCTCGATAAGCATAATTCTGTCTCACTCAATTCAGCTAAAGAAACTTCAGAAAATTCATTCAATTCATGAGCTGAATAGCCGATAGATTAGCAGTGAAGCGGCATTGTAAACCTTGCGCTATGTCTCCTAAAGAGGTGTTTATTTCTTGCGGCGTCAAGACACATGACAGCCACGTTAAAGGTCCTGGCAGTACTTTTCTTGTACGAAGATAAGCGAACAAATCACGCTTTTTTTATTTAGAAAGATAATTGAAATGTGTACTGTCGTATTCTTCTTTGGCGCGGTTCACTGTACGCTTAAGTACGCCAGCAAGGAATTGATAGTGCTTCCAGATTGCTGGGCTTTGATTATGAAAAAGTTTTTTCCAAGCGGCTTTTCGTCTTCTATAATCACGCGTACACTCATCGTTCCACCAACGAGAGAAGGATTGTTTATTCGATAGAATAGAAAATTTGGAATTTTTCCAGATTCCTAAAGAATTGAACCAATCGTAGATGCAATCTCCTTAGTACTGGCATTTCCAAGCTTAGAAGTGGCAGAACGGAGACAGGCTTGAAATTCGCTATGGTTCATGTATGTGCGTTTTGGCTGATTTAAAGTTATTGTTGGGCAAGTAATATAAAAAAACTACAGGAAGATGGTCGCTGTTAGTTGTCGGACCCAGAAAAACACTTGAAAAAACCTTGATTGCATTGGAGCAAAACGTTAAATCTAATAATGAGCAAGTCAGACCTCGGACAAACGTTACATGACCTTTATTCAGACATGAGAGGTTGTGATCAATAGTTTATTTCCACAGTCACCCACCACAAGAATCTGTCCTTAAACCCCGAGGCAAATGAAGGGAAATAAAGTTTCATGTGAGTACAATTTCCTTTCTACGTGCTACCAAAACACTGCCAAGATAACGCGTGCTTCACACACCTGAGGGGAAGTAACAATTTATAATTGAAAAAGGGTAGTATCCGGGGAGACACAAGTCTAATGGTGATATTTCACAATCCGAGTCTAACATTCTGAAATGAATTTTCGCCCTATGACTTAATTTACTTGATACAAGGATCATTAAAGAAACACCACGTGATGGGAGATCTAATCGAAAAGAACGAAAACCTGCAAGATGGAAATTTTTATCTGGTGTAAGCAAAGTTTCTCGTAGAAAAATAATGTCAAAAATAAAATTATTGCAAAAGTAATGTAAGTCGGTTTAGGCTGAGAATATAGAACGGCAGTTCCACTGTAGCACCCTCAACTGATCTAAGGTGTTGGGCCCACCGCAGAAGCGCATGTCGCGCCCTTGTTAGCATCTTCACGTGAAATTGCGATTCATTCCGTTTAGATTTGGACTTGAGATCGGTGAAGATAGGGCATCTGGTATGTTTATTAGTTTGCATATCTTGTTCCTTATTTGTTGCAGCACTTGTGCTCGGCTGAGGCGTGTGTCGGTCCAAGTGCACCCGTGTTCCTGACTGCTAAGCCTTGCCTGCAGATGCAGAAAGTTCGTGCAACACTGCACCACACTTTCCTAGGCTATCGGTAATCTATCTGTTAAACCTCCATCATTCCAATTATGAACAGTATATGTTGAAACCACTCGATTCTTGGCCAATCCCCCACAGTGGGTATGCGCCACTAACAATAGGAAAACAACAACAACAGCAACTACATTACGTAGCCGTGTGTCATTGCTGGTAATTTCCGACACTGCAGATTCTGTACGAGTATGTACTCTTTGCCCCATCTGAATTGAAAGAATTTGCACCAAACAGTTGGAAAGGTTAGATATGAGTTTATTCATTGCCTTACTGCATTTTCCACAGCAGTTTAAATAGCCTGCGAAAGATTTGAGTCCATACTGGAAGTGTAGCGTGCTGTAGTGCTAGAGTATCCAAAAGCCCTGTCTCTAACTATATCAATGACTTCCCTTCGAGAAAAGCAGCGGCCGTCAATAGATTTTAAGATTTGAACATCCTGGGAACGAGCGGAACCGTCAGAGTTGTCAGCGCAGTTACTCCCCCCCCCCCCCCGAGACAACACTTTCCCGCTGTTGCAGTACACTCTCTTGAAGGATGGCTCTCTTCGCAGATGCTACAACGAACGTTAGCTTTACATCCTCCCGCATTGTGGCCGAATCTCAAGCAGTTTTCGAACTGAATCGAACGAAAAGCGAGGGGCTCTACTCGTAAGATCAATGGCAATAATTTTATTTCTGACGGGCATTTGAAGCCCACGAATGTCGCGATGACAGACCCGGTTGGTACCCTCTCGTTGTCGACTAGGCGATTACATCGGTATATTGAAACTACGCCTGCTCCAGAGAGCCTGTCTAGGGTCTTAGCTGGACTCAGCTTAAAGTCGACTCTCCGTACAAGGCCTTAGGTACATGCAAGGTGAGGTGGAAGGACAACACACCCCGCGGTAGCAGCAAACGAGGTGCACTTGAGAAGATCCTGCACGCAGGCCTGATCCTGCGACCTACACACGATACCTCCTCGCCCAAATGCGCGCACATCTGTGATGGCCTGGAAATGGTTTGAAGTAGCTTTAAGTTCCTTTTGGACCGCCTGAGGGTTTGTAAGTGTGATGAAGCCTCCATTTGTAGGTAGCAGTGCCACGGGAATGCTGTTGATACCACTGCGGAAAAAGGAGTTTAGCGGCAATTCATTAAACGGCAGTGACGCTGACCAGGCGGATCGCGCCTGGCCAGAAGTAGTCGGCATGAGCACTAGAGATAGGGATAGACTCAGAACCAGATAAACTAGAGAATCGGACTCTCAGACAGCAAAGTTAAAACCACTCAATCCTCAGCCAAGAACACACCAGCAGGTTTCGCACGGGTAAGCTTGAAGGCGTGGTCTAGAACGATCTTGCGAAGGGTTTTGCGAAGGGTTGTTCTGGACAATGAGGGCCAATAAAAGCCTTTTGAGCTCAGCTGTTGCTGTTGTTCTTGTCGTCATCGTTGTTGTTGTTGTTCACCTATTTATTGTGTATTGTGGCGTATACCCACTATGGGGGTTTGGCCAATCTCTTTGCATAACTTCAACAAGCACACTTGCAGGGTACCTACTACGCCATTTTACATCAAACTTTTTATGTAATAAGAAAACATTCACAATACCATCCTTCGTCAATAATCGACGAAGCATGCTACCCATGGCAGACTTGTAAGGAATTCTGTGCAGTTCAAACAAAAGAAGCTGTGACTGACGACCATAAGGAATTATTTTTGAAGCTTTCAGATCCGAAACATCTATTTGAATAACCTGTGTAACGCTCTCCCTCAGGGCAAACTACGCTACCCTGGCCGTAGGTGTTGGGGAGTTGCCCAGTAGATCACGCCTTTCCTTATGAAAATGACTTGATTTTTCATTGTCGAACTGTGATCGAATGATTGACTGTGTTGATCATCAATCGTTCGCAATTGTAATTGACTTGCTTCAATAAATCATCGACAATATTTCTGTTGAGCATTTCGCAATAAAAATGCCAGTGACTCATTTTCAAATACCATTAAGAAAGTATTTCCAAACAATATTTCTGTTGAGCACTTTGCAATAAAAATTTTATAGTCTCATTTCTATAAAAAAAATCAGCGAAGAAATATTTCGTAAGAAACTACTCATAAAAAATTGAGACGCGCGCCCGCTCACGTTGTTCTGCGCGCGCGCGCGAAGGAGGAAAAAAATTAAGAAAATTGGCAGCATATCCACGGAGTGAATGATGGAAAGTGGGGCGAAGCATCCGTTCGTCCATTCGTTCTTGCTTCCGTCTGTCCATGCGTCTGTCTGTGTGACCGTCCGTGCGTCCATTCGCCCGTCCATGCATGCGTCTTTCTGTGCGTCCGCATGTTCATCTTTGCGTTCGTCCCTGCGTTTGTTCGTGCATCCGCCCCTGCGTCCGTCCATGCGTCCATCCGTCGGTGCAGCCATCCGTGAGTCCGTCCATGCATATGTCTGTGTGTCCATTCGTCAATCTATTCAACACTCCAAGTACCACCATCTCGCATCTTTTCATCATATAATCCGCATATGCACCGCCATTCAGCGGACATTCCAAGGACTAAACGAGAGGTGGCACACTCCCCATTTCTTACGGCTTGCACTTCGTGTCTACTTCCCACCTTTAACCACCTCGAGTTCATTGTATATACTAGTTCACTGTATTCATGGCACTGCTACCCAACGCTCACTAAACCTTTCTAAAACCAAGGAGGTTATGCCCAGCGAGTATAACGTAGCAACCCTTTCTTGTCAGATAGTGCTCAATGTACATGCTAATGGCTGCTAATGGGGAATGAGAGACAGGAGAATTCGGCTGTTAGTTAACGCGCACGTTGCGAATTTTTCATTGTTCAACAACGCACAGAAAAAATCTCTCACCGGCACCACCTTGGAGGTCAAAATGTAAGACTGGTTACACACTACGACTACTACTACGATTACGAGGGACGAACGAATGCCCCTATAAAGATTTTCGCTCCTAAAACAGAGGCGATAATCACGGGAACTGAGAAGTTTCGTGTTCGTGGTGCGGCCGGCCGCTCCATAGTACATGCGTGACAGTACGGAAACACTGGCCTATGTATGTTGATGCTCGCGTTCTACAAAACAAATTGAACTGATTATTTTAGGAAAGCATACCAAAAAAGAAAAAAATGGAAGGCAGTGAGACAAAGAAAGATCAAAATTGAAAATCGGTTTACGTATTTTGATTAGTGGTTGCGTTATTTGATGATGAACTTGAGTGTCAAGTATGCAGAAGTCAGGCGTAGATGTCGGCAGGAGAGCGTATGCCACCATCATTTGATTAATCTTCAGAATATTAAGTACAGTTCTCATATTCCAGCATGGATTTGTAACAGTTAACCACGACGAAGACAACCAGTGTACTGCTGTGGAGATAATGCACCAGCTATAAAAATCCCCATTAACTTAAGAGCATGCAGTAACAATTAGGATTTTGAGCTTCGTTCTGCACCATTTCTTGACCCCATCTGCACGGGGACGTTTGAGAAAGAGATGTACAGATAATATTATTTATTTGTAAAGAGACTTACCTGTCCGCCACTCATTTGTGTACATCATACTTGAGTTTGGTATGCGTATCGGCATTCACTTGAGCAGCTGTGTGATGCTGAAAAGTAAGAGTAGCCATTCTCCATAAATAAGAACGGGTAAAAACTGAAAATGAGTAAAAAAACAATAGATATCGCGAAAAAAGTAATCGTCGAAATCTTAAAAAGGCACTACTGCCCCAGCGCGCTGTTCGCGGCATTTAACGCGAACGAAATGCAAATGTTAGAGTAGGTACGCTTAAATACACATACAACATTCACGTGCGAAAGCGCATTGTCTTCAAACAGGTGAGAATAGGCTGCTGTCACTGACACACGTGTACCTCGCGACACAAATAAGCGAAATTGCTTACAACAACCGCACGGGCGAGAAACATATGTAGGTTTCGACAGCCGAACACAGCCTCGTTGCGCTGGTATCCGCGACTTTTGGTGGACGAAACACCTGAGGATCACGGGGAAGCACTAAAAAGACGCACGAACACACGTTAACCGTTCTCGCAGAACGCTGCACCACTAACCGAAGTCGGAGCGGAAAGCACTCACTGTTGTTATCTCGCGTTCATGAAGCCCTACAAACTATTCGCAGATCAAATGCTCACGCAAACAAATGCATATGACAGAAAAAAGTTGGAAGTTCCACCGCCAATTTGCAAAAAGCCACTTGTGAGATATGTACCTCCGCAAAAAGACCCGGCTTCACGTGGTGGCACTGTGGCGCAATCGGTAAGACATCTGCTTCACGTGCATGAGGTCCCGAGATCGATTACAGTGCTGGGGTGGGCCACAGAGGTAGGTGCTTGTGATACTAATTGTTTGTCTATACACCAATGGTCATTATATATACCGCATTAATGGTAAGAAACCTCTCTCAAGTGCAAGATTTTTTCCCCCATTCATGAACCAGTGGTTTCTTTGAATTGAAAGCCGTGGGCCAACTTTCAATGCTTGTCAACAATTCATTTTGTGGTATTTCAATTGATCCACAACGAACTTTCAATCGCCATTTCATTTTCTTTCAATGATAAATCTATATCGAGTTCATTAATGACTACAGTCATGGGCCCATTTTCAATACTGGTCAACAATATCCTGAACGGTATTTTCATTGAACCGTCATTCATTTTCGATTCCATCTGTTGTCATTTCAATGAGAATTTTTGCAAGGGTTCCCTCGCAGTGCGCGCGCGTTGACGTCACTCTTTCTCTAGCCTGTCACCCACGGAGGAAGGAAAGATAGGAGAGGGCATGCCCAGCCGGCGCGCTACGTGAAAAGTGTGGAGGAAATGACTTCATGGCAGCTATATTCACCGCGCACAACGGCCGCGTTGCTATGGGTACGTGTTGCGCATTGTAGCTGGTCTAGCAGTGAGCGACCGTGGCTGGTGGCGGCATGTGTGCCTCCGCAGATCTCGTTCTGAGCCGTGACGGACAAAATACGTTCTCTGCGATGTGTCACTAAAGACGATAGTCTTTCTTGGGGACCTTCAACGTAAAATTTCGGTCTGTCTGTCTGTCTCTCTGTCTGTACTTTTGTCTCTTTGTGCGCGCTTAACGATACCTCAAACGGCACCAAACGGCCAACCCCATCGGCAGCGCCCACCATTAGTGCTGAAGGTTTAGCGTTTATAGTCATGTGGTTGTCAATCAAAAATCAATAATTGCCCATATTGTAGTAACACAACGTAGTAATACAATTATAAGCTTAGTAGCTTATAATTGTATTATTCATAAATTGTCTAGAATTTCTTTGCGCTTTGCCGACTTTCAGCCCAAGTGTTCTAACATGCTTTGTTAGTGTGTTGTGAAAGAGCAAGCTATGTAAATAAACAGAACAATATTGCAGACATGTACGAAGTATTGATGCACAGCCCTTTTATTTCGCATGACATTGTCAGGGTCTTTATTCTTGTATTTCTTATAAAAACTGCTTGTCACTGGGCAGCAACAGAAACTATGCATCAAGCTTTTCCGAGATGGCTCGAGAAACACCGAGTTCAGACACAACAGTGCTGGTGGATTTCTCTTGTGAGCTACTTTCTGTATATTCAAAATGAGTGTATTACAATTGTTGTTTTATAGCCATTCATCGTAATATTCACACCCCAGTGTGTGTGTATGTGTATGTATGTATGTATGTATGTATGTATGTATGTATGTATGTATGTATGTATGTATGTATGTATGTATGTATGTATGTATGTATGTATGTATGTATGTATGTATGTATGTATGTATGTATGTATGTATGTACGTATGTATGTATGTATGCATGTATGTATTTATGTATGTATGGATGTATGTATGTATCTTTGTAATGAGAATTTGTTTATCACTGATGGGTAAGTTTGGTAATAATTTTGCTTAATTTGTTTCTACCTTTTTCTTCTGAACCATTATACATTTAAATTCGTTTTTACTGCATAAAGATAAATGTAACCTTACACAAAATATGTGCATTCGAAGAAGTTTCATTTGCCAACGTACAATCATGAGCAAGAAATTGAAATTATGAAGCCAACCAGCGACGATTAATTTAGGGCGTAGGTACTCTACACGGCATATCTTGTACACATTGCCTTGGTCGAATATGTCGATTTCAACATATCAATTTTAATCAGAACAAACAAGCTATCCCCCGTGGTTGTATATGTGTGTGATATTTATGCACATTGTAATATGAGTTGGCAAATAATATTAAGGTCACAAACCTAGTGAAGCTGAATACACAAATTTTATCCATGCACCTTTCATCTGTACTGGAACTGTTGTTAATAAAAAATAAACTTCGGTTTAAAACGTTATTGTAGTAGCCAAAAGCAGAGTATATCTGTGTGCTACAAGTCAAATTGCCACTGTTCTGTTCCGCTCTGTACCATAGGGGACCCTATCAGCAGAACTCGATTAACTGCTATAGTTCATTTTAACCATTGACAGCGACATTACACTGAAGCGCGCAGCATGACAGATAGCGGGAGAGAAGACAGAAAGTAATCACTCTGTTTGTGTCTTCTCTAACGGTCCATTTCTCTTTGGTCTTGGTGCATGTTATGCCCACCTATTAGCACGAAAGCGTGTCCCTACAAAGGCAGTCAACTTGGTCGCAAGCAGTTAGCTCGATGCATGTGTAGATTTTCTTCAAAACACCATGACGACTGATCGATGGTTGAATATCCAAACACGTGAAAAGTAATATACCAGGTATGATATTGGTATTTCAGCACTGGGCACTTTTGCGATAAGAGATGATGGAGGGGAAAATAATGAACCCTGAATTATGCAATATAATAAGAAGCACAGTACAGCGCTTTTTGCGTCAAAAGGGCAGTGAAAGGAGAGAGCGCGAAAGCCACCTTCTCAAAAAATTAGTACCCGCCGCCACGCATTATCTCAGGTTGGGCAAACTATTAAAAAAAGGGCTCAGTGGCACTTCGGATCGAACCCAGTATTTCCTAGTTCGTAGCTAAGTGCTGTAACCACTCGTCTACTGCAGCAGTGCTGGCGTTCATCCTATTGCTGATATATTGTCAACGCTTAGAATGACGCCAAATGCAAAAACGTCCGCTGAAACTTGGTCAAAAATAAAAAAATAGAATGTGTTTGCACAAGGTTACTAAAACAAAGAAACCGCTGCGTGTGGCTGTATAACCGTTCACTATTTATCTTGTACATTACTGTCATGACGTTGGGATAGCCGGCTCTAACGTACGCTGCCTTCTCATAGTTTGCCAAAGAATAGTAAAAAATAAAAATATATATCGGCCTGGGACAATGCTAATCAACTATTATGAATTCACTGTCACTGCTGTCACTTTCAGTAGATGAAAACTCAGTTTGTTTCCATTGGAGTTATTTATGGAAGATTTGGCTCATTAACTCACAACTCTTCTAATTAGCATGGATTTTTCTCCCATCTAAAGACAGTCGCCCGTCATCTCGCTTTTTGTGTGGCTGTCGCTCCCATATAACGCGTACTCCACTTTTTTATGCTCTCGAAGCATCCCACGCTACTTTGCGGAAATTTTCCCTGATGTCTGCTGGGCCAGAAAATTGTTTATTATCTATCGGTTTCAAGCTTTCGCAGAGACGAAACGAGAGTCTCTCTCTCTCTTTTTTTCGTTCTTTTTGGCACGTGAGATAACGTCTCTCGACTTCAAAACTCGTATGCACGTCCCTTGGTTTGTTTGCTTCCTCAAACAACGCTGGACGAAATATTTACACCGTGTCTTGGGAAAAGCATTAGCACTGAGACACCTCCCGACGAGTCTGCCTCGTTTTACGTAGACACATATCTAAGCGTAAGCTTTTGCACGTTCTCGCATTCCGGGTTCATGAAAATGCTGCGGTGCATGGAACCTGCGAAATTCCGCTCACAATTTCATTTAATTACTGCTGTTCTATATTTCTGCACAATTCGTCCGCAGGTACAAAAGTCGCTCCTGTGTCTTGTAATAAGAATATTGTAAGAAAGGCAACCTTTTACGTCTAGGTACAGAACACCCTAACGTTCACCACTATACCGTGCTCTATTACACCTGATTAGTTGAGTAGCAGCTCAGCTTCATTAAAATGTAAGGTAAGTGGTCGCGTTAAACAAGAGAAGACATTTGAGGCACATTTCCAAACATTGAATGAATCAATTTATGCGTGGTTTCATCTATGTGGTGCACCTGGAGTGTTGTTTACTTCTGCTTGGCGAGATAGTGCATGAAGTATTGCTTAACGATATTGAGCAATTTCTTTTTTTTACGGTCTATGATGAAGCGCGAGCACTTGGCTTTGCGCCGCACACCCAGGCGTCTATTTCGAAGCGGCATCGCACAAACGCTGTAGCAGACGCCCGTGGAAACAAAACTGAGATGCAGCAAACCATTGGCTATCATCGTATACTCTCGACGCTAGACGCTTTGCGTGCTACCTTGATATTATCGGCACACACTTCTTTCAGCTTTGTTTGTGTCGCATCAGTGAAAGTGCCAGGACTATTTTGATGCCAAAACCTGCTGCGTGAGTGGACTATTTTCCAGTTTTGGAACGTTTTTTCTCCGGAGTCGGCCACCGCCTGGGCTAAGCCTAACGAGGTAAGCCCACGCCGGCGCGACGCCAGCCGCGTCGCCGTTCCCGGGTGCCCTTTTCGCTCTTCTCAGGGCTTATTTTCAGAAAAAATGGATTATCAGGTGGTGGGGGAGGACATAACCCCCGAAGAGGTGACAGAAGACCGAGGTTGGCAGTCTGCAGGCGCCAGAAGAGCTGGCGCGCGCTCGGCAGGCGCTAATCCTAATGGTGCTACTCTCAACGAGACGAAGTCGACAACGGCCGAGGCCCCGCGAGGCCGCAACAGTGGCAATAACATCAAGGCTAGAATCATCCGCGCTGGCCGGATGCCCCACCTCCCCAAGGAGGATACGAAGATCGTGATTCGGCCCCGCGGAGGCCTCAATATTGTCAAGACCGGCTGCACCGTGGTGGCTGATGCAATCCTGGCAGCCACAAGCCTCTGCGCCGAAGATTTGCGGGGCGACACGCTATGCCCCAACGTGCAGCAGAATATTATGGTTGTCAGCACACCTAGAAGGGAAAATGCCAACCACTACGTCAAAGTTCGGCAGATCGTCGTCATGGGCCGAACATACGAGGTCAGTGCCTACGAGGCCGCCCCTCATTCCACGTGCAAGGGCGTGATCCGAGGTATTCCACTCGTAGACGGCCCGAATGATATTGACAACAAGATCGTAAATGAAAGAAATCCGCTCGCCCTGGCAGCCAAGCGCATAGGCAGCACCGGTACGGTAATCGTCGCCTTCGACGGTCATAGAGTCCCAAACTTCGTACGCTACGGCCCCACCCTTGTGCAATGTTCGCTTTATCGCAAGAAAATAGACATTTGCTACGCTTGTGGTCGGCTCGGTCACCGTGCTGATGTGTGTCCCAGCCCAGGCGACGTCGTATGTCGGGGCTGTGGGGCTTCAAATCCTGAAGCACAACACAAGTGTACCCCCAAGTGCAGGCTGTGTGGTGGGCAACACCTCACGGCTGACAAGGACTGTAGGCAAAGATTCCAGATCCCGTATGTCGTGCGACGAAGGCGCTGGGAAAAGTCTCGCGCCACCGATCAAGACCAAGCCACGGCACCACCATCACCCCCCACGGATGGGCAGGACTTCCAGCAGTCACGTGGTTCCGGGGGCCGTTCCAGGCGACGTTCTCGGTCCCATTCCAGGGGCCGTTCCCGGTCCAGGAGCCGCTCCCGGTCCCGAGGAGGAGCCCGGCGCTACAAGTCTGGGAGCCGCTCCAGGTCTCGATCCAGGTCTACCGGGCGTCAACAGCAGCCTAGCGGGGTGTCAGCGAGAAGCAAGAAGTCGGGCTCTGTAACCTGGGCCGACACGGTCCGAGGAGGGCCAGCTGAGGTACTGTCGGGGTCACTCCCAGAGCATGCGGAGAGCGCGCGCGAGATTTCCCAGCTGAAACGCGAAAACGCAGAGATGAAGGAAACCATAAACAGGCTTTTGTCCGAAATTGCTGAGATTAAGAACGCGAGAAACCCACCACCGCAACCCGCCGTCGCATGCGTCGCCGATACAATGCCCTTACCCATGGAGGTGCACAGCACTAAAGCCGGCGACAGCAGCAGTGAGGGTCAAAGTGCTCCCAAGAAGAGGGCCGTCGCCCACGAACAGGAAGGTGTAGCTATTCGAGTCAGGTCTGAGCTTCGAGACACGCTATCCGCGCTCAGTGAAAGCATCAATAAGCTCGGGGAGAATTTCGCCCAACTGCAGATCACCCTGGCCGCGCAAAACGACCGAGTATCCAAAGTAGAGTTGTTTCTCGAAAGCGTAGTGAAACCAGCTCTGACCTCAACCGCCGTCGTACAACCCCAGCCCGCCGCTACGGGCCCCATCGTCCACGCTATTCTTAGCCAATCTGAGGGCAGCACCAGCCCACAAAAGCACCAAGATGGCCAAGCCAAGTGAGACGTTTCTTATTTGGCAATGGAACTGCAGGGGCTTCCCTAGTAAAAAGGCGTCCTTGCAGCAGTACATTCGATGCTCTAGAGAAAAACCCCTCGTCATTCTGCTTCAGGAAACATTAACTCCAAACGTCACACTGACTGGTTACAAGCCCGCCTCGCGTTATTCCGATGCCCGGGGCGTCTGCACCTTGGTCAGTAACAAGCTCACACACATCTCTCACGACCTCAAAATGGCCACCAGCAGCGCCGAATATGTCATGACCGAGATTCTGCCGCGCAGCTCGGACCGAAGCAGCATCTTTTTTCTCAACGTGTACAGTAGTCCTAAGGACCGACGGCAGCGCTTCAGGGCCCTCATAAAGAAGGCCGTCAACTTGGCAGGTCCCAACCCCCTGGTTGTGGCGGGCGATTTTAATGCTCCGCACCACACTTGGGGCTACCCGTACAATACCAGCAAGGGCGCGGAACTGTGGCAGAACGCGACGGACACTGACCTGACTCTAATCACCGACAAGGCCTTTCCAACTCGGTTGGGCACCTCATCCTGCAGAGACTCCACTCCCGACCTGACCTTCGTCAAGAATCTCCCCGATGTACAGTGGGCCAACTCAAACATTGACTTAGGTAGCGACCATTACGTCCTGGTGACGCAGTTTTTAATGGTCCGAAAGAGGGCACGGGAGTTTTCTTGGACAAACTGGGACCAGTTTCGCAAAGTCCGCAACGACCGACCCCTACCTGCAACCAGGCCAAGCCTACAGGAGTGGATTAGCCAGCTCAGAGAGGACGTCATAAGTACCACCAAGAATATTAGTACTGAACTTCCGGTTGAAAAAATGGATAGCCGCCTTGCCCACCTGCTAGAGGCCAAGCAGTCACTTCTCGCCCGCTGGAAAGGCCAGCGCCTCAATCGCAGGTTGCGCAAGAAAATCTCCGACCTAAACAAGACCATCGAGGAGCACTGTCGCGTGCTCTCCAAGCAGCAGTGGGACGAGGTGTGCAACTCGGTAGATGGCCAGATGCGTAATGGCAAGACATGGAACCTGCTCAAGCACCTGCTCAGCGAGACTAACACCAAAACTAACCAGCGGAACGTATTAGCGCGAGCCATGCACGAAGCCAAGCAGTCCTCTTCAGAAGAGGAGGTTTTGAAGCAGCTGGTGCAAAAGTACCTCCCTGTCGACTCGAACCCCGCAACAACGTACCCCGAGTACTCAGGACCGGGCAACACTGAACTGGACGCCGAGATATGCCACGAAGAGGTTCGGCAGGCGCTTTACGCGCTCAATGGGAGGTCTGCCGCGGGCCCCGATGGCATAACTAATAAGACCCTGCGCAACCTGGACGACCGATCAATCGACTACCTCACCGAGATCATCAACGAGGCATGGAAGAGCGGCGAGGTCCCCGACCCGTGGAAGGTCGCGCGCACCGTGCTCATTCCTAAGCCGGGGAGGTCACCCAACTTGGACAACATGCGCCCCATTTCGCTCACATCCTGCGTGGGAAAGGTAGCCGAGCATGTGGTCCTCAATAGGTTGACTCGGTACCTGGAAGACAATGGGCTCTACCCGTACACCATGATTGGCTTTCGGGCCAAGCTTTCGACGCAAGACGCTATGAAGCTGCTCAAGCACCAAGTCATCGACTGCAACACTCGAGACATGCGGGCCATTCTCGGCCTCGATTTAGAGAAAGCCTTCGACAATGTTGCTCACTCTTTCGTGTTGCGGTCGATTGCTGAGCTCAGCCTTGGAGTCAGATTCTACAAATATGTCAACTCGTTCTTGACCCGTAGGAGAGCCACCCTCAGTGTGGGAGACCTTGTCTCCGAGGAGATCGAGCTGGGATCGCGTGGCACGCCACAAGGGTCAGTGCTATCGCCCACCCTGTTCAATCTTGTCATGGTCGGGTTGTCCAAGAGGCTCTCATGTATCGAAGGCATTAACCACACAATTTACGCGGACGATATTACCATTTGGTGCACAGGTGGCAGCGACGGGCAAGTCGAGCGCTCCCTGCAGGAGGCCATAGACACCACGGAAGATTACCTCCGTCCCACAGGCCTGAGGTGTTCCCCAAGCAAGTCCGAGCTTCTCCTTTACCAACCCACTAGGCGAGGGCCCAAGCCCAAAAACTGGCAGCCGATCTCGAAGAGTGATATCAAGCTCTACACCGGAGATGGCAGTGCAATACCCAGAGTTGACTCCATTCGGGTCCTCGGCATGACCATCGAGTCCAATGGTTCCAACGGCAAGACTATACTCAAGCTCGCCGCTAAGACGGATAACGCGGTTCGGCTGGTTCGGCGGGTGGCCAACCGCTACCAAGGCCTCAAGGAAGACAACCTAATCCGCCTGGTCAATGCTTTTGTGCTCTGCCACTTTTCATATGTCGCGGCCATGCACAATTGGCAGCGTGCCGAGCGTGACAAGATCAACGTCTTGCTCAGAAAGATTACCAAGCGGGCCCTCGGTATCCCGATCAGGACGCGCACCGAGCGCCTGCTCCAGCTCGGAGTACACAATACGTTGGAGGAGATTGCCGAAGCGCAGGAGCGGGCCCAGCTCGCGCGCCTTTCGAGCTCCCAGACCGGCAGACATATACTCCGAGAGCTCGGTCACTCTCCGGCTGAAGTGGACGAGAAGATGAGACAGGTACCCCGTGAGATTCGTGACCTCATCACCGTGGCACCGATACCGAGGAATGTCCATCCCGAGCACAATCGTGGTAGGCGACGGGCTAGAGCTGCCACTCTTCTCAAGCAGATTCACAGTGAGGAGCACGGCGTCAGCTTTGTCGACGCAGCCGCGTACCGTGGGAGCCGCGCCTTCTCCGCAGTCGTCGTCGACTCCAAACAACAAATCACCAACTGCGCATCGGTTCACACTGACGATCCGGCGGTTGCCGAGCAAGTGGCCATCGCCCTGGCCATCCTGGAAGGTGAGAGGGAGGTCATCTATAGTGACTCTAGGTCAGCTATTCGCGCTTTCGAGCGCGGTGTAATCTCCAAGAAAGCCCTGCGCGTGCTCCAAAGTGGTGGCCGCGACGGCATCAAGCACCACGTACTGATTTGGTTTCCTGCACATGTTGGACAGGTCCAAGGCGCTCCCCCCAACCTCAACGAGTCTGCCCACGAGGCCGCGCGCGCACTTACCGACCGCGCGGGTTCCGGGCAACGATTCGGGGCCAACGGGGTTGCGGAAAACAGGGACGCGCCTGCCACGTACAACGAAATAACAAAATATTTTTACCTCGCGCGGAGACTATATCCACTCCCTCATCCAAATCTTAATAGGCCACAAGCCCTTACGCTCAGACTACTGCAGACCGACACGTACCCTAACCTGAGATCCCTTCACGCTATTTATCCTGACGTGTTCCCCAATGACGCTTGCCCCGAATGTGGGGATGTATCCACGCTGGCGCACATGCTCTGGGAGTGCAAGGCAATGTACACTAACCCCAACACTACATCGGTCAGGTGGGAGGCGGCCCTTCGCAGCTCCCTCCTGGCCGACCAACTTTGGGCCGTCCAGCAGGCCCGCGGAGCGGCCGATAGGCTTGGCCTAACGGTCCCGACGTGGGAGACGCCCGCTGCGCGCTGACGCGCGCCTTGCAGGACCTCAATAAAGTTTCGCAACCAACCAACACTTCTTTCATTCCTTGTCGTTTTATCGGCTGTCGTGTGTCCTCCTCGCCCTCTTAAGTGCCGAATGAGTTAAATTCGTGCCCGCGCCATAGTATTCCCTCCAATTAAGAAAATTCTTGGCTAAGAAAATGCGTAACCAAGAGAAAGCTTTGTGAATTCGGCCCCTGCTTTCCAAGAACAAGGACTGAGCTTGCTTCCCCCTCCAACAAAACGTTTTGCTTTTTGATTGATTTGCAGTGTCTCGACATTGTCGCCCGCGGGCAATGCTGATTTTTTTGCTTCCAAATAACGACAGCGACACAGATGATGAAGCCAACAAGGAAATTGCCAAAAATTAAGCTTTTCAACAATCTATCGTTAAAAGTAAGCTGACTATAATAAGCCACCAATGTTTGTTGGAGCTTCACATGTCGAAGGAGCAACTTGGACGTCGTATCAGTTTTTAGAAAATAGTTTTATCATGGCGCCTTCGGCGCTTGTTGAAGAACCGTCTTAGGGGAAAGTGTGGCGCACTTTTATTGAAACTGTGATGATCAATGTTTTTTTCAACTTCGACGAGGTCCAATGAACCGGACTTTTTCTAGACATATATGTATATATATATAGTCTAAAGGTTGTTCAATATTCACGAATGGCATTATTGTAGAATTTTAAAATAGTTAATTACCTCAGATTTTCTGTCTGCACGTGTCAGCTCTATTAAGGAATCATTGCTATCATCCTAAAGACGAAGAAGAAGTCAAGCATTGTTTGTTCGCTCATATATATATATATATATATATATATATATATATATATATATACACACACACATCATTTTAGACCCACCATTACCTCTGTCTCAAATCGCATCTGATGGCCTGCATCGTTCCCTGCTCAGATATACTCCTTTTTCGATTTTCGGCTTTTCTTTCTATATTTTTTTTTTCAGCCCAAAATTACGTTTTCTTTGAAAAACCATTGGCCTTTTAGTTAAGATCCTGCCGCCCGGTTCTTGGCCGATCCCCCTTTGTGGATGTGCGCCAGAGTGTCAAGGATCATCATCATCATCATCATCATCACAAGCAAGCAATCTCTGGTCAGCGCCGCTATGGGTGAGCCATATTTCTGTCTTTTGTTTTGCCAGAACTACTGTCCGATTCATTTTCATCGCTGTTACTGGTACGTTAGTAGTTAAAAAGCGCCTGTAGAGAATTGGATCTAAAACTTAGTTCCGCGGAACCAAGGCTTACTGTAAAGGAGATTTTAAGGTTCTGCGAGCGCCCAGGATGTGTTCAGCCCCTCCCGCTTGACAACAACCACAAAATATTTTATACTTTAGGCTAGCAAACTTGAATTGAAATATTCACTAAACAAATCCACAGCATAGTAAATTCACTCATTGGGTGCCTGCGGGCAGTAATCTCAATGTCTGGGCGTAACAAGAGACATGAATGCATGATAGCCGCACTAAATGTTTATATTGTTAGTGCGCTCCCTGGGACTTTCAAAATTGCGAGACAAAAAGCGTGGAGCAATGGTAAATCCTGCTCGTGAGCGTTCCAATCGGTTCATGTGACCTGGGCACGTTTTACAGTTTTTAAAAACGGGGTTTTGCGTGTTTCTATATAGGTTTTGTAATTAAACCGTGCAAGGAACGCTATCACACGTGTAGAACGCATTGGTTTATGTGGTCCGTCGGCTACACGAGCTTTTAGGCTCAGCTTTACGATCGGTGTATCGCTCAAAGGCCGTTTCACTAGTAATCTGGCAGGGCTATTTTTTGTTTTGCAAATAAATGAATTATTAAAACGGTTGGCTGAATGTCCGCCGTTTCGTTTTTGTGAACAGATTGTCAATACGCTGCGTAAAGTCTTGAGCATGCATTGTTTGATCAGCGGGAGCTTTGCGCGTCTTGCGCGTGGTGCGGCAGGGTATCGCAAGTATACCTATTGTCGGGAGATTTGCATTATTGGCGATGACCTTTGAAGGTCACCTAGTGACGATGGCAGCAGTTGCGGCATTCGGTTTGAAATTCTTTAGGGGTTGAGAGTGAAAGGATGCTTTTTACATGCTGGCTAGGTTAGAATGCCTATCCGTTCGCAGTGCAAGTTTCCCGTGAAGGCTCAGCGCAACTCATCACTTGTCAAAATACAAATTTATTGCCAGCCTGCTTCATTGTAGAATAGGCTTTTGCTTTCATCACAGAGCCTGTTTTAGAGCATTCTACGCTTTAAATAAAAATGTGGCAGGCCTAAATGCACGATTTTCACTTTTGACGGTACCCATTGGGCCACAATATATCCCTGTAAAAGAAAGTTTTAGAGATGTGAAGAGCATCAGGCATAAAAAAGCTTGTCTTAGATTTTATTCCTTGCCACAACAAAGCGTCCGGCCATTTTATTCGTGTAGTTAGTTATGGGGCTCACTCACCCATGAAAGATATTTTGCGTTAGGACTTACTGGAACTCAGATTCACCAAAGGTTTCTTCAACCGGACTTGGTCAGACTCGAAGTCACCAAAGTTTTTTTTCCAAGCGGACTGACTAGGACCAAGACTTGCAAAAATATTACTGACTTGCACTCAGTCAGACTTAGACTCACAATTTTTAATCTGAGTTTGGGGCTATTGCTTTTTAACACCAATCTAGCACGTAATCGGTACTGTTTTGGCGCCTTTTGGTATCTCAGCTTCAAATTTGAAATCACAGCCATGATAATACGGTGAGGACATTTTTATTGAAGGGAAAACGCTGATAAGTCAATTTTATTGAAGATTCCTGGCAAAATGCTTTCAAATGTAGGGGGGGGAGAAAGAGAGAGAGTACGGCAATGCCTCCGTCTTCCGTCTCCTTCATAATTATTATCAAGCTGGCGTACAAACGCAGGTGTTTTGAGGTGCATACTAGTCGGCGTCAGTATAAACGCTAGCCTACGTAAGACTGGTAGTAATGCTAATAATGAGTAAGTAGAACAATATATCGGCAAAAAATGTAGAGCTCACTCAGACCCACTAAAAACTAGATTTTACATTAAGGGCTCACGAACTCCATTTAACCAAAATTTTCCTCAACCTGACTCTCGTATCGGTGCTTCCATCTGAGACTGGGCGACTCTCAGTTACTCGACTGACGTGTCAGTCTGCTGACCAATGCGGGCAGGGTATTTATTTTTGATCAGGTAGCATTTGAATTGCGAGGTAGGAAAAAATACTGACAGTATGGAATTGATGGTTTTTAATGCGAATGCATTTTTTAGTCGGACTATGTGAGGCATTCGGCGTTGTTCGTGCCGGCCACGGTGCCGCTCTCCATCTCCGATCTCCCTCTATTTTCCATTGCAACAGCTGCGGGCATGCGCACTTGTGCTCACCCCTAGCAACCAGCGCATTTGGTCAGCACCTCCTAAAAATTCTTCAGGCCTGCGCCCTCCGCCGTGACGTCACCACCAGCCGTCCTACGAGTCCAATACTTCCTGACCGGTTCCGTCGCGCATTCCCGAATTTCCACTTGCTGCAGTGGTGACGGCCGTGCTGCACGTGTTTTTTTCGCGAGTCTGCCGAGCCATTTTCTTTGCGTTGTGGGCAGTGAATTTTACTGCCGGAATTTTATTGCACGAAGGTTCTGACATGCCCAATAAGTGTTGTGTGCCGGCATGTTCAAGTAATTACAAGACCGGGAAGAAAGTTCAAGTATTTTCATTCCCCAAGGATGAAGTGCTAGGGAAGAAGTGGCTCAGTGCTATCCCAAGAAAGGATTTCTTCCCTACGGAAAACAACAAGGTAAGAGCAAACTGGATGTCACCATTGCATCACACTGATGGTGAAATTATACTCATTGTAACCGTTCGCGAAGTGCTTGTGCAATGTTTAGACGCATTCCGAGGTTCGCTGACACTCTGCGACTGCCATTGGTATGCAGGTATGCGCATTGCATTTCACCGAGTCATGCCTTCAGAACAAGTCGTCCTACACGGATCCTATGACAGGAAGAGTGCTAGAGGTCTCACTGAAAGTACCACGCCTGCGTTCAGGATCAGTGCCCACACTGTTCCCAGGATGTCCTTCGTACTTGTCGAAGGATGACCCTTCTCCGAGAGAATGCCCGGAAACGAAAAAAATGCGCCGAGGAGCGGCTGACCTCGCTCGTGCCATCGCAGAATCGGAGGCTTCTTATCGTGATGAAGAAACGAAATGCTGTTTTTCTTCGCTTTTTGAGCTTATGGAATGTTTGAAAAGTGCACCTGTGCCAAATGAGTGGATTGTGATTCACCGCACAAACTGTGCCCTGTTTTTAAATATTGTTGATGAGAGCATGCTGATGTTGCGGTCGTCTGTTACTGTTTTCAGCGACCTGAGTATCAGTGTATGTTTTCATGGTACCAAATTAAGCCGTATAGGTGATTATGTCGTGCCAGGAAGCATTGGGAATGTGAATGTCCTGTCTGCCATCCTGAGTAGGCTTCAAAGCATCCTCGATGAAAAATGCTCCTCAGAAGGTCTTTGTGACGTAGTCGTTAGCCTTCTTGAGCAACTTGAACGAGATGCCATTGACAGCAAGAAACGTATCAGTCGCTTCTTGCGAGAACAGGTGGCGTTGCTTGAAAAACAACGATTGGAGTATTCCTCCGAAAGTATGGTGGTTGCTTGCATATTGCATACCATATCTCCACACGCCTACAAATTTCTCAGGGGTTCAGGTTTTTTTGCCATGCCACATCCCAGTACTTGTCGAAATGTCTGCTCCTCGTTTCACTTGTCACCTGACACTGAGTCAGCCAGTGAAAATTTTCTCAGGTACATAAAACACAGATTTAAACAATTGCAGCCGCATGAAAGTGCCGTGGTTCTCATGGTTGACGAAATTCACATCCAGCCTTTCTTCGATTTTAAAGGTGGAAAAATTTCAGGGGCAGCAGAAAACAGTGAAAAAGCCGCTACTTCTGCTCATGTGTTTATGGTGCAAAGCATGCTGAGTTCTTTTCGCGAGGTGGTGCAAATTCTGCCTGCACGAACAATGAATGCTCACTCTCTTCATGCTGTCCTGAAAAATGTAATCATTGGCCTTGAGGAAATTGGTTTTAAAGTTCTTGCAGTAGTTTCAGACAACAACGCAATCAATCGCAAAGCACTTAGTATGTTTTCAGATCCGCCAAAGCCGAGCATCGTTTACCCAAATCCAAAAGACGCAACAAGACCTATGTTTTATGTTGTGGATTCTGTGCACTTGTTGAAATGCATTCGAAACAACTGGATAAATCAAAAGAATCTTGGGATAAACCTATATTTTCCTATGTTTGATCTCTCAAACAACAGTGTCCGTCCTGACTGCATACAGCGGGTATCATTCAAAGATCTTCGGGAGCTGCACAAGCTAGAGGCTTCTCAGCTTTTGAAGTACAGCTATCGCCTTTCGTCAAAGGCGCTAAATCCTAGCAACTTCGAAAGGCAAAATGTTAAGCTAGTACTACAAATATTCAATGCTTTTGTAGCTGAGGCACTGGATCACCACTGGAACTTTCATGCGTTATGGCATGCCAAAGAAACTGCCAATTTCATCAGGATAGTTATCCGCTGGTGGAAGATTGTAAACGTTAAAACACCTCACAAAGGCCATCACCACAGAGATGTTTATGAAGAGCCAGTTTCGTGCCTGAATGGTGACCCTAAGCTTGAATTTTTCGATGCGTTTGTCACTTGGTTGGATGTGTGGGAATCCTACAAACACGACAACGGCGTTCGTCCAACTCAATCTGCTCTAAGGCATTCCGCCTATGCAATACTTGAATTCACCAAGTACTGCCTTGTCGAGCTTCGTTATAAATATGTCCTGCTCGGCAAGCTGCAGACAGACGGCCTCGAAAACCGATTTGGCCAGTACAGGCAAATGGCTGGTGGTCATTACCAAATCACCATTAGGCAGCTGTACGAGAGTGAAGGCAGGATTCGCCTACAAAATACTCTTCCTATAATGAGCAGTGACGATTTCATTGATGAAGCTCTTCCATCGGCAACAGCCACAAATCAACAGGACTTCAGAGTTACTGTCAAACCTGAAGATCTTGACAGCTTCAGCACACGCGTCGCTGTTTTTGCTTATGTTGGAGGCTTTTCCACTAACTCTGTGGTAAAAACTTTGAAGTGCAACTACTGTCAAGAGAACCTTGTTGCTGACAGTTGCGATGCTGAGTGCGATAGTGATGCTAATTCTTTAATAGCAAGTCTCAATCGAGGTGGCTTGAAATTTCCGAACGCGTGTGTTGTGACAGTAGTGATGCACACTGAAGTTGTTGTTGCAAAGTTGCTGCAGAATGAAAAAAATGCCGGGTGCTTTCTGCAGGCACGAAATCACAGATGCATTGTTCAACAGCTTGTGAAGGAGAGCTTGCCAGCATTTGAGGAACTGGTGACTTGTGCGAATGGGCACGAACCAGATTTCGTGATAAATATGTTGACAAAATGTGCGACAAATGTTCTGCTAAATAATTATTGCAAAGAGAGGAATGACGCAGCCGCTGTTGCTAAAGCCGATGCCAAAGCTGTCGCAAAAGCACGGAAATTGAAAACTGTTGCTCCAAAATAAAGTGCTCATGTATCATTTGTAATTTTCATTAGAATGCTCATTTATTTGTGTTTTTGATCATTGCTTCGTGCCCTTGTTTCATGTGTACATGTTGAATAAACTAACTCTTACTACAGGAAGTTTGCACGTTTGACAAGTTTCTTATAATTAACAATACCCTTTGAAGACATTGAGACGCGAGAGAAAACAATATTGCTGAGATACAACTCGTTCACTGCGAGAGGAGTGCCAGAAGCGGCGCGCTCCCGCAGGACCGGTCGGACGGCGAGTGATGACGTAGCTGACGTCATGTCACGTGAGGCGCAGGCCTGAAGAATTTTAGGAGGTGTTGATTTGGTGCGAGAGATGGTTGAGAGGTTTGATGCACTGCTTCGCCGCTCCTTCTCTCGCTGTTTGCTCTCTCTTTTCCCTGGGGCCCCCTTTCCCACCCACTCACGCCTCACTCCAGACCGTTCGTATAGCTGGACGCTTTTAAAGAACATTCGCAATTTTATGCTCGAGACGCGAATGTGAAACGCCAACGCCGTGCCAAGAACGCTGTTTGTTGTGATCACTTCATAGTATTTCTAACCATGCATGCTAGCTGGTAGAGCCGGAAACGTATACCGCCTTTCTCGTCATAGAAAAACGCGATGCGCTATGAACGGTGCTATTGGCTGCACGGCTTAAGAAAAAAAAGTGTAAATCATTCTTCTAACACTGGGTGCTAACGTGCAAAAAGCCGTTATGAGCGCTACGCAATGCATTCGTAATTCCTCCCAATTTTTTTCTGGGAGGTGGGGGCTTTTTTATTTCCAGTTTTGTGCGGGAGTGGAGGCGAGAATTCGGCAAAATTTTGATATACCAAGACGTTAGAATATAGCAGAATATTTTCCCAAAATTTTCAATGGAGAGTCTTACAAAATGTTGTCCCAAATATTTCCAGCAAATTCACTGTTTGAAGGGCGGTGACCTGCCGTTGGCAACAATTCGGGAAGTTACAAATAGTGGTTACAGCGTTCGTCAACCATGCTATTTGAAAAACTGTGGTTAATTTGTACAAATGGTATCCAATATATTATAAGCGGCAAAATATTATTAACAATTTACTAACAAACTGTTGTCTTATAATTATATAAATGGTGAGCATTGCAATACAACCTGTAGAATGGTATAAATTTCAAATTTCTATTGCCTAGTCTCTGCCAAAGAAAGACAAGATAGTTTAAGTGGCAAAATGTTACCAACAATTTTTATGACATAATAAAAGGCCACACAATGAGCCGCTACTGCTGTGGATGCCGATAAATATCTTTGTTCACTCACTTAAACGGCCTCCATATTAATGCTCATTTTAATACTTCTCATGTTGCTGCCGCTAAACGTTGTATGGTATGTGAAAATCTCAACATTGTCGCATGAACTACAAGTTTTTTTGTTGTTTCTAACTTAGAAATTCTATTCACCTTTTTTTACAGAAGTCAGCGCATTCTCAGCGGGAGCAGGTATGCCGGCAAGTCGTTCTAGTGAACCTGAATGTCAGTGCCTAATTATTGGTATTACTGTAGTCAGTGTTGTTTTCAGTAAGAGTGAATTCAGTGTATGAATTGAGATTCTTACCTTGTATCATTAAAAACGCGGGGGTCTACTTTTCAGTATAATTTATTTGCGCCATCCTGTTTAAAGAGGTCTTGAAACACTTTTTCAAGCAGTCACGAATTGAATTCAATTAAGCAGGTAATTGCCTCTCAAATTCAATGTCGCAAAAATTTAGAATTCGTCCAGTACGAACGGAGTCACAAATATTGGTCGCATGCTGCATTAGCATTACTTCTTTTGTCGCCCCCCCCCCAACCAAAATAGCACTATAAGATAAGCTAAGCAGGGACAGGTGGCAGGCGCAAGCAATGTCACGGGTGCAAAGCAATTAGCGATTTTTTTTCTTAGAATACACACCTTTTTTGGTGCGATCACAACTGCGTGCGTGGAAAAGTAACTGCCTCTCATGGCAATTCCTGTTATGACTGGGCGCGCTATGTTGAATTCGGCCAATGGCTAATTAAATTGCTGTAACGACTGACTCTAAATATGAAGAAGTCCTTTCGTACTGCAAGCACATTCGGTGTCTATCTGCGTATCTATCTTTCTTATACCAGCTTACGTCTGGATGCTCTCTTGAGCATCTCCCTAAAGGGCCAGTAAACTGGCTCTGACTTTTTTTTTACACCCTCCATACAAGCTCGGCAGTTCGTAGACCGCAGCGATCACGTTTTCTGAATATTACAGCGCTGCGTGCCGCGCAGAGCCTCTACTTCAAACAAAAAAAAATAAAAAAACATTTTCCACGCATCTTTCCTACACCTCACTGACCCCCTTGCACGCGCAGTGACGTCAGCTTGGCGATCGCCGACGTGACGTAGCACGCAGCTCGCCAATTGGTCTAAATCAGGTGCGAAAAAAATTGGCAGCATATCCACGGAGTGAATGATGGAGAGTGGGGCGAAGCATTCGTCCGTCCACTCGTTCTTGCATCCTTACGTCCATGCGTCCGTCTGTGTGACCGTCCATGCGTCCATCCGCCCGTCCGTGCGTGCGTCTGTTCGTGCGTCCGTCCCTGCGTTCGTCCATGCATCCGCCCCTGCGTCCGTTCATGCGTCCCTCCATGCATCTGTCGGTGTGACCGTTCGTCCATCTATTCAACACTCCAAGAACCACCATCTCGCATCTTTTCATCATATATTCCCCATATAGAAGCACCGCCATCCAGCGGACATTCCAAGGACTGAACGAGAGGTGGCGCACGCACACTTTCTTACGGCTTGCGCTTCGGGTCTACTTTCCACCTTTAACCACCTCGTGTTCATGGTATATACTAGTTCACTCTACTCATGGAACTGCGGTCCAACGCTTGCTAAAGCTTTCTAAAACCAAGGAGGTTACGCCCAGCGAGTATAACGTCGTAACCTTTTCCAGTCATATAGTGCTCAATGTACATGCCAATGGCTGCTAATGGGAAATGAGAGACAGGAGAATTCGGCTTTTACTTTCTTACGGCTTGCGCTTCGTAGCTACTTCACACCTTTAACCACCTCGAGTTCATTCATAGTATATACTAGTTCATTCTATTCATGGCACTGCGGCTCAACGCTCGCTAAACATTTCTAAAAATAAGGAGGTTACACCCAGCGAGTATAAAGTAGCAACCCTTTCTTGTCAGATAGTGCTCAATGTACATGATACTTGCTGCTAATGGGGATCGCAGAGTGCGCGTTAACTGAAAGCCAAATGATCCTGTCTCTCACCCTCCTTTACCAGGCATTGGCATGTACATTGAGCACTATTTCTTATTGTTCAGCAATGCACAGAAGAAATCTCTCACCGGCACCACCTTGGAGGTCAAAATGTTATACTTGTTACATACTACAACGGCAATGAAGGACGAAGGGGTGCCGCTATAAGGAGCTTCGCCCCTAAAAAACAGTAGTGAAGCCAACGTCAGTTTCAGTTCCCACTCACAGCTACGAAACTTCCCCTTGTTTCTTGGCACTGCGGTGAAAGAACGTGTACACTCCTCGCTCAACTACAGCACCTGTGCGCACGTACGAACGTTGCTCCGTCGTCAGCTGCAAATCAAGCGACTGGGCAGCGGAGAAGCATCGGCACCGGCTGCCTCACGATGGGGCCCTGCGCACTGCATGGCTGAAGCGAATCGGCAATCCGGCGACGTACGTCGCACCCTGACAATTCGCACCCTGACGCTTATGGCCTTTACACGCGCCACCCGCACAGCCGCAACGCACGTGCCGAGACCCCTGCCGCACGTCGCCAATTGGCGTATTTGTCCCCCGCTTGCGTGCGGTAGGGGTCCCAGCATGGAAGTCAGTGGAACGGCCCTTACACGGTTGACCCACGGCTGGTGCGGCAAACGGTAAACAAACAACCACGCTTCGCAGCAAGCGGAAGTGTGTTGCGACTGATCGAGTTCGCCGAAGACATCAATCGCTGACGTGGTTTCACGTTGCCGAAGTGGGCGGAGTCATGACGATGGGCTATGCCTGACCCTTCGTAGAAGGGAGAAGGGGAGCTCTCATAATCGTATGGTAGTTTCGGGACGTTAAACCCCTATATCAATCAATCAACAGGTGACTGGCACTTTGTATCTACCCAGAAATGACGAGAACACACAAGAGTATTTTTAAAGCGCGAGCGTTTAGACCTAACAAATGCAAGGAATAAATGTCAAGGTCCCAGGAGAAATCGAACCCAAGCATTTTGCGTAGCAATCAAGCGTTCCAACACGGAGTCACGCCAGGTCTCGGAATTACTGTTCAAATAAACCCCAATGTTCGTCATACGTCGATTGTGGTTGCAGTGCTGGGGCTATCCAATCTTATAAACATTAGATATGTACTCCTATGATACAGCCGTCACGTCAGGTTAACGTAATTCGTAGTTAGATACAATGCACGTAAGGTGGTTTATGGTGCAGTGTGTTAAGCTATTATCCACGCGACCGCAAACGCTTCATATCAGCTTGTCGCTTCTGATGTTAATACTCTTGTTCCTGTTAGCATGCTTGCGCAAGTGCAAATAACTGGTCATATAAAGGGGCTGTTCAACAAATGTAGGTACGTACAACACTTGCACACACATTGAAAGAGTATACAACGCGTGCTAGGTGCCTCTCTCAGGACTGTACTATAAAGTTGGATGAACCAAATAACCAACCACATCTGTCAATAGCCCATAAAAATCTTTTTTCGTTTTCCTAATGAACTAATAGGCTGAAAACATGCGTCTAAACAAAAATACCATACCCAAAAAGCCATTACACTATTTATAAAAGAAGGGAAAAAAGAGGATAAATAAAATGACACCCGTCAAGACAGCCCCTCAGAAGTAAAACTGCTTTGGCAAGTGTCGTACACTTTGCTTTAGCTTTGCCACAGAAACTTGCATCGGTAATCATAAAAAAACAAAAAAAACGCCAGGCCGACACGGAAGGCTAAGCACAGTCACAGCGAAAGCTAGAAGAGCGGCCATCAGTGCCTCTTCAAAACACTCAATTGGTGACTACAGCAAGCATACTTGCTTGATACCAACTAGTACAATAATAAGTTTTTTTGGGTAGTAGGCCGGCATTCCTTATGCTATTTTTCATCATTCTTCTGAGAAGCGTGGTATCTGCTTCTCCTCCACATGTTTCACATAACGTCGACTCCCAAGGTACGTGGGATCTGCTATACTTTTATTATGGCGGCAAGTTGCGTTCTGGTACGACGTTTTTTGATCTTCTGTGATTTGCAGATAAAATAAAAACAAATTTTAGCTAATGTTGAAAATTTTGTGAGAATTGCAGGCAGCTAGCTGCGCTGCTATACTTGGATGGCATGTTTTCGGGAGGCTCAACAACTGATCGGTTACGTTTTCTGAGTATAGTGCTTGACTATGCAGGGCCCCTTTAGTAAATCACAGAAAATTCCATGTCTATCAATTGACATAAAAATAACCTAATTATTTTGGCTGTGAAAACGCAAATCATACCATAAGCCCACGCAGCCAAGATGAGCATTAAAAAAAGTACACCTAGGAAAAATAATGCATGACCAAACTGCGAGTGTAGTGTGTTCATTGTCATGAGAAACCCATACGTCTGTGACAAAAAAAGAGAGAAAACGATAAGCAAAGTGTCCATTATCTCCACCGAAGAACATTTGGTCGTACTTTGAACGCAAACGTGTACGAACCTGTCCAACGATCAAAACTTTTACTTTTGCCATGGGGACTTTCTGGCTGTTGCGTAGTTTTGTTTCGGCGCATTCAGTAGCCATTTATTGATTACTGTCTGATGTAATACTTCTAGACCTCCTTGTTGTGTCATTTGATGCACGCTCATACCCTGCCCTCGCGAGGAGGTTGGAGGGCTACATAATACACCACCGCAAGACAAAACCTGCCTTGAAGAACAGAATGATTACGTGCCGCGCATGTTTGCAAACGTGGGGCTAGCACGTTGCTAAGGAAGTCAGCCGTCTATGCTGACGCCAGTTTCTGATGCTGGACTGTTATAGCAACTTTAACACGTGCTGTCTACAACTCCGAAGAAAGAAACGCTTCAATGTTTCACGTTCCACCATTCTTCTTAGCTGCAGCAATAAAAAATTCAATTATTCCGCCAATGATTAATTAAATAATATCGCTAATTACGTGATTACTTGATTACCCTTGATTTGGGTTACGTGATTTGAGAAACTTGTTGAAGAAACAATTGAACTAACAGCCTCAATTGCCAGTGACCGTCTAAGGCAATTACTGCGCGTATCTTCCAAGACTGATATATGTTCTATAAAAAATGCAGCTACAATGAGCTTACAGTAATCAATCTTACAGAGGGAATAGGCTCAAACGGAACAAAACATCGGGAAGGACGTGATTATTTACCGCATCCAGTGTGCCTGTCCTATAGGTTTTAACGGCATTCAATCACTAGATGAAAAAAATTTAGGTTCATGTACCGTGTAATTTAAACGACGTAATACGCACACGAAACGTGTTTAACAATGCCGTTCTGTGTTTGGACATTTACGTAGCATCTTTCCCGCTCCTTTTTTTCTCATGTAAAGTGATCCTTTATGTAAGTTTTTCCTGCGATCAAAGCTTCAACGCGCTGCTTGGGTGTGAGGTTTCATGCGCATAAACTAATCACTTATCTTGAACTCTTGCAGTATAACTCGGCTCCTTTTATTGCTTGTTTCCACAATCTCACTGCCGACATGACATCCCCCAAAGCTAGCCCAACTATTCTTATACCTGTAACACACGTCGACTTTTTTGCCATGGTAACTTTTTTTAAATAAATTTACTACTACCATAATGTTTTTTTGACACAATTATTTCCAACCAGGAAACATAGCACTGATCAGGGCTATATAGAGTAGTCATTTTATATGGCACAACAAAAACATTTTCAAGTTATTTTCCTGTGCGCACAGCATTTGCGTGGAAGCATATTACGTGCTCAGACATGGTATATATGAATGATAATGGGCATTTAGGCGAGGTAGACGTTGCCATTGTGAAAATACTAGCCTGTATACATTGTGTTATTTCTCTCTCTCTCTCTCTCTATATATATATATGTATATATATAGATATATATATATATATCGTCTCGTAGCTAGTGCGCTGAGTTTTCAGAGCAAATAAATAAATAAAAGCATAGAAAAAGGAACCAACGCTTTATCATTATATATTTATTTCGATTGAACATGATGAATTGTATTGTTCTATAAAAATGAAATTTATAATTTTTTCAGAAGACGACCAGTTCTTATCGACAGCAGGTATGTGGACAAGCAGTTTAAATTAAGAATTTCTCTATTATTCATTTTTGTGCTCATTTAAGAACAATTACGAGTGAATCCATTCGTTGAGTTAAACAGGTTATGAACCACCTTTTGCGCTAGGCGCGACGAACACCTCGAACTTAGGTGGACGGCTTTCAGGAATGCATAGCCAAAGGGTTTTAGAAAAAAAAACATTGAAAGAAGGAATATACAGCGACAGCCATAATTGCCAGGCTCATTCTTCCTAAACTCACTTCTTTCCGCACGAGAGTGCAACGCCTTAGCGTGCCCCGCGCAGTGCATTGTCACCTCGCTTCAACGTTGTGTGGTTTTCTTTCGGCGTAACATAAGGGTGCTGACATCCACTCCTGGAAACTCATATAGTTTCGGTTGGGTACTTTTCGTTGTGCTGTGGCTGCTGTATAAAATGTTTCTGATAATTTACTTGAGAAGACTCTGGTACAGTGATCGGTCAGCGACCATGGGAATGATGGGAAGGACCTGAATTTGCATAGCCTTTATGCTTGCGGGTTTCTAGCACACCTATGCTTTATTTATGGCAGTGCTTTGGTCTTGTTTCCGATGAAACAGCTGTCTTGAACCACGTGCGCCAATTTCAATTGGTGAGTAAGAGTTTACGGTGCTTAAGCCCACGTAACAGCTAAACTTTTGCTGATAATAGAATAACAAGTCCATGTTCAATCCCACATTCCCATGCTCGCTGAATCGCCACGCATTGCAGCGTCCATAGACGCAGTGCCAGAGTTGCCTCAGTGCACATGTAGAAACCTCTGTGGCTGTAGCATGGCCTCCGAAATGCTGAGCGTGACGTGTTTTTCTCCGACCACCCCAATCCCACCCTAAGAGCGCGTTTCTAGAGGTCGGCGTGTCCCACTTTTTTGCCCACACCATGGCGCTCCCACAAAGGATCGAAAAGGCTGCCACGCTGTTGGCGCTGCCTGCATGTGGCGAAAAGAAAAAAAATGGTGTGGTGTATTATATAACCTCGTGCTCATTTGGAAATATCGAATAAAAGTGTACGAAAGGCCAAGTCAATGTTGGGGCGTACTTATTCTGAAATGGGCTTTTTTGTGTAAATTTTTTCCCCCTTAGTAGAGCCTATAAAAATACAGTGGCTCTGCAAAAGATAAGCTTGTCCTAGAAACTTGATTTAAGTTTGAAGTTGCTGGGCTGTAGAGTATAAAGGTGGTGGGGCACTGGCGTAGAATTGAAAAAAAATAACAGCCCGATTCACAAGCGAAGTCAACTCACTATACTTTGAAATATTTGGGCTGAGAGGGCGGGCACTGACGTAGAACAAAACAGCCCTTAGAGTTACTTGTGTGTCCCTCTTCTACTATAAAGCAGACATACAAAACATCGACGTGTTGTTATGGCGTTTCAGATATGCGCAATAATTGCTTTTTAATTGACAATCGCACAACTATGAACGCAAAATCTTGAGCAATATTGGTGGGCGCTGCGAATGGGGTGAACCGTATGGTGCCGTTTGAGGTATCGTTGAGGGTGGAAAAACAGACAGACAGACTTTGACAGACAGACTTCAGTGCATACTTTGAGCAATGCAGGAACGTACATTGAAATATTTCGCTTATTCAAGAAGAACGCAAGATGCATTCAGAGTTTGGTGTACCTGGTATTAAACACTGCGAATGGCATGACAGTAACAATTTGCACTTTTTTCTTGAGTAATCCACCTCGACAAATGCTTAGCTTTTCTTTCAGAAAGACGCCATTCTCCTGCATGTACGACCTTCTGATTTGAATGCAGTAGAGAGTAATAGCTGTAATGGAAGAAAATAGGGATATTGCCATTGTGCTATTAAAACATAATCAAAATACGGATGACGAAAAAGAAGACAATGACAACTCAGACCCTCTCTGCGAACGATGTGTGGATGTGAAACGGCTAATGGAAGCCTTCGGCAAAAACCACTTTTCATTTTACTCTACCATAGCAATGCTTTGGTCGACCACCTAATAAATATCTCTACGCGATATTATGGTAAAAGTATGTGCCCCCATAACAAGGCAATATGATTGCACAACAATAATTAGTCAAGAGAGAGAGAAATGACTTCATTCAAAACGACAAGTTTCAGAAAAATTATATAGTCTCCCCTACATGGCAGCTAATAGCCCTTGAACCCTAGCAGAATTTTCGGCTTGCCAAATCACTTGTAGCTGGTCTTGGATGTTTGAGCTGAGCAGCGTGGTCTCCCGCTGCTGGAATGTGGCTGCTGCGGCAACGGAGGCAGCGTTGGTCCCGCGAACAGGTCGCGGTGGCGTGGCCGAAACGGCCGGCAGGGGGTGCACTGAAGGGGCCGCGGCAGTCGAGGGTGGACCGGCCTCTGAAGCTTGTAGAGGGCCACAACAGGCGGCACCGTGGTGCCCTGAAATGTGAGCGTGAGGCACCTGCCTCGTCGGACGCAAGAGATGACCGGGACGGCTGCTTCGAAGTTGGCGACGATGTCGTCCAAGTCAAGGGTTGCGTCGATGCCGTATATGGTGCCCATGCAGCTATTTTCCACGAGGAGTTTCCCCCTGACGTGGGTGTCGCAGATCCGGGTGACCTGGAGCCGGGGTATGGGATCCGCGAGGAGATGGGTATCCACAGGACGCTGCGTCGAAAATTGACGCGGACAAACGCCGACTAAATTTCAAGGCCGAAAGGCTGCCGCAGTGACGTCAGAGGGTGGGGGCCCAGTTACGCCGTGAACGCGGCGAAAAGCCTGCGTTTCGTTCACGTTTTAGAAGAACCAACGCTCCCGCTCTCGCAGTTGCTGCGGCTTGATATGGCCGAATAAATGATGTGGAAAAAAATGGCAGCATATCCACTGAGTGACTGATGGAGAGTGGGGCGAAGAATTTGTCTGTCCATTCGTTCTTGCTTCCGTCCGTCTATGCGTCCGTCAGTGTGACCGTCCGTGCGTCCATCAGCCCGTCCGTGCGTGCGTCTGTTCGTGCGTCCGTCCCTGCGTGCGTCCATGCAGCCGCCTCTGCGTCCGTTCATGCGTCCATCCATGCATCTGGGCACGAGAGCATCTGGGCACGAGTGGGCACGAGAGCAGTGGTCTCTGCACAGCTCTAAGCCGCTATTTCTTCACCATGCAGGCCTTCTTTGCGAACATCCTGCCGTGGTTATCAATTTGCTCTGCTGGCTTGGCGCATGTAGGTGCGCCGCTACCGACAACGAACCTCGTCAGCGTAGCCGATCAACACATGCCGAGCTCTGACGCCCCTTGGGTGCTCTTTGAGGATCCACCAGCCCCATCGACGACAGCAGCAATCGCCACCGACAGTTTTAAGAAGCAACACCTGGACACCGCCTTCAGTGGGCACGAGAGCAGTGGTCTCTGCACAGCTCTAAGCCGCTATTTCTTCACCATGCAGGCCTTCTTTGCGAACATCCTGCCGTGGTTATCAATTTGCTCTGCTGGCTTGGCGCATGTAGGTGCGCCGCTACCGACAACGAACCTCGTCAGCGTAGCCGATCAACACATGCCGAGCTCTGACGCCCCTTGGGTGCTCTTTGAGGATCCACCAGCCCCATCGACGACAGCAGCAATCGCCACCGACAGTTTTAAGAAGCAACACCTGGACACCGCCTTCAGTGGGCACGAGAGCAGTGGTCTCTGCACAGCTCTAAGCCGCTATTTCTTCACCATGCAGGCCTTCTTTGCGAACATCCTGCCGTGGTTATCAATTTGCTCTGCTGGCTTGGCGCATGTAGGTGCGCCGCTACCGACAACGAACCTCGTCAGCGTAGCCGATCAACACATGCCGAGCTCTGACGCCCCTTGGGTGCTCTTTGAGGATCCACCAGCCCCATCGACGACAGCAGCAATCGCCACCGACAGTTTTAAGAAGCAACACCTGGACACCGCCTTCAGTGGGCACGAGAGCAGTGGTCTCTGCACAGCTCTAAGCCGCTATTTCTTCACCATGCAGGTGTGTACTCCTTTACTACACGCTAAAAAATCTGACAACCGCTGTCTACTGCTGTTCCCGTGCCCACGGGTGTTGTGCGAGACTCTGTGTGAATGTTTTTTAATGGCTCACACCTTGCTTTGTTCCGGCGACATTGAGACTAACCCTGGACCCAATACCCGTGCCACAACACAACAAGAATTTCATGAGTTACCCGAAAACCCTGCCGAACAAATGAATGTCTTATTCCATATGTTGAAAGACGTGCACTCGCGTTCGTTACAGAGCTCACAGTGTCAGTCTGAGCTTGCTATTGATGTAAAAGCAATTAAAGCCGGACAAAAAAACATTCACGTTGAAATTACTGGTATCCGGAAGCGGCTTGACGAATTGGAAGAAAAATCGATCAAACTGGATACTATGACTGAAGAATTAGCAAGTGTGCAAAAAGCCGTAGAAGAACTAACCGACGAGAATAACCACGTGCAATCTAGACTAACCGAGCTAGAGGACAGGTCCAGAAGGGACAATTTAATCTTTCATGGTGTTCCAGACTCTAGAGAAACGTGGCAAGAAACCGAGGCGAAATTGACGAATTCTATTTCTGCTATTCTTGACAGTTTTTCCAGCGAGTCATTTCAAAGGGTGCACCGTTTGGGTAACCCTTCACCCACTAAGTGCCGCCCCATCGTCGCCAAGTTCACTGACTTCAAAACGAAAGAGAAAGTGCTGTCACTGCGCAATCAACTAAAAGATAAGAATATTTCAGTAAGCGAAGATTTCTCTGTGGCAACGAGGCAGGCACGTAAAAAACTTATTGACTTTGGGAAAGCTCAGGCCGGTTCTTCACCACTTAAGCTGCGTTACAACAAGTTACTACTAAATAACAAATGTTACATGTATTTTCCCGAGTGCGACAAAGTTCTAGAGGTGAAAAAACGTACCAATTATGTCAATAATGCGAGAGCTTCTTCTTCTGTGAACACGACTACATAGGGTTGCGCGAGGGGAGGTGACCACAAATCAAATCTTCAGGTATCTGTCATTTTTTCTAACGTTAGAAGTGTACTAAATAAATATAATTCTTTATCATCAGCTATTGATACATGTAGCGCAAAAATAGTTGCATTGACTGAAACTTGGCTCCATGCGCATGTCCGCGATCAAGAAATCTTTGATGACGCAAACAATTTTCACATGTACCGTTGTGATCGGACAGTGCGCAGGGGAGGCGGCGTTCTTCTGGCAGTCTCAAAAGACACTCCTTCTTCCTGTATTCATATTAATACTGAACTAGAGCTAGTCTGGGCTATAGTAACCATTGGACACCATAAGATAATATTAGGTGTATGCTATCGTTCTCCCTCTTCACCTTCAACATTTGTTGATGAACTTCACGACGCAATTAATATAGTTTGCACACGATTTCCATCACATCCCCTGTTTCTCCTCGGAGATTTTAACTTTCCTAGTATAATGTGGAACGCATACGCACCCTACTCTTTACCGTCTTCGCCGCAACCAAATGAATTCATTAACCTATGTTCAACGTTTTCCCTGACGCAAGTAGTGGCCTTACCGACTAGGGCAACTACTAGCAGTGCTAGCATTCTTGATCTGATACTAACAAACCGACCAGACTTTGTTACCGCTATAACCTACGCACCAGGTATCAGTGACCATTCTTTACTTTCATTTTCATTTAATGCACCCTGTCCTAATAGAGATAAAAAAAAGAAAAAGATACGGGACTATAAAAAAGCCAACTTTGACAAGATAAACAGTGAACTAGCAACTTTTCTAGACATATTTCTAAGCAGTTTTGATACCCGTTCAGTGCAGTGTAACTGGGATATGTTTGCAGCTGAAGTTGAACAACTAACCAATAAGTATATCCCTTGCCGTACTATCACAGCTAACGCACGTGCGCCATGGTACAACGCGTACATCAAACGCTTATCTAACCGAAAGAAACGTTTTTATCGTGCAGCAAGATGTTTACCTACTAACCACCCACGCTGGGCTGCCTACAAATCTGCATCATCCATCTACATATCTGCACTAAAATCCGCTAAAGACAACTTCCTCACTCAAGTTCTGCCGTCTATGTTACAAACAAATGCAAAAAAATTCTGGCGAGTTATTAACCCCCTATCTGACAATCATATTTCCTTGATCGATTCATCCGGTAACGAAATTAGTGAAGCCCTTTGCGCTTCTGTTCTCAACGATTCTTTTATCCAAAACTTCTCCGTAGATAGCCATAATGATTTACCTAGCGCAACCTTGCACAATTATTCACCCATGTCATCCGTGATTATCGAAACTCTTGGAGTTGTACGTCTCATTGAATCACTTAAGAACGATTCATCTCCTGGTTATGATGGTATTAACACAAAATTTTTAAAAAATACTAGCGCTTATAGTTCCATTATAGTTACTAAAATTTTTCAACAGTCACTAGATACTTCTACTATTCCTAGTCAATGGAAAATCGGAAAAGTCGTTCCACTCCATAAATCTGGTAATAAACACTCTTCGAATAATTATCGTCCCATTTCTTTAACCAGTATTTGTTGTAAAATGCTCGAGCATATAATATTTACAAACATAGTCAATTTTTTAGAATCAAATTCATTTTTCACGTCAGCACAACACGGCTTCCGTAAAACATATTCATGTGAAACACAGCTAATATCATTCACTCATCACTTACATCAGATCCTTGATAAATCATCCCATGCTGACTGTATTTTTTTAGATTTTTCAAAAGCTTTTGACAAGGTTTGCCATAGACTTCTACTTTACAAACTACATCAACTAAACCTTGACGGTAACCTACTAATGTGGATTGAATGCTTTCTCACTAACAGATCACAATTCGTTACTGCCAACTGTCATAATTCTCCGTTTCGCGAAGTTCATTCTGGCGTTCCGCAAGGGTCCGTCTTAGGTCCCTTGTTGTTTCTCATTTATATTAATGATCTGCCATCAGTTGTATCATCAAAAATTCATCTATTTGCTGACGACTGTGTTATTTTTCGAGAAATTACTACCGATAATGACATTAATATATTGCAGTCTGACCTTAACGCTATATCTAACTGGTGTGATAAATGGCTAATGGACCTAAACATTAAAAAGTGTAAAATCATGCGTGTATCAAGAAGTTGCACTACTTCACCTATTTACTATCTTAATAACATTCCTTTGGATTCTGTTAACTCTTATAAGTATCTTGGAGTTCACATAACAACTAACCTCAACTGGACAACTCATATTGAATACATCATTATCAATGCTAACCGCATGCTTGGCTACTTACGACGTAACTTTTTTAACGCTCCACATGGTTTAAAACTGCTACTTTATAAAACACTAATACGCTCTAAACTAGAATATGCTACAGCCGTGTGGGACCCTACCTATAATAACCTGGTAACTTCCCTTGAACTTGTTCAGAATAACTCCGTTCGTTTTATATTGTCCAATTATAACAGAACCGCTAGCATTTCAACCATGAAAACTTCACTTGCACTTCCTTCCTTAGCATCTCGCAGAAAAGTCTCCCGTCTAACTCTATTTCACAAGATCTACCATCATCCCATCTTGCATGCCCAACTACTACTTCGCCCACAGCACATTTCCCACCGCATTGACCACCATCACAAAGTAGGCATCCCTTCATGCAACACAAAAACTTTTTTCAATTCTTTTTTGCCTCGCACATCAAAGGAGTGGAACAGACTTCCCGGTGACATTGTTGCTATTACTGATAACAATTTGTTCCGTGATTCTTTAGCTAACATTGTGTAATAAGTTCTTTTTTTGTGTTTTGTTGCAACAGCTAACATTGTATATTTAGGCTTGTTGTTGTATTACCTAACATGTATTATTATACAGCATATTAACAAACATTGTGCTCTTTCAAATTTATTTGTACTATTTAACCGTATTCACTGCTTTTTTTGTTAAATTCAATATTTTATTGTAAATAACCCACCCCCCTCTGTAATGCCATTTGGCCCTGAGGGTAAAATAAATAAATAAATAAATAAATAAATCTGTCTGTGTGTCCGTTCGTCCATCTATTCAACACTCCAAGTACCACCATCTCACATCTTTTCATCATAAATTCGATGGATGGATGGATGGATGGATATGGCTGTACCCTTTAGATCGGGCGGTGGCTAGCGCCACCAAGCCGTAATACCTAATGAACCGAAAACTATATTTATTTTTTTTCTTAAAAAGTGAGTTTGAGGATTCGTACTTTGCAGTGAAGAGTTTAGTTTTCACTCGTGCCTCGACTTTAGCCACCAATCAGATAACCTCCTTCTAGTTAAGTCTACCCGCTTAAAGTCTATTTTGCCCTCCCGGTCCCTAAACCCCAGTGCTCTGAAAAACGCAGCGCCATCATCCTGAACTATAGGGTGAAGCCCTTTACAGAACATTATCAAGTGTTCGGCAGTTTCCTCTTCCTCTCCACACGCACTACATACTGTGTCTACCCCTTCGTATTTGGCCCGATATGTCTTGGTTCGCAGTACTCCCGTCCGGGCCTCAGACAGTAGAGAACTACCCCGAGTATTATCATAGATCTTTTCCCTGGCAATTTCCTGCTTAAAAGTTCTATAGGTCTGTAGTGCGGACTTCTTAATCATGCCCATTCTCCACATGTCAGTCTCAGTTTCCTTCACTTTCTTCTTAACCGATAGTTCTTTTTGGTTTGGCCACCTGCTGTTTTCTAAGTATTTACCAGTCAACTTCCTGGTTCGCTTCCTCCATTTCGTATGGACATTCTTCATGTACAAGTAGCTGAAAACCTTCCTAGCCCAACGCTCTTCCCCCATTTCTCTCAATCGTTTCTCAAATTTTATCTTGCTGCTAGCTTCCCTGCCCTCAAATGATGTCCATCCCATATCACCTTGTACTCCCTGATTTGGTGTATTCCCGTGAGCTCCTAAAGCAAGCCTACCTATTCCCCGTTGCTTAATTTCTAATCTTGCTTGAACTTCTGATCTCATGCACAAGACCGCATTGCCGAGCATCAGCCCAGGAACCATGACCCCTTTCCATATTCCTCTCACAACATCATACCTATTGTAATTCCACAGTGCCCTATTTTTCATGACTGCTGCATTCCTGTTACCTTTAGTCGTCAAGTATATTTCGTGTTCCCTCAGATACTCGGTCCCACTGCTTATCCATACGCCCAGATATTTGTATTTATGTGTTATCTCTAGCGTGACCTCCTGTACTCTAAGCTCACTACCTTCGTTGTCATTGAAAATCATGACTGCTGATTTTTCCTTACTGAATCTAAAATCTAACCTATCTCCCTCATTACCGCAGATGTCCATCAATCTCTGCAAATCTTCCTTGTTGTTGGCCATTAGCACTATACCATCTGCGTACATTAATGCTGGTAGTGCTTGATCAATAAGTTTTCCTTGTTTGACTAAAGAGAGGTTGAAGCCCAGCCCACTTCCCTCTAATTTTGCTTCTAATCTTTGTAGGTACATCATGAATAATAAGGGTGACAGGGGGCACCCCTGCCTAAGCCCCCGTTTTACCTCTGCAGGCTTGGATACCTGCTTTTCCCACTTTATAACTACCTTGTTACTTTTATAGATACCCTTTAAAAGATTAGTGACTACATGTTCCACGCCTAGTGTGTCCAGTATTCCCCACAATTCCTCTTGAACCACGCTATCATACGCTCCCTTGATATCCAAAAATGCTAGCCACAGAGGCCTGTGTTCCTTTTCTGCTATTTCGATGCACTGCGTCAGTGAGAACAGATTGTCTTCCAACCTCCTGTGTTTCCGAAACCCATTCTGCAGTTCCCCCAGCACCCCCTCATCATCTATCCACGCCTGCAGTCTTTCCTTTATAATCTGCATCGCCAGCCTGTAGACCACTGATGTCACTGTTATAGGACGGTAGTTGTTTATGTCCGCTTTGTCCCTCTTTCCTTTATAGATCATGCTCATCCTGCTAAGTTTCCATCCATCGGGAACTTCACCATCGATTATTATTGTGCTCACTGCCTCTCTCAAAGCCTGCTTAGACTTCGGACCTAATGTCTTTATCAGCCTAATTGGAATGCCATCTGGGCCTGTTGATGTACTACTAGGGACCCTTTTCTCAGCCCTTTCCCACTCTTGTTGTGAAAATGGAGCCATTGCACCACTTGATTCGTCCTTGTCTATTGTGGTGCATAAAGTACTTTGTTGAAATTTTTCTGTCACGCTTGTTCTTATATATTCAATAGCTTCATCCCCTTCTAGCCTAGCCCCTTAGGCTGTAGTTATAAAACTCTGCTCTAGGCTCGTCTCATTTCTTAGGGAGTTTAGATGGTTCCAAAATTTCGCAGCTGCCTTTCTATCTTTTTTATGTACTTCTGCCAGCCACTGAGCTCCCTTCCTTCTAATCTTTTCATTCATCAGAAGGGATGCATCCCTTCTACAGCTTAGAAAGGTGGCCTATTTTCTTTCAACTTCATCTGTCGGTTCACCCCGCTGCTTAGCATGTCTGTGTTCCCTAGAGGCTTCCTGACGTTTTGCTATGGCTCTCTTCCTCATCCCACCAACTTTTGGGTTTGTGTCTTCTTTTCCGTGTTGACTTCTCACGCGTCTGAGCAAGCTCTAGCTCAAAGAGTCTAATTAGATTCGTGTATGTCCACACTGTCTTATTATCCTCCGTGATTACTTTCTCAATTTGTTTAGTGGCTATTTCAATTTGCCTTTCTGAATAAAAATTTTCCTGTAGTTGCTCATCTTCTCTCCTTCCCACTTTCACTGCTCTTCCAAAACTTAGCTTGATACGTTTGTGATCGCTACCCAGACTTCTGGAGCCACCTTCATCTATGTGCATTCCCCTGAGCTTATCATACATCCTATGTGACATCAGTGCATAATCTATCATCGACTGAAGCCTTCCTACCTCCCATGTTATTTGCCCTTCGCACTTCTCGGTACTGTTGCAAATGATCAAATCAAGTCTTTCACACATATCCATGATCAGTTTGCCTGTCGGGTCGGTATACCCATCTATATCTTCTATGTGCGCATTCATGTCTCCCAGTATAATTATCTCGCACTCTCTTCCTAACTCCTGAATGTCCTTTGATATACACTCTACCATTGCCTCGTTTTCCTCTCTGGCCTTTGCTCCCGTCCACAAGTACACAAAACCAAGGAGTGTCATTTGACCTGCCACTTTCCCTTTTAGCCATAAATGTTCCTTGCCCTCCTGCTTGACCCTTTGCCAGTCTGTACTTTTATGAATGAATGCCCCAATACCACCCCCTTTCTGCTGCCTTCTGTTCTATTACAATATTCCCACGCGTAGTCCGGATTATTCGGAGGTTGTTCCATGTCCCTGAGATGTGTTTCTACAAAACCGTATACCATCGGCCTCTCTTCCCTTAGCTGTTCTTCTATCTCTTCCCACTTCAGCCTGTTCCTACCACCCTGCATGTTAATATACCCTATGTCTGAATTGGCTCGGCGCTCGTGGCTACGTCTATTTATGCCCCGGACTCTACCTTTCTTAGATATTGGTGCCACTTTGGAATCGTATCTGTCCATACCACCTGTCGAAGAGTCTCCCTGGTTGTTTTCCTCGTTACTAGCTATCCTGCACCCCGAAGGGCTCGCTTGCCCCCCCAAAAAGCTACTGCGCGTCCTGCAAGTCGCCAACCCACCTCATGACCTAGCCGCCCATCGAAGTGAATTCTGTCTCGTTGAAACCCCCCCCCCCACCTATGCACCTCTCTGTTTATTTTCACCACCTCAAAACCTTTCTCTCGACTCATCCGCCATATCTCTTGGTTTGCGTTGACCACCGCTCTTTGCAGGTTGCTATCACGCACCGGTACCTCCGGTGTCGTGCATATCACTACCTGTACCTTAGGAGAAGTGGCGCGCATGTCATCGACGCCTTTCGCCAGTGTATTCCCCATATAGAAGCACCGCCATCCAGCGGATATTCCAAGGACTAAACGAGAGGTGGCACACGCACACTTTCTTACGGCTTGCGCTTCGGGTCCACTTCCCACCTTTAACCACCTCGAGTTCATGGTATATACTAGTTCACTCTATTCATGGCCCTGTAGCCCAACGCTCGCTAACCGTTTCTAAAACCAAGGAGGTTACCCCCAGCGAGTATACCGTAGCAACCCTTTCTTTTCAGATAGTGCTCAATGTACGTGCCAATGGCTGCTAATGGGAAATGAGAGGTGGAGAATTCGGCTTTTACTTTCTTACGGCTTGCGCTTCGTATCTACTTTCCATTTTTAACCACCTCGAGTTCATTCATAGTATATACAAGTTCATTGTATTCATGGCACTGCGGCTCAACGCTCGCTAAACTTTTCTAAAGCTAAGAAGGTTACACCCAGCGAGTATAACGTAGCAACCCTTTCTTGTCAGATAGTGCTCAATATACATGCCAATGGCTGCTAATGGTGATCGCAGCCTGCGCGTTAACTAAAAGCCGAATGCTCCTGTCTCTCATTCCCCATTGGCAGCCATTGACATGTACATTGAGCATTATTTTTTATTGTTCAACAACGCACAGAAGAAGTCTCACCGGCACCACCTTGGAGGTCAAAATGTTATACTTGTTACATACTACGGGGGACGAACGGGTGCCGCTATATGGAGCTTCGCCTCTAAAAGTCTTACTGAGCATGCTCAGTTGGGCAACTGGGCCCCCAACCTCTGACGTCACTGCGGCAGCCTTTCGGCCTTGATATTTAGTCGGCGTTGCGCGGACGCGCCGAGTGGCCGCGAAGCCGGAGAGGAAAGCTCCGATGGCTTCGCGGGTCGTGGCGAGGAAATTGGACTTCTTGCCAACTGGGCGGTAGAGGATGGTGCCGCCGTGCTCTCCCACTGCTGCAGGAGGAGCCGGGGGCTGCGTCATGGGCTCAGATTCTGGGTCGGCGTCCAGTTGAGCTGGGGGGCGAATTGGTGAGTTGAATCGGAAGCTGGGGGCGCCAGTTTCCTCCCATGTCATGCCCTGGCTATGCGGTGATGACGACGGTGATGTCTGATGTTTTCATGAGGAACTAGAGGCAGACAATTCATCTGTCTCCAAGGGTTCCGCCCGAGTTTGAGCGTCCTTGATGGAGCGCTGTTCCTCGCGCGCGCCCGAAGGCGAGCTTTGCGCAGTTGAGGCTGAGAGCCATGGCCAGCAGTCGCAATGTGTCGGTGTTGGTGATGCATCCTGAAGCTTCTGCTGCTTCGAGTGGAAGTCTCATTTCAGGTTTTGGTTGGCCCGAGCCCGGTACTGAAGTACAGGCAGGCCCATGACTGGGAATAGCCCTCAGAAGGGCTGTGCGCCCAAACACGTGAAGCGGGCGTCGAAAAGTAACGCACGGGAGGAGCGAAAAAAAAATTGCCCGCAGCTTCCCTCGGGGGAACACTGAGGAGGATGCGGACCATATAATTGGTTAACGGGGTGTTAAAGTGCGACTTACTTGGGTCGATGGCTAAATTGGTTAACGTGGTTGTGAAATGGGGTGTTAAATTGCGACTTACTTGGGTCGATGGCTAAATTGGTTAACGTGGTTGTAGGAGGGGGTGTTAAATGAGTGAACACGTACACACGTATGCGAAAGGGCGGCGCTGGTCGAAGGGACGTCGATCATTGTGTTTGTGGATTCGTTGGAATTCATTTCACCGCGACCTTGGACGTCGACGCGCCGTACAAACCAACCGACGAGCGGCAACTGAGCGAGCAAGCGCCGACCTTGAGTATATATACAGCACGACGGCGCATGCACTGTCAGCTGTTGAATGTTCTCGAAGCGCGACGCCACATGCGCGTCCACTGGAGAATCAGGAGAATTGTAGATGTCGAACGCGGTGTGTAGAGGAGGAAGGGTGCACAGATGGTGGAGGAGTGAAGCGCGCGCGGTGTGTAGAGGAGGAAGGGATGCACAGATGGTGGAAGAGTGGGCGACGGCGCGACGGCGCATGCGCGCGCGTCAGCTGTCGAATTTTCGAGAAGTGGTGTGGACGGCACGGACGACGCGGATGGCGCACTACAAGGCGCGAGTATAAGATGCTCCGCATCTAAAAAATTGAGACCGTCCCCGAGAAAAACTCGCACGAAACTCTCCACGGACCGAGTGCTTGAAGTTGAGGCAAATGATGGATTAAACATTTTGGATATAGGCATCTATAGTGTAAGCAACGGGGCAAGTGCACATTGGACGGTGAGCAGATAGATATGCGGCCAGGAAATCAGATTCATGGTGGACACGGGTTCACAAGTCAACAAAATTCCTCGGCCTGGTTTCCGCCATTTCAAGGAAACATCGGCACTACAGAGAAGTAACGCAATTTTGAGAGCTTAATGACATGCTGTGACCTTATTCATAGTCAAAAAGGGTCCTCTGGCTATATTAGGAATGCATGCGTGTCAGCAATTTGGAATTTGAAAAGTTGTAGATTCGGTAATGTGTAGAAAGCCGGTACCCGCAAAGGCTTTTACAGACCTATTTCAGGGCACGGGCTCTGTCGGAAGGCGATACCGAATGGTCCTGTGGGAGAATGTTGTTCCAGTTGTGCACTCAGGCCGACGGGTACCATTGGCCATGAGGTAGCCTCTTCGACAAGAACTGTAACGCATGGAATCTGCCTCTATAATCAAAAAGGTGGGCGAACCTACCGACTGAGTGAGCCCTCTTGTTAATGCACGTAAGAAAGATGGCGTCCTACGGGTCTGTATCGATGCGGGGGAAATAATCAAGAACATAAAGCGTGAGCACTACCGCACGCCAGGAAGAGCTGTGAGATGCAGTTTTTTTTTCTAAGCTACATCTAAGCTACATCGCAAGTGTGCCCTTTCACGACCCAGTTCGGGCGTTATCGCTTCTTGCGGCTTCCGCGCGAAATTTTGTCAGCAAGCGAAGCTTTCCAGAAAACGTAAACGAAATATTTGAGGGATCGGCAGGTGTCACATATACACAGATGACGTTCTAGTATCGGGTGACTGTAAGGATCAGCATAAAGAACGCCTACATGCTGTACTGGACTTGTCGGAACCGATCAGAGGACGATGCTCACCCCTCTTTTTTTCGTGGTACAGGTTTCGCTGTGTTTTCACTGACATGGCTCCACTGTGATTACGGCTACGAATGCACCCGTGAAGGAGAACATGCCGACAAGAACGGCGATAAGGACTACATGCTAACAGCAAGCATGGCCAATGATCGAGAATGACACATTTCCGCAGCGTAGCTTCAACGTCATTGGTGCGATCACACCACTTCAAGGCAGTGGACTCGGCCATATAAGCACAGCTGGCACGCAATAGCCCTTCAGTGGACTTGGCGGCAACGACAAGAGGACGATGCTCATCCCTTCTTTTTTCGTTGTGGAGGTTTTGCTGTGCTTCCACTGTCATGGCTTCACTACGAGTACGGCTACGAATGCACCCGTGAAGGGGAACATGCCGACAAGAACAGCGATAAGGACGACAAGCGAACAGAAAGCCTGGCCAACGATCGAGAATGACACATGCCCGCAGCGTAGCTTCTACGTCACCGGGATGATCACGCCACCTGGTCAAGACAATGGACTCGGCTATATAAGCACAGCTCGCAAGCAAGAGCCCTTCAGTGGACATGGCGGCACCGACCAGAGGACGATGCTCATCCCTTTTTTTCTTGGTGCAGGTTGGTGCTAACATCGCTGCTTATTTCATGCGAGATGATGATGTAACTCAATTGGTGCTGCCAAGTCCACACTTCTTGATATTATGTTTTATGAGTGCTGTAACGTGGTTAAGATGCTCTCACTAACATCGCAAGATTTCGAACTCAACCCAGGCCTCCACTCAGACTCAGACTTCAATACACAATCCAGCAGCGAGCTTTTGAAAAAGATTCTTAAAGAGCAGGCCAAAGCAAACAAAACATTTAAAGAGCTGGTTGGCAACGTTAGAAAGATAGAAATAACTGTTGATAATATAGAGACTAGGCTAAGCACAACTGAAAACAAAATGTCACGATTTAAAAAACAGGAGGAAAAAATAGCCGTAATGGATCGAAATCGCCTCGATATGAAAAAACATATTCACGAACTAACTATGAAGCATGATAACCTAGAGAATCGGAGTCGACGCAATAACTTAGTCATTTACGGTAATCCGGAGGAGCTCGAAGAGGATGTGAATTTTTTTGAACACACCGTGACGCATAATATCTTTAAGAATATATTGTGCCTTCAGTTGAAATCCCTCGAACGCATACACAGAATAGGTACCCGAAATGATAACCAAACTCGTCCGGTAATGATCCGACTCTTTGACTTTTCTGAGATACCAAAAGTCCTTTCTAGTTGCTCCAAACTACGTTTTCTATTTCCGAGGATTTTTCGAAAAGAGGGAGAGAACTGAGAGCTCGATTATTGCAGTCTTCCGCAGGCAACAGAGTAAAAGGTGCGAAGGTAAATTAATCTTCGACAAGCTAAAGGTTGACTGAAAAATATTTACTTGGGACCGAATAAAAATGTCAGGATTGAACTAAATCAAAACGTCCGGTCCACTCGGACGGCCAGCACCACTTCATCCACGCGCGGAGGACGCAATAATATTAACAAAAAATGACAGCACACGGAAAAAAACAATCAGAGTTCTTTATCTGAATGCTCGGAGCGTTGTCAATAAATTCAATCAACAAGAGCAGTTAATTCTAGCACACCAAGCCCATATTTTAGTAATACTGAAACGTGGCTGCATCCGGGAGTGCAGAATTCTGAAATAGTTCCACCTTCATACAGACTGCTTCGTAGGGACAGAGAATCAAGAGGAGGAGAAGTAGCAGTGGCAATTAAAAAAACTTAAAATGTTCCGTATAAGACGATATTCCGGACCACGAAAGCCCATGGTGCAGAATCACGTATGGTGACAAGAGCGTAATATTAGGGGGCGTACAATTGATTGATTTGTGTGGTTTAACGTCCCAAAAGCACCATATGATTATGAGAGACGCCGTAGTGAAGGGCTCCGGAAATTTCGACCACCTGGGGTTCTTTAACATGCACCCAAATCTGAGCACACGGGCCTACAACATTTCCGCCTCCATCGAAAATGCAGCCGCCGCAGCCGGGATCGGAACCCGCAAATTGCGGGTCAGTAGCCGAGTACCTTAGCCACTAGACCACCGCGGTGGGGCTAGGGGGCGTGTACAGAGCTCAGAATTCAGAACCTGAATACATTGAAAAAATGAACGACTATCTTTCAAGGTACACTAATTCAAGATCTAAAATTATCATCCCCTGGGATTTCCACTTACCCGGAATAAACTGGACCAATCCTTCGCATGACAGACGGGAAGCATGAAGCTCGGATCTACTGTTGTCCACCGCGTTTAGTTATTCATTCGATCAAATAGTTACTGAAGATACCCGAAAACTGCATCTTCATCATCGCTTCTTGACTTAATATTTGTGAGTAGCTCGCTACACGGATGCGCAGTGCCAACAACAAATGTCATTTCAGATCACAAAGCGATCATCCTATCCTGTCTTCTATCAACAGCCCGAAAACACAAAAAACCGTTGCCAATATACGTAGAAAACTATGCACATGCAGAAGACGATCCTGCCGTGTTCAGCTTCCTGGAAACAAGTTTTTCAGCGTTCAATGAATTGATAGACGTGAACGAACCATTTTCATGTTTCAAACGCATCGTTTCTTTTTGTGAAACAAATTTTATTCCGCAAAAAAAGCGTATCAATCGAGAACACCCTTGGGTTACTTGAAAAATTATACTTGAAAAGGAAAATAAAGCACAGGCGGCAAAAGGGAGGCAACGCTGACACCTACAGCCTTCTCTCGACTTTACAACAGAAAGTCACGCATGCGCAGTCACGCTTGCATGAAGTAACTTTACCTTCCTTTATGACGCACAGTCCTCAGAAATTTTGGCGACACTTAGTTGACAAAAGCGAAGCCATTTCACAATTAAAAATGGTCGATCGCATTATTTCCGAACCACAGGATATTGCACAGAAACTAAACGTTTTTTTTTCAATGTGTTTTCACGAAATCTGCTTCAAATGCCCAGCTAGAACCGTATGCATTGAGATTACCCATGCCACAATTGACCATAAACGAAGAAGGTATCTACTGTCTTCTAAAAACCTGAATTTGAAGATATCCCCAGGTCCGGACAATATCACAAATTCATTTTTAAACCGTTATGCTGTACGGGTAGCTAAATACCTGCATAAAATATTTGTCACCTCTCTTGAGTCATTGACGTTACCAGACGATTGGCGCAGTGCTAACATATTTCTAATCCGCAAATCAGGTTCCAAATTTGAATTAAATAATTATCGTCCAGTCTCACTAACGAGCACTCGTTGTAAACTAACAGAATATGTAATCTTTAAAGACCTAATACTCAATTTAAAAAACAACGAACTACTTTACCGCCGGCAACATAAATTTGTATCAGGCTTTTCAACTGTAGCACAGCTCGCTGAAGTGACAGACAATTTCGGTACTGCAAATAATGATGGATACAAGTAGGTGCAACTTTTTTAGACTTTTCGAAGCCGTTCGACGTCGTTCTGCGTGAAGATTTACTCACAAAGCTACTCGCATTTGGAGTAGACAGTAAAATAATTTCCTGGATCTCTAGTCTACTAACAAAGCGAACACAACGGGTGAAGATTGGAAAACATGTTTCACAGCAACTTGAGGTTTACTCAGAGGTTCCTCAGGTGTCCGTTCTAGCTCCAATTTCGTTTCTCATGTACATTATTGATATTCATTTCAAGGTTTGTGGAACGACCGAAATGCGTCTGTTTGCCGATGACTGCGCAGTATATAGTTGATTGATTTATGGGGTTTAACGTCCCAAAACCACCATATGATTATGAGAGATGCTGAGTAGTATATAGTGTAGCCCGCCATAGGAATGACCAAATCCAACCGAACAACTCCTGACAGTCTATCTGTTCGTGGTGCAATACATGGGGTATGAGACTTAATACGTCAAAAAGCAAGTGCATCATATTCACCAATAAGAAAATTCCCAATGACTTCCCATACACACTTGGCAACATTGCACTCAAAAAATGTCATCAGGTAAAATACTTTGACCTGATCCTCACTTCAACTCTTAACTCGGATCCTCACATCTCCTCGATCTGTCAGACTACCGAACGCAAGCTATCATTTTTACGAAAGAAGTTGCGCAACACTCCAACAAATGTCATAATAAATGCCTATAAAACACTCATCAGACCATCATTAGAGTATGCTGACTTAATCTGGAGCCCATATCAAAAACATCTAACCGAAGAAATTGAGTGCATACAAAAACTAGCGGCTAGATTCATATATTCTGTCTATTTAGACAATCTGGCGTCTCTGAATAATTAGCGAAAGCAAACCTTGAACCACTTTTAAAACAAAGAACTGTTTCAAAGCTTAAATTCATTTATCTCCTGTACAACTACCATTTCCAAATCCCGAAGTCACGTTATTTGCATCATCTTTTCTCACATTCATCGAGAACAAACCACAGCAAAACAATTTGTCAGCCTTCTAGTCGTGTCAACCTATATAAACATTCGCTATTTCCCTCAGCAATCTCTTGGTGGAACAAGTTGCCTGGTCGTGTTGTGCAATGTAGCACCATGGGATCCTTTGTTTCTTTAGTACAAGCCATTGATTTTTGTTTATTCATTTAGATCAAATAGTTACTGAAGATACCCGAAAACTGCATCTTCATCATCGCTTCCTGACGTAATATTTGTGAGTAGCTCGCTACACGGATGCGCAGTGCCAACAACAAATGTCATTTCAGATCCCAAAGCGATCATCCTATCCTGTCCCCTATAACAGGATAGGATGATCGCTATCCAGCAGCGATCATCCTATCCTGTTAGGGACAGGATGATCGCTGATCAACAAAAAAAAAGCAGTCAACCCTGCTTTTTTTTTGTTGTTGCCTTGTGTAACCACTCCTGCAAGGGCCGAGTAAGCCTGCAGTATATTCAAATAACGTGGCCACAAAAAGCAGGGTTGACTTTTAACCTGCGAAAATGTATTTTTTGTTTGAAAGAAATTGAGTTCATTGGTGATGTACCAGGTGAGCAGGAAATACGTCCTTACCGCAAATGATTGAAAGCGTCCTGGTTGAAAGCGTGCGTTCATTTTCGACACCCACAGGTAGACACGCCGTTCGCAGTATATGAAGGTTCTCAACTATTTCCGTGAATATGTACCCTCCCTGAGCGATAAGGCAATCTCGCTGCGGAGCCTTGTGAAAGAAAACGTCACGTTTGAATGAACGACAGCACATTAGCGTGAATGAGCGCCAGTGGGCAACGCACCAACAAATCCTTCGTTACTAGCCCTCTTTGACCAGAACACTAAGATCACTGCGGATTTTTCAGGAACCTGTTTAGGTGCTGCGTTGCTGCAGAAACACAGCAGTGACTGGCGCCCAATGACGTATGCATCAGGATCACTAACCGACTGCGAAACCCGTTACTCGCAAATCGTTAAACCGCTAGGTTCAGTGCTTGCATACGAGGAGTTTAATCATTTTGTTTACGGTCGTATGGTATTGATCGAAGCAGACCATAGACCCCTGCTTGCCATTTCTGTTAAAGGCATCGGAAACATGCCACCACGATTACAGCGTTTTTTTCATCAGGTTTTTATTATATGATTACACTTTGTATTTCGTGCCTGGCAATTGAACGTGGCCTTGGCGGGCATGTTGCCGCGTGCGCCTGCGCCATAACAGTCATATAGTGCCCTGAAACATATTGCCATCCATGCGACAGTGTTCACCACCGGTAACGCAAGCACGCCCGTGAATAGCGCGGCTGCAAAAGGAAACCAGGAACGACCCGTATTTGAGACAGGTGACACAGTCGAAGGTGAACGCAAGCCATTTTCTGGAGAACTGCTTATGGTGGAAGGAGTAAAACTAAAGAGCTTCAAAGTGGTCATACCTAAGGCAATGAGAGGATAAATGTTTGGACGAATTCACGACGGACACCTTGGACTGAATAAATGCCAGGCTAGAGCACGCAGATTGGTATTTTGGATTAATGTTTGTACTTGGATCTTTGTAAAAAGGACAGGTCCAGATCTTGTGCGCTAAACCTTTAGTGCTATTTTAGTACTTTGCCGGTGAGGGTTTCGAAACACCTCGGTTTGCAAGTTTTGCCACATATTTTTCTTCTTTTTGTTCAAGTGTGTAGCTACCTCTGCGTTATACTAACGGTGGATTCTATACTGCGAGATGATATCTTGAAAAATTCTCTGTTCCTCTCTTGTGCAGAGGAGTTGCACGAGTGGAGGCGGCGAGTCAGCGGTGGTCGACCGCACAGTGAGGCCTCGGGCAATCACATGTACCGTCTCGTTCCCCTTCAGACTTTGATGGGCCGGCGACCATATCAGTGTTATTAGCTCGGCGGGTACTGGTCCTTGTCTTACAATATTGGTGGCTGTAGCAGAGATCCTTCCTATATCATTGTTTTAATGGCTGATTTAAAGTCGCTAAAAATCACTCTTGTGGGTTTCTGTGTTATTGTAAAAGCAATCGCAACTTATGCCATCGCGGTGATTGTGTTCTTAGTGGTGCAACACTAGACCAGGTTCTTGGTCTCGCAAACCACTACCGCTGTGTATGCTCTCCTTTCTTCGTATTCTATACAGCGTACGTGTAAAGCATGCCAGACCGACCGTCAAGTCTCGCCTGCAGGGCTTCAGCTCTTGCTTTGCGTCTGGCTTCGGGGAACACCAGATGCATGCTTTTTGTCAGCAGCGTTTTTTAGTCTGGCCTTAGCTGATTTAGGTTTGCAAGCTGCCTGTCTGGAATACGTCGTGGGCTCAAACCACAAGCACTCCATAATTTTCTTTTTGGTTATATTTCTCGCCTTTGATGCTGTCACATCGTGGCGGCTTCTATGTACTTATCTGAAGAGCTGGAGACGCTTAGCACAAGAAGTGTAACCATAGAAGTGCTTCGAGGGAGCTCTAGTGCATTTTTGATTCCATGCCTTAAAATGGCTTCAATATTGTCTGTTTCTGTTCTAACAAGTTCAAGACAAGGGACAACGTATAGTACACGGTTTATAAAAAAACCACGAAGCAACCTCTAAAGATTGACTTCATTCATTCTCGTATTCTTGTTTGAAATGCGCTTAAGCAGGTGACACGTCTGGTTCGCACTAGCTTCGAATCTCCAGATAGTTTCAGTGCTTTTTTTGCATTTGCTTGTAAGTGCATCCCTTGAATTCTGAAACTGTATAGGATTGGAATATCATTGCCGTTCAATCGTGAAACAATATCACAGCCCCTTACGGAGGGATTGTTTCTTTATCTTTTTTTGTCATGGCAGAAAAAGAGCCCCTGATTTTTCTACCGAGCATTTGAACACTATCAGTTCGATGTATTGTTCGATGATATTTATAGCGGCCTGAAGTGTGCTTCTGATAAGTACGTCACTAGTTCTGTTTATCTACAGCGTCACATAGTCCTCGTATACTGTGTGATATAGGTTTCTGACTACGTCGAACATCCCAGGAAGCCTAGTAATCGTCATAATAAAGAGTCGGAGAGGCTACAAACCCTTGTGGCGGCCCTTTATTTTCCAATTTAATTTTTTTGAGCGGCTGTCCTCTCATAGTGAGTGTAGCTGTGCTATTTCAGAGGAAGTTCCTCGCTTAATTGTCTTGACACCTACACTTAGAACACCTAGGTTTTCAAGTATTTTTATTTATTTATTTATTACAAGTACCTACATCGCCCATTGGGCATTGTTGTAGGAGGGTTACAGTAGAAAATAGAATACAAAACAGCAAAATTAAACGCAAATACATCGTGCCTTACAGGATACGGGAGAAATCAACACTTGTAGTACAGCTTTAGAACAAAAGTACAAAACACAGAATTATACAACGAAAGCAGTAATTATACTTATAGAAATCAACAACCAAGAGAAGTACAAAGCCAACATTAAATATATGGGTTATTTTAGCAGCTCAAAATGCTGTTTCAATGGCTGTTAGGAACTTACAATCAGAGAATATTGGTATTTTTAGCGCATTCCTGTCACTAATAGAATTTGGAAAGAAAGAGTATTTAAGGACATTCAATCGACAGGTATATTCTCTAATTTTTATATAAGTGATCTTTTCGTTTTGACATATAACTAGGCGTCTTTAAATACCGCTCTTTATTTAGCCCAGTCTTACCGTGCTATATATTATAGAGAAATTTAAGTCTTTGAACACTTTCCGTCGTCCACAAAGGGGTTCCCATCCCAAGGCCTGAAGAATTCCAGAAGGCCTTATTCTAAAATCGTACTTTCCTGTAACAAACCTAGCAGCCCTTTTTTGCACCCTCTCCAACTTTTCTTTTAGTACATTCGTGAAAGGGTCCCAAGAAACACAAGCATACTCTAAAATTGGGCGCACATTTGTAATATACAGGGTTTCCTTGAGTGTTTGCGGCGCGTCGCTGAAATTTATTTGAAAAAATTAATTAAGTGCGAAGCCTTGGCTGTGATTAGATTTACGTGACTGGTCCAATCTAGTGTTGCCGTGAATGTTACGCCGAGATACTTAGCTTGATCTACCTTTTGTACTGCGCAGGAATTTAAGTAATAAGACCTGGATACAACCTTTTTTGTTATTAAATTGCACATGAAAACATTTAGCTAGGTTCAAACTCATTTGCCACTGAGCACACCAAGACACAATCTTATCGAGGTCAGACTGAAGTACTGTGGTGTCATCAAAACACTTGACTAGGCAATACAAAACACAATCATCAGCATAAAGCCTCACTGTTGATTTCAAACCCAGTGAAAAATCATTGATAAAAATCAAAAACAGAAGCGGCCCCAGGACCGACCCCTGTGGCACCCCGGACAGTACATCAGCTGTTGATGAAGACACACCATTTATCACAACACATTGCTTGCGGCCGCTGAGATAATCCTTAATCCAGTCTATGAGGGTTTTAGGAATACCAAGAAACGACAACTTATGAAGCGAAAAACTGTGGGGGACGACATCAGAAGCTTTTTTGAAGTCCAAAAAAACAGCCTCCAATTGAATGCCCTGTTCGAATGATGAAGCGATGTCATGTACAAATTCGGTTAGCTGTGTAACACACGAAAGGCCTGCGCGAAAGCCATGTTGAGACGGAGTGAAAAAAATATTATCTTGAAGGTGTTTTATAAGGCAAGAATAGATTATGTGTTCCAGTGTCTTGCAACAAACGGGGGCTAGCGATACCGGTCTATAGTTAGATACATTATCACGGACGTAAGTCTTCATGTATAATATTGTGAAACGAGTTGGACCTACAACTACTTTAGTTTCATGTCTTCTATGTGCTCCTTCAGCTGTAGTTCTATATTGCACGTTGTTAGGTAAGACCTTTAGCCTATATTGGTATCAGGATACAGGTTTTTATTTTCTATGAATTTTGTCAGTCTTGTTTGGATGACGTGCTCTATCAATTTTCCTACACAAGATGCGATAAAAATGGGTCTGAGATTCTCAAGACTCAGCTTCTTTTCTGGCTTTGGAATGAAGACCATATTCGCCGTTTTCCAAGCCTGCAGTATTTCTACTTTATCCCAGCATTCTTGCATATCAGCTGCAAGTTAGAGAATGGAGTATTCGTCAAGATTTCCCAGCAATCTTTTGTTGATTTTCTGCGTCCTGGGCATTGTTTTGGTTTTCAGTCGGCGAATTTTCGCCCGGACGTCTACAACCCTAATAAGGCTGTATGGCGTGGGCTTTCCGAATTTGCGTTTTCAGGGAGCTTTTCACATTCAGCGCAGCGGAGGTAGTGATGCTAACTCTTACTAATAGTTCCGTCTTCTGATCTTCATTTTCAAACACAACGTTTTAAAGTTTCTGTCAAGCTTCGGTTTTGGTTTTCTCTGGGCCTAATGAATGTCGCAGTAGCTGCAATGCTATAGTACTGCCAATCTCCCTCTTCCTCTTACCAAAGATACTAGCTTGCTTTTGCTTAGTGAGTTTCACTGCATAATCTTCAGACTTTTTGTTAAGTGCAACAACTTGCTTTTGAAGATTCCTGTCTCCTATCTTCTGACCAATGTTTCGCTCTAAGTCTTCTATTTTCTTTCACATGCTTGTGAGATATCTATCAAGAACTTCCTCATCGTCTACGTCAATCTCTTTGGTAGCGTCCATTACAGACTGAATCACCCATTTACTGCAATTGTCATTAAAATCTATTGGGTCCTGTTCCGACCCGATACTGAGGGCAGCCCAATGTGTACTTTTAACTCTTCTCTCATTGATGACCGGTGATCATTGCCCCGCCGTGGTGGTCTAGTGGCTAAGGTACTCGGCTGCTGACCCGCAGTTCGTGGGATCATATCCCGGCTGCGGCGGCTGCATTTCCGATGGAGGCGGAAATGTTGTAGGCCCGTGTGCTCAGATTTCGGTGCACGTTAAAGAAACCCAGGTGGTCAAAATTTCCGGAGTCCTCCACTACGGCATCTCTCATAAGTCATATGGTGGTTTTGGTACGTTAAACCCCACAAATTAATCAAATCATCAATAAAAACCGGTGGATCATTCTCAACTATAATCTCTAATATTCTTTAACTGCCTAGGTCTTCCCTGGTATTGACACATGGTGGCGGTGACACTGCCAACCATGGTAACACCTCGCGTCGTGTCTTTAGATACGCTATTCCCTTTCCTCGATGACTGCATAAGGTCCGTAATAAGGATCAGCTTATGTTGTTAAATTTATTTCCGCAAATTTCTCCCCTAACATGTGGGATTTATAATCCTATGCTCTATGACGCACATTACAGTCACCCCAAATCAAAAGTAGCCTGTTTGATGAAATACCCTTTGTTTTCGTGAAAATATCACCAAACTCTATTTTGCGTTTCCTGGAGCAACTATACACAATAAGCATAAAATATTCTTGTCTTTGCACTTTCGAGGCACGGGCTCAACTGAAACACGATCAATCTGCGAATTTCCCTTCTTGTGCTGCGACGTCGGAATGTTTGTCTTTACAAAGGTCGTAACATCGGTTTCGTTACCCAGCCCGGAAAACGCTTTTAACCAGCTAATTTAGCATTTTCGCCACACTCCTTGACTGAAATACCCCGTGGTCTATCGTCGTTAGTAAGATAGGGTTGTGAAACTGGGCGTTCGCGCGAGAGACCCCTACAGTTCCACTGCCAAAGCGTATCATTATAGGGGCACAGAACCAGCATGTTTGAGCTTCAGCACTTGGCATAGCCATTCTACCTGTCGGTCCTTACTAGCTAATCGCGCTTTCATTTCTACAATAGCGTTGCCTACTTGTTTGATGTGTTTCATTACACTTTGAAGCATACCTTGAAATGACTTTGGTTCCAGCCCAAGCGCTTCAATTATTCCTCTGTGTTTTTTTACCTTCAGTGTGCTCAGTCTTTTTTCTTTTTCAAAAGAGCTTGGTTTGCTACCCGAGATGGTTCCAGCTAGTGCCCTGGTTTAATGACTAGTTGTGCATTAATTCAATCAAGCTGCTTGCGTAATTCCACAATTTGCTCCTGTAATATCCTCTTTTGTTCTTTAAGATCAATATTCATTCCTTTTATATCATACTGGGATACCTTAATTACACTAGAAAAACGTGCGGGATGTGGCACAGAGTATGTGTGCGTTGACTGGCTCACAACCATACGGCTGACTTCCTCCGACATTTTCTGACCGAGTCAGAAGCCAATGGTGATTGACATTCAACCTCCTTTTCGGGCTATATGCTTTGCGCGGTGGAAAACGGAGGGCGGTTCATTCCCCTACTTCCACTGAGTATGCATGCATAAGGACGCCTAGCGATTCTCCGTCTACATGGACGTTGACTAAGACTTCCCGGTGCATCTCTGGTGTTGGAGAATCAACCAAACTGAAACGAGTAGCGTCTCGTCGAATGAGGAATGAAGAAACAATGTGCCAGCGTGCAGCGGTGCGTCTCTCGAGAGTAAGAACTACGCTGATGCGGGTCTGGTTCTTACTTAGACGGGGGACGGCTGGCATACCGTCCTTTCACGCAGAAGACAAATGAGCCTTAAAAAACCGGAATGAGCCTGAAAAGAAACTGGAGAATAAAAATGAAAATTCACTGGGCAACCCATCTATCGACGTAACAAGGGGCAGCCAAGGCAAGCGGGATCACCAGCGCAGAAAACACCGAGACCTGACGCCTCTCCCAAAAGAAGACATGAAAGTTATCCCCAGACCACACAAGGGCCTCAAAATAAAAAAATATATTTGGATCAGAGCTCTCTATGGCAGTAATAGAGGCCTTCCGGAACAGCTTTGGAGGAGAAAGTTTTTTTGCTATAGGTCCACTCCGCATCAAACCTAATAGTATTGTCTACGCCACACAAAAAAGTCACGGGCAGGCTAAGAGAGATCAGCGAATCAAAAACCAGAGAATGGATTCACCCCTTCAATGCGTACGTGACCGATGCAGATGACGCCGTGCGAGGCATCGTTAACGGAGTGCAACCCGAAAGCACTCAAGCCGACCTGATGGCAAACCTACGAATACGGGCACAGTGAACATAGAGAGAGCCAGCATGCTGGGCTGTTCAGAGTCAGCAATTATGACTTTTACGGGTAACGTTCTCCCTAGGCGCGTGTATTTCATGGGTGAAAAGGCGATCACTTACCCAAACAAACATCGTACAGGTCTGCAAGATATGTCGATCACTGCACACCGAACAGACGTTTGCGCGACCTCGAACTCCAACGTGTGCTCCGAATGTTGGAAGTCTGATCTCACTCAAGCACACGAATGTGCCCTGAACAGTGCCATATGCAGTGAAGAGCACGCTACATGAGAAAAATTGTGCAGGAGGAAACTGAAATTTGGGACTCCCCAAATATTACGAGTGGAAACGCCTTGAAGACAGAGTGGACGTCTCGAAGACGGAGTGGAACTTGAGGAACAGCAGAAACCTCCTCGCTGGTTCAGCTTGGACCGAGGAGGAGCGGCACTCCAGAATCTATATCTATATAGACATCTATATCCAGCTCCAGATCACGATCGCAATAACGATGGAGAGTAACGTCACAGACCTCCCAACAACCAAACATCAGCAAGCCTGCGGAGACTTCAGACAAATCGAACTTGAAGGAAAGCACCAAGTAGCAGCCTGGAAAGAAGCTCCGCCCATTACAGGAAAGAAAATGCAGCATCCGCAACCGCTGGCCTTAGTACTCAAGACATATCGAACAACCAACCAAACAAGGTTAGCTGGGCGAGCACAGTGCTTCCCAATGTTACGATAACTGATAGCCACCATTATCAAAAAAAATGCAGACCATAATAACAGAATAACACAACATATTACAAGCTACATATAACTATGGAGCGTCTATTGTATAAACTGACCATGGTGTCAACAGAAAGCAAATGAGAAAATGCAATTAAAAATACAAAACCCAGTGTCGATAGGCAACCCCACCGAGTGCAATAAAGAGGTGTGAAACCGTCTAGCCAACATGGAGCATAGCGCAGAAATGAGCGAGGAATCAATAGGCGAAGACTTGTCCTCTACTCAATCAGAAAGCAGCGAACTAGTAAAGCAAGTGCAGATGCAGGTTCAAGCAAACAGGAAAAGCATAGGTACTTTGCATAAACTACTAGACGATTTCATAGCCAAAATAAAAACGTTTCTTGCGGAAGAACTGAAAATTCAAAGACACTATGCTAACAATGCTGCAGGAGATTCGCAGAGGGCACCAATCAATTGCCTTCTCTCCACGACCATACATCATGGCCAAAAATAACGTGAAAAGTGCTGAACTGTTGGAATTGTGGCAGTGGAACTGTCGCACTTTTCGTAATTGCGCCGCAGCACTCCAAAATTACATGAACTCGGTACCAAGTCAACCAGATGTAATATACTTGCAGAAGTTTGGGGCCAAGATGGTAACTGCAGGGGTATTATTGTTTACACGATCCAAATTCTCATGGCATATCCTCGCTGGTTAGCAAACGTAATGCAGCAAAGGCGGAACACATCAAAAGTTGCAGATAAATCATCAGATAATCACCTTCCTTTCCCTGAAGAGAGGAAAAGTGAAAACCGTGAAAATGAATATATACAGCCCTCCCAAAGATAAGCACGATGACTTTGGCGGACGGCTTAGAGATGTTGTCGGCATTGCAGGGGCAAAAGAGTGACTTGTGGTATTGGGCGACTTTAATGCATCTAGCACCACCTGGAGGTATTGGAGAGATTCTCCTGAGGGAACGCGTCTCGAACACGCTGTATCAAAACTAGGATTGAACCTAATTACTCTGCCCCTACACCTACGAGGCTGGGTAAAGCGTAAGTCGAGGCGTGTTCCCATATCTGACTTTCACACAAAATGCTAACGACACTAACTGTACAAACCTGGAAGAGAATCTTGGCAGCGACTACTTTATATTCAGAATTTCCATCTCAACACCAGAACTCCGTATGACCATTAGAAACGTGCTGATCACCGACTAAGAAAGGTACAGACAATGCGATCCCCCACCCGACTGTGTGCCGGAGTCGATTAGGGAGTGTTCCAGGTACTTAATCTCAGTTCATAAACATCTAAACGCATCGAAAGAACAGCAGAGACGCCAGCAGTCGACAGGCAGCTGCTCCACCTAATGGAGAGCAAGTGCCATTGGAAAAGCCAGTGACTTGACCAGAGCCTTCCCCGCAATATCACTGCTTTAGGAGAGGAAGCAAATCAATACGCTTACAAAATTGCAAATTAGAAATGTCCGGATTATGCTTGACTTGAAAATATCAAAATCGCCACGAGCAGAGCACTACAACAAATAATGCATGAGGTTCCGAGTACAGAGGGGGAGTAAAATTTCGGATGTGAGGCAAACACTTAAAATTACATAAAGGCTTTCCTCACAGAGCAGCGGGCTTCAATAAGCGTAGCGCAAGTCATGTCGGACACTTTTTTGAGATGCCAAACAAAGGTACCTCTCAAGGAGCCACCATTTTTCCCCTGCTCTATAATATTGCCACGTTAGGACTCACGAGACGTTTGGATGAAGTACCGCAATTGGGATACACCCTTTATGCGGATCATGTCACCTTATAGAAACGCGTGGATCTGTGGCTAGCAAAAAGCAAAGCTGCAACAGCAGTTGAAAACGTTGCCAAGGCAAGCGGACTCAGCTGTGCCCCCGCAACACCTGAAATTATCAGGGTGTCTGGTAAAAGATACAAAAGTGATAGAAACGTCAACATTCGCATTTAAGGTGCCAAAGAAAGTGAGGTAACTTTGACACGTATTCTGGGTTATGCGGTTCAGAGTAATGAACGAACAAACTATACAATAGCATACTAAAATCAGCCACAAAACAAGTTGCATGAATGATCTAAAGAATAACATACCACCAACAGGGAATGAAGGAAGGACACACAGTTAGAGTAGTACAGGCAATCGAACTGCGTAAGGTTAAGTGTTTTCCACCTTTCCACGCGTTAAACAAATCAGAAGAAGAAATCATTGGGTGTTTATTCAGGGGTGCCAACAAAGTGGCCCTAGGGCTGCCGGTAAGCACACCAACCCAAAAGCTATTGGACTTTGGTATATATATATAACACATACCCTGAGCTAAATACAGCGATAGTTACTGCACAGAGAAATCGTCTATGTCAGACAAAAGCAGGCAGAAAAATACTCGCTGGGGTGGATTTTCCGCCATACCCTCAGGACCTGGACAAGATTCTTGTAGAAATTCCAGAACTCGTCTGCAGCAAAATCTCGATATCACCGCTGTCGAAAAACATAGATGTAAAAACAGACAAAAAGCGCAGAGGAGAGAGTGTGGTGGCTCCGAAAGACATTGAAAGCAAATGAAATGTTTTCTATGTGGACGCTGCAAGGTATAATTTTAAACGGTCAGTTGCATCAGTACTTAGCAACGATAACAGCATAGCAACATGTGCATCGCTGTACACGTTCTCGATCGCCAAGGCGGAATGCTTTGCCATCACCCTTGCAATCAAAGTTCCGGAGCAGAGAGATGACCTGCAGACAATTGTCGTCTCTGACTCGCAGAAAGCGTGCCGTTTCTTTTTAAGAGGCCACCTTTCAACAAAAATAAGCGAATTCTTAGGCTAGAAAAATAACAAACAAACATAGGGTGATCTGGTATCCAGGACATGCAGGCCTGGAGAAAAACGAATGCCGATGCTCGAGGGCTCACGAACCGTGCAGAGCCTCGACAGCACTTTCAATCCTTTGAAACACTCCAGAAGAATGCTATTCAGAAGGATAGCGAACTTTCCAGAATGGCCTCTCACAAAATTCTTGCTAACCAACGAAGCATACGGCAAAAATACAGCGCCCTTCACAATTCATTAGAAGGGGAGGACGCGATTGACCTCCGCAAAAATGAAACTGGAGTCTTTTCCAACCTTCCAAGGTTACACACAACTTTTCTAAAGCTGTACGGGCTGCCTGTAAGTGATATGGCTGCGTGCCATCGTTTCGCAACGTTTCGTGGGTATCAGAAAACCGACAACCAAATTTAGATTCCTTTTTGTGTAAGTACAAGCTTTTTAATACTTTAGAGCAACAAGAGGCACAGCTCGCCAGCTTTGACCCAGAGGTGCAGCTTTCACTTCTGCGGCATGACAGGCAGGCGGAAGCAGCCAGTCCAGCCCCGGACCTGGGTCCCGACCCATCCATCTCATCATGACCCGTGTCCCAAACCTTTGCGAATAAAGTGTTTCCTTCCTATCTTAGTTACCCAACCCACCTGTGGTACAAGAAATTTTGACTTCTTTGGGTGGCTTGCGACAAACTCCCTGCTTCACCAGTGATGGCAATCGGGAGAAGGATTTTGAACTTCCTCTCAATCCACTGCGATGCTTGGATTTATGCCTCGAAAGATCGTGAGCCCCGTCTGCTGTGCCTGTGTGTGTATGCTTAGCCCTTGCGTCGTTCTTACTCACGCGCTTCTTCCTGCTTCATTTTCTACTGTCGCTTCTTCACCATATAAGGCGTCCGAAAATTTTTTGCACTTTGCGGTTACGCGCTCCTTGCCACATAGACGATTCCTTGGTGTGGATTCATGGTCATTGATTGCGGAAGCCACCCCACAACCTCTGCATTTTGCAAGCGAGCTGTCGCTGACGTCGGATTGATTTCCAGCTCACCGCACCTGTAACAAGCTTCATACCTCTTTTTTATTTAGTGAAACACTTCTAGAGAGTCTCAAAACAGATAATCCATCTCGTCACGTAGTCATCAACAATTGTGATGATTACCAAGGTGGAGGTTTCTGCCGAGAATAGGATGGTTCTCTACATGCGAGAAAGCCAGTTCCAGTTACCTCTCGATGAGTCTCGTAACAAGTACACGTACCACTCCTTTGCCACAACTTTCGGACGCAGCCATATTTATTGTCACCTCGTTTTCCTTATCGTCATGCTTTTTGACCTTTAGGCCCAACAATTTCCCGGCATCATCCCCAGGGGGCGTATCAATGTTCTTTGCTTGTCGTTCACAATAATCTTATCCTCCTCTTAACATTTCTGCCATTAAATGCCTGCTGCCATGCTCACCGCTTCGGCAATCATGGCTGCGAAAAGTTTGGTGAGGGTCAATTCTTCTCTGGACCTGATAATGACCTTCTGTTCCTCTCTAGGAAGACATGGTAGCTGCGACGCTACTGACCGCTCCGCGAGCATTTTGCCCGCTGCTTACACCTAGCTTGTCGCCTTTGTACCCAGCCAGCACCATTCTGCCTTTTTTTTCCCCGCATCCACTGCTTGCAGATGCCACCTTGGTGTCGTGATTGCATTCTCGCTATTGACGCTCCTGGAGCTCCGCCACACAATTCGGCACTATTATCTTCCGGTCAGAGCTTTGCAATTCTGCTGGATCGGCATCTGTACCATTAACAGTCACTTCCATTGCCATAGTGTCGCTGCAGACGCTCTACGAGCTGACGCCTGGAGCCCTCGGGGGTCACTCCTGCTACCTCGGCGCTAGGCTGAACGGTGAAGCAAGCTAGATGCGCGGCACGGCGAAACGTCAAAATGCGCAATGAAAACCTTCCAATTCACTTACAGTCTTGAGAATGGTAGCCACAGGATCTTGAGCACAACATGAAACACACACAGCAATATATCAGCTGGCCGTCGTGTTTCCCGCGCGAGGAAGTAGTGATTTATTGGTGCCGACAAAACACATGTCCGTCCGTTCCGTTCGGCCCTTTAATGGACCATCCGCCTCCCCTGTAGTAGACCATCCGCCTCCAGGGTTCATAGTTAGTGGAGAGCGTGTCTGGCATATGCGACCGTGGACATTGACGTCACGTATTCGACTCCCAATGACAAAAATTTTTATTTGTGTTCACACCACGCGTATGTGTTCGACGTCACTTTCATGACAGAAATACATCGTTGGAGTCTTGGTAGGCCCCTGCATAAAGCAATTTCGTGTTAAAAAACTGGCGGTGAAAATTCACGAAGCCTCTAACTAGAGCCCCATAGCTGTGACATGGCACATACACATCAGCTTGAGCTACGGAAGGAACTCGGTATGATCCCCAGTGCCGGGCGGCCACCCACCGGTTTACAAAAAGGGTACAGGCGGGCTTCGGAGCGGTGACGCTGCGCCCCATGGCGAAGCTTACTCTGCCAGGAGGACTCCCAACCCATAGCGCGAGAACTGGTTAATTTCACTACGGCGCATCTTATAATAGTGTTGTCGTTCCAGGGCGTGAAACCCAAACAACCTTTTACAATGTGAACACAGTACCTTGAAAGTTTGAGGTATGTAAATTTTAACGGCATTTGATACCATTCTTACATTTATTTGTCCTTATATTTTGACCACGCTTTGCTAGATTAGCCCGAATGTCGTTTACATTTTCCTACAGGCATATGTCTGTGTTTACTATAGCAGGCAATTTTTTTTTGGTTGAAAAGATTGAAAGTGTTAACAAGGATTGCATGAAATGTCGCTCGTTTTCTGCAGGTGCATCGAGAATTTCAAGTCAACCTGACGGTAAGTTAGTGGCTACATATAGGTAGTCCTGCTCCAGAAAGTTTTTGAAGTAACATACTATTCTAAAGAATACATAATTTACATGGTATTGTAACAAACTGACGCCTTCGTACAGCTTGACTCTAACTGGGAGCACGAACGATAAAAACATAAGAACTAAGCCATTTGCCTCTCGAACCGATAATACCTCTGAATTATCCAGACACATTTACAAAACTTAAGGCTGAAAATAACTACATTGAACGTGAAGCAAGAAAGATACTTCTGCAACAATTATCGAATATAAAACGATGTGAAGAGTAAGTGTCACGTGACCGGCTTGCGGAAGAATTTTTTTTCTAAGACAGTATTTACACGACGGACCGCGAGAGCCATGAAGGGGACGCGTAAGAGAGTCATTTTTTTATGTCACATTAAGCTGCGAGACAGCGGACCACTCTGAGTTATCGCAGGCTTCATTGCAAAAAATTCGAAACGTACCACAGCTCACTAATGTTTCTCCTTTTTCACGATGTGCCTCAAAAATATTGCGGCTGTTCTCGACAAAATGGGGGGGGGGAGCATGTTTCTGAAGTGATAGCAACCATTTGGGCACCATCAGCGAGTTTTGTTGTCATCATTACATCATGTTAATGCATATATCTATCTGTATATATGCTTCAAACCAGATTTAACAATTTTCTCTTGCAGGTATAGAGTTAACATGCCATTTGTGAAAAAAATTACGAGGACGCTGCACGATTGAGACATTGTCGAGATGCAAATGCAGAAGACAGTGCACATAGGGTCATTGAGCCATCAGGTTCTATTTTTGAAGGTGAAGCTCAGGCGTCTATGAAACTTTCCATACTTCGTATGCCGACTTTTCAGAGCTCTTGCAGAAAATATTCATTGAATATTGTTTGGAGCACTGAAAACGACGTCGTCATGCAACCAATTGGCCACGTGCTTGAACTTCCAGGAATAGCTACGTATGCTCGGTAAAATTGAAATCAGTTGGCCTTGCATACATGTTTTTCTTTGTTGCCGTGTTCTCTGCTTTGACCCTTTTTGCTCTCTTGACAGCCTTTCCGATTCTCTACGTGTAACATTCTCTAAAGAAGGTGTCAATTTCAGACTGTTAAACTTGAGTCTAAATGCCAGATGCTTGGTATAAATGCTAAACTCAGAAGGCTGCTATAATTTTAAAGGGTCTGACGTTTAGCAAAAATTATTTGAACTGATGAACATATATACTTTAGCAGGCATGCCCAGATTGCTGGTGCAGCGTCACGTGAAGGAACATGAACTGAATATTTGGGCTAACTTTTTGAGGGAGCTTAAGGTCCCTCCTACACCATCCACACATTTTAGAAACATTCGAAAAACTAGAAGTTCACACACTTTATTGTATATATGGGAATAATGAGCCAAACAAAAGTGGTTGTAGATTGACCAAACGAACTATTTTGAGGATATCTGAGAACTCAAGTCAATCAAATATTGCTAAAAACTGGGGTTATGGTATAGAGCTTCTACTAAACACCAGATTTTGCATAACATCCAACAAACTCCCAATGTAGATAAAAGGTAACATTTCTTAGAAATCCACAACAGATTCGCTACGTTTATTCTTAAACTTCAGTTCATAATTATTTTAACGAATGTGTAACAAGAAAGCGGAAATTGTTGATGTAGCGCTACTGGACCTTATCTAAATTCACCTTACTGTTGAGCCTATTTACTGAGCCTCTTACTATCTCACATTTTCACAGGTGCGCCTTCATCGAGCGTGATCACACCGAGTAAGTGTTACTACTTCACATTCACTCAATTTGCGTATCATTATGCTTCGACGCGGCGAAAGCCAGCGCTTCTCCCGTGAACCAGTGAATGCTAGCGTGAATATCTGATTATCTCCTCTAGCTGCTTCTTTAGCTGTATAAATGAACGAAGGTGCCCCGTCAGTTCATTTGCTGGCTATTCGAAAATATTAGGCTTGCCTGGGCAGTGATGACTTGAGCAACGTGATACCATGGCTTGTGACGACATTTTGGTGCACTCTGGCCTGTACTGACACGAAGGCCAGCTTCACAGCATTTGCCGCAGTGGTAATGGCGTGCATGCGCTATTTGTCTGGTTTGTTCATACTTGCAGCAAAACAGGGAGATTATTTAGACTCCAGCCAAAAGATTTGAAGAAACCCGACGATTAGAAACTGACTTGGTCCCTTCCTCAGGGGTGACTGTCGAGACTACGTAGCAGTGGCGTCTTCAAAGCACTCGCGGTGAGATAACGACGCCCCTCTCTCTCTCGCTTTGGCGTGGAGCGCAGTCCATGTGTATGCACTGGGAAAGGGTTCCGAGACAGCGGTTGATGTTATGGGCGCTCTTCTGTATGTGCCATGATTCGAGCAATAACCTTCTCCTCCAGTTCGACTCGTTTCAAGAATGGCCGCCGCTTCAAAATTTATCCGGTGATCCAACGTCTCAGCATGTTCGGCGACTGCGCTGCGCTCTTCGTTGAACCTCCGCACATCGTTGACGTGTTGCTTCAGTCGTTCTGGTAGGTTCCGGGAGCAACACGCCAACAATGTGTGGAAGTTCTACAAAGAGTGCAGTGCAGTCGCCGAGCACGTTGAGACGTTGGAACACCAGATAAATTTCGAAGCGACGGCCATCGTTCAAAGTGAGCCGAACTGGTGGAGAACGTTATTACTGGTGTCGTGGCACATACAGAAGAGAGCCCATAACATCAACCGCTCCCTCGGTACCCTTCCTTAAGTGTATACACATGAACTGCGCTACACGGCAAAACGAGAGAGAAAGGTGGGTCAATATACCACCGTAAGTGCTTTGAAGACGCCGCTGCTACGTAGTCTCCGCAGTCACCCCTGAGGAAGGAATCAAGTCGGTTTCAAAACGTCGGGTTTCTTGAAATATTTTGGTTGGAGTCTAAATCGTCTCCCAGTTTCATACCCAACCAGACACACTGCGGTCGAATGTTTACATTCAAGGCTTGCAGAAAAACACTCTTCAAAGCAATCTACACGCTTGAACGTGTGTGTTTTTTGTGATAGGCAACATCCCTTTGTGTTAAAAAACACCCTGAACATAACACGTTTAGAAACAACATTTAAAAACATACAGTATAAGAAAACGTTGCACCCTACTTTTCCAGGTGTTTATGAGCACCCTAAAACTATAGCTAAAAGACCCTCTAAAGGTTGAAAGTTACAGGTATAAGCATACTTGATCAGATGAAGCGGGATTCATGGGAAAACAAAACAATAGACACACGTATGAAACACTTCATCCTGTGTGCCTATACTTTCGTTGTCCCGTTCATAGCTTTTCCTCCGATCAAATATAAATCGCAAACTGGCCAAAGCATCAACTGTTCTATGGGAGAAGACTATGTGTTTCTTCTTTCCTGTTTTGGGGCTGACAAAAACTGAAGAAAGATATTGATGTCACCACTTCACCTATTATGCTTGCACTAATGTGGTTGATAAAATGAGTACTATGGTATCTGAATTACCATCATAACATCAGTGAATATATATGTGTAGGTACACTTGGCCAAAAATGACAAAGTTGGACCCGGAAGGCACATAACACGCGCGCACACAAACAGACGCACCACACCACAGTAGTGCACGAAGTACGTTGCAGTGTAAAGTTCAGCCGACCATAACGTCTGAGTGAAATGTGAATCTGATATTCTAACATCTGTGTTTATTTATAGAAAAGTGCAAGAAGTGTGACAAACAGGATTCTGAAGGCATTCTAAAAAATTTTGCAATCTTCCACGTGAACAAAATTTCTTGCTCTTGAATGTACTATAGAAATTCATTGTTTTCAAAGCAATAAATATTCACCAATCCCTTCAAAAACATTTGCGCTCGTCCGGTAACTGTCTGAGAGATTTGGCGTTGAATGGCATATATATATATATATATATATATATATATATATATATATATATATATATATATATATATATATATATATATATATTGAAAAAAAATGCAAGCATATCCACAGAGTGAATGATGGAGAGTGGGGCGAAGCATTCGTCCGTCCATGCGTCTGTTTGTGCGCCCGTCCCTGCGTTCTTTCGAGCATCCGCCCCTGCGTCCGTTCATGCGTCCATCCATGCATCTGTTTGTGTGTCCGTTCGTTCATCTATTCAATACTCCAAGTCCCACCATCTCGCATCTTTTTATCATATATTCCTCATATAGAAGCACCGCCATCCAGCGGACATTCCAAGAACTAAACGAGAGGTGGCACACGCACACTTTCTTACGGCCTGCGCTTTGGGTCCACTTCCCACCTTTAACCACCTCGAGTTCATGGTATATTCTAGTTCACTGTATTCATAGCACTGCGACCAAACGCTCGCTAAACCTTTCGAAAACCAAGGAGGTTACGCCCAGCGAGTATAACGTAGCAACCTTTCCCTGTCAGATAGGGCTCAATTTACATGCCAATGGCTGCTAATGAGAAATGAGAGACAGGAGAATTCGGCTTTTACTTTCTTACGGCTTGCGCTTCGTATCTACTTCTCATTTTTAACCACCTTGAGTTCATTCATGGTATATACAAGTTCACTGTATTCATGGCACTGCGGCTCAACGCTCGCTAAACCTTTCTAAAGCTAAGGAGGTTACACCCAGCGAGTATAATGTAGCATCCCTTTCTTGTCCGATAGTGCTCAATGTACATGGCAATGGCTGCTAATAGGGATCGCAGCGTGCGCGTTGACTAAAAGCCGAATGCTCATGTCTCTCATTCCCCATTAACAGCCATTGGCATGTACGTTGAGCACTATTTTTCATTGTTAAACAACGCACAGAAGAAATCTCTCACTGGCACCACCTTGGAGGTCAAGTGTTATACCTATTTCTGGTATGTGCCACTGGTGGTTACATACGAGGGACGCCCAAGCCACGCCATAAGGAGCTTCGCCCCTAAAAGGGTTTATTGGCGACTATTGCGACGGTGGTCCTACGATAAAACACGATCGGGCAAGAGCAACGGTCAAGCAGATGCCGGCGATGATCAGCACGAGCCGAGCGAGCGAAGCCCAGCACCCAGTACCCAAGCGGTGGCGATGTTGCTTGCCAACGATGCTCTTTCTTCTTCACAATTGCCCCCGCCAAAAAAGAGCCATCCTGGCGACCTAAGAGTCTGGAGGCAGAGGGCTATGATATGGCTTAAAGCAGGCGACGTGGACGATGTCACGTCCACGCCGGCGCATGTCGTCAGATGGTGAAAGTGGCTCGATGAGAAAATCCACCGGCGAGGCTTGCTCAAAAACGCAGTATGGGCCCTCGTACTTTAGAACGAGTTTTGAGGAAATGCCGGTGGTTTGGTAAGAAACAGCCAGCCATACAAGTGATCCCTGGGAATAGTTGGGCTTTGTGAATAGTCGGCGTTGTTTTCTTTCTTTCTGGCGCTGTTGTTCTTGTGACGTAAAGGTGCGTGCAAGTTCACGACACTCTTCCGCATTTCGGGCAGCTTCGAACACAGATGGGCATTCGGATGCGTCAGAACGGTATGGAAGGAGAGTGTCGATGGTGTGGGATGGTTCGCGTCCATAAAGAAGAAAGAAAGATGAAAATCCAGTGGTAGACTGTGCCGCGGTGTTATATGCGAACGTGATGAATGGAAGAATGCAATCCCAATTAGTACGATCGGATGTCACATACATGGCGAGCATATCGCCAAGGGTGCGGTTAAATCTTTCCGTGAGCCCATTAGTCGTCGGGTGGTATGCCGTGGTCTTGCGACGAACAACATGGCATTCAGAAAGCAGAGACATGACGACTTCTGATAGGAAGGCTCGACCTCGGTCGCTTGGTAGTTCTCGAGGTGCACCATGTCGTAGTATGAAGCGATGAAGGATGAAGGATGCTACGTCCCGCGCAGTGGCACTTGGAAGGGCGGTGGTCTCAGCGTAGCGCGTTAAATGGTCCACAGCGACTATGATCCACCGATTTTCATTTGATGTCGGTAGAATGCCATAGAGATCAATTCCGATCAGATCGAAAGGTTTGGCAGCGCACGGAAGCGGTTGAAGCGCACCGGACGAGTGGAAAGGTGGTGATTTGCGGCGTTGACAGTCAGGGCAGCCCATAACAAATTTTCGCACGAAATTATACATTCCGCGCCAGTAGAAGCGATGGTGAATGCGTTCGTAAGTTTTGAAAACTCCGGTATGACCACATTGGGGATAGTCGTGAAAGGAGGCGCAGATTTGTGATCGCAAGGTGCGCGGGACAACCAAGAGCCACTTACGACCTTCAGGGGCGTAGTTGCGTCGGTGCAGCAGCCGATCACGAATGGCGAAATGAGCAGCTTGACGTAAGAGACATCGTGGTACCGCAGTGGTTGACGATCCAGGGAGACAGCTAAAAAGGGAAGCGATCCACGGGTCCTTCTGCTGTTCACTGGTAAAGGAGTCGAGGTCGAGAGATGCGATGGAGTTGGTACCAGTGGTTCCGCAGGCCGAGTCGGGAGGTATAGGCGAACGCGACAAGGCGTCGGCGTCAGAATGCTTGCGTCCGCTGCGATAGAAGACACGAATGTCGTACTCCTGGATTTGCAGTGTCCACCGAGCAAGGCGGCCAGAACGGTCTTTCAATGTGGCGAGCCAACAAAGTGCATGGTGGTCCGTTACCAGGTCGAATGGGCGACCGTATAAATAAGGGCGGAACTTGCTAAGCGCCCACACTAGCGCCAAGCACTCTTTTTCAGTGACGTTGTAATTGGCCTCAGCTTTAGTAAGTGTGCGACTCGCGTAAGCGACGACGTATTCGGAGTAGCCCGGCTTGCGTTGGGCGAGGACGGCGCCTAGACCAACCCCACTAGCGTCTGTGTGAACTTCCGTTGCAGCTGTTGGGTCGAAATGCCGAAGAATTGGAGGATATGTTAGCAGACTACGGAGCGTGGCAAACACGACGTCGCAGTCAGAAGACCAGGATGAAGGGTCTGCATCACAGCGTAGGAGGTTGGTCAGTGGTGACATGATCGATGCAAAATTTCGCACGAAGCGCCGGAAGTACGAGCATAGTCCGACAAAACTGCGTAATTCTTTCAGCGTAGTAGGTTTCGGGAACTCAGCGACTGCTTGCCGTTTTGCAGGGTCGGGTCGAACAACATGCTTGGAGACGATGTGCCCTAAGATGGACAGCTCTCGCGTGGCGAAGCGGCACTTTTTAACGTTCAGTTGAAACTCACAGTTTGTTAAACACGTCAGAACCAGTTGGAGCCGAAGCAGATGCGTAGGAAAATTGGGAGAGAAAACGACAATGTCATCAAGGTAGCATAGACACACAGACCACTTCAGTCCACGCAGTGTGTTGTCCATGAGTCGTTCAAACGTGGCAGGAGCATTACTAAGCCCAAATGGCATTACGTTAAATTCGTACAGGCCATCTGGTGTAATTAACGCAGTTTTCTGGCGATCAGCTTCTGCCATAGGAACCTGCCAGTATCCAGATCGTAAGTCTAAGGAGGAGAAGAATTCGGCTCCTTGGAGGCTGTCAAGGGCGTCGTCTATGCGTGGTAATGGATAGACGTCTTTCCACGTCACCTTGTTTAATCGCTGGTAGTCGACGCGAAATCGAATCGATTCATCTTTCTTTCGAGCTAGAACGAAAGGAGATGCTCAAGGACTGTGCGATGATTGAATAACGCGACGGCGTAGCATCTCTTCGACCTGGTCATTGATGACGTGACGTTCTGCTGCAGAGACATGGTACGGTCTTTGACGCAATGGCTGGTGCGAACCGGTGTCAATGTAGTGGTGCACTGCGGAAGTCCGACCCAATCGCGGCTGAGAAACGTCGAATGAATTCGCGAAGTGCTGGAGGAGATTAAGAAGCTCGGCGCGTTCATGGGCACTTAAGGTGTCGGCGATGGAACTCGAGAAGGTGTCACTCGATGAGCATTTCAGTGAAGAAAGGGAATGAAGTTCGGTCGAGGCGCTACTGCACAATTCGTCTGGCATGTTAAGGACTAAAGAGGAACCGAGGTACTCCACTCGACCGAGACATTCACCGGCAAGTAGCCTAAGCGGTGCAGAAAGGGGGTTGTGGACGAAAATATTGCTTCGGCCCGCAGTGACGTCGAGTGTAGCCAAAGGCAAGGAAACGGCTCTGCGGCTCATGAAAATGTCGGAAGGTGTAAACTTTACTGTAGCATCGTTATAGTCATCGCAGCAAGCCGGGACAACGGCAAGAAGCTGGCGGAATTTCAGTGTCCTCACGCACGACAAGTTTTGGCGACCGCTCTAGGGTTTTGTGCAAAGGTTCGACACACAGGTGCGAAAATTAAACTTCAGCGCGTGCGCAGTCAATGATGGCATGATGATTTGACAGAAAGTCCCACACGAAGATAACGTCATGCGAGCAAACCGAAAGCACGATGAAATCGACAACGTACATAGAGCCTTGGATGAATATGCGGGCGGTACAGGTGCCGAGAGGTCGAACTGGTTGTGCGCTAGCTGTACGAAGCGATAGTCCAGAGAGCAGCGTGGTCACTTTGCGTAGGGAGCGGCAGAGCTGGGCGGCTATAACAGAAATGGCAGCACCTGTGTCGACGAGGGCAAAGGTAGAAACACCATCAACAGATATGGGGACGACGTTAGCTGGTGAAGTGCGAGGACTTGAGCATTTCGACGACGGCGCAGCTCTTGCCTCTGGAACTGCGGCCTTCAGTTTTCCCGGTTGGAGGACGCGGGTCTAGGCCGCATTGGGGACACTGATCGCCTGCGAGGAGATGGGTAGCGGGGAGAGTGAGTCTGAAGTGAGGGCTGGGGTGACCGAGACTCAGGAATGTTAGTGTATCCATACTGCGGTGAGGGATAGGGAGCAGGTATGTGCGTGAGCTGTTGGTCAAACGGTAACGGCCGAGTAGCGTCGTGGAGTGGTTGGAAGCGACGGCGACAATATCGTGCCACGTGTCCTGGAGTACCGCAGGCGTAGCAGATTGGTCGATTGTCAGGAGTGCGCCAGGAATTGCTGACTCGTGGTGCGGCCCAAGGTGTCGAAAAAGGGGCGGAGTGGGGAGCAACTGAAGACATGGGTGGCAAATGCTGCTGGCGGGGTCTACTGCGTACCACCTGGGCATACGTAAGAGGCGCGGCCACGGGCTGCATAGCCGGCGCATGGGCAACAGGCATGGCCACAGAATGCTGGTGGGCAGCGACTTGAACAGCCTGAGATACCTCTTCGGCAATAACGCCGCGGAGTGGTGATGGCAGACGAGAGGATGGCGGCTGCTGCGTGAAGGGAATCAACGACAGTTGCCGAGTTACTTCTTCACGCACGAAGTCTTTAATCTTTTGCAGGGTTGGTGAGTGGTTGGAAACGGAAGTGAGACTGGAGAGCGAGTCGGCGTGTGAGGAAAATGGCCGAGTCAGGGCGCGCTGATTGCTCAACTCGTTGAAACTTTGACACAAAGTGACAAGTTCCGCAACGGTGGCAGGATTACGGGCCTGGAGCAGCTGATATGCACCGTCATTTATCCCATGTGTTGAATCTTCTCCGACTCGGGCATGATGGTATTCACACGGTTGCAAAGACCAATAATGTCTTCGATGTAGCTGGTGAAAGATTCCGTTGGCTTTTGTGCGCGAGTCCGCAAGCGTTGTTCGGCTCTGAACTTGCGGACAGCGGGTCGGCCAAGAACGTCAGCAAACAACGTTGTAAAGAAGGACCACGTCGTAATGTCGTTTTTGTGGTTGTTATACCACATTTCGGCCACGTCAGTGAGGTAAACGATGACGTTAGTCAATTTGTCCGCGTCATCCCACTTGTTGTTTGCGCTCACCAGTTCATAGTTAGCGAACCAGTCTTCCACGTCGGTCTCATCAGCACCGCTAAAGACCTCGGGCTCTCTCAAACGAAGAACGCTGGGGTTGCTGGGGGATGGAGTGGAAGAGCCAGGTTGCGCGTTGTTGGTAGCCATGATGGGAGGTAGCGTTCGGTTGCGCAGCTCCAGGTTTAGGCGACGGCGAATGGCAGCACCCAGGTTCAGGCGACGGGGAATGTCAGCACCCTCCACCAATTGAAAAAGGGTTTATTGGCGACTGTTGCGACGGTGGTCCTACGATAAAACACGATCGGGCAAGAGCAACGGTCAAGCAGATGCCGGCGATGATCAGCACGAGCCGAGCGAGCGAAGCCCAGCACCAAGTACCCAAGCGGTGGCGATGTTTCTTGCCAACGATGCTCTTTCTTCTTCACAATATATATATATATATATATATATATATATATATAAATATATTATATATATATATATATATATATATATATATATATATATATATATAAAACGTGTAGGAAGAGTAAGCTACTGTTTTAGTTTTGTGTAGAGGTATTTAAAACCTACTATATGTAACAATATAAACATTGGCTGTAAAAGTGACAAAATCTGACGAAACAGTTTAACTGGGGTTGCAATAATGAATTGAGATTGTTTATACACTTCTAATTGCTAAACCGCAGCTTGTCACTGGTGTTTACACAATCACCTTCAGCTGCTCAGATGACTGGTTTCTTCGAAAGAAGTTGGGCCACGCTGTTCTGAACGGTATGTTCAATCGCAGTAACCTGAAATATATACACAGAAAGCAATGACCAAACGTTTCAAGAAGATTCCATGCAGTCTGTATTCTGCATAGCTAACTGCTTTCTTAGTTATGTGTAAGTATAAATGCAGTGCATATCCAGCATATCAAGTGGCAGATGCCTCCACTGCAGTGATAATTGCAAGAAAGTGTATGCTGCATAATAAACCCCAAAGAAAGCACACTTCGGCAGAACTTGTATGCTTTTCATGGTATAGATGTGAACCTTACTTTATCTTTTAGCTCACTCGCACAGGCTAATACGAAATGCCAGTTCCAATGCGATAATGCTTCATTAGCTGTATGCAAGGACTAAGTGTAAGTTAATGTTATGGTCTACACTGAAGCATGCGTCCACATAAGCACATGTGCATTTCTGCAAATCCACCGTGGTACTCATACGATTTCTTTCTTAAAATGAATAAAAAGTGATGAGTAACTTATAAAAAGTGATGAACATCATATCATACATATTGTCTATATTGTACAAAAGCAGAATGCCACTGAGCATATGTGACAGTACGCAAAATTGTGAAGTATCCAGGGTAGGTAACTTTAAAACAATTGACGACCTTTTTTAAAGGAGAAACCTGATGGGATGTCACTCAGCAGCGTTGCAAAAGACGCTTAAGCAGATGATTCGGCGGAGGGCACGCGGCGCTTTCGAGACACTGTCGACAAAGTTGTCGATGATGAAGAAGTCAAGGATTCGCCGGCGTTGGCCTTCCGCTGTCTGCGCTTCTGCTCAGCTTCTTTGGCTCACGTCTCGTCGGTTTTACCCGCGCGCTGACTTCATTTTAGAATGCGATCGGCGTGTTTGACTCACACTTCGTCGGTTTCAATGATCTTTCATTGTCGATACTTGCGTTTGGCTTCCCTGGATCACGCCTTTGCGGTAATGCAGTCAGGATGTCGCCATTCACAAACGCGATCGGCTTTTCTAACCCTCGCAACGCCGGCGACGGCCGGGTTAGACCAAAGCGCTTTGGCCTATAGTTCGGAGGGCGAAGGAGCTTCGCTTTCCGGCGTCCTGTCCACGAATTATAAACGAGTCAAAATAGTGCTCACTCGATGTGCGCTCGACAATTTCCAGCAGTGGACAGGTTGAAACGAGAGAGGGGTGACGCGCAGCGAGCGTACGGCAGGCGTAGTGGAGAGTAATGAGTAACGTCGCTGAACACTGTGAGAGAAGGTTGACCTATATAGCACAAATTAGTGCCGTTAGTTTCAGTCTTGCTGGTCAGCTAAAAAATGGAGATTTTCTTTGTAATGAAGCAAAGACTGTTCAGTGGCTGTGCGTTAAAACAGTGTAAATGCCGAGACCTCAAAACACCGCTCATGAACAATGTGCTATCATAATATATCTTGAAGCGCCTCTGACGATCTATCATCTTAATACATAAGAAAGGTGATGACAAGGACTTGAAGAATTACAGGCCAATTAGCTTGCTCTCTGTAGTATACAAGCTATTTACAAAGGTAATTGCTAACAGAGCAAAGAAAACATTATAATTCAATCAACCAAAGAAACAAGCATGATTTCGAACAGGTTACTTAGCAATCAATCACATTCATACTATCAATCAGGTATAAAGAAATGCTCAGAATATAACCAACCACTATACATAGCCTTCATAGATTACGAGAAGGCGTTTGATTCAGTATAAATATCAGCCGTCATGCAGATACTGCGGAATCAGGGCGATGAAGTATATATAAACATCCTGGAAGAAATCTACAGGAGATCAACTGCTACCATAGTGCTTCATAAAGAAAGCAACAGAATACCAATCAAGAATGGTGTAAGGCAAGGGGACACAATCTCCCCAATGTGATCTACCACGTGCTTACAGGAGGTTTTCAGATGCCTAGAATGGGAACAGTTAGGGATAAGAGTTAATGGAGAGTACCTTAGTAACCTGCGCTTCGCCGATGACATTGCATTGGTGAGTAACTCAGCGGATGAATAGCAACTCATGATTACGGAGTTAAACAAGGAGAGCAGAAAGGTGGGTCTTAAAAAGAATCTGCAGAAAACAAAAGTGATGTGCAACAACCTCAGAAAAAAGCAGCGCTTCGAGATGGGTAATAGTGCACTTCAAGTTGTAAAAGACTATGTCTACTTAGGGCAGGTAATAACCGCGGAGCCTAACCACGAGATTGAAGCAACTAGAAGAATAGGAATGGGGTGGAGCACATTTGGCAAGCACTCTCAAATTATGACAGGTAGATTATTACTATCCCTCAAGAGGAAGGTATATAACAGCTGTATCTTGCCGGTACTAAGCTACGGAGCAGAAACCTGGAGACTTACAAAGAGGGTTCAGCATAAATTGAGGACGATGCAGCGAGCAATGGAAAGAAAAATGGTAGGTGTAACTTAAGAGAAAAAAGAGAGCAGAGTGGATTAGGGAACAAACGGAGGTTAAGGATATCATAGCTGAAGTCAAGAAGAAGAAATGAATATGGGCCGGGCATGTAACGCGTAGACAGGATAACCGGAGGTCGTTAAGGGTAACTAACTGGATTCCCAGAGAAGACAAGCGGGTTAGAGGGAGACTGAAGGTTAGGTGGGCAGATGAGGTTAAGAAGTTTGCGGGTATAAATTGGCAGCAGCAAGCACAGGACCGGGTTAACTGGCGGAACATGGGAGAGACCTTTGTCCTGCAGTGGACGTAGTCAGGCTGATGATGATGATGATGATGACAATCTATACAGCAATCACAATCCTTGAAGCTTTTAGCCGCAATTTTTCAAAACGCAATAAATATTCGGTTAAATCGATTCCTAAATGTACTGAATTTTTTTATTGCCAAGATACTGAAAAAAAAGCTTTCCATGTTTGTTATGTGTTCAGATAGGTAAACAGTGTAATCTTGGATTTTTTGGTCGCACATGCACGAATATCGTGCAGTGTAAGTAACCTCATAGTGTTTTTTATGCAACCAAGCATAGACTGTTATGCTTGACAAAGCGAAAATTCATTTGAAATCAATTTACTTAGCGAGTTTATGTGTCAAGACGGGGCGATGCAAATATACTTATGAATAACAAGATGATTTTGAATGTTACACATCGTGGAAACAAGCCGATTAAAATAAATTCTGCTCGACCATCAGCACTCATGCTCAAACGAGCGCTTGCAGAGTTCAGGTATGGCGATTCGGCCGCACACACAGATGAAAGATCTATTCACGCCCAAGAACAGCTTAACGATCGGCTATACATTGACGCCGGCCGGCAATGTCGCGTGACCTACGTTGCGGGTTAACAAAAATGTCGGTAAAAATTGACGAAATAGAATGTATTAGCACGTAAGGGAGTTTCGCGAGGTGCACGTAACACGAAGCAATATGCTGCATTATCACCTCATGCATGAACGTGAGTATGACGGTAATTTTGGCGCACAAAATGAACAAGGACAAAAAGAACGACGGGGACACTACACCCTTGTTTTCAGTCCTCGGTCCTTCTAAGCGATAAAAGAAGAGCAAATGAATTGCCAACAAACCTATGAATACGCATCGCAGACACGGTTGACGCTTAGGGCTGAGAGGTATTGTTCCCACGCAAGTATCATTAAACCAAAATAGATGTTAGTGGTGAGCGGGGCCCCAAGAACCACTGCCAGAGAGCCAAGGTACTACTACAATTCTGTCCAAGTTTCTCACTGAACCACAGCCACGCATGCACACTCAGCTTTCTACTACAAACAACCAGCACAAAGAACACCTTGCCTGCACCCACACAACTTTTCCATAATCCTGATAAAACAGTTAACAGAAATATGCTCGCTAGGTAAACAAATGCTCAGTTATTGTCAACTAGTTAAAAAATGTTTGAAGGCGTTTTTCCAGCGCTCACACAGTTAAAATAGCGGTGACCACAGCAACATGAGAGCGATACAACCTCGAGTGCTCTACGATATGAATCCGCTGGTCTGCCCTTCAACGTAGTGCATCTTCGTAAATAGTAAAGATCGGAATATAGGCAAATGCCTATTTTGATTCATCTATTTCTATCGGGCCACTTCGCTATATGAGCATAAATTCGAGGTTCATGAGATGTGTTATACTGTTTTTATTGTGCCCATAAAAGCCTATTTTTGACAATTTCGCATTAATTCCTACTAGTGTCTATAAATGCCTATTTTCAATATGTGTGCCGATATGAACGCTATTCAACCTCCAATTTCGCTTTCTAGTACTGGTGAAGGCAAGTATTCATGTTACCAGGCAAACTGTGTTTCCCTAACTCTACAGGCTGCCACTTATACTCCATCTCGTAGGATGCTTTCAGCACAGTCAAGGCTGCAAAGATTCTTATTCATCAGGAAAGCCGATTAGCCTTTACACGTGTGTTAATCCTCGTAGGGTCGTCTACTCTGCATCTCTCTGGGGCCTGCTCGCATTCGCAGGAGACTGGAGGTGCTTCTGTGCTGCCGCAGGACGATGGAGAGCGAATGCGAAGCCGTGGACTGTAATCAGGGAAAAGTAGAGTGTAGATAAAAAAGGAAGGTGTTGACCAGGCTAGTGTTATGCTTATGATTTAGCTCTCAACAGTACTTTACTAGATAGCATGAGATATGTTAATTATACACTGGAAGTTGTTGCGTACGCAATGAAAACTTTTGTACCACTAGTTTTTTTTCAATTGGTTCATTACAAGCCGCGAAAGTATGATGTAAAGAAGTGAGCTTGCACCTTTGGTGCTGGCCACGTGTACATTTCAAGTGAAATTCTTTTCCTGCCCTCTTCTGTATCGGAGCAACTCGCAGCCAGATGACACGACCAAGACATGCCAACACGTCATGTGCACTTAAAGTTAGAATAGCACGACATACCCATGCCACGTAGAGCACGCAAGCAGTATTGTGTCGTTGCGACATTCTGTGTGTTGTACTGCTTGTATCTGTGGAATGGATCTCTTCATGCGCGCACGTTTGGAGAGCTTGGCATAGGTCATGTATACTTACCACGATACACCGTTTAACACGACATATTTTATCGCACCACTGGAACTGCAGTAAGGAATGATGCACAGAAAACACGAAAAGCGTTGTGAATGCTGTCAATGGCACAATGCGAGAACGGCGAGAAGACCAACGCGAATGAAGTGAAGGCAGTTTAGTCACACATCGCGCTCGATAAGAAGGCAAAGAAAAATAACACGCATAAGTTTCATGTCGACCTTCATACTTCCATTCAGGCAACATATTGTACAAATCGCACACGTGACCTCAAATAATTCTCGCAATGTTACGTACTACTTGACGCACAGGACCATTCCTTGTTGTATACGTCACCTCGACTATGTTAGGACCCGCGCCCGTGAAGTAGTCAAGTGGCGTCCAGTGTGGCCTTTCGCCTGTTTTCAGGGCATGTGGACTTTTAAATCTAGTCAGATAAGATTGTGTACGCCCAGTACATGCATTTCTTGAGCCTGCTCTAAATTTTCTACCCTGATGAAGGGCTCTTTAAGGTGTTGACAAATAAATTGACCCTGTGTGGTTAGCTCAAATTATTTCCAGGCAAGAAGACCCTTTTGGGCTCTGGCTATTTTTATTTATTTATTTATTTATTTATGATACCTCAAAGGCCCTTAAAGGAAGGGGTTTTACATGAGGGGTGGGCATATCTACAAAAACAGGTCTTCTATGATCCGTTTGAAGATCTCTTGGTCGGAATGAAGCACTGCCTGGGTGTGAAGGTCATTCCAGTCCCTTGATGTCTGGTTATAGAATGAGGAGGCATGGGAGACAGTGTGGGCTTGAGGGGGGTATACGGTCTTTTCGTGGTTGGTCTGGCTTGAGTGGCGCTGTGCGGGAGCAATGAGATCGGCTTGGGGTGACTTGTGAAAGAACTTATCAAAGAGAGAAAGGCGGGCGATTCGACGGCGTGATACAAGGCAGGGAACGTTAGCTTGGAATTTGAGTTTGGATGAGCTAGAGCTGTAGAAATAGTCCGAAAAAATGAAACGTACGGCACGATTCCGTACTGATTCAAGCATGGTAATGGGTTTATGTTGGTAGGGTTCCCACAGGGTGCATGCATTTTTGAGCTTCGGCCTTATTAAGCAGCAGTACGTTAGAAGTTTGACTGAGGGGGGTGCTAATCGGATATTACGCCGCAGGAAACCAACAACGCGATTAGCGGAATTTGTTATGCTGATCATGGGTGTGCGCCATGATTGGTCAGAAGTGAGGTTATTTTTCTAAGTACTTGTAGGTGTTAACAGGGGATGTTCGCGCGCTCAGACTAGCAGCTCGTCGCAGTGCTCACTACGATTCAAATACACTAAAATAAAAAGTACATTGCCACAAATCACTGTCACAGAAAGAAATCTGCGGCCGCGCGACCTGTCAAAGTCAGAGCACGCTTTGGACGGGATCTAGCCGGAATACCATTGACACAAAGTCTCATCATCTACGCAACAGTGGCTGCCATTGTTGCCGCCACATTTGTGGCCCAGAAAGCACGTGGATGAGCTTCGATGCAGATATCGAAGTGGTTGCTTCTTTGCGGAATGAACATCGAAGGCCTACTCACGGACAACTGGAACTGCCCACAATGAATACAGGAGAACAACAGCTGTCTAGCTTATTGGGAGTAACCAAGGTGCTAAAGATCAAAGTTATGCTGTTGGTGTGTTAACAGAAATATGGTAACAATATACAGCAGCCTACAGCTCTACCACTGCAGGTCTCGTTACTGCATTTGTAATCTCAACCAAGTGAATTTTTTTTCAAGGTACAGATCAGCGTGCACGCGATCTGTAAATCGCGTGCACGCTCTGTAAAAGCGCTGCGCCAAATAGGTCATGACGCTACTGCGCGTGGACGTCACGCTCACACCTCAGTGCACTCAGACATTTTTCTCCCTCACCTGGCGTGAGCTCTCCGTTGCGCCCAAACTGCCACCTCGTCCTTTCGCCGGCAACGCTTGCCGCGACCGCCACTCGCTATACCGCCTACTCGTCGGTTCACGCGCAGTAAACCTGATGTGCGCCTATTGCACGCTTCGAAACTTGTCTGTACGTCTCATCTACAAGACCAACGTCAGTCATCGCTTCAAACAAATCTTCCAGCGCTCACCGGAGTACCAAAGTCAGTGCCGTTCAACTCTTGAAGCCATCTGTGCGCAATTCTGCTTCTTCGCATCGCATCAGGGTTCCCTTCGACGAGATGGTCGAAGTTTTTTGTTTTTTTTTCAGCCCTAGTAGTCATTTTGACTGATACTCGGTAAAGTCAAGTCATTTCTGTCATATCATCCGCTTACAACGATGTGCTCACGAGAGGACTGCTTGGATAATGATTTTAATGTGTGCGAAGTGAATATTCTGTATGATTTCGAGAGGTCCAAAAATACTTTGTGCATTTGTGTAAATGTTTGCGTGAGACGTTTGCTTATAGGGAAGGAAATTGGAAACAATGTTTGGTTTGAATAACGTCTTTATATCTTTTCATGCTGTCGTGTCGACGAATGCATTTTCTATGGTTCGGCACTTTTTCATTTACAGCAGCATATATAATGGCCTTTTAGGTCAACGAATTGATTAGCAATATACCGTTTCCTGTTTCAGGTTCCGAACAAACAGAGTAAGTCACAAAGTTGACATTTCACTTTCTCAACGTCGAACCTTACCTGGGATAATCTCACTGTCTTGATTAACGCTACCTTTTATACGCTCATGCAATTTAGCAGTCTCAAGCTACCGTACTCTCGGCAAAAGTCTTTAAAAAGTCGTTTAGTACATGGAGGCTCTGCGGCATAACAATCCAACGAAATACGTTATGTTGGATAAGAGCTTCTACGTTTTCGTGTTCTTGGTTTCTGCATGTTCATGTGACAGTGTCTATTTCATGTATATATTTGAACTTGAACGGCTAAACGTCATTTCTCATGTCGAGCTAATATTCTACAAAGAAAGGCCCAAGGCCATTGGTTTAGAGTATGCTTCATCTTTTATCATTGTGAGCTTACGAAACCTTTTGCTCCTTAAGGTTATGGAGTGATCCTCCATGTTCATTTTATCACTTGATTGTCGACATATGGTTGCCTAATAAAATTTTATATAGTAGCCCTCAGCGTGAAAGTCGCAGGAAGTTCGAAGAAGGGATTATTCTGTGGTTTGGCGATGCTGGCGCTCGCGCGTAGGCTTGCTGGTGTTGCAAATGTGCAGCTTGCTCAGAGGCCATGGTTTAAAAAAATGCTCATTGTTATAGTATACCATAAGTGTATAGGATATATTTTTTACTCTCCCTTCTGCCTGCCTAGCTCTTTATTACCGTTATCTACCTTATGCTCCCCTGCACTACTATCTACACTACCTATATTATAGTTTTCATGGCTATGGCATACTCTTCATGTTCCTTTATTTTTTCATCTCCTCACACTCACATCCTTCATTCTGGCCACACGTCTTTTTCATGCCCCCCACCGTAGTGCAACTTATAGGGCTATTCTACGCATGGCTATACGTGATGCAAGGTTGTGGCTGCATGACGCCAACCAACGAAAGATGACGACGTGAGTCATGAGATGGCAGCCTAGCCTTGAAAGCACTCAGCACTTATTATTGATCGTAATTGTTACTTAATAGCATGATGAGCGTAACAAAACATTTATACTTGTATAAAATCGACAATGGAGATTGTAAATTGTATTCCTTTGCGTTCATTTGAGATTGTCACTGTGCCGCACGTAATGATCATAGTGTTTGAAAACAATTCAAGCTGACTTCTTTGTTGGTGCAGAGTTTATATACGCACGATCACTCCACCTTCACATTGCGTGAGAAAAACGGCGACACAAAAAGTAAATATTACCACAGGCATGAAACGAGGTTGAGCTATGCCAACGTGAGTACGCGCCATTTCGTGAAGAAGAGGACTGTTTGTTGTGCTCGTGGTCTAACGTTTGGTTCGGCTCGATGTCCAGTGCTGCTGCTTCTGTGAACAGACGTTGTGGTGTTTCTGTAATCACGTGAAATTTTCTGGTGGTGGTACTGGGTAGTGTTGTATGCCCTGCAATCAGTAGCAAGATCCCGACACCAGTCGCGACTTGGAAGAACCAGCTCACTTACGGCATAGCAGGCTGAAACTAGGCCTACCACCTGATTTTGGACCGCTTCCACAACTCAGCAGTACTATGACTAGTGCGGGAACGCAAATCCAAGAGACATCGATGCTGCCTCCTCCATGGTTCTTCAACACCCCGCGAACCCCGAAGGTGTTCCACGGTGACTCTTACGAAAACGTCGACGACTGTTTTGATGACTACAACCGTTGCGCCAGCGTCAACGAGTGGAACAAGCAGCGAAAGCTTCGGTATGTCTACTTTTACCTCGAGAACTCTGTTCGCACATAGTTTGAAAACCATGACGCCGCTATGACAACCTGGCGAGAGTTTTACAACCAGTTGCGGAATACCTTCCAAAGCTTTGACCGAAAGGAGCAAGCTTAACGACTCCTCCTTTCACAAAATCAGCCTCCGAACGAGGGTGTTGCCATGTTCTTTAAAGACATGTCGCGGCTGTTCAGGCGAGCTGACTCCTCAATGACTGAAGAGAAAAAGTTGCGCCTCCTGATGCGGGGAGTGAAAGAGAAGTTGTTTTCTGGACTGGTTCGCAACCCTACCAGCACTGTAGGGGACTTCCTCCGCTGAAGCCACGATGATGAAGAGAATGCTAAGTAAGCGTTCGTATCAGTATGAGCTTCCTGGCAGTTTTTTGACAGTGTCATCGCCCATGCCAACACCTGACGCCATGACTATGAGTGATCTGATGGAGCTCGGCGCAGTATTGTGCGCGAGGAGCTGCAAAAGCTGCACGCGGTGTCTTCTCAGCCCCATGTTGCTGCTCTAACGGATGTCGTCCGGGAAGAGGTCCGGCAGCCGGTGCACCCCATGACGACTCTGCGTCCGCCGAGGTTCAACCCATAACTGCTCCGCGTCCAGCCGAAGCTCCGCTATCAACGTACGCGGAAGCATTACGTACTCCTGCACTGGCTGTTGGCTATCCGTCCCGTCCGTCCACCCTGCAGACGGCGCCGTCATTCTACTCAGGACGATCGCAGTATGGCAACCCACCACTTACACGGAAATCTAGCGTATGGCGTGCTCCCGATAACCGGCCTCTCATTTATCACTGTGGTGAACTAGGTCACATCTGCCGTGAGTGCGTATACAGGCACATAGGTTTCCGGGCTTTTGTCCGGATACTCGTCGACCCAGAGAAGATGGTGAGTGGCCCCGTGCTATTGCCTAATACTTGGCAATCCAGCAGTCTCCTACCCTTCCGCGTCGCCATGCCCGCTCACTGTCTCCACTGCACTCCACGTCAACTGGCAAACAATTGATCTTTGCGAACGTCCTTGAGGAAGATCGCCTAGATCCACGAGCCCGCGCCGGGGAATCTAAAAAACAGCGATTTCTGGGTGTGAGGCCGCTGTTGATTTCCGTTACAAGACCCTCCCCCGAACTGCCTGCCGACATCCGACGATATCCTTTCACGGACGTGTGCCATCGACGACAAACGTGTCTCTGCTCACATCTCCGCCCTTATCTACAACCACCCGCCAACCGCTCTGGCAGAAACGGGTGTCGATTATTCCATTATGAGCGCTAACCTCACTGCATAGCTAAGAAAGGTAACGACACCTTGGGGACATGGAACCAACCTCCAGACTGCGGGAGGTCTTCTATTGACACCGCTGGGTATATGCACTTCCCGGCTCCAAGTTCGGGAATTGACATACATTGCTTTCTTCGTCGTATTGCGCAAATGCCCGAAAACCTGATTCTTGGAATGGGGTTCCTCTGCGAGCATGGAGCCTCTATTAACCTTCGCGACCTGCTCATGACGTTCTCTAACGACCATACAGCCAGTTAAAAGGATGCAGTTGCGCCGACCACAACACTTGGAATTGCTGACGACACCATTGCACTTCCTCCGCGAGCCAGTATGTTGGTAACTGTGGAGAACGACTGTGACAACAAGAGTAGTGGCATCGCGGAAACTAACCTCTCGGTGCTCTTGGCTCGGCATATTTATGTCGCGCGTGCTTTCCCAACTGAAACATCGGAGGACTCAGCTTCTGATCATGGCTTTTGGTGGCCAGTACCAACACTTGGCAAAGTGAACAGCGATCGCGAACTTTGAAGCCATTGATGACGAAGAATGTTCCAGCATCGCTCCGATTTCCACTGCTGCCGAAGGTGACATTGCATTAGCCAGTACAGTGGACGTGAATTAGCAGCTATCCTCTGCCCAGAAGCTGCAGATACGCATGATTTTACATACGTATAGTGATTGCTTTGCGTCCACCTCCAAAATCAAGCAGACCCCAACCTTGAAGCACAGCATTATAACGCAGTCTACCGAACGGCCTGTACGACAGCACGCCTACCGCGTGTCGCAAATACAACAAGAGCCAATACGTTTTCAGGTGAAACAGATGCTCGACGACGACGTCATCCAACTCTCGAACAGTCCATGGGCGTCACTGTCACAAGTCCCGTTAATTAGGGAGGCGATCGCCGGGCTAATTCCAAGGGCCGAAGTATCGGCCCCCCCAAACCGCACCACGAAAGCGTGGACAATTTAGAAGTGGTCCTATTTGGCGCGCCAGTGGACGCCGGCTGTGGCTCAAAGAACAAGTCAGAGCCGAGAGTTGATAAACAAAACAAAATTATATTCTCAATTATTGCAGATCAAAACGATACACAAGTATGCACACTCGACAATAGTTGAATACAATATGTCACCATTCAAAGAACGTACTACGCAGTACAATCAGCCACACTCGAAACAACGGACATAGACAACAATACGCACTACAATGAAGTCGCATGCATCGAGCAACCAAGACACTTAAAGACTAAAGAGTTAGAAAACTTATTCAGTCCAAAGTTCTTGGAACTAAAGTCTGAATGATACTCTTCCGAGAATCACTCACTCAATGTCCAGCGCTGTTGTCGTTTCGCTGCCCCCGAAGTTTCTCTTCCAGGAAACCTCGCGTCTTCAATTGGCCGCTCTCCAAGCTCCAAACTTCTTCGCCGGAAACACGTCGGCTTCACACACGCAGCTGTTGCCACGCGTCTTCACTCGATAGCGGTAGACACACACTCTTGCCTGTAGCTCGAGTCTTCACCCCTTAGGTGGAAATCCTCTTCTTCTCCTCCTTTGTCGTGGAAGACAAAAGGCTTCGCCCACAAGGCGGAACACCCTACGCACTCTGGCGCATACTTTCTTCTTCTCCTGCTTTGTCACTAATGACAAAGCCTTCACTGACAGACGCGGCGCAATAACCCCACGCACACTGGCGCTAACTTACTTTTTCTCCTGATATCCCATCTCTGCTGCTCGGTTAAATACCTTCCGCGCGAGATTCCAGAAAATTCTCATCATTTCGTCGGCGCGATACGCAGCGAAGGCTGGGGAATGCGCGAGACGGTACGAGGGCCGTTCCCGGCGGATGACGCAACCCTGCATCACCACGCCCCTTTCCATCGAGAACGTTCCAAGGCTTGCTCGGCCTCCGATGAGAGGAGGTTCGTGGGCGAACCCACGCTTCCGAGGGGAAAGGGACGCGCGCCCGGGGAGTCTTTGGATGCTTGTTTTCTTTTTTATCGTTGACCTCGAGGCATCCTTCCGGCGCTTCGTCGCGAGAATTTGGCGGCGCGCCCTTTTTCAGCGCTCGTTTTGTGACACTGCCCCCCACTTTAGGAATATTATCTTATAATATTCAAAACCACACAAACGAGCGCGAACAGTCCCTACACTCTCAGAGACTTTAACGTAGTCCGTTGCTCATGACACGGCACTTTCACAATAGATCACTCAATACAATTGTACATTGTAATTCAATCTCACAACACATGAAATATAATCACAGGTACATGAGTACAACACTCTATCACATATTCCAAACAATACAAATGTACAAAGTTCTCTCATTACGACACTTTTACAATACTATACATCACATCACCATAACAAACATTTTGATTTGCTCGACATACAGTTGTGACACAGGATAACAAAACACAACACATTGAGGCTCAACACAGCCAAACGCATTCCGATTTGACCTCAGCACCTATCCTAAGTACTTCGAGCTGCGCTTGCACCCTATCTTGCGGTGCTCTCTCGATCTCTTCTTATTGTTCTTGTTTGTGTTCCGATGAGCCCTTTCCAACGACGGTATCTGAGGTGGCGTCTCAGCCATCGTTGTCCCTTTCGACACTATTAACGGGTCATAACGTTTAACCGATCCTATCACCCGCTTGTTCATGTTACGACATTGGGCCTGCCTGGCCGACTCCGTCGCCTTTACATTGTCCGTCGGTTGAGGTCGTGCCGACGTAAGTCCAGCTGCCCAGCACGTGAACTCGTTCAACACAATCATCTTCTCATTCACTGTCTCTTGCACCGCGGCTTCACCTTGGGCTCGAGTAAGATCCGTCACAGGATGCTCCTTCACTGTATCTCGCGATTGCTGGGTTGGCAAGGGTTCTATTTTAGGGTCTTCTCCCGATCGTTCTGGATCATTCGAACCTTGCGCCCCGTTGATGTTTCCGATGACAAGCTCGTACAGGGGGGTCGTCATGCACAGAGCAGCAACCTTCCCGCTGTAGTACGGGGTTTTAACCTTAATCTCTGCTTTGGTAAGCATCTGAACCGTACTGTCAATTAGGCAAACTGGTTTCGTTTTGCCTGTTAATTCACTTTCTCGTACCGAATTTCTCTGAACGATAACGGGGGAGCTGCCGGTGTCTCTCAACACCGTAACCTTCTTGCCCGCCACTTTTTCAGGCAGCGTTGGCATTCCCTTCGTAACACCGGTTGGCTATTTTGTCATTACAGCACCCACAATAGGAAGTCTCTCCCCAATTTTCAACTCTACAAATCCGTCGGTGACGGCATTATCATCGGATTTCGGTGCTGCTTGCACACAGAATACCTGGTGAGTTTGACTCGCTCCGTTACGACATGCGTCTGCTTTGTGCCCAGTCTGACCACACTTGAAACACTTTACAACCGTAGGGCTCGTAAATATCGTTCGACAGCTGTTCGCGCGATCACCCACTCGGTTACACAGAAAACATCGTGGAATGCTCTCCGGTGCACGCTTCTTTTCTTCGGGAGCCGATTTCTTTGAATCTTCACGACACTCCTTCTTGACCTTGGCCAAATTAGTTCCACCTTGCGCTTCCAAGAATTGATCAGCCAATTCAAGCATGCCTTCAAGTGACTCAGCCTTCCTCTCTTTCAAGTACAGCGACAGGCTTGGGTGGCAACTGGTAAGAAATTGCTCTCGAATAAGGAGCTCCCTGAGCTCATCATACTCCTGCGCTGTCCTTGAAAGTTCAATCCATCTGTCGAAATAATGGCTAAGTCGGGCGGTGTACTGCATAGCCGTCTCACCATCAGCTGGCTTTCCTGTCTGAAATCTGTCCCGGAATCCTTCCACAGTAAATTTAAATCGCTTCAGTAAAGCCGTTTTCCCCTTTGCATAGTTGGCTGCATCGGTCGGCGTCAGCCTATTGTACACACTGAGCGCTTCAGCACTCAAGCAAGTACTCAAAGCAGTTGCCTATTGATGTTCCGGCCAATTCTGGCTCCTCGCAATCGTCTCAAATCTGTGAAGGTACGCGTCAAGGTCGTCCTTTCTTTCATCAAACGCTACGAGCAGCTTGCTTGGGTTCAAGCGGAAGCCACGTTCCTCCCGTTCGCTGCTTTCAACTCTAGCTTGGACCGGAGTTTCACTTCGCTGTTGCAAACGGAGCCGCTCGAGTTCCATTTCGTGCTGCCGCTGCCGTTCCCTTTCAGCCATCTCCGCTTCTCTTTCTCCTCCTGCCCTTTCGGCTGCCAACTTTTCTCTCTCCAGCTCCAACTTCAATTGCTGCTCTCTTTCGCCTTTCAGCTGTTGCTCCTTTGTCTCTCTTTCTTCTTTCGCCATCTCAGCGGCCAGCCTTTCTCTCTCCAACTCAGCTGCTTTTTCTTCCTTGGCCCTCTCTCTCTCTCTCCAACTCAGATGCTTTTTCTTCCTTGGCTTTTCCAGCTGCCAACCCCTCTCTCTCCAACTCAGCTTTTCCGCTTTGGCTCTTTCGACCGCCAACCCTTCTTTTTCCAGCTCAGCTGCCTTTTCTTCTTTGGCCCTCTCTTTTTCTTCTTTTTTCTTCTGGGTGACCAACTTCCGTAGTTCGGCCCCAGAAAGACCCATCTTCTTACCAAGAGCGACTAACTTTTCGAGATCCATTGTGTCTCGCAAACAAAACCTGGCCGCGTGCACTCGTTAACGAGAACACTGGACAGCACACAAAATCGTTCCGATAGCAGTATCAACAACTCGAGGCTCTTTCTCACTACATTGGACACACTGTGCCCCAAAAAGGTCCTGTCCTGGACGCCAGATTAATTTTCACGAGTCCCGTTAATTAGGGAGGCGATCGCAGGCTAATTCCGAGGGCCGAAGTTTCGGGCCCCCGAAGCGCACCACGAAAGCGTGGACAATTTATGAGTGGTCCTATTTGGCGCGCCAGCGGACGCCGGCTGTGGCCCAAAGAACAACTCAGAGCCGAGAGTTTATAAACAGAACAAAATTATATTCTCAATTATGGCAGATCAAAGCGATACACAAGTATGCACATGATTGATGTGTGGGGTTTAACGTCCTAAAACCACTATATGATTATGAGAGACGCCGTAGTGGAGGGCTCCAGAAATTTAGACCACCTGGGGTTCTTTAGCGTGCACCCAAATCTGAGCACACGGGCCTACAACATTTCCGCCTCCATCGGAAATGCAGCCGCCGCAGCCGGGATTCGAACCCGCGCCCTGCGGGTCAGTAGCCAAGTACCTTAGCTACTAGACCACCGCGGCGGGGCCACAAATATGCACACTCGGCAATAGTAGAATTCAATATGTCACCATTCAAACAACCTACTACGCAGTACAATCAGCCACACTCGGAACAATACACAGACAACAATACGCACTACAATGCAGTCGCATGCATCGAACAACCAAGACACTTAAAGACTAAAGAGTTAGAAAACTTATTCAGTCCAAAGTTCTTGGAAATAATGTCTGAATGATACTCTTCCGAGAATCACTCACTCAAAGTCCAGCGCTGTTGTCGTTCCGCTGCCCCTGAAGTTTCTCTTCCAGGAAACCTCGCGTCTTCAATTGGCCGCTCTCCAAGCTCCAAACTTCTTCGCCGGAAACACGTCGGCTTCACACACGCAGCTGTTGCCACGCGTCTTCGCTCGATAGCGGAAGACACACTCTTGCCTGTAGCTCGAGTCTTCACCCCTCAGGTGGGAATCCTCTTCTTCTTCTCCTTTGTCACGGAAGACAAAAGGCTTCGCCCGCAAGGTGGAGCACCCTATGCACTCTGGTGCATACTTTCTTCTCCTGCTTTGTCACTAAGGACAAAACCTTCACTGACACAGGCGGCGGAGTAACCCCTCGCACACTGGCGCTAACTTCCTTCTTCTCCTGATCTCCCATCTCTGCTGCTCGGTTAAATACCTTCCGCGTGAGATTCCAGAAAATTCTCATCATTTCGTCGGCGCGATACGCAGCGAAGGCTGGGGAAAGCGCGAGATGGTACGAGGGCCGTCCCCGACGGATGACGCAACCCTGCGTCACCACGCCCCTTTCCATCGAGAACGTTCCAGGGCTTACTCGGCCGCCGATGAGAGGAGGTTCCTCGGCGAACCCACGCTTCCAAGGGGAGAGGGACGCGCGCCCGGGGAGTCTTTGGATGCTTGTTTTCTTTTTTTATCGTTGACCTCGAGGCACCCTTCCGGCGCTTCGTCGCGAGACTTTGGCGGCGCGCCCTTTTTGAGCGCTCGTTTTGTGACAGTCACCCATCGTACTTGTTAAAAAGAAAGACGGCACTCTTCGATTTTGCGTCGATTACGGGAAGCTCAACAAAGTGACAAAGAGAGACGTCTACCCTCTCCCACGCATAGATGACTCACTGGATCGACTTCGACATGCCTGATACTTTTCATCAGTGGATTTACACAGCGGCTACTGACAGATCGAGGTCGATGAACGCGACAGGGAAAAAACAGCGTTCACAACTCCCTATGGTTTCTACAGATTCAAAGTGTTACCGTTTGAATTGGGCTCTGCACCGGCAACTTTCCAAAGAATGATGAACACCGTCCTTTCCGGTCTGAAGTGGGAATCCTGCCTCGTCTATTCAGACGACGTCGTTGTTTTTTTCCAAGACATTTGAGCAACATTTACAACGACTTCAGTACAGCTTCGTCACTATTCGATCCGCAGGCCTATTGCTAAAACCGGAGAAGTGTCGTTTCAGCTACGAAGAACTAAAGTTCTTCGGCCACCTTGTCAGTCACGATGGCATTCGACCAGACCCAGAAAATACCATGGCCGTTGTTGCATTTCCTCCACCTTCAATTAAATGAAGTTTGCGCCGATTTTCGCGTATCTGCGCCTACTGCAGGTGCTTTGTGCAGAGCTTTGCTAAGATCGCTGAACCCTTACCCACTTAACGAAAGGAGATACTCCTTTCGTATGGGGTCCAAAGCAGTGAGCCGCTTTTTTCCAAGCTTCAACAGCGCCTTCAGAGTGAACCCTTACTAGGGCACTTTGATGAAGATGTCGCCACCGAACTTCACACTTACCCAAGCAACATCGGTCTTGGTGCAGTGCTCGTCCTGTGGCAAGACGGCTGCGAGCGTTCCATTGCTTATGCTAGTCGCATTCCATCATTTGTGGAAACTAACTACTCAACCACATAGAAGGAATGCCTTGCTGTTATTTGGGCGATATCAAAGTTCCGACGCTGTCTGTATGGCGGTCCATTCAGAGTAGTTACGGACGATCATGCCCCCTGTTGGTTGGCCAATCTCAAGGACCCTCGAGGGCTACTCGCGAAGTGGAGCTTGCGCATTCAAAAATTTGAGGTTACAGTCATCTACAAGTAAGGCCGCAGGCACACTGATGCTGATTGCTTTTCGCGCACTCCCCTCGCGACGACATCGAGCGATGATGATACCGATGGCCATTTTCTTTGTGCAGTCAATGTATCTGACTTGGCCTGACAACGGTGGAATTATTCAGAGATCCGACAACTTATGAAATACCTTCAAGGTCACAGCTCGAGGCCACCATCGGCATTCGCACGTTCAGGGTCAATTTGTTTCCGCAACGACATTGTCTACAAAAAGAAATTCAAACCTTATGTGACTGAATACCTTCTCATCCTTCAACCTGAGCTACGTGCTGGCATTTTATTTGCCTGTCACGACGAGCCTTCCTCCAGCCACCTAGGATTCGCGCGTACCCTTGCCCGGATTTGGACTCGCTACTACTGGCCAAAGCTCACCCAGGATGTCAAGCATTACGTTAAAACGTGCAATCATTGCCAGCGCCGTAAAGCCCCACATGTGCGCCCTGCTGGTTTATTGCAGTCTGTTGCACCCCCGTCACAACCGTTTGAACGAATCGGCATGGACATGCTTGGGCCCTTCCTGAAGTCACATGATGGTAACCGTTGGATCGTAGTCGCTACTGAATATTTAACGAGGTAGTTCAAAACGAAATCGCTCCAACGAGGCACCGCCAATGAGATTGCGTGATTTTTCATCAACAACATCGTCCTCCGCCATGGAGCGCCAACAGTTCTTATCACTGACCATGGAACAGCCTTTACAGCCAAATTGATGCAAGTTGTCATGAGACTTAGTGGAACAGCTCAACACAAAACGACCGCTGTTATGACCGCCATCGGTAGGCGCCATGCTGTCGCGGAGAAGCGTAGCCGGGCAGCGTTCCCACGCCTGGAACCCCAGTTTTCTTGGAACTAGCGTCGAGAGCTGACGGGGGAGCGGCGCTCTTTTAATCCTCAATGAGGTAGCCGACTGATCGGCTGCCTATGCCCGCCACGTATTGTCCCTGCTAGCCGGAGGATGAGACGTCGTGTCGCCACGAAGCTGTAAGCCGTTCCAGAGAGGACAACAAAGACAGCGTCTTCCTTTGAAGAAACGGCGACCGCCGCCACGAAGTGCCCTGCTAATTGAACGGACAGATTGGCGGACCGTTTGATGTCTGCTGTCCGAAGCTTGGGACCCCTCGACCAGCGACACACACGACGAGCAAGAGCCCCTCTGGCGCCACCTTTCAGTGCAGTGATCTCGACTGAAAATTGGATGTTCAAGTGCGCCGTGCATGCTTGTACCCCTCACCTGTTGTGTGTGTGTGATTGGTGTTCCCATCAAGAAGAAGGAGCGCGACAGTGCTTATAAGGACGCTGAGAGTGCGGGACATGTCTCGGAACCATGTAAAGGTTCAATCACCACGTTCGTAGTTTGTGAAGGCTCTGAACCATGTAACGGTTTAACCACCACGCTCGTGGTTTGTGAACTCTTAACCTCATGCTGTAAATATTTGTAAATAGTGCCATAAACCTGTTTGTTTTTTCGTATCCCCTTCTTGTAAGCGCTCGTTTCCTCAACCCGAAGCTACACCACGCTACCACAAGAGACCGGGTTTTGTTTTCGTATCCTCCAGCGACCTTCCTTCCGACCCGCAACAACTGGTTGGCAGAGGTGGGATACGACTCAGCACTCGATCCACAACAACTGGTGATCAGCGGTGGAATCACCACAACTGGTGATCAACGGTGAAATCCACAACAACTGGTGATCAGCGTTGGGATTCGAAGCTACAAGAGACAACAACAGTCGGCCCAGGAGAAGCAGCTGGCTCGAGACATGGATCACGTATGGATGAGTGCTTGGCTTTTCTTTTGAGTGAACCAGGTTCTAAAAGAGGGTTAAAATTTAGAACTGGTAGTTAAATTTGCCGAAAGACTCAGTTTCGCCGTTTCGGGAAGTTTATTTTGGAAGTAGCGAGCACTCAGTACGATCATGGACTTACGGGAGCTGCAGAAGTCAGACTTGTTGCTGTTGTGTGAGAAATTGGGGATCGATACAAAGGGTTTGGCCCGAAAACCCATAATCATTCAAGCGATTAATGATTTGGAGGCTGATGATGAGGAACTAAGCGAAGAATGGGACCTCATCATCGAAAGAAAACTAAGAGCAGCTCAGATGGAAGGAAAGAGTGGAGACGAAAGAGAAGGCCTCAAGAGAAAGTTTTTCAAACAAGACTATGAGTTGAGTATGAGGTTGGGACCCCAGCAAGGAGTACTTCTCAAAAATGAGGCAGAGTTTGAGATGTCTAGGTACATGCAGCCATATGAGGTATCATGGGATATGGGCCTGTATCTTAGACTGTTTGAACGAAAGTGTAGTCAACTGAAGTGTCAGCGAGACACCTGGTCTCAGAAGCTACTCACGGTTCTGCCCTGCGAGGCAGCGGATGTTGTTGCGCGACTCAGTGAGCAGCACGCGAACAACTACAAAGTTGTTAAGGCAGAGCTAATCAGAAGATTTAGAATTTCTATTAGCAAAAAGAAAGAAAGACTCAGACCGGAGTCTGAAAGCGAGGCGCGTCGCAAATCGCCGGAAGTTGAGGCGCGTCAGGAAGCGCTTGAACCAGAAATCGCGCCAGTAACGGGCCCGCGTATTGCAGAATCCATCAAGATAGAGCATGTCAAGAACGAGTCCTTGGCCAGTCTCGAGGTAGAGACAGTATCAAAAGATGGTCCTTGCGAGGATGAGGTGTGTACCAGCAGCCCTAATGGGCTCAGTAAGGAGCTGGAAACCATACCCATGCCTCGAGAGGACGTCTCGAAATTTTCACATGTAGATATGGGTAGCGCAGTGGCTGATGAGAACAAGAACGCCACGCTTCAGCAGTGCAGTGATAATGCCGAGCTGGTTTGCAAACATCGGAGAAAAAAAATTGCCCGCAGCTTCCCTCGGGGGAACACTGAGGAGGATGCGGAGCATATAATTGGTTAACGGGGTGTTAAAGTGCGACTTACTTGGGTCGATGGCTAAATTGGTTAACGTGGTTGTGAAATGGGGTGTTAAATGAGTGAACACGTACACACGTATGCGAAAGGGCGGCGCTGGTCGAAGGGACGTCGATCATTGTGTTTGTGGATTCGTTGGAATTCATTTCACCGCGACCTTGGACGTCGACGCGCCGTACAAACCAACCGACGAGCGGCAACTGAGCGAGCGAGCGCCGACCTTGAGTATATATACAGCGCGACGGCGCATGCACTGTCAGCTGTTGAATGTTCTCGAAGCGCAACGGCGCATGCGCGTCCACTGGAGAATCAGGAGAATTGTAGATGTCGAACGCGGTGTGTAGAGGAGGAAGGGTGCACAGATGGTGGAGGAGTGAAGCGCGCGCGGTGTGTAGAGGAGGAAGGGATGCACAGATGGTGGAAGAAGGAGGAGGAAGCTTGCGGACGGCGCCGCACTACAAGCCTCGAGTATTAGATGCTCCGCATCTAAACAGTTTGGCCGGCGCTGGTCGAAGGGACGTCGATCATTCTGTTTGTGGATTCGTTGGCATTCATTTCACGGCGACTTCGGACGTCGACGCGCCGTACAAACCAACGGACGAGCGGCAACTGAGCGAGCGAGCGCCGACCTTGAGTATATATACAGCGCGACGGCGCATTCGCTGTCAGCTGTCGAATGTTCTCGAAGGAGAAGCGCGCGCGCGGCACAGATGGCGACGGCGCGACGGCGCATGCGCTGTCAGCTGTCGAATGTTCTCGAAGGAGAAGCGCGCGCGGCTCAGATGGTGGGCGACGGCGCGACGGCGCATGCGCGCGCGTCAGCTGTCGAATGTTCGAGAAGCGGTGCGGACGGCGCGGACGGCGCACTACAAGGCGCGAGTATAAGATGCTTCCGCATCTAAAAGGAAGAAGCGGAGGCATTCGTCACTGCGCAAGCCTAGGGCAGGCCCCAATCAGTCACAAGAAAGACGAGAGGGTAGGCCGGTAATCCGTTCCAGGAAACGTCAATGGTGGCGTTCCGAGAGGTACAAGCGGCAAGCCAGGTGTAGAGGGGGGAAACGAAGTGCGTTACCCCAACGAAAAGCGCGGTTGCTTTCGACGACTTCGGGAAAGCGGCCTTGCCCGAAGGATCAAAGTCGAAAGCGCAGAGTGGCTGAAAACCGCTTCGGGGCGAGCACAAAAAGACAATGTCCCCTGTCTCAACCCTGTTTCTGGCGTCCTTTTCAAATTCCTGAGGGGAACAGGACGAAGTGGAAAATGAGATGTGACGGCAGTGCACTGCTTAGAGTTTGTGCATTTTGTAGTCTCTGGCGTGCTCGAAAACCGCCGGACCGCGACCCCATAGTGTACGATTAAAGGAACCATGCGAAAAGGGGGCGGTCAATATGAGTAACTTTTGCACAGGCGGGTTAATTATGACTACTCAGTATGGCATGGGAGATGCAGATTTCAACCAGTTTACATTTGGTAAGTTACGTGATGCAGTGGAAAATTTTCAGAAGGAAAACCGCCGAGCCAAAGACTGAAGTCAGCATCGAATTAGTTTAATCATGAGTGCGAAAATTTTGTGTAAAAACAGAGAAATGGTGTCATTTTTCTAGTTTTTTTTTTCAAAGGTTTAGTTCGACATCTATGCCTTCACTGCCATGGGGATGTGGCGTGAATGAGCATTTGAGGAAGATATTTGCATAAACCGAACGATTTCGTAAATTGATTAAGCTTGGCGCGACACAGTGGAATTGTTGTTGCGCGCATTGAGAATTGAAGGTCATTGGGGCACGATTTTAGCATAAAACTTGTGCATTATTGTGAGGTGCTTTTGATGAGTATCGCACCTAGGATTACTTTTGTGATTGTTCACAGTGTGTTACAACGTAACGTAAGAATAAGTCGTTAGACAAACTGCGAAGGATTAAGCGTTTTGATTAGTAGTACCGTGTACCTTGCAACGCTATTGGAATGGGAGTAATTAAAGAGGTCAGGCGAGCCCAGTGGTTTTTCTTACTCAGAAGCGTTTGCATAAAAAGGTAACTTTAACCGAGTTAACCTTCAAGAAAGCAGCGTTTGTCTCCTAAATTTTGTCGATGTTTTCTGCCAAGAATAATCGATTGAGTGATCATATGAGCAGATCGAGCTTTCTCCAACCGTTGAGGTAGACTGTTAGGTCGCAGCTTAGGTTAAGCTTTCGGGAGGCTGGTGAGCTTTATGTCTTAGTGGTAGACAATTATGGGCGGCCGTAAACAAAGACCGACGTTCGGACAAAATTAGCGCTCACTGAATCCGAGTTCCTGACTGATGCTCTCAGCGGGACAGAACCGATGAAAGTAGTCAGTGATTAAAAGGAGGAGGCAGCCTTAAGTGAAGAGGCAATACTGATCGTCATCCGGTTTTGAAAGCTTCTGTTGACTACCGAGAAATAACAGTTCGGTGTTATGTGAGAGATCGAGGCCTAGGTGCCGTTCTATGTCAGGACTCTGGCTCAAGCAAAGCTGCGCTTTACTTGAGCCAGAATTGGGGCTCTCGTGAAATAACGTACTGCGCTTCAGGAAATGAATGCACTTGCCTTGTGTAGGCCATTGATCAGTTGCAGCGTTATCTCGGAGGTGCTAAATTTAAAGTAGATACAGACCATTGTTCCCTTAGCTGCAAACCATGACATCAAAGAACAATCGCCTTGTGAGGCAGAGCTTGATTCTTCAAAAATATCATTTTGACATTAGGTAAAAAAAGGGCAAATTGAATGGAAACGATGACGCGCTCAGTCGCTCTTCATAAGCCATTCTGGGGTGCTCTTGATGTATCAAAATTGATATCTTAGTTTTTTTTCGTGCATCTTATTATGAGAATGTTTAAGGTAGCACGTTTGGTTTCTCTGCACAAGTGAGTCCTGATAGTTTTGAGTGTGAGTTTTTTGTTAAGGCTAGTGAAGAAAATTGGTTTGCCATCCCTCTTTTGGCTTGGTTTGTTCGAAGGGGGCCGAGAGCTTGCTTGTACATGTGGTCGAGTATCAGAGATGCTGTCGAAGATTCGGCAATCACCCGGACCATGCCACAAGTGAAGGCCAGTTCCTGGCATTCAACTACTGACCCTTTCGTCGTCCCTGCGAGCAGCAGTGTTGACTGCTGCCCTCCGTGACTCATCTGGCGAGGGGGAAGCTGTTATGACCGCCATCGGTAGGCGCCATGCTGTCGCTGAGAAGCATAGCCGGGCAGCGTTCCCACGCCTGGAACCCCAGTTTTTTTTGGAACCAGCGTCGAGAGCTGACGGGGGAGCGGCGCTCTTTTAATCCTCAAAGAGGTAGCCGACTGGTCGGCTGCCTATGCCCGCCATGTATTGTCCCTGCTAGCTGGAGGATGAGACGTCGTGTCGCCACGAAGCTGTAAGCCGTTCCAGAGAGGACAACAAAGACAGCGTCTTCCTTTGAAGAAACGGCGACCGCCGCCACGAAGTGCCCTGCTAATTGAGCGGACAGATTGGCGGACCGTTTGATGTCTGCTGTCCGAAGCTTGGGACCCTTCGACCAGCGACACACACGGCGAGCAAGAGCCCCTCTGGCGCCACCTTTCAGTGCAGTGATCTCGACTCAAAATTGGATGTTCACGTGCGCCGTGCATGCTCGTACCCCTCACCTGCTGTGTGTGTGTGATTGGTGTTCCCATCAAGAAGGAGGAGCCCGACAGTGCTTATAAGGACGCTGCAGAGTGCGGGACATGTCTCGGAACCATGTAAAGGTTCAACCACCACGTTCGTAGTTTGTGAAGGCTCTGAACCATGTAACGGTTTAACCACCACGCTCGTGGTTTGTGAACTCTTAACCTCATGCTGTAAATATTTGTAAATAGTGCCATAAACCTGTTTGTTTTTTCGTATCCCCATCTTGTAAGCGCTCCTTTCCTCAACTCGATGCTACACCACGCAACCACAAGAGACCGGGTTTTGCTTTCGTATCCTCCAGCGACCTTCCTTCCGACCCGCAACAACTGGTTGGCAGAGGTGGGATACGACTCAGCACCCCGATCCACAACAACTGGTGATCAGTGGTGGAATCACCACAACTGGTGATCAACGGTGGGATCCGCAACACCGCATATCATCCACAAACCAATGGTCTGACGGAAAGATTAAACAAGATGCTTGCTGACATGCTATCTATGTACGTCAACCGCGATAACAAAAACTGGGATGAAATTTTGCCATAGGTCAAGAGATTACGGGTTTTACTCCTCTCCGGTTACTTCTCGGCCGAGAAGGAATTACGATGCTGTATGCCATGCTCATGCCTGACATAACCAATATTCCTACCGATGCGAACGACTTTAGCTGGCTCACCAACGCAGCCCGTCAGTTGCACTCGAGCAGATGTGAAAACAACAACGCATCGACTAGCAGAGGTACAACTCCCGTCCTCGCCATGGTATTTACCAACCCAGTGATCTGGTTTGGCTGTGGATCCCCGTTCGCCAAAGGGGCCGCTCGGAAAAGTTACTTCACCGCTACTTCGGCACTCATAAGGCACAACGGCACCTCACAGATGTCAACTATGAAATCCTGCTTGAAGACACAGCTCGGTGATCTCGATGTTCCCAGCACGCGGATATTGTTCATGTGTCACTGATAAAGCCACACTACCCCGAGCCACCTGACACTGCTTCATCGGGCACCTTTGTGCGTGTACGCGATTACTTTAACTCTAATCGGCATTGAGCATCAGGGTGGTACTTTTTTTGGAAGGGGGTAATGCCACAGGCATGGAACGAGGTTGAGCCATGCCAATGCGAGTATGTGTCATGTTGTGAAAAAGAAGAGGACCGTTTGTTGTGCTCGTGGTCTAACGTTCAGTTCAGCCCGACGTCCAGTGCTGCTGCCCCATCGAACAGACTTTGTAGTCTTACTGTAATCACATGACAATATTAACGTGCAGGGCGAGCCCGTACTCGTGGCTCGTGGTACCGGCGGCTTGTGTGTTCGTCACTACGCTGGCTCTGGCCCTGGTGGCCTTCCTGACACTGGGTGAGTGCACAAACTTCCTGAATAGATGAGTTACCAAATTTTTATTGAAAATATTGCGATATACGTTGCCAGTGCACGAAATAGTGGCAGCCGTTTCATGCTTCGTGGTGAGAGCTTGCGGTGATGACGGAAAATCAGCTTGAGTCATAGAGCAAAAAAAAAAAAACACGCGGAGACGCTGTATATGTGTAGGAGCTTGAAACGTTAGGAAGGAAGGAAACGCTTTTTTGAGCAATTGAGAAAACGTAAAGGAGTTTGGAGGTTCTGTAGAAAAAAAAAACCACAGTGTTACCGTAATGGTGGAGCAATGAACGCCATAGCAACAACTTGAATTTAACGCTGAGAACGGCAAGTATATCAAAACGAGCAGTGTTGCTCCAGCACAAATGACGCACGTGAACAAAACACACAGAATTAGAGCTAACAAACGATGTTTACAGCTCGACACTTGACGCACTCTCTAAACAAAAACCACACATCACTTAATAACAGGTACAGATTTGAGTGCGAAATAACAAGTGTCCCAGTTGTTACTTTGCTGTGTTTGAAAAGCGCACTGTTTTGCAAATGAAGCCTGTCGAGCGAGCGAAGTTAATTTTATGCGCCCGACAGCTAAACGAAATCATTCCAATGAAATTTTAAGGCACCCGATTCTCCCCGAGCACTGGATAAGTGCGCGGATAAGTCATCGTGGAATAAAGCACGCGTGGGAGATGACCGCGCAACGGCGCGTTGCGACAAGATGGGCGCCGAGCTAAAAAAGCTACACTGTTTGAAAATATCCTGCCTAGTGCGCGTAGCGCAGCCTAGGAGATGGCCCCGCAGCCGATGACTATCGGCTGAGCCCGCATGGTGCGCTGCTGTGCAAGTTGGTGCATCTGCGTTCAATACTTGTGCTCCGCAAGCGCTGCGAAGCTTTCAAAAGGCCAAGCCGGGCGAGGCCAACTATAATTTTCCTTCATTTTCGGAGCGTTTCTTGCATAATGCTTTATTGTATAAGAACTACTAGATTGCTTTCAAAGTATTGGCGCTTTGAAATACCAAACGAAGATCATTTCGTTGCATACATTTCGCCATCCGCTACTGATCGCAAAAAAAGAAGCAGATCTCACGTAACTTTGGAATCAATGCTATGCAAAGCATGCTGATGAAAGGTGACTGTGTTTAATTTTTTATTAAGCGATACATTACGAAGTGGCACTAAATATATGCGAGGAATTAGATAGTCAACACTGGAACTAGCATTGGCGTCTCACAAACATAGGACTCTTCTTGCAAAGTATTTTGAAGACCTGGCGTGGCTCTGTAGTAAAATACCTGGTTTCCACGCAGATTGCTTGGCTTCGATTCTTCTGCTAGGACACAGACGTTTTTATTTGCATTATTAGGGTCAACGTTGTTAATATCAGCTTAACGCTCATGCGTTAAAAAGAAGATGTGGCAAGAAGGGCTTGATGGCGTACGTGACGGGATTGTAAAATTGTTCATGTGAGGACCAGTGAGTCATATTCATCTAACCATCTTACTCACCCACACTATATTTGGTTTATCTTAAGTTAAGGGGGTGATCGTTAGGGCACCCAGAGGTAGGCGAATTGGCAGACAGACAGACAGACAGACAGACAGACAGACAGACAGACAGACAGACAGACAGACAGACAGAGAGACAGACAGACAGACAGACAGACAGACAGACAGACAGATAGACAGATAGATAGATAGATAGATAGATAGATAGATAGATAGATAGATAGATAGATAGATAGATAGATAGATAGACAGACAGACAGACAGACAGACAGACAGACAGACAGACAGACAGACAGACAGATAGATAGATAGATAGATAGATAGATAGATAGATAGATAGATAGATAGATAGATAGATAGATAGATAGATAGATAGATAGGTGCTCAAAGCGGTTGCAGTACGCAAAGAAAATAATTTTAAAAACCATTGACTGTATAACCATCAGAGTTATTTTTAAAAATGTGTTCTGTTCTTGAGAGCAATAACTATCACAGAACACCCAAGAACCTTTACCTCTAATTTCGCATTCATTTAGGATTCGAGTAAAAACAAAGAATGATAACATACCTGTGAACAATCTGACACTCACCGCATATGATACTCATTACGTTGTTGGAAAGAGAGTACGACGTTGAAATGAGGGAAAAAATGTGTGAATGAAATTTCAAAGGGTATTTTCAATTTTTTAAATAAATATTGATATTTGAAATTATGCCGACATGGCGATTTTGTTGCCGACTCCGTTCACCATAATCCGAAAAGACAGTTCAAGGGAGTCCTTCTAAGAATGCTTTTCTCACACGACAGCGTTCGGCTTCAGCCTTCTGTCTGCCCTCTTGATCCTACTTTTTCATTCAGGAAACCGTGCTGAATCCGTTAGTGCGGGGAACAAAACACCGTTTCCTTGTTCCACCGATAACTTCTTTGACACAGCGGCACAACACACATCTTTTCTTTGCATTACCGCTTAGCTTTTAACATCTCAGGGTGTTACAGTGAACATATGGGGCCGTCTAACTTCACAGTAAATCAGATGGCAGCTGTCACACACTGATTTTAAACGTGGCGAGGCTACGGCAGCAACAAGACGAGAAGAATTTCACGTGTTCAGGCACCCTCTCGACACGCAGCGAAGCTTGTGGCATCTGATTGCAGTCATCAGATGCGCCCCCCAACCCCCTCTCTCGTAAGGAATACGTGCCCTCAGCACACTACTCAGTATTTTCTAGACACTGTACTAATGCCTCTTTTACACTGAGCATGCTTAGCGCACCATCTCTCTGGTAACGCTGAAAACGCCCTACTTTTCGCGATATAGGCACCGGCAGCACTAAGTCGTTGACATAAGTAGCTTGCCGTTTGAATGTCGATGGAGCTGCATCTTCGTGGCTCAGTGGCTAACGCCGTGCGCTCACGAACGAAAGGTTGGTTGTTCGATTCCGCACCCCGGAAGTTCTTGCTGGGTTATTTTCTTTCTTTCTCATATATACATACATACATATATATATATATACATATATATATATATATATATAGATAGATAGATAGGTATACATATACGATGAATGACGTTGACCCCAACGCCAGCGGCAAAATCTAGCCGAGAGTGTCCATATCATTTCTATCGCAAAGAACTTTAAAGGAACACAGATTCAAGAACTGACCATACTAGGAGATGAATTGTCTTTATAATGAAGGGAAGTGTCTGGAGGCAGAGCTTCCGCACATTAGTGTTGCTTTGCGGTTGAATATAGTTTTTCTCGCCCTCACCGTGAAAATGTTCAGAATGTTTCAGACACAAAAAAGTGAATGCAAAAAAAATCCAATGGTTTAATGTGCACTTTAGTAACATGTTACCGGTATCAATATTTCTTTCTTGGATAAGTAAACAGTGCGTCTAAAGCTGCACACCAATCCCCTACGTTATGCTCACTTTGTAAAACGGGTGTGTTGAAAAGGAACTGTCAAAGAAATAAAAAAATGAATCATGGCATGGTTTCAGTAATAATGATAAGTGTATTTTGCGTACAACTGCCCGCAACTGTTCGAGTAGTTTAAGTAAAGCACAGTTTGTGTCAGTGAGCCAAAATGAAAAAAAATACTTACCGGTACTATTTCATGGCGTGGTAGCAGGCATGCGCTCCGGTTGCGTAGGTTCCACAGGGCTGTCGTGAAAAGTTGTCGTTGAGTGCACACAATGCTTTTTGGCAATATTCTCCACGCGACTATGCTGTTTTTTTGTCTACCTCTTTCTTGTACGTTTTGCTCCTCATGCACTCATCTGCAGAAACCTATTTACGGTAAATAAATGCGTGTGCTTGCGTGCCATTACAGTGCACGTTATTGCGACAGCCCAACGACAAAAGTGACCGCAGGCATCACCATGAATCCGATCGATTCAAAATGTCCGGTGATGACACATGACGTCATCTAAGTGTCATCGTTCGGCATAAAGTATACGGTGGCAGCACTACGACTTCACTCTGACATCATGACATTGCATAACGTGATTATGAATTGTGGCGTTATCGCCTGGAATCGTCGCTTGATACCTGAAAGGCTGGCCGATCGTGGGGGCAGTGACGGCGTGCAGAAAGCTAAGGAAGAGGTAGGGGCGGGAGCCGGAATCAATACAATCAACTGACAAGATGTTTTTCCTTAGAGTCGTCTGACATAAACGTATGAGAGACCACGTCACTTTCATTTACGAAATCTGTTTCACGTAAAGGTGTGGAAAGGATGTTAGCAGTTTAGACATCACTGAGGCCGTTTAATATCACAATACACAACTAGTGTAAAGGCCCACGTTTTGTGGTAAATGGGCTGTTAGCACATCCCTTGCCCTAAACTATCTGTCTGCATGCACAAACCACATAAAAGCGTTGTTGACGTGCTTGCTTTGTTGCCAGCCGCGTAGAGAAGTGAACAGCCAAACGTTTACAAAAAATGATGTTGCCGCGGTTAGCATCTGGCCATTTCGACTTTCTCATGTTACAACAACCTATGCAATAGCACTGGCTGAAAATCTATGTTGAAATAGCGCTGCTGCACGCAGATTATGTTAGGAGCTCTCCCACCTGATACTAATCTTCGGCAATACGTCACTTGTTGGCACGTTAGGCTCAGTTGAAGCACACACACATTGTAGTTACTTAACTAAATGTTGTGTGCGCATTCTGTTTGAAGTGTGGTTTTCAGTTACTTATGTGTCGAACAGCTGTCAGTATTCTACGAATAGGTGTAATGTAGATGGGTGCCAGCAGTGGCATATTGAGAGAAAAAAAAACTGTTTCATAAACCTTGGCCTGTACAGCATGCTTCTTTGTTCTTTTGATATTTTTAATTGTCTTTGGACTTGACTTCTAATCAGTGCTAGGAAGCACTTGGAAGCGGCATATAGAACCTATGCACCATTTTAAGGCACCTTTATTACTGATTGCTGAAGAACATGTTCGTTTGTGCAGGTTCTTCATCGAGCCACGATTACGATGACGACACTTTTGGGGACGGAAATGGTCCGAGTGGAAACGTCCTTTATACCCAGACAACGACAACTGGGAAAACCTCAGGTACTAAGAGGAAAATTTTGCTGCTTACTGTATAGTCACTGCCTGTGACTTCAAGATGCCGATTCACGGCCCTGTTAATGCAGATGCATTACAGTGTCTGACATTGCGCCTGCCTTACAGGCACCATGTTACACATCACACCTGCTCCTTACAAATAGCCTTGCACAAAGCAGCGAATAAACTTGCCCGAAGCACAAAGCCCATATTTTTAAAAAATGTAGTTTGTGAAGAGGAATGCGTGAGTTCTGCTCTAATAAAAACGCAAAAGTACGAAAAGTGCATCGAGGGATCTTTTTTGAATATGTAGTGAATATCATATAAAAAGCAAGTCTTTCTCCAAGAATATATAAATGTAAATGTACTCACATGTGCACTAATCAAACGATGGTTATGTTGTTTTGCTATCATTAATTTTGAAATTGTGCTTAGGGCTCGTCTTATCGGTGTTTGACAGTGCTCATCATTAATTTTGACGTTGAGGTTAGGGCTTTTCCGGTCTGTTTTCGACTGTGCTCAATTCACACCGGTACGCAGCTATTATTTATTTCATTAGGAGCTTGCCTAAGCTTCTGTGATTTGATGGTTCAAAAGGAGCTTCCTTTAGAGGTACCCATTAAGCAGGGACAAAAATGGCACAAGCGTGTAGGTTGTTCAAATTTTCGTCTTGCTGGTATATGAGTATGGTATATTCGCTTGACCTAGCAATAATTAAATTTTTGTGGTCTGTCTGGAAATTTAGTAATGCAAACACCTGGTGTCGTGATGGATAGTGAGTGCCGTAGCTAGCGCCACACCAAGTGGCGTGAACTATAAACATTAAAAAACAACAACAACAACAAAACATACTCTGTGTCTTCTGAGATTGCTAAATTGCCCATCACCGCTCACTAAGCTTGCAGCATCAAATATTTGAGTATGTGTTCTTTTAAATATACCAAATAGACACAAACACTTCGTTGTTCAAGCTAAGGACCCTACCTTAAAGGAAATAAAAACGTCAGTTCGGAGGTAATGTGATACAGGTCGGCAAACAACTTGATAGTCAAGGAGGATGACAACCATTCTTGGAGGTGCGGCCATGTTAACCGGGAGCCTGCACGTGCAGTTCACATTGCTTATTGTGCTAAACGGAAAGCGTTTCGTGTATAGTGGCGTGGTGAACAGTTGAAAAACACTTCTGCCGCAACAGGACGTGTCAACCACTGCCGAGCTACTAGAGGAAGAGTTTTGATTCACTTGCCGCTTTAGTGTATTCGTGGTCCTACAAGCACATATGGTAGGCAATGGTTGCATCGCAATTGTAAAGCTTGGCTGCTTGTCAGAGAGTTGCGAGTTTTATCCATGTCACAACGGTCGCATTTCTGTGGAGGCGCAGTGTTCTAGGCCCGTGCACTGGGTCAGATCAATTCTGTGCATTTTATTGAGCAACAAGATAATAAAAATTTGCAGAGTCCTCTCTACCACGTGGCTCATCATTACATCGTCGTATATTGGTTTACTAAACCACAGATATTATTAATATATATTTGTAATAATATCTTTATTCCTAATATTATCACTATTTTTATGACTATATTATATAATACAGAAATCTCACCAGAAAAGCGTTAACTGCGTTAATAAAAAAATATGCCCCATGGTGTTATTTTTAGGAAGCTCTTTAGAATTCTTTGTTTCAAGTTGCTGCGAAGGTTCGAGATTAGAGTAAAAAAACCTATTTCTCCACCAATTACAGAAATTGGCATTTGTGATAACAGCTTGAAAATTGCAATGGTACAATTTGACCACTCGGCATTTCTTCCTCGTATTTTCCAGCTTATGAGTCAACCGAGAGCCCCGCAACACCATCACAAGCGGCGAGCCAAAGTCAACCGGTGCCAGTACCAACTATGCCACTAACAATGACAACACACATTCTGACATCGACGCTAGCACCTACCACAACATCTACTACGGCGGCTACGATTGGTTCTCCTACCACAACAACTCGTACGTTTTGCCCTTAGCATACCATCTACATATGTTTCACAAACCGATAGTTTGTAACCAGAATCCGTTTGGTGCTAATTTGAGGCAGCACGCATATCTGAACGGAACACTCGTGATGTGACATCACACCATTGTGCGACATGGAGTTCATCACGACGGCAGAGCGTCGATTGTGACCAGCCGCATTTAGTGTGTAGATAAGGTAGCCGCAAAAGTTGCTATCAAGCATGATAAATTGAAAATTTCAACCTGAAGGTGTTTTATGCCGGGGGTTCGCCATGGCTCTGCTGACGTATTTCCATCACGGATAGTGCAAAAAGTAATTTAACATATAGCGACGAAAAATGGGAAAAGGACTTCGAACCACCAACATCTTGTTGCGCAGCACGCGACACGAACCACTACACAAAAAAAAGTTGGTTGTAGAGGATGATAACGGCTAGAAACTTGAATGTAACAGAACGCCTTATTTATTTATTTCAACATCATTGCAAATACGCGCTTTAGCCCCACCGCGGTGGTCTACTGGCTAAGGTACTCGGCTGTTGACCCACAGGTAGCGGGATCGAATGCCGGCTGTGGCGGCTGCATTTTTGATGGAGGCAAAAATGCTGTAAGCCCATGTGGTCAGATTTCGGTGCACGTTAAAAAACCCCAGGTGGCCGAAATTGCCGGAGCCCTCAACAATGGCGTCTCTCATAATAATATGGTGGATTTAGGACGCTAAACTTCACATATAGGTCAATCAATCAATCAAACAATCGAACACGCGCTTCTCAACGGGAGCCGTCGGCCCGCCTTAGTTCAGACAGTGGTCGGGATTTGACGCTACATGATGGGTAGCGCTGCTTGGTCACATGTGCTTCCGAGCGCTTTCCTCGTAGATGCGATAGAGAAGTTTCTCACTTCAATATTGTACGTCTGTCAGATTTGTTCCTTCGGGCTGCTTCATTGTTGCTAGAAGCAACGCCGCCACCACGTCAAGGAGCAGCTCATGCAGAAGCATTGTAGTGATGCTTCCCCATTCGTTGCCCGCATAGCTCCACGAATGGTGACACGGTAACTCAAAATAAAGCGTCTATCAAAGAGAAAGCGTGACCACCCAAATTGTGAACACGAGGAATCCAAGACGCCGCCAAACAGATCTGTACACAACTGAGCAAAAAGAAATGGCAGCATATCCACGGAGTGAATGATGGAGAGTAGGGCGAAGCATCCGTCCGTCTATTCGTTCTTCCTTCCGTCCATCCATGCGTGCGTCTGTGTGGCCGTCCATGCATCCATACGCCCATCCGTGCGTGCGTCTGTTCGTGCGTCCGCACGTCCATCTGTGCGTCCGTCCCTGCATTTGTCCATGCATCCACTCAGCGTCCATCCATGCGTCCATCCGTCCGTGCAGCCATCCGTGCGCCCGTCCATGCATCTGTCTGTGTGTCTGTTCGTCCACCTATCCAACACTCTAAGTACCACCATCTCGCATCTTTTCATCATATATTCCTCATATAGAAGCACCGTCATCCAGCGGACAATCCAAGGACTGAACTAGAGGAGGCACAAGCACACTTTCTTATGGCTTGCGCTTCGTGTCTACTGCCCACCTTTAACCACCTCGAGTTCAAGGTATATACTAGTTCATTGTATTCATGGCACTGCGGCCTAACGCTCGCTAAACCTTTCTAAAACCAAAGAGGTTACGCCCAGCGAGTATAACGTAGCAACCCTTTCTTGTCAGATAGTGCTCAATGTACATGCTAAGGGCTGCTAAGGGGGAATGAGAGACAGGACAATTTGGCTTTTAGTTAACGCGCACGCTTGAATTTTTTTATTTTTCATCAACGCACAAAAGAAATCTCCCACCGGCACCACCTTGGAGGTCAAAATGTAAGACTGGTTACACACTACTATTGCGACTATGAGGGACGAACGAGTGCCGCTATAAGAAGCTTCGCCCCTAAAAATACTTCATATAATTTCCGTCATGAGGCACTGCACGAGGAACTCTCTCCTCCATGACCACAAAGCACACGCCAAGACTAAGTGATGGGAGAGAGCAGGAGAGTGCCAGAGGAGAGGATGGTGAACAGCTGAATCGGGCTCATCTGGCTGGCATTGATGAAATGGAGAAGGCGTTGTATAACAATTACTGTTGGCAGACCTCACAGCTCAGCAACCTCAAAGCGTTTTAGTTATCAGCATAAAGATGGCGTGAGGGGCGCGCGTTGGACGTGTATGCACACGCCTACGCATCAAAAGCGTCTTGTCACGCCAGTGAAAGAAAAGAGCGCACAACCACTGGTAAGCGTCGACCATGTCAACGCTCACGCGTCCAAGGCTGACGGACAGTGTTGCTTGATCTTTTGGGTTAAAACTGTTGAAGTTCCTCAAAGAACGGCACGTTTTTAACTGAATCGAGTTAGTACGTTTTCTAAAATATAAGCTGTGGAAACCACGTGCACCGGCTATCAAGAGACAGCGCCGCGTGTTGCGCAGAAGCGGTGCGCATAATCCTCTTGCGCTCTTCAAAAGGGCCAGCCTGCGTGCAGCCCAGGAAGAGACGCCTTGTGTAGCCCCGAAGGGTGGAGATTGTCTCACACGATAGCTGATTGCTGCTGCCCGAAATGATGGTCGCTTTGTAGCTGTCTCGTCCTGGGCTGACCCTGACGTCACAAAGCGGCGAACCTCCTTGCTTGACAATTTTTTTATTAGTGCAATAGGGGTAAGTTTGAGGAGGGCCCGCAGGGGCCACAGCCTTGAGAATCACTAGGTGGGCTCCTCATTGATGTAGCCCGTTGGTGACCGCCCCAACAGGGGCTTAGTCGATCAGGGCCTTCTGGCTTGTCAGGTAGGTGCAGCCAAACAGGGTCACCTAACAAGCCTCCGTGGTAAAGTGCGGCTTTTGGATCAGGTTCGACGTTGATTGATGTGCCTTCACAATGTGGAAATTGTTTGAAATGAAGTCTGCACAGTCTTGGTATTTTCCTGTTCAGGCTGGATCGAAATGTTTCTTTCATCGTGCCGGGCACAGCAGTGTACTGGTTTAAAGGCAGCAGAGTGCGCGCTTCTTTGCTTTTGTAAGCTACTTACAGGGCTTAAGATCTATTGCATGGTCGAATTGGTATATTTCGGTAATATTTCAAAAAGGGAAGATCGGATTGGGTTCTAGATTCATTTAAGAAGGCGCGAAAGGTGTTTCCTGGAGATCGGGTTGCACGGGTGGCAGCGTGAGCTGTTTCGTTGCCTTCGAAGCCCAATATGAGCCGGAACTCTCATCACTAGGGACAATGGGAGCCCCGATACATTCACGATTTTGAAGATTGTGATACACGAGGTGAGGAATGCACGCTTGATCAATCTTTCTGCAGGTCCCTCTCGAGTCGGTGATAACGACACGCAGACCGGGTATGCGGCGGCTAGCATGATGGTGATTATTCTGAATGTGTTATGTTTTGAGCTCTGAATGTCAACCGAATTACCACAATGTTTTGGTGGACGATTGTGGCCGTGCCCTTAGGGTGGGGTCAGAAGGCATCCCCGCGAAAATATTGCGGGTTTATTCCCATAGTGGCGGGCCAGTGCCTCCACCCGCGCGAGGTGCTTACCACTGCGGTCATCACGTGTCATGTTAATGGAAGAGGACACACGTGCCGGGCGGATCTCCAGACTTCGGAGATGCGTACGCGCCCTTCAATCAAAGTTAGTTGGTGGATGTATAGACGGGCTAATAGGCGGCGTTCCGATCTCATCTGTGAAAGTCTTGTTTATTGATTGCAAAAATCTGCCCCTCGAAGCTCAGCAAAAGTATTTACCACCCCCAGTTCCATGAGACACTTGCTGGGAGGGGTTATTGGGAGATCGACAGCACGCTTGTAAATTTTCCTGAGAATCACGCCATGGAAGTTCACGTCAAATTCGCACAGATGGAAGTATGGAGCCGAGGTTAGTACTCGACTGGTGACGAATGCATGCGCCAGCCGCAAGGCGCCTTTGCATCGCGACCCTCTACATTTGTTGAATACCCAGCAGAACATGCGATCCACATGTTACCCCTATTTACGCAGTTTAGCTATGGTTGTATCAACTTATTTTTGTGTGTGGATACACAGACCAAGCACGCGAATCTCATCGTGTTCAGGTGTAGCGCTGCTAGGCAGGGGTATTTGAATTTTCGTGGTGCGCTCAGGCGACCCACGAACGCGCACAGATTCAGAATTAGACAGGAAGCATTGAAGGCCGCAGCGACGGGAATAAGTGTCCACCAATATCGCCTACTCCTGCAGGTTGACCTCAATGTCTCCAGCCAATCAATGTTTGGCTCAGATGGACTTGTCATTGGTGTACAACGCGTGCAGGACACATTATACCTTTCCCAGCTGAACCGGGAGTTTCTTCATGACCAGATTAAAAATCAATGACGAGAGCACTGTGCCCTGTAGTGTTCCTCTCGTTCCCCTACATTAGGAACCATGCTTTTCATTTTGTATTCAAATAAAAGATTGTCGACCCAAGAAATTTTTTATGTACTCGAAGATGTTATATCCACAGTTGGTTCAAGAGAGATCTTGCAGAATTATTTCTAGTTTAAGTGGGCGCCGAATTATGGCTCCGGGATTGATAGCACTTGCCACCTCGTTTTTTGCCGGCTTTCGCCGCCAGGAGTGGAGGATTTCCAGTTTTCCACTTTGCCACTTTGCAGCTTCTGGCGCCCCGCTTTCGGTGTGAATGAGACTTAAGGATTTGTAATTTGTCAATAAAGCATGACCACCACTTTTTTGATCGACTTCAGAGGGTACGTCGCGTTACACCACACGCTCTTTGAAGAACTCTTGTAAAACAACAAAAATGCTTTGCTGTATTTGCAATGCCCACCAATAGGTGGTGCGCCATGCAATCCAACATGACTGCTGGATGATGATTAACCCGTGGACTCACATAGGAAAATATAGGACGCACGGACTTACGCCCCGTGTCACTTTCAGCGGATAAACTCCTGATCGTCTAGTGAATGGATATAAGACCCTTGTATTTTCTCAAAAGATAGGATCTGATAAATGTTCGCTACCTCATTTCTTGCCGCCGTGCGAAGTACGCATGTCAGCTGATCGACTATGCATCAACACTGCCTTGCGTTACCCTGCGAGTGCTACAGAAAACTGCGCGAGGTAAACTTGACTGACTTATGAACTGAACGGCACTCGGAGGTAATTTGCGTCGAGCCTGCCTCACGGATTCGCCGCAGTAGTGGGCCATTAGCAAGTCGTGCGCCGTCACGGCTGCATGGAACCGAATGGTTAATTTCGCCATGGTTTGCAAACATATTATGCCGTCATCTTTACTTGCGCTGTAAGCGCCATCCAGTTGCTTCTTCAACAAAACAGAAGCATTTAACTTCTCTTTAAGTAGCGCTTGTGTCACAGCCCTGATCACAGTCTAACAGTGTGCAATTCACTGCACTCGGATTTTGCAGGTTGAATCAGCACAATCTCAACAAGAATATTGAAACTAATACACGCTTACGCTTTTCGCAAGAACAAAGTTATGAAAATTCGTGGAACAACGTCCTTCGGATGGTACCGGTGAAGTTGAGAAGTTAGCAGAGAGGCGTTGACTGTAGTCGTAACTCCATGTTTTATTGTTCTAACCATTTTGCTTCGCTGGTCGAGCTCGAGCATGTTAGTGGCATGCGGCGCTCAGTAATATGCACTGTAACTTGGCTACAGTCAATGCATAAGAAAAAAATATGGTTTCATTTTGAGCTTTCTAATGTATATTATACTATAAATACAACCGAAGTGACTTAAAAGCGTGAAAAACATCAACACACGAGTGGATGTGTAGTGCAACTCGCTGCTCGTAAGTTAGCTGCTGGTCGTTCATCGTCGCTATCCCTCTCGGTGCTTTCTACGTCCAGTTAAAATCCTCGACATCAAGGTGGTTTTTTCGGACACCACTGCTGAAAGAAATCTGAAAAATTATCTCCGTCTAACGACTCCGATAACACCAAAAACGCGTGACTCACCTCGCACAACACGAATACGGCGTCACTCCCTATGTTTAAATGGACACGGAGAACAATTCGCTCTGAAACCCAGCAAAAAGCGAACTGCTTGCGGTGTGCTGCCATCTATTTACCAACGAAAAAATGAAGCGGCCCCGTATTCGCCAAGGTTTGCAAGAGGAAATCGCGAGCCTGCGCTACTTTCCGCGTACCATGAATGTTGAGGGATTCATGCACTGCAAAAGCGCTGACGAATGCTATACGCACGTATAACAAGCCGAGTTTTCTACTGCAATGGTGAGATGATGATATTTAACTATCCAATATCTCCCGAAGCTAATATGTATTCTGTGGGCTATAATCAAACGTGCTAATTGCTACGTATTTCCCCGAAAACTTTGCGTCTCGCAAGAACGAATCATACTTATCGTGTCATGGACGGTCCGGTATATTCACTGATGCACGAAACACATAAATAGGTTTGTGTTCGTATATTGTTAAAGCGTTAACACTGAGTAAGGCTAGCAGAGCTCAACAAGGGGGCGTCTGCCTACATAGCATCTTCGAGAGGACACTCCTGAATTCCACTAGGTGGCGTGATAGCCTGTGAACATAGTGAATTGCAGCAGCGTGTACATATTACGTGTTAATCTTTTATGCCCAATACTTGCTGCAAGCTCCTCAGAGAGCTAACAAATTCCTACCACGACACCGCTGCTTCAGGTGACCCTTTCACTTCGGTGCTTGTTATTCTACAGTTATAGTTTCAGATAACGGGGAGAGTACAATTACGTATATTCTAATTTCGGCATTCACTGTACGCATCAGATGAAATTGTATACAATATGAAAATTACTCAGACATGTACTGTTAAATCCTAGAGTGTGAGTTCTTTGTCAATATTTACCACACAATAATACTGTTAGAGTGCGGCCTTAAAAAACTGTTGCATGAATTTCTTTTGCGCGCTACAAGTTACCTGCCGTCTCATTACAAGTGTTTTGGAGCCTTAAACAGTTAGCGCTTTATTTTGCAGAGGTGCCGTTGCCACCGGGATCTCTTGTGTGCACCATTGGCCAGGGCTTCGACAAGTCAACATACACGTTCCCGCCTGACGGTCTCTGCACCATAATTATATTTGACTCGTTGTATCGCAACAAGACTTCATTGGCCCCACCCTATCCCGACGATTTCGCTTATTTCTTAGAAACAGCCAGGCAAGCGGAGAGAACTGAATTCGGCATCGGCATTCACCAAGAGTGAGTGCATTGCATTGGGCATGGTATCTGCTCTCAGAATGTTGTTCGCTAGGTCCAAATAAGTGTGCAGTGGTACTGGACTAACATGGCCTTGGTTCATTGCTGTAAAGTACGGCAGGATCCATTGCACGGGTGATTCAGAGCTTGGTGTTGTTTGATGTTTAAAGCAGGTACACCATAGGAACACTGCAGTAATTATCATGCGTGAAACCACTTCACCTTCAAGGGGACAAGATGAAGTCCCATTCTCAGCAATCCTACTTGCCCTCTTACGAAAGCGTCAATAATACCAATGTTTGGGGTAAAGATGCAGGCTTTCCCGGCACAAGTAAATTATTGTAGGCAAATTCAAAGATTCGGCGGGGACATGTGGGCTAAACTCTGCTACCATTATAGACTTCCTACTAGGTACTGCTGTTGACATACATGATGTCTGTACACCGTTCTATTAGTGCCGGTGAATTTTACTCATAAGTTGACTCCTTCTGACTCACTCACACTGAGATCAAGCCGCGAGTTTGAGGGAGTCCGCTTGAAGGAAATTCACTCCGTTTTGAGTTGCCTGACACAGTCGCCCGTTGCTCAAATGTTCCCAGTGTTTAAATATAATATTTCGACTACTTTTGGACTAATTTTGTTAAGTCTATTTCAGACATCGTTGACTTTACCCAGAGTTCTAGCAATGCTAGCCTTGTTATTGCCTGTAGTGAACGCTTCACTGTGAGTGTGTCTAGGCTACATGCAATGAATGGACGACGAGTCGAACACCTGGTGTGCTCCAGTTGACTGAATTTACGTAAGAGACCACTGGAAGCCATTCTGACAAGTATAATGTTGTGTGCACACCAAAGCACATACATGGACTGCTACCACGTATAAACATGTGTGCACCATCGGTTCGGTTGCTGAAGTAATATAATTCGTGCTGAACTTGAAAGGAAATTCTTATATTTCAACGCTTTTCTTTATGTAAGTTGGTAAATGCGAGATAAGCAGCCCACATGAACGTACTTTCGACGTTATCTCACCCCCAAGCAAGCTTTGAATGTATGACGTACGAAAACTTTAATCTCTCTCATCGTATACGATTCCTAAGACAATTCGTGACGCCAGCATTGTGATTACGGCCCCGCCGCGGTGGTTTAGTGGCTAAGGTACTCGGCTGCTAACCCGCAGTTCGCGGGTTCAAATCCCGGCTGCGGCGGCTGCATTCCCGATGGAGGCGGAAATGTCGTAGGCCCGTGTGCTCAGATTTGGGTGCACGTTAAAGAACCCCAGGTGGTCAAAATTTCCGGAGCCCTCTACTACGGCGTCTCTCATAATCATATGGTGGTTTTGGGACGTTAAACCCCACAAATCAATCAATTCAGCATTGCGATTACGTGTCGTCCTTTACGCATCACTCTCGAGCGGTTCATATCAAAATATCCGTTGTAAATTATTGCCTTGCTTTGCGTTACTATGCAGCCGCACACACTTTGTTTTGTCTCGCTTGGATATCGTGTTCGCTAAATCATTTCCGTTTGTTTCGTCTGTCTTCGACCGCGAAAAAGAAGCAGATATCAGCTTGTAGCTGAAAACAGGAATAACCGAGTGTCTCAACGCCTAAAGATTTGTTTCACGAAGAAACAATAGGGAGATTTAAAATACCGTTTGCCAGCGCTGCGGGCGTTGTGGGCGTAGCGCGTGCCATTTGAGCTTTAGAATAGCGTTTGCCCTGCTGCAAACCGCGACCTCAAAACCAGCGCTTGCGGGCCACATGCGGGCTGCCATCACCACGCGCAATTTCGGTCTTTTTGCATGCGGTCCGCGAACGCGAACGCCGACTCGCGTTACGACGCATGCGCAGTGACAGCAATTGCGCCGCAAGTGCTCGCGGTGCGCTATTCTAAAGCTCCGTAATGACCACGGATGAGATAGCGTCTGTAGGGATAGAAGTGAAAGTGTCTAAGAAACGACTCTCTTGTCTTTGAGCTTGAATTGGCTTGGGGTCCTTTAAACTGTCTGTGCCGCTCTGTTTCCAGATACCGAACCTGGTACAAAATTCTATTCACTAATGATTTATCTGCGACTAAAGCAAACAAGAACAAAGAGAAAGTGAGAGACAGCACTGCGCATGTGCTGCCTTACACTTTTTTCGTGGCCCTAGTCGCAGTGAGGTTGCAAGTTGGGTTATTTATATTAGGTACATAATTGAAAACTTTGTTGAAACGCAGTAAAAAACTGACAGACAGAAGAGGCTGACAAGGACAGCACTTGCTCTCACAACTGAAGTTTTATTAGTCAGAAAAAGAATTTAAAGTGATCATATATTTTTTTTCACGCATGTGCATCAGAACGGAATGCAACAAAAACCACTCAAATTGAGATTACAATATAGTGCATACTATTTGTCATTTATTTTAATTCGCAAGCACTAGGTGTCAAGATACGCAGATTTTTTATCGTGCAGCATAATCATAGCTTGGCTATCACAGTCATGTCCCCTCTTTCAGATGTGGTAAAACTCTGCTATCTCACGTGTTGGCTGATCCTTTTGTCGAAATAATATTTCTGTTTTTTCACACACAGGGTAACATCCGCAGTTTTTACAGTGATCTGAATGACTAGGTGTATATGGCACCCTTGTAGAAAAGTCTTCATGAACGACTGCCTTAGAAAACATCACGCATCTGTTAAGGCAACAGGCAACAAACATCTTCTAGATCACTGTTCGACTTCTCCCCAGTCTACGCTCAGGCAATTTCTCCTGTAATCGCAAGAATACTCACTAGATGGCGTGACACCACCTATGGCATCACTTTCTCGTCGGCCCACGCACTGGCCTCCTCGCTACTACGTCGTCGCTTCGTAGGCAGGGCAGCGCGCGAAAAGTTTCTACGATCAGTGCTACGCAAGGGTACCGATATCCTCCCAAGCTCCTTCACCTGCGTGCTCTCAACCTCGTTGAAGAACGGCTTATAGCTCTTCGTCTGCCATTTTTGAGCGTCAGGCATTTTACTCACGGCAGCGGGCAGTATGGCATAAAGCGGAAGGTGGTTAAAATGCCTATCAACGTGGGCAACACAGTTCAGCGCCGGCCGCCGTACGTGCCCAATAACGCTGTCTTCGACGTACACACCATGCGCCGGCTTGTTGATCCTTCGCACAGGAATGGTCTCGTCAAGAAACGCCTCGTGCACCTCCGAGCGAGCTCCTCTAACATCATTCGTGTTGTGGATATGGCGGTGATATTTTGCTCTTTCGAAATGCTCTAGTAGGTGTCTTTAACTTTGGTAGGCGAAATGCCCACGTCTAGGACGGGTCGTTTGCGCGACTTGGTGGCGAAAAGTCTGACAGTTTGTGCCCTTCCTTGCGCTTCTGCCACCTTTTCCGTGGTTTTGTGAATAAATAACGGCAGGAGTGGAATAATGCGCGAGTAATTTGGTAGTTCGAATGCGCTTTGATACTACTCCTTGTCATGACTATGAGCTTGTTTGGCTCTGCTCCCTTCCAGGCATACACAACCGCTACATAGGTGAAGTGGAATAACAAGAAAGCGGGGATGAGCCTCATCGGGTTTTGCTCGCTCAGGCCTCCTCTTCTGTCACCTACCCACTTGATTAAACATATGACATTATCCGTCTTCAACAATCTGTCAATGATTAGCCAATTTGTACCAGCCGCTTCGAGTGTCATTCCCAAGACTCAAATAATAAGACTTTGGTGATTGAATTAGTACACTTGATGTAGAGGCTACTTATGAATCTCCTTCACGTCTTGTGTAAAGGAGGTGGTTGAGCACCTCATCCCTACTAGAATAACCGAGAAAATTGGGACCAATGACCTCTCTTCTCGCAGCGTGATTATGATATGGTATGAGCAAGGCTATTGTTTGGGACCAAGGTAGAGGAAGAAAAAGTTAATTTTTTCAGCCAATGTTCGCCATCATCGCTGATCATCGCCTGATTTTACCCGCAAATAAACATGGTTAACGTCAATTTAACCGTAACAGATTTATGGTGTAGGTGCGGGGTACCTAACCGCCCCGGTGGTGTAGTGGCTAAGGTACTCGGCTGCTGACCCGCAGGTCGCGGGATTGAATCCAGGCTGTGCGGTTACATTTCCGATGGAGGCAGAAATGTTGTAGGCCCGTGTGCTCAGATTTGGGTGCACGTTAAAGATCTCCAGGTGGTCGAAATTTCCGGAGCCCTCCACTACGGCTTCTCTTATAATCATATGGTGTTTTAGGACAAGAGTGGCGATGTGGGCTTGCTGGTGAAACATTTGAAAGAAATTTATGAAAGAAATTTAGGCACTCTGTCCTCTCAGTCTATTCCTTCCTGTGTCCGTTGTTTCGCCTCACGCTACATAAGCTTCTTTCAGGTGTTTTGGGGACGTTGAACCCCATAAATCAATCAATCAAATGAGCAAGGTACCTAACCAAGGAACACGGTTCTGCAACAAGCTCAGCTGCGATAAAGCCGCCGCATTGCTGGGCTACCTCCGCTACCTGCTGGCCGTCAAGACGTTTCACGGCGAAGACGGAACTCTGAACCCCGCAGCTGACGGTACTGCACCACTTGTTCCAGTGACACCATTACTGCCAACCTCAGCCGCGACTGGTCCTTAGCAGCGTCAGCATCTTATGAAGTCTTGTCATATGGTAGTCAATTCTGCCGAAAACGTGGACGAGTGGTTCAAACATTACAAGTGGGTGAGCAACTACTACTCTCTAGACGTGGGAGCTCCGTTTACTAACGTGGTTTCCTGAGGGGCACGGCCCTCACGTGGTATGAAAACAATAAGAACGCCCTGACAACGTGGAAACGCTTCGTGTCCGAAATCAACGACTGTTTCGGGGACACTGTGGCAAAGAGGAAGCTAGCCGAACAAATGCTGCTGCAAACAGCCCAGGTCCCAGGCGAAACGTGCACGATGTATATCGGGGCGATCCTGAAGCTATGCAAGACCATTAATTCTGGCATGTCCGAGGAGGACAAAGTCGGCCACGTATTTAAGGGCATTGCAGAGGGAGTTTTTCACTTTCTCATCGGCAAAGACAGCATTGGTACAGTAGCATATGTCATACGGCACTGTCGCACTTTTTAGACGCTGGAGATGATGCGTATTGCTCCTAAATTTCGTCATTACCGAATGTTACCACGGTAGCTGATGTTGAAAATTACGCGCCTCTGATCTTGTATATACAATACGTAAGATCGTGCGTGAAGAATTTAGTCGACACACTCACGTGACGCCTTGTGAAGCTACACCATTACCACATCATGATCAGCACCAGCATCCTGTTTACGTTGCTGCAGCAGGCATGGAGGAGTACAGCTACATTTCTGGCACAGCACCGAGGCCGCAGCGCAGTCACTACCAAGACTCCACGGACCAGCGCCGCTCCAGCTATCCTCGACAGCAGGCAGCCATCTATCAGAACACGAACGCATACGCACCTGTGTCACAACGTCTTCGCGATGCTTTCCGAAATGCATACCGTCAATCTCTCGCGTGCTACAGCTGTGGCGCTCCAGGACACATTGCTTTGTTCTGCCGTCGGCAGAGTGAGATGACCTCGAGATACGAGCCATCGTCAAGACTTAGTCACGGTGGCCACAGTTATGACAAGCCCTGGTAGTCCACGTATCCCAATGGCACCTTACGACAAGAGAACTGGCATGGCACCTTCTCCGCTTCTGACCGTAGCTTCACACCTCCGCATGGTCGAACGCGTCACTCCCCTTCTTCACCTTTACGGCGGCTAACGCCACCACCACTGCCGGGAAACTAGCTGGCGCTGCCGATGAAGGAGAGTTCGCACAACCGGATTCACCTTATATGCCTCCGCCAGTTACTATGGACAAAAACCGGGTATGTGTATCAATAGGCGGATTGTGTGGAACGGCTTTATTGAATACTTGTGCCACAGTTTTTGCTATAAGTATTTCGTTCAAAGATAGCTTAGGCCGCAAAGTTTTTCCTACCAGGGTTCCAGTAGATATTGTAGCGTGGCCGGTGACATACTTCAATCCGTAGGTGCTTGTGTTGTCAACGTGTTGTTGGCCGGGAAAGGCGTTCCCAACTGAGTTTCTGATTTTAATGCGGTGTACACATGATGTTAGTCTCGGCATTGACTTCCTTCAAGAGTGTGGTGCTTTCGTCGACTGCTGTACGGGTAAAGTTTCTGTTAGCGGTGGTGATTCCCTTCCCGCCCTAGTTGAGCAGCTGGTGCCTACGGAGGACTTACTGTTTGTTTCTAAAGAACTGGCATTATCACCATGGTCTACGAGTTTAGTAGCCGATTCTTCTCCAATCGCTAGAGTATCACCCTTTGATGCCATCATTCAACCTCTCACGGTTCTGTGTGTAAAGAAAGATGGAAGAGTGCCTCAATCCATTATTTGGAGTACCAATGGCTGCGTGTTTTGTGGATACTTAACTATTCGTCTGCACCAGTTATCCTTCCTTGAGTAATAAAACTGGAACCTTGTCATGTTGTCACGGAAAATTATACTGTTGCCATCAACGACAAGGTAAGTGAGAAACGCGTGGGCACCTTTAAACGCAGTACCTTCCATGAGTCGAACATTTTGAGCATGGTTAGCAAGACGCTATGGTCACATGAGAAGAAGAATCGGTGAACTATAACAATGACAAGGGTCCCTGTTTGACTGCAGCGAAAAGAATGAGTGACTGCCTTTACCATGCTCTGAAGCTGCAGCATACTGTTGACTCCAGCTTTGCCAATCCAGTTTGGCAGAAAAAAAACTTGCAGACTCTCGTCATCCGAGCAGAAAGTTATAGCTGAACAACACCAGGACATGTTGAAAAAAGGTGTTATTGGAAATTTGTGCAGCCCGCGGGCCACACCTGTGGTTTTGGTTTGCAAAAAAGATGGTTCCTGGGGCTCTTGCGTTGATTACAGACGATTGAATGCCTTGACTATAAAGCATGTATAGTCGCTGCCTTGGATCGACGACTGTGTCAATTTTGCTTCCTACTTTTCTTCACTAGATCTACGATCAGGACATTGGCAGATCCGCATCCACCCTGCTGACAACGAAGAAACCACGTTTTCTGGCACCTGATGAACTATATCAGTTCAATGTGATGTCTTTTGGCCTATGCAATGCTCTCGCAACTTTTGAAAGATTTATGGACTCGATTCTTCGCGTAATGAAACAGGAGATTAGTTTGTGCTATCTGAACAGTGTTGTAATTTTTGGGCACACATTCGAAGAGCATATTATTTGTTTAATTCCCGTTCTGAACTCTATGAGACAGATTGTCTTTCAACATCCTTCGCTTAAGGAACTCATTTTGCAGTTCTCTCAGCACCCCCTCATTCGCCAGCTCTGTCTGTAGTCTTTCTGCAGCCTGTAAACTACTAATGTCACTGTTATAGGACGGTAGTTGTTTATATCGGCTTTCTCCTTTTTTTCTTTATAGAATATGCTCATCTTGCTTAGTTACCACCCAATGAGAGCTTCACCATTCATTATTGCTTTGCTCGCTGCATCTCCTAATGTTTGCTTAGAGTTTGGTCCTATTTTTTTATTCGCGTGATTAGAATTTCAACAGGGCCTGTTGATGTGCTATTAGGAACTCTTTTCTCTGCCCTTTCCCACTCTTTTTGTCCCAGTGGAGACATTTTAGTTAATTGACCCATCCTCATGTGGTACGGTGCATGCAGTGCATTCTTGGTGCACAAATTGTTTTGTTATCGTTGTTTTTATATATTCAATTACCTCATCGCCTTAAAGTCTGATCCATATAAGTGTTATAAACCTTTGTTTCATGGTTGTCTTATTACTGAGAGATTTGAGGAAGTTCCAAAGTATTGAAGCTACCTTTCTATTCTGTTTGTTTACCTCCGCCATCCATTGGGACCCCTTTCTTCTAGTCTCATCACTGGTCTAAACGGTTGCTTTCATTCTGCAGCTGACAAAGCTATCCCATTTTCTTTGGACATCATCATCATCCGGTTCACCCCTCTGTTTAGCATACTTGTGTTTCCCGGAGGCTTCCTGACGTCTTAGTGTGGATCTCTTATCTTACTCATCTCACCAGCTCTTGGGCTTGTGTCTGCTTTTCCCGGTTGATTTGACTCGTACTTTAGCAAGCTCTAAATTAAATAACCGAGTTAGATTTTTGTACGTCCACTCTGTTTTAGTAGCCTTCGTGATTATTTTTTAACCTCTTTAGTTACTATTTCTATTTGCATTTCTGAAAACTATTACCGTGTGATTGCTCGTAATGCCGCCTTTCCAATTTCACTTATCTTCCGAAACTCAGCTTCATGCGTTTGTGATCACTACCTAAGCTTCTGGATCCATGTTCATCTATGATCATCACCCTTAGCCGATCACACATTCTATGTTACATTATTGCGTAATATATTGTTGACTGTAGCCTTCCCACGTTCTATGTTATCTGCCCTTGGCATTGCTCGGTGCGGTTACATATAATAAATCATGTGTTTCACGCATACCCATTGTCATTCTGCCTGTTGGACCAGTATATCCCCCTTATAGGTGCGCATTCATATCTACTAGTAAAATAACCTCGCACTCTTCTCCTAGTTCGTCAATGTCATTTCCCATGCTCTGCACCCTTTGTTGGTTTTCCTCTTTGCCCCCATCCACAAGTATACAAACACAGGGTCACTTTCCCTTTTGGCCATAAATGTTCCTTGTACTGCTTCTTGACCGTTTTCCAGTCTGTACTTTTATGAATAAATGCCCCAATACCACCCCGTCTTCTGCTGCCTTCTGTTCTATTACAATATTCCCATGCGTAGTTTGGATTGTTAGGCGGTTGTTCTATGTCTCTAAGATGTGTTTTTACAAACCCGTATACCATCAGCCTCTCCTCCCTTAGCTGTTTTCCTATCTCTTCTTAATATTTCTGCTACCCTGAATGTTAATACGCCCTACGTCTGAATTGGCTCGGCCCTCGTGGCTACGTCAATTTTTGCCCCGGACTCCACGTGTCCTAAATATTGTTCCACTTTGGAATCTTATCTGTCCATACCACCTGTCAAAAAACATCCCTGGTTGTTTTTCTCGTTACTAGCTATCCTCGACCCCGGAAGGAGCGCGTGCCTCCCCCCTTCCTCAAAAACTACTGCGCGTCCTGCAAGTCGCCAACCCACCTCATGACCTGGCCTCCCATAGAGGTGAATTCTGTCTCGTTGGAAATTACCCTACCTATGCACCTCTCTGTTTATTTCCACTAGCTCAAAGCCTTTCTCTCGACTCATTCGCTATATCTTTTGGTTTGCGTTGACAATCGCTCTTTGCAGGTTGCGTCACGGACCGGTACCTCCGGTATCATGCATATCCCTACCTGTACTAGAGTAGAAATGGCAAGCATGTCATCGACCCCTTTCACCAGTGTGGTTGCCGTATCTTTATTGCCGTATGCCGTATCTTCATTTAAGACATCATTTCAACCACCTGAAATTATCGCGAAGTTTCGTCCATCGGCTGTAGGTTTGAGTTTTGCGGTCACTTGCCTCATGACTGCTGTGACTGCTTCCAGCTTACTTCCTGAGAACGTCTCTACAGCAACCCTCTTGTCACCTCTTACCCTCTGTTTGATTGCTTCCGCGTATCGATTTATATTCGAGTCCCTGGTGATTATCACGTGCTGTGGCTTTTAAGCTCGGGTGTCCTGAACCGGGTGGTTACTTCCACCTGTGACGCCAGCTGCTTTGTTCCTTCTCAACCCTACCACTTCTTCACTGAAGCTGGGTCTTGCGACCAATGAATCGGCTGAACCTGTTTTTTTCTGAACTTGTTGCACTTTCTTTTCCTTCGTTCTGGCTACTTGCGCCCTACCATTCTCCCCGTCAGCTGCTCCTTTGTTCAACTTCCCTAGTGCCTGCTCGGCGGACCTGCCTCCCTTAGCCTTCTTTTTTCTTTGCTATGTCGGCAACGCAGTCTTCATCTGGGTGATTCTCATCAGCAGTTCACTCTGGGCAACCAATATTTTCCTCATTTTCCCCAACCTCTCATTGCCTACTCTTGGCGTCAGCCTACTCTACATTCGCGTCAGCACTTGAGTCCGTTTTTAAACCCACACTGCATCCTGAAAATTTTACAGCCTTTTTGACCGTGCCTTTTGGACACCAATTGTCCTTATAAATTTTCCCACTCGATAATTAAGAAACACGGCGTAGGACAAACCCTGCCTTAAGAAAAAAGTCTAAGCTCTCCTACAAAAATTTGATTGTTCGGGGTACGTGCTCCTTCCCCATGGTGAGGTCGGAGAAAAACACAAACACCCAAACAAGTAAATATCTAGTTACTGGCCCCCGAAAAAGCCGTACAATGTATTAAGTGCTATAAAGGTTGATACTGCTACTTGATATTTATAAAAGCAAGCTCGCAACATGCAAAAACATTTATCGGCGCAGTCGATTGGGTGCGCTCAAAAAACACGTCCATCCGCCATGCCAGTCCTAACTGAACTTGGAAAAGTTCCGCAGAGCACTACGTCGTAGCGCGCGGCGGAACTTCTCCACTTACATTTTTCAAAGGAGCGTGCCCGATGGAATGGCCGAAGAAACACCACGGCGCGTGCTCGATTTAGGCGGCTGTGGTTAAAAGTTACAGTGCCCTTTTTTTCTTTTTGCCTGAGTTTGTCAAATTTGTCTTGTTGCGTACTCACATTTTTTCCGTATGCTTTGTCCTTTTAGAATTACTACTAACGCAGCCGCCACGATGCAACTTGCGAGCGACCCTTCGACGAAGCAATATTTGGATGAGCTGTGGGAGGATTACAATATATACCACTATGCTCAAGTGACCGAGAACTCCACTTTTCCAGGATTATATACCGCTTTTGTGGCATCAGGTGTAAGAGGGTTAGAGGTAAGTGTCGAAGTCTGCACCAAGTAGCCGTTTTGGTCCAAGATCGAGTGGAGTCGCCGCCTGGTGGCCACTGGCTCAAGCACGCGAAAGTGGATTGCTCCCTGCGTCGTCTGCTAGCCACATAAGCTTGCATGAGCGTGTACGTCATGCTCGTCTTCATAGGCCGGTTTGTCCCACTCTTTTAGCGCAAGGGTAACTATTTGCATGTTTGCCTAGCACTGTCTTCAGAAGCATTTGGCCTTGCGTGTCTGTAGATGTACAGCAATGAGATCAGGTAGGACACTTTCCGAGAGAGCTGTATATCGTCGTTGTAGCCTCCGTTAAACAGAATCATGTCGGTGTAGCTGCCGCATTTTAACTGAGGCACATTGTGAAGTGCACTTGGCATCGTCTGAAACATGAGGAACATTAAATATTGTGTGATTGCAGCGTTTTTGCGACTCAGGGATAAACAACACTTTGAAGTGTTGTTAGGTGTCTAATTCTAGTGCTGTTGCCTAGTGGTTATGTGACGAGCGTTAATTGTGCCTGAGATAACCTAATAGTGTATGGTCTTGATCCCATGACGTTGCTGTTTAGAAAACTCTGAAACTTCGGTATCCGAATTTTCCCTAAAGAACAGAAAAATAGGGATGATATGGAGGCGAATAAATTTGAGTTGCCGTGCGCAACTTTAACACTGGGCTAAAGACACACCCATATTTTTGCCCCGTCACGGTGTTCTAGTGGCTAAAATACTCAGTTGCTGATCTGCAGGTTGCGGGCTCGAATCTGCGGCTGAGGCGGGTGCATTTTCGACACAGGTGAAAATACTGTAGACCCCTGTGCTCAGACTCAGGTGCACTTTTAAACACCTTAGGTGGTTGAAAATTTCGGAGCCCTCTACTGTGGCTTGTCATAATCATGTGCTTGTTTTGGGACGCTAAACCCCACATGTCAATAAAACACTTGCGTTCTTAAGTTAGAGTTTGATTTCAAGAACCCAGACTGCAAAATAATTTAGACGGCGCGCCTCACTGTCATACCTCAATGTCGTACGTATAATTTTACACAGAGCGTTTTCTTTTTTTCACATATCTTGAGCGCTTCTGTCACGTTGTGATAGACAGACTGAAGGAGTGGACACATATACGCCTGAAAAAAAGAATATATTTTTGCCCCATCGAACAATGAAGTCGTTGTTGCATCACTATAATGCAGATATTCAAACGAAGAAAGCTATGGGTTAAACTGTTACCTTTTAGTACTGTTATAGAAGTACGAACAAGCGCGCCAAAACCCTGTAAGTTGTGTATTTTTCGTGAATAAATTTATCAATTGTCCTACGTTTATTTCATAACAAACAGTTTTAGAGGAAAATGTGGATGTGTAATCGCAGTATTCTTAGGCTCATCGTACAAGAATATCATATTCTTTTATCTTTTTTGAAGAAAGCTATTTTCAGCTGCTATGGAGCAGTTATTCAGTTTAGAGCGCATTGCCTGCTTGTAAGAGATGAGATGGAACAGACAGTGCACGTGTGTTGGGCGCGCGTCTCGGAAGCAGTGTGTCGTGGATGGTAGAGAAACTAGACGGCGTGAATGTGGATTTAACAGAACGACACGTACGTGTGCACGCGGGAATACGGCAGGATGCATACGAGAGTACGCAGAGAAAAGTCAGACATGTTGGATATGTCGTGCGGAGAATAGAGAATGTCCAAATGTGTAGTAAACGTGTGGGTCATGAATTAAATCGTTGAGTCTTATAGGCTTGTACAATTCCCGCGTTCGTGCCCAATTTTAAACTTCGATCATTCACACGGGCCCTTGCCCTGGTAAAACCACAGTAGAGCTTGTTCCCCCATAAGCTACACCAGCCTCCCACTCCACTCAAAGAGTAAGTGCAGCATGGGTTTGCATCCTTCCGACTCGTATAGTCATTCAGTACTGTTACAGCCAGCAGGTTCTTTGTTTATTTTTTGTCGAAACATCAAATTACCCAAGAAAATTCCAGCTGGCATTCATAACAGCTGACTGACCCACGAGATACCCTTGGATTACAGCGCCAACGAAAACAGTATGGCGATGAAGATGGAAGTAAGCGCCAAGCAAGCAACCAAGTGAAGACTGAATAAATAATAATGAGGCAGGTATATAAACACAGGTAGCGTAAAGTGTAAATGCAGCAACACTCGTTCAGGCGCTATGATGTAGCCTTGGAAACAATACAAGCTGTAAAAGCCTGCGCTAAAAAACAGCGCGCACGGGTGTTGGTGCTTCTACACCCGATAACGGCGTAGATTCCCGAAGAAATCGCAAGCGGTGAAGGAGGTTGGAGGAGACATCTAGGATTACTGTTCACGTATGGGGCCTGGTCCAACAGCAGGCCACGAAAGGTCGAAAATTGAGGAGACGCGAAGAGCGGGAAAAAAATTCACCTTTTTTGGCGCACGTTTGCGTCATGGCGTGGCATCGCCATGACGCAAACGTGCGCCAGGAGGTTACGTTGGAGTATGTCAGCCTCCTTAGCACCTGTGGTAGACCAGTGTGTCGCAGATGCCATTCGCATGCCCTCTGCTTTATAGTGCCGTGATATTTAGGCAAAATCGTAACATCAGTGCTTTTACCACACCATCTATAACAACGGCAGCGTTGTTCTATGAACGTAGCTTGGTCTGATGAAATAGAGTGCGTAGTCCCCATACTTAGGACGCGACACGCATGATCCGCATCTATTTCTTGTTTTTACGAACCTTAACTGGTGCGCGCAACTAGCGAGTGTAATGCGCGTTGCTAATTGAGAATCGCAACGTTCAGGATGTCGATGGCGGCCCTTGGCGTGCAAAACGTGGATTGCGGAGCGCCATTGTATGGAATAATAACGCTCTTCCATTCATTAGTTATAAGAAGCACTAAATTGTCGTAATATTTTCCACACCACTTCGCATGCTACGCTATGCACTCGGAATCTTATGAGCGAAACCTTTGTTTTTACTGGCTCTTGGGTAATCACCAGAAAAAATTGGGAGTCATTATGAATACCGATAAATCACGCTGAACGATTGTGTGATCTTTACGCGCGAACATCAGCACGTTTTATTCTTGGTACTGTTATTCTCATACTTGACGTTCCTTGCGAGTCAGTCACAAAAAAGTTTTTTTCGCGTAGAAGTAAGGCTGCCTGCCAAGCGTTAACTCTTTCATTTGAAGAAGGTTTATATATTACGTTATCACGTAACAGTATTACAGAACAGTAATATGTTACGTAACGTAACAAATCACGTAGCAGTATTATGTTCATCACTCAAAGTCGTACGATTTGCGTGCCAGTGGTGCCAAGATGTTTTGCGATTCCTCTAATCATGTTGATGGACTTGACAGCGCTACAGAAAAAGCTCATCATAACCACCCTAAATGCTGTGTCTTACTACTGAAGCCCTCTTGATGAATATGCGCAGAATGTCAAAAAGGCTGCAAAACTCGGTGTGCGAGTGTTTGGCATCCACTACATGTGGCCACTGTAGACCAAAAAAATTGCAGATTTCACGTACTGTGGAAATCAATGATCTGCGTTGCACGAATGAGGAAGGTTAATATGTCACTTTTAAATCAGCGTAACGTTACGAGGTGAACGTGAATTATGCCGTGAATGACAGCCATATCATCCTTAAAATGTTTGAATATGTCATTTACCTTTGTCGTCTATTCACGTCTCGTCATACCCAATTTAGTATCACGTGCGCTATGATATGTGCAGCTATAGAAATGGCTGCCAATACGCTATGAGCGTAGCATGTATTCATGTTTTCCATCCAAGATATGTCATGATTATTACGGTTAGACGTGTCGTTTACCTTCGTCATCTATTCACGTCACCTGATACTGAATTTGGTATATGTGGAGCTGTCGAAACAGCCGCTAGAACATCATGAGCATGGTATCTAGTCATGTTCTTACATTACACGCATCTCATGATAATGATGTTTGCGTCAATATTTTACCTTCGTCATACATTCGCGTCTCGTAATACCACTTTTGGTATATGCGAAGCTAGCGAAACGACCGCGAGCACACTATGAGCGTGGTGTGTAGTCATGACGTGTGATAACATTAAAATCATGACACACGTGTCATGATTTCCACGTTAAGGTCCGTTACTTATGTTCGCCATGAAATCGTGTAATATACCAGTTTTTCAAAATTTCATGTGAACGAAACCACCACAAGAGCAGCAAGACCATGCAATGTAAGTCATGGTATTCATGACATATATATCATTATTTTAAAGTTTTGACTAGTTAGTTACGCTTGTCATACAGTCTCGTTATGTCATACCAATTTTGATATCGATACCATTATTGAAAAAGCCAGGAGAGCTAAAAGTAGTAGGCGGCTAGATCGATAGATAGATACGCTCATAGTCGCTGAAGTTCGCTAAAAAATGCTTCGCATTTATAACAAATGCGGAGGCAATAATAGGTGGTCACTTAGTTAGCAATGCTTTATGACTTTTTTTCAGTGTGAGGTGGCAACAGTTATACCTAGAGTAAGGAGGTATTCATCCAGTGTGGTCAAGCTATTCAAAACTTGGTAGTCGGCAGTAGTTCGCCAGTCGTAAGTTTCTCCATCACGTGCATAATCTACATGATGGAAAGGGGATACCAATTGTTGGAGTAAGTGCGTGTTCGGGCTCGTGGTCAGCAGGTCCTCTAAGTGACCCTGCATGGACAAGCGATGAAATTTCAGTGAGCGTTTATGATAGATTGCGTCAGCCTGTGTTTCCCGGGAAAGTCATAATTTACATATATCATCGGTGTTACTGAAGATCTACAGGGAGTGAGAGGGCTGTTCAAACGTTCGCCGGCTACTACCCCCCGTATTTTGATGGAAGCACGGCCTTCATCCCTTTTATTTCGCTTTACACTCAGGTCGGCTCAAATATGCACATGCTCTCGAAGGTGACGCTGAGCTTGATTCTAAATAAAGCGAAGAGTTTTACACCAGTATTCAAGCGCCGGTCCAGACCACGCACGAGTATCTTTTAAATACCTAAGGTCTTTAGAACATATTTAAACGCATGAGATACAGTCTGGCTAATGGCTCGCTGACGACATGGGCACGCCTTTTACGGCACCTGAGTCGGATGTCTAAAGGCGAGTTGTATAAATGCTTGTGTAGAGAGGAAGAAGAATATGTGCCGCAGTGGGTCACGCCTTTAGGAAGAGCAGCCGAGCGCGAGCTGTTGCCCCGAGCGTTGTGTATCCTGCGTCGGTTCCTGCCGCCCGGTTCCCGCATCAATAGACCTGCCGTGCAAGCAGTACTTGTGCCAATAAACCCCGTTCCAGAATAGTGGAGGTGCGGGGTAACTCAACCTGGAACTCCGCAACCGGAAACTACCTGCCATTCCAGACAAGGCTGAAGATACCATCCAGCAAGGTACGACCCAGCCTCCGATGGTCATCGTTCCCACTGCGCTACGCGTACGCGATCCACCTTTTTTCGACGGTACTGATGAGCAAGACGTCGAAGATTGGCTGTCGACATTTGAAAAGGTAGGCGCAAGCAACAAGTGGGACGACCCTTCGAAGCTGCAATATGTACCCTTCTACCTGAAAGAGGTGGCTAGTCTCTGGTTTAACAACCACCAGTCAGAATTTGCCACTTGGGGTGCCTTTAAGCTACGCATTGCCGATGTGTTCGGTCGCCCCGAGGTACGCAAGCTCCGTGCCGAACAGCGCCAACGGGGACGCGCACAGCTTCAAGGAGAAGGCTTCACAAGCTACATCGAGGATGTGCTCGACTTGTGCAAGCGCGTTGACCCTTCAATGATTGAGGCAGACAATATCAAACATATTTTGAAAGGGATAGACGACGACGCCTTCCAGATGCTGCTGGCAAAGGGCCCACGTACCGTGTCCGAACTCGCCACTCTTTACCAGAGCTTCGAGGAGTTGCGCAAACAACGAGTCATGACACGGCGTCCAGCAGCTACCGATGAAACTCTCGCGGCATTGAGCCTGGGTGGAGACCACAGCGCAATAATGTCCGAAATCAAACGATATGTGCGCGAGGAGGTGGCCCGACAACTTTCGTGCCTGTCGTATCTACCGGCAACGGAACCCTCTTCTGAGTGTTGTTAAGGGTGTCTCTTGACCGCCGCCGTCAGCAGGTTGTGCTCGTAACTTGCATCAGGACTGACGAGAAGGGAAGTACCGGCGAGACGGCACAGAACAGCAAATCAATAGAGTTTAATACTACATAGTTAGACCAAAGTGGACATTCAAGTTTACAAACAAAGGTAAGAAGCCGAAGAGCAGAGTTCCGGCAGAGTCTCAATCCAGTCTCCTCCACCCAGTCTCTCCCTGCGCGTTTTAAAGGGTTCCAGACGCTTGTGTGACGTCAGGCGCCTCCAGACATGACCAAATATGGATCACCTTGTGTTCGCACCACCTACCACGCCACTGGTCACGCCACCGATTACGCGACTGATCGCGCCACGGATCACACCACCGGCGTTCCCACACTCAAGAGCCAGGTGCGAATGAGCCATGAGCTCACCGCGTTCTCGCGCACAGCACATAACGACCTTCGCAGCAGCAGCGTCTCAGGTTCCTCGGCGTCTGGGCATACACTTCTGCGCCTATACCCCCGATACGTTTACAGGCCCGGGAGCGTTCGCACGCTGTCCGTGGTCTTGCATTTGGGCCCAAAGGGGTTCGCGTAAAATGAAGCGTAACAGACTGCCCCCTCACGGATTGAGATCCCGAATGGCAGGGGACAGCATCCACTGTCAACAGGGATCAGTCGTCGAAGCTCGTAGCCTTCTTAACCTGGAGCACGATGCGTGATACCTGGCTCTAGGCCCTGTTCCGTCTCGTAAGGTAGTTCCGCCAGATTTCACTGATGTTGTCGAGGTTCGCCGGAGGCTGGAGGCGAACCATACAATGGAATCCAGCAAATGGCGACAGTCAAAAGTGGCCAAAGACAATGGTATGAGCTCCTTTCCGAGGCGACCCCGCAGGGGCTCGTCGGTGGGGCTGGTCGCCAAGCAGCTCCGGGTGGTGAGATCATCACACCCCACCGCTTCAGGTCTTTCATCAGCAAGAAGGGAAACCACAGGTTCTTCCGGCGTTCCTGCCAAGAGTTTGGAACCGACGTGGTGTCCGAAGAGATGCCGGATGCCAACGAATTCCTCTCTCTGGGAGGGCAAGATCCTCGCCATGGTAGAGCCGGTCGACTAAACAAACAATCAACGGGAAAACACAGGATAACAAAGCCACTGAAGAAGCAAGCGCGAGACACGTATCCACTGAGCCCCGCCAGGCTTACCTTAAACACAAAAGTCTCAATCTTATTACTCGTACAAAGTACTAAACACACCCCTAATTTCGTTACCCACCTGACGACGCACAGGTCTTCCAAAACTACGGAAGAAATATTAACACAAAAACCTATGTCAGGAAGAAAAACAATCGAGGCCAATTCATGACCTAGAGGCTTCGGCTTAAGCCATCGGCATTGCCATTGAGACTCCCCTTTTTGTACCGTATTTCGTATGAATACTGCTGCAAAACGAGGCTCCAGCGCAGGAGGCGACCATTTTTGGAAGAAGTGGACTGCAGCCATCTGAGAGGACAGTGGTCTGTCTCTATTATGAACCTCGAGCCTGCAAGGTAGCACGACAACTTTTGCACTGCCCATACGAGACACAAACATTCTTCCTCGGTTGCGCTATACGCTTGTTCTCGCACAGTCAGCTTACGACTGGCATAAAGAACTGGGTGTTCATCGTCCTCTCCTCGTTGGCACAACACTACTCCTATGCCTCGCTCACTAGCACCACACTGAACTATGAACTCTTTCGAATAATCAGGTGATTTCAGCACAGGTTGACTTGTTAAGGCGGCTTTTAATGCTTTGAAAGCCTCCTCTTTGCGGTCATCCCAGATGACAGTTTGTGGCTCAGTTTTTTGGAGTGCGTCAGTTAAAGCGCTAGCTAATTCCGAATATCTCGGGATGTAACGTTGATAGTAACCTGCAACCCCCAGAAATGAGCGGATATCTGTCTTTGAGCGTGGTTGCGGGAAATTTCCTATGGCAGCCACCTTGAGCTCAGAAGGTCGGAGGCGTCCTTGTCCGATTATGTGACCTAGGTAGATCACCTCAGCTTGAGCGAGTTGGCATTTAGGTGCCTTCACAGTTAGTCCCGCTTCACGCAAAGGCGTTAGAACCACTCGCAGATGTTGCATGTGTTCCGACCAAGAGGACGAATATATCGCCACATCGTCCAAGTAGGGTAAAGCGAATTCCCCTAGTCCTCGTAACACCTTGTCTATAAGGCTTGAAAAACAGTATGGTGCATTTTTCAAACCGAAGCTTAATACCTTAGGGCGGAACGTTCCCAACGGCGATATGAACGCTGCATATCTGCTAGCCCTTTCGGTGAGAGGAACCTGCCAGTAGCCTCGAACGAGATCCAGCGTGGAAATATATCGAGCTCCACTAACCCTCTCAATTCGCTCTTCAATGTTTGGTATAGGGTAAATCTGATCTTTGGTGATCGAGTTTAGCTTGCGATAATCCACGCAAGGGCGTGGATCTTTTCGCGGCACCTCAACTAAGATTAAGGGCGAAGTGTAATCGCTCTCACAAGGCTCGATCACGCCTAATTCCAACATCTTCTTCACCTCGGAATCAATAATCTCTCGTTGGCGCGGTGACACTCGGTAAGCTTTGCTACGCACGGGTTCTGAGGATGTCAGCTCGATGTCATGAGTAACAACTGAGGTTCTTCCAGGCCTATCTACAAATAAGTCCTGAAATTCTTTCAGAAGATCCTGGAGCTCGATCTTTTGCTCCGGCTCTAATTGCGCTTTCGATATTAATTCTTTGATTAGTGGTTCACCGTCCTCACCGTTTATGACTGATGCAAGCCCTGGAAGTTCAACTAGAATCTCCTCGGGGATGTTCACCATCATGCATACCACTGGTTCCCGTTCTCGGTATGGCTTGAGCAGATTGCAATGATACACTTGCTGTATCTTTCGCTTTCCGGGCAGGCGTATCACGTAGTTTGTGTCAGAAAGCTTTTCAACTACGTTGGCGGGACCTTCCCACTGCACTTCTGACTTGTTTTTCTGCGACGGTCTTAGTATCATTACTTTGTCCCCGACATCGAATCGACGGGTTCTGGCTGTGCGGTCATAGTACACCTTTGACCTATGTTGCGCTTTAGCCATGGCTTGCTCTGATAGCCGTTGAGCGCCTCTTAGATGCTCTAGTAGCTTTAAAACGTACTCGACCACTACTGGGTCTTCGGCTCGGCCTTCCCACGATTCTCGAAGCAAGCGAAGAGGAGATCGCAACGAGCGGCCGTACACTAGCTCGGCTGGTGAAAACCCCGTTGCTTCATGCGGGGCAGTCCTTAACGCGAACATGGTAGCCGGCAAACATAGCTCCCAGTCCGTCTTCCTTTCGTAGCATAACGCCCTCAACACTCGCTTCAGAACGGAGTGGAGCTTCTCCACGGAGTTAGACTGAGGGTGGTAGACTGATCTATGAATTAGTTTTACTCCGCACCTTTCCAAAAACGTAGTGGTAAGAGCACTAGTAAACACAGAGCCTTGATCCGACTGTATTTCGGCGGGAAAGCCAACTCGTGCGAATATGGAAAGGAGCGCGTTAACTATTTCCACAGAGCTAAGTTCTTTAAGTGGAACCGCTTCGGGGAACTTAGTCGCTGGGCATATCGCGGTCAGCACGTGGCGGTACCCCGACGATGTCACCGGCAGTGGGCCTACAGTGTCCACTACGAGCCGCCGAAACGGCTCTGTGATGATAGGCACCAGCTTCATCGGCGCCCTCGACTTGTCACCCGGCTTACCTACACGCTGACACGTGTCGCATGTCCTTACAAATCGCTCTGCGTCGCGGAAACAGCCTGGCAAATAATACTCCTGCAGCAACCGTCCATTCGTTTTCTTGACGCCTAAATGACCTGCCCAAGAACTTCCATGCGACAAGCGCCGTAAATCCTCTCGATAAGCTTGAGGCACGACCAGCTGATCAAACATTACACCCCTTTTGTCAACATACTTCCTGTACAGTATGCCATCCTTCTCGTAATAACTTGTGTTTTTCGGGGCTATCTTTTAATTTACCCTGCTCTGGATGTTTCGCAAGTTCGGGTCTTTATCTTGTTGATTCCTTAAGGCCATGCTGTCTACCATTAACAGTCGCTGTAAGCTTTCCGACGTAGGCGCTACAAGTAAATCTCTGGAATGCTCTTCCAATATTTCTGATGGTGCCCCTGCCGTAGCTTCATCCTCCACGGATGGGACCTCCTGCTGTTGTAACGCTGGCGCAAGTTCAACCTCTGCTGGGGAGTCCTGCGTCAGGACGATTTCAGCGAACGGGGACTCGGCAACTGCCTTCGCAGCGAGTTCCCGTGCTTTCGAACGCGTTAACGCCATCACATTTGCCTCCCCAAACAGCTGCCCTCTCTCGCGCAGCATCTTGTCAGATCTATTCGAAAACAGGTAAGGGTATTGCGGAGGGAGTGCCGGCGACACGGCAGCTTCCGTCTCGAGCGTGCCGAAAGGACCTTTGATAGTTACCTTTGCGACGGGAAGGCATGCACTGCTCGACTCTACTGTCTGCTTGATCCAAGCACACTCACCCGTAAACATTTGCGGTTCAACGTACGAGCTGTGAACTACGTCCATCGTAGCCGAAGAATCGCGCAGTACGCGGCATGGCTTCCCATTCACTTCAAGGTCGCGCATGTAAGGTTCGAGAAGCTTGATATTCTCGTCCCTACCACTGAAGGATAGAAACACAACTTTTGGTTTCTTACAGTGCACCGCAACGTGACCGGGTATATGGCAGTTATAGCAAAGGAATGGTTTCCTCGCTTCAAGCTTCCTTTGCTGTTCTAACGCCGGTTCGGTGTTCCGTTTCGACTCCGACGTATTTATGGTTCGGGCATTCCCAATTTCAGGCTCTTCCTTCGTTTTCACAGGCCCTCTCTTTGGCTTGAACCTAAAATCGGGACCCCCTTTTCGACCACTGTCACTGCCTTCGCGAGCCCGACGTGTGACGAATTCCTCTGCTAGCTCTGCGGCTCTGGCTACAGAGTTAACATCTGGCCTGTCTTGCACCCAATGCCTAATGTTCTCTGGTAACCGGTTGTAGAATTGCTCTAGTAAAAAACACTCAATAACCTTTGCGTGGTCACCGTAGGCCTTCTCCTCCTTTAGCCATTCCACCATGTTTGACTTCAGTTTATAGGCAAATTCAGTGTATGACTCAATCCTTCCTTTCTTCAATTCACGGAATTTCCGCCGGAATGCCTCCGCGGACAGCCTGTACTTCCTAAGCAAACTGGATTTTACTTTATTGTAATTGTCGACCTCCTCAGTCGATGAACGAGCGATTACTTCTGCTGCCTCGCCAGGTAAGAGTGTGAGCAAGCGCTGTGGCCACGACTCACGGGAGAACCCCTGCTTCTCACACGTCCGCTCAAAGTTCACCAAGAACAACCCAATGTCCTCTCCGAGTTTATAAGGGCGAATTAGTTCTGTCATTTTGAGCGATATGTGCACCCCTGCACTGTTTGCCTCGCTTCTCTGCCCTGCCGTTCGCACGCGCTCTATTTCAACCTCGAGTCGCTTTAACTCGAGCGCGTGATCGCGTTCCTCGCGCTCTCTCGAACGTTGAAACTCGAGTCGTTTTAATTCGAGCTCCCTTTCCTCACGCTCTTTCTCTTGCTGTTCTCTACGCTCCTCTGCCTGTCTTTTTGCGGCTTCCCTTTCTCGAATTATCTCAAGGCATTCCGTCAGCTCATCTTCCTCAGCCTCCAGAGCACTAATAGCCTCGATCAATTCTGGTTTCCGGAGTGCGTCAGAAACATTCAAACGCAACTCCTTTGCAAGCTGTAATAACTCCGCTTTACGCAGCAACTTCAAATTCATGGCTGTGTTCAGTGCGACCTTTCCTACTGTACACAACTATCTTGCCGCAGCCCACTTTGGCGACAACAATAGTTCGAATTACCAGTTACGCTTCCCCACTGAAAAAGCCTGGCAAAACTCAGCAGACAAAGCCCCGCACTCACCACTCAACAGCCAAGATTTCTGCGTAGACCCTCGCAAACACTGCATCTGGTTGCCGCCTGGCAGACGAGACGGCTCGTGGATCCGTGTCGCAGCTCAGCCCTCGAGTCGTCGAAATGACTGCAGCATCCCACCGCTGCCACCAGTTGTTAAGGCTGTCTCTTGACCGCCACCGTCAGCAGGTTGTGCTCGTAACTTGCATCAGGACCGACGAGAAGGGAAGTACCGGCGAGACGGCGCAGAACAGCAAATCAGTAGAGTTTAATACTACATAGTTAGACCAAAGCGGACATTCAAGTTTACAAACAAAGGTAACAAGCCGAGGAGCAGAGTTCCGGCAGAGTCTCAATCCAGTCTCCTCCACCCAGTCTCTCCCTGCGCGTTTTAAAGGGTTCCAGACGCTTGTGTGACGTCAGGCGCCTCCAGACATGACCAAATATAGATCACCTTGTGTTCGCACCACCTACCACGCCACTGGTCACGCCACCGATCACGCGACTGATCGCGCCACGGATCACACCACCGGCGTTTCCACACTCAAGAGCCAGGTGCGAATGAGCCATGAGCTCTCCGCGTTCTCGCGCACAGCACATGACGACCTTCGCGGCAGCAGCGTCTCAGGTTCCTCGGCGTCTGGGCATACACTTCTGCGCCTCTACCCCCGATACGTTTACAGGCCCGAGAGCGTTCGCACGCTGTCCGTGGTCTTGCATTTGGGCCCAAAAGGTTCGCGTAAAATGAAGCGTAACAGCGGCTCGCGCCCGCCATCAGGCAGGTAATACAGGCGCAGGTCTCTGAGGCATTGCCGTCCGTCTCTCAGACAGCACCCGTCACCGCGCCATTGACTTATGCTGCGGTTGCTGCTACTCCACCACGACCTCCGCTTGGGCCGACTCCCCAGCCTGTACGAGTATCAACGACGCCATTTCCAGCAACACAACAGCGCTATAACAGAAACCCTTGGCGCACAGTTGACAATCGCCCGATCTGTTACGCATGCGGATATCCAGGTCACGTGGCGCGCTTCTGTCGCCGGCGCTTCGCAACGGGTCCGGCTGCACCTCCGAGGTACCCTGACTACTCTTTACCGGCCCCGTACAACGCGCAACGAGAACTGCCACGTCAATGCGACCGACAATCAGTGGAACGCGACCGTCACCAACCGAACTAGACCACCGCCCTGCTGCCGACTACCGATAATTCGGTCCCCGTCGCTTATCCTCACCACGCCGCTACCGTTCTCCGTCCCCTCTGCGTCGCCGACCGAACCCTGTAGAGACGGAAAACTGACTGCCGCAGCTCCGGAGGCACGAGCTGCGAAATCGGCGCATTGTACAAGTCTTCGCCCGGCCCCCACAAACGTTCTGGAAGTGTTTGTTGAAGGTATACGAACTCTTGCGCTTGTTGATACGGGTGCCGCCGTATCTGTGATGAGTCAGAAACTCTGCCGTTCGATACGAAAAGTAACGACGCCACCTTCCGACGTTTTGCTGAATACCGCGAGTGCGCAACCACTTCGACCAGTCGGAGCGTGTACGGCGAGAGTAAACATTCAAGACGTCCTGTATCACATCGAGTTTCTCGTGTTGACCACTTGTGCCCACGTCATGATACTTGGATGGGATTTCTTGTCACGCCACCACGCCGTAATTGACTGCGCTCGCGCGCAGGTGGAATTATCTGTGTTTTCAGATGCGCCATCTACCGACAATGAGTGCACTCACCTGGGCAAGCTTCTTGTTGCTTCCGATGTTGATGTTCCTCCTCTTAGTGCCATCATTGTCCCCGTCAATCGCACTGAATTATCCGGCTCTACCGTTGTGTTCTCGCCATCTGACGTTTTCAGTCACCGCCACGGTACGTCTCTGCCCTACGCCGTTCTGCCACCTCACCAGGATACTTCCGGAATTGTCGTTTGCAATCCTAGCTCATGCCCTCTCACCTTAAGAGCTCACAAAACACTGGGCTATGTTCATTCTGTTGATGGCAACGTTATTGTGCCTATTGAGTTCCACGACCCTGGCCAGCAACTTCAACTGAACGCCGTTACTCCTCTTTTCACGCCGGATGACTACTCCTCGGATATCTTCAATCGTTCCATCGACAGCAAGCTTCCTCCGGATCAACGGGACCAGCTAATGACCCTTCTCCATGAATTCCGAGATTTATTTGACCTTCCTCAAAAGGCACTGAGCCAAACTAACACCGTCGCTCACACAATCTACACTGGAACGCACTCTCCTTTGCGGCAACGCCCCTACCGCGTATCACCCAAGGAACGAAGTGTAATTGCAGAACAGGTGGATGATATGCTTCAGCGCGGCGTCATCAAACCATCTTCTAGCCCCTGGTCTTCACCTGTGGTGCTAGTGAAGAAAAAAGACGGTTCGATTAGATTTTGTGTCGACTACCGGCGACTGAACAAAATTACCCGGAAAGATGTAAACCCTCTTCCCCGCATCGACGACGCTTTCGATTGCCTACAAGGTGCCGAATTCTTTTCTTCGCTGGACTTACGTTCAGGTTACTGGCAGGTTCCGATGGCAGAGTGTGACCGTCCCAAAACCGCATTCGTTACGCCGAATGGCCTATACGAATTCATGGTTATGCCATTCGGTCTGTGCAATGCACCTGCAACGTTTGAGCGAATGATGGACAGCATTTTACGCGGCCTTAAATGGCAGATATGCTTATGTTACCTCGATGATGTTATTGTATTTTCTCCTGATCTCCCTACCCACGTTGACCGTCTGCGCACCATTCTTCAGTGTCTTACCAAGGCAAACCTCCAGCTTAACCTAAAGAAGTGCCGCTTTGGGGCTCGCCAACTTACGATATTTGGTCACGTTGTGACAAAGGATGGAATTTCCTCCGACCCAGACAAACTTCGAGCCGTAGCAGACTTTCCGAAGGCGACTTCACTCAAAGAACTTAGGAGCTTCATCGGCTTGTGCTCGTATTTTCATCGTTTCGTCCACAAAATTGCAACAATAATAGCCCCACTTACACAACTACTGAACGGTCCAGCTAATCTTTCTAACTGGACCCCGGCATGTGACGAAGCTTTCCTTACACTGCGCCGCCTACTTACGTCCCCACCGATTTTACGCCATTACGACCCAAGTGCCATTACGACCCACTGAAGTGCACACAGATTCCAGTGGCGTTGGTCTGGGAGCAGTACTCGCGCAACGAAAGCCAGGTATTCCAGAGTACGTCGTCGCATACGCAAGCCGCGCACTCACGAAAGCGGAGATGAACTACTCCGTAACAGAAAAAAAATGCCTCGCAATCGTTTGGGCGTTAAGCAAGTTTCGTCCTTACTTGTACGGACAGAGTTTCGACGTTGTGACCGATCACCATGCACTTTGTTGGTTGGCGTCGCTAAAAGATCCTTCAGGTCACCTTGGACGTTGGGCTCTTCGACTACAAGAATTCGACATTCGTGTCGTCTACCGCTCAGGACGAAAACACTCTGATGCGGACGCCCTCTCATGATCACCAGTGAGATCCACCGCAGACTTGCATTCGGACACCAACTTCTCCATCGCTCCCATTTCCGTCAAAACATGTCGTCTGAACAGCGGAAAGACCCATGGATAACATCTCTCCTTAACATTCTTTCCGACTCTTCAACGTCTGCGTACCCACGCGCTCTTCGCCGCCAAGCCACACATTTCGCGATACGGGACGCGCAACTATACCGCAGAAACTACCACGCGGATGGTCGTAAATGGCTCTTGGTTATACCACGCCACATGCGATCTGATGTCTGTGCGTATTTTCATGCCGACCCACAACATGCTCACGCTGGTGTGTTAAAAACATATCAGCGGATCTGCCAGCGTTACTACTGGCGTGGTATGTACACTTTTGTACGAAAATACATTCGGTCTTGTTCATTATGCCAACGACGAAAGACAGCTGCCCATTCACCCGGATTATTACAGCCTCTACCGTGTCCGGCGCACCCTTTAGACCGCGTCGGTATCGATCTATATGGTCCCCTTCCTTACACTGCCACTGGAAATTGATGGATCATTGTCGCCGTCGACCATCTGACGAGGTATGCTGAAACAGCTCCACTACCTACGGCTGGTGCACGTGACGTAGCCAATTTCATTTTGCGACGCTTCGTACTGCGTCACGGGGCACCACGTGGACTGCTAAGTGATCGAGGGCGTGTCTTTTTATCCGAAATTGTACAACAACTCCTTCAGGCACGCCGCACGGTGCACCGCACCTCTACAGCCTACCACCCGCAGACCAACGGTCTAACTGAGCGCTTCAACCGAACGCTAGGAGACATGCTCGCCATGTATGTCAATTCCGACCAATCAAACTGGGATGTCATTCTCCCATTTGTGACATATGCGTACAACACCGCGACGCAGTCAACCACAGGCTTCTCGCCTTTCTTTCTTCTATATGGGCGTGAGCCATGCTCCACCCTTGACACCATTTTGCCGTATCGTCCCGACGTCTCAGAGTTCAGCCCTCTTTGTGAAATTTTGCACCACGCTGAAGAGTGTCGTCAGTTGGCCCGATCATTCACCTCGGACAGGCAAGCATTCGAAAAAGACCGCCACGACCGCGACCAGCAAGTCGAGACTTTTGCCGTGGGCTCGCTTGTCTGGCTTCGACTGCCCTTCCACTCCCCAGGTCTGTCCGCTAAGTTTGCCCCCAAGTTTCACGGTTCTTATCGCGTCGTCGAACGTCGATCTCCTGTCACATACGTGATCGAGCCGGTCACGCCATCTACAGACAGGCGACGCCTTGGTCGTGAGACTGTCCACGTGAGTCGTCTCAAGCCATATCACGTCCCACTCCTAATATCATCACCTTGACTTGCCAGGATGGCTCGTCTTCGTCGCCGGGGTATTGTAGAGAGGAAGAAGAATATGTGCGGCAGTGGGTCACGCCTTTAGGAAGAGGAGCCGAGCGCGAGCTGTTGCCCCGAGCGTTGTGTATCCTGCGTCGGTTCCTGCCGCCCGGTTCCCGCATCAATAGACCTGCTGTGCAAGCAGTACTTGTGCCAATAAACCCCGTTCCACTTGCAACACTTTAAAAAGACTCGCAATATACCAGAAATTTAGGACTATGGCGTCATTGTGCAAAAAAACAAATTTATAGAACGCGCAAAAACGTAGCGTTCATGTGATTGAAAGAAGTATGAACGTGGAATGAACGCTTCACTTTGATGTGAACATTTTGTGTCATCTAGGCACCATGAATTCCAACCAAACGCATTGGACTACTCACGCGAACTGGTGGCTGATGGCTGATTCCTGTACATGCATACAGACGGAGGTACAACATTTTTTTGCAACTCATCTATATACCGGAGTTAGTGCAACGTATTCACAGTGTTGTTCGCATTAGGAGGAGTGATTGTGACCTTGCTACGTTGTCGGTCTCTGTTCTCAGGAAGGACGATAAAAAACATGTTTGATTTACCCCTCTTAGGAATCGGTGTAACACGAAAGTAAAAAGTCTCCTTACAGAAGTATGCTTTGGTGCTTATTATACATTTATATAAGAGAGTGTAAGCTATGTCTGTTGGTGTTTAACGCCTAAATTTAAGCACTGTTTTTCGTAATTGAGTCCACGCTGATGCTTCACAGTATATCTCCAACACGATGATTTACGTTCATGATTATTAGTGTAATAATTATTACACATGCGCTTGTGGTTATGGATGCCTCTGGTAGCTCAAGTAGCTGATGAAGAGACAGGAACCAAAGAAAGTGATGTGACAGTCAGAAAAGCGTGACTGCTTGAACGCCAAACTTGGGCTGTGGTCACCTACACGCGGCATGTTGCTCCTAGGACGCCACTTCTCTACTACAGGAAAACGAAACACGCGCTGTGTCTTCCCTCTCAGCCAGCCACGATTTTTCGTGCGGCGTAAGTGGGGAACGCAAAATTACATCCAGGTGGAGCAAGCGCATAGCCCTATGCATCGCGAAACTGTTCTTGGTATAAATAGATGCTATGAGCCACGCCGACGCTTTGTATAAGGTCGCCACCTGGCAGTATGTTAGGGCGCTGAAAAAATCGCCCTTCTATTGGGATGACATCGAATAGGACAGGAGCGTGGACACGAGTTGTACGAGGTATTTAGAGATGCCAAAGTCAAAATGCAATATTGCACTTTACCAGGAACACTGCGAGAGGGAAGGACAGATCTAAATAACGTGCTTCTAAAGTCTACAATTTGTGTGATCGTGGTGCAGTACCTAGTGGTACTACTGGATATATAAAAAGAGAATACGCAGTTTTAAAGAGACAAAACGGATGAAATAGCTACGAAGACATTATGCTGGAGTGGACGGAATTTGTCAATATTTGCGAGATCCGCAGTAAAATTTTTTTGGGCAGGTAGAGTATCGTACGTTCCCCAGGTGCTCTACTGCTGAAGAAGTAATACTCAGCTTTTGCTATGGGACTTCCGCAGCATTGTTTTTGAATTAAAAATATGAGCGAACGTCTAAGACTAAACATTTTCGCAAGTTGAGAGATAGTGGTTTGGGCTTAAGTCATTCGTTTTTCAAACAGGTGATGAGTAGATTCTTATTTCCAAGAAATCAGCCAAATCCTTTCGTTCATACTATAACTAAGGCCATGTTACTGGCAGCTATACCAGAATTTGTGGTCTCCGTCATGAACAATGGTCCGTAAAAGTATCTCGTTAATTATGCAAATTACACTTTTATAGGTTACTCGTGAGTAGATTTCCCATAAAATAAAGCAACGTCCAGGAAACGCCTACGGATTGACCTTGTTGACATAGTTTTTTCAACCCCACGCTGCAGAACAATTTATGGGGAGTGATCAGGAAGCACTGTTCCGAAACGCGTCAAAAAGGTGTCTGTTTCAGCTGGTGTAAAACTATTTTTTTTTCAAACTTCACACAGGCACACTAGCTGGGCTTTCACAACGAGGTCTGTTTTTGCTATGAACTGTATTTTGTGTAATGAAGAAGAAACTGTCGAACTTGTTTTTATTGACTGTGGAGATGCTGTAGTTTAACGGGAAGTCCTTGCAAGGAACGTTGAAAAAGGAGCTACCAATTGGCGGCTACAATATTCATTTTTTGTCTGTTCAAGCAACTTATGTCCCTTATGACTTTTTTCATGCTGTTATTTTTATAGCGTATGAAGGTCACGTATGAATGTACGAAATGCTTAGCCCCAAGTGAGGTCAAGTAACGCCAATTTTTGAACAGGTCACGAAGCTAAGTGAAGTGTTGGAGCACCGAGGGGAAATTAATGAAATGCTTTGTATATTAGACACGTTGAAAAAGTTGAATTTGCATACGCAAATATAGCCAGCTTTATGCACGCTGGCTGGTGTTGTGTGTTATGTTTATAAAATGTACTAACATTGCAATAAAGAAAAAAAGCAACTGTGGCACAGTGAATAGCGTGCCCGGTAGCTGTGGTCGCCAACCAAGAAGTCATGCCTCTCACTCCCACTGATGGAACTAACTTTAGCAGTGAAGCTCTTTAGAGTGCGAGTAATTTTCTCCTTGGTAGTACTAGTAGTAATTTCATGAATTGCTGAATGCATAGCGTTGCGCGTATATCTCCTTGGAAACGATATCACTAGGTGGCATTAGTGGTTTTCGTATAGTTGATGAACGGATAGACACGCAGACACACAAACGGACGAACGAGCGTAAAAACAGAAAGAAAACTTGTAAATCATGACATTAAGAGAACCATCTCACGATTTTCATGTTATGACTAGTCACTTATGCACGTCATATAGTCTTGTTATGCCATATCAACATTGATATAGATCCTGTTATTGAAACTGACAAGTCATATGCAGATAGATAGATAGATAGATAGATAGATAGATAGATAAGATCAAAGTCGCGGAAGCTCGCTAAAATGTTTCGCATTAAAAATGATTACATTAAATATAATTCATACATTACCCATTTTCCCCACATGCACCCTACAAGTGGGTTTACAACATTGCATTCGTAATTCGCATGCTGAATTGTGTAATGTTTCACTCTCCCTTGCGTATTGATTAAATTCAAGAATCTTCTTGCACAGTATTACAATTTGATTGTCAATTCGCTGAATGCCATAGTTAATCCGACGCATTGGCCCCACCAGCACAACAGTACGCCAATTATATGCAAGACCTCTCTGCTTACGTATGTATAAAAAAACTGAAAACACCTTTATTTTTTTATAGAATAACAAGGCTGGTCACCCCATATCACTCTGCGAAAGGTGGAACGTTTTACACACGAAAATAAGATATAATTGTAGGGATCGAGGTAGTTAGCAGACGTAGCGCCCGTTTTTGAAGAATATTACTTTCACGATTTGATTTGTTACATATACTTTAAACCAGAATACAATACAAGATTCGTAAGTGAGTAAAAGAAAAGTACATCGCCGAGAGACTCAACCTCCTTGCACCATCCTGGCTTGAGCTACCTGGCTGAGCTAGCGGGGCCTCTGGTCCCGCCCAGTCTCTGGCACCTTTCGACCAAAATAAAGTTCTTGCTCACTCACTTTCAATCAAGAAACTTGCTAGCAGTGGCGCCCTGCGTCGCCGTCGCGAGGTGAGAGGGGAGAGTAGCTAGTGGAGAGTGTAATGCGGAGATGCTTGAAAGAGGGAAGGAGGAGAGTGGCGCATGAATAGTGTGAGTGCGGACGCCGACGCTGACGCCGCAAGACATATCCGAACATGAGAGAACACGCGGCTTGAACATGAACCAATATAGAATAATACAGTTAACAAATAGTTTGGACGTTTCACTTATAGGATGCGGCTATCTTGTAAATAGGTTGTTTATGAATGCGATAATAGATTTATAGGTGCTGCTGCGTTTCATGTGCACTGAAAGCTTCCATTGTTATTGCACAAGGGAGTCGAAGCCATCATTTTACACTGTCCTTCCACAAGAAGGTCGAAGACAGTCCAGATGGCAGTCAGCGGATAAATATTTCATGGCTTTGCAAGTACAGTGGCCGAATGGTGCATGTTTTCCTCAAAGCATGGAAGATTGTCTCCTGCCTCTGATACTAGTATCTGTGGCAGGTGTTTAGAAGCAGACAAGCATTACAAGCTGTAATAGTGACGATACCAGCCCCAGAGAATTCATTTATTGATTGATTGATTGGTTGGTTGGTTGGTTGGTTGGTTGGTTGGTTGATTAGTTGGTTGATTGATTGATTGATTGATTGATGTGTAGGGTTTAACGTCCCAAAACCACCATATTTTTATGAAAGACGCCGTTGTGTAAGGCTCCGGAAATTTCAACCACCTGGGGTTCTATAACACGCACCCAAATCTGAGCACACGGGCCTATAACATTTTCGCCTCCATTGGAAATGCAGCCGCTGCAGCCGGGATTTGATCCCACGACCTGCGGGTCAGCAGCCGAGTACCTTAGCCACTAGAACACCGCGGCGGGGTGCTCCCCAAATGCCATGTCGTCGAAACCTGTTTGCAATGTACACGTGCATACTGCCAGGAATGTTGCCGGTATGGCACGGGAAGAGAATTGGTTTGAAATTGCGGAGTTGTCACCCAAAAAGCCATGCACCGCACAGGTTTTACGTTCTACAGCTCCGTGCTAAATTCAATTTTTATTGATGAGGAACATCCACTAGAAAGCCGTCTGTCGCAACGCTGCTTTAAATTCCAGTGCCAGTAAATGAAATACGACACCATACACAATGTAAGGGTAATGCAATAGTAAACATTTCGTGCGTCGGAAGTGTTACCAGAACAACAGTAAACGCAACATAAAAAGGATCATAGGTCAGCTAGCCTAAATCCGACAAAAACAAACTCCAACTCTCTCAAATAGCACACCATTTGCATTAAATAAGAGCACTTTCTAAAGAAATGTTATGTTTTTAGGAGCGAAATTAGTGGGGACAACGTTATTTGTTGGCGAAGTATTTCTTAGGGCAAAATTCACCACAGAGTATGATTTTACTAATTAAATAGTAAGAATAACAGTGCAGCAGCTTGTATCCACAGAGGCTTTAAGCTGTAGGCATTCAAGTCGTCCACTTTGGTAAAAAAGGCCATTCGAGGATTCGTCGTTATTAGCAAAACTTTTCAGGGGCGAAGCTCCTTAAGACCTCACGATGTCCGCCGTCTCCCGTCTGTTCGTAACACAATGTAACCTTCAACGTTAAGCAGCACAGGGCGTTGGTAGTAACCGTTTTGCATGTAACCTTCAACCTATAAGCCACAGAGGGCGCTGTGGTTAATTGTAGATGTGACCGCACTGCTGTCAACGCTATATATATATATATATATATATATATATATATATATATATATATATATATATATATTTAAATATATATATATATATATATATATATATATATATAACCACGTTCCATACCACACATTCCCTTCATATGGACGAAGACAAACGCAGGAAAGCGTGACGTGCTGAGTATCAGCGTCGCCGTCGACGGGAAGCTACCGCGGAGACAAAAGAGAAGGAAGCGGATGCAAACCGAAAAAAACGCCAAGCTGACGCGCAGTTGAGACAACTTGAAGCGGATACAAGGCAGCAATACCGACAAGTAAATTCTACACCAGCTGATGAAGCTGTGACTATGAAGTCAAAACGTAACCCGGAACTCGGAACCTCATATCAGCTAGACAAGTCCCCGCTAAATCGAGATCAGTCTCAGCACTATCTCATTGAATGAAAAATGAATTAAATATCACAACCACAATGAGTCTCAGTACTACCTCAACTTTAATCACAATACTCACCTCCGAATGCTTCGCCCCATAATTTTCTTCAAACAGCTTGAAATGCAGTGATGTTTTTTTGTCCGCGCACCGCTACCCATAACCATATACTCGCACACGCGATCTCTGTTTTTCGATTTCATAGGAAACTCTTCTGGGTAACAAGCACCTTATGAACAGAAAAAGGGGATTTCTATAGGCTTGTTGTTCTTAGGTATATAAATTGATATATAAAGTTAACACACAATGTTCCCAAGAAAAAAACACTGGGAGAAGTAATTTGTAGTAATTGTATAAAAAAAGTAATTGTACAAAAATATAACTTCCACAGGCAGAGACTCTCGGCATTGATTCCTGGTAGTCTGCATGAAAAGCTCTTGCAAACCAGTCATGCTTGAGTGTTAATCAAGCTTCTAAATTACGACTACGCAACACAAAGAAAACACATTTTTTTCGAGCGGTTGTAATTTCGACGTGAGATTGAATATTGAATTCAGGCATGTGCCAACCAGATCGACAATGTGTTGTACCAGTGTGTGGCGTTTCATTTTTTGCATAAAGTACCACTCTGGAAATGTACACCTAAGTGAATAAATTAACTGCCCCAGTGTGGCCTTTATAGCCTAAAGGTTTCTCTACCGGACAAAATTTTTAGGAATATCAGTGCATGTGATTTTTAATAACTTTTGCTAGGGTTCCTAAAAAGGTAATCAATTGGCGCCTGTTACTAGGCAGCGACTTCGGTGGTGGGGTGGTGGCATCGTACGCGTGATATACGACACTTAGGAGTGCACAGTTGTGGCCCTCAAAGATACGCTGAGCATGTGCGTATTCGCATGTGCCGTTTTCCATTGTTTTACTTTCTATCGATTGCGCGATGGTCAGCAATCAGTAGTTTCCGTTGCCGTAAACTAATTTCTTTATCCCAGGGACCTGTTATATCACTTTGCTACATTCCAAAGTTGCCTTGAAATGAACGTCGCACTTCATTTCTCTGTTCTTAATTTCAGCAATTGACATGTAGTGCTGGATCCATGTTGAATTTCTGGTATGAGTGAAGAAACAGTTTGGAGGGATCATGTGAGTTTGGAGGGCGGTATGTGATAAAAAGAAAGAAAGTAAAAAGCTGGGCACGAAGAAGCCAAGCATCGCTAGGCAAATCACTGGTATATGACTCCTAAATGTTCTTTTATGTCAGACGACCTCCCTAACATTACACAATATTAGATAAAGCATTTATTGTGAAACGACAAGATTAGGATGAAATGATAGCATGACAAAACACGAGAAAGTAAGTAATTTCTCCTTGTAGAAACAAAAAAAATATGATACTACTCTGACGAACTAAAATCACTTGAATAATAAATTTAGTTGAAGAGCAAGCAATCTCTTGTTTCTTTTGCAGATAATATCTTCTTTGACGAAGGACAAGAGACATCCGTTATTTCGTCCAAGTTACACAATTATGTTCTCTTGGATTCCTTACAACAATTCTAACTTTAAACTGGCAGAGAGACTGACGTGAGTATTTTCCTGCCTAAACTCAAGTGAAATCTCTTATTTTTCACGTATTAGTTTTCTTGGGCCGTACTGTGCAGACTTGGATTGCCCTAGAACACCGCAGGTTGCGGAATCACATCCCGGCAGCAGCGGCGGCATTTCCGATGGAGGCGGAATTGTTGCAGGCCCATGTGCTCAGATTTGGATGCACGGTTAAGAACTCCTAGTGGTCGAAATTTCAGGAGCCCTCCACTACGGCATCTCTCGTAATCGTATGGTGGTTTTGGAATGTCAAAATAGACATATCAATCAATTACCCTAGAATATTAGAATATTCACGCGCTGTGTATATCATCAATAGAGAAAAATAGTTTTCGCCTTTACGCATTAAAAATACCTATTATCTGCGAACTGGGAGCGCAGAGAAAACACAAAGGACGAAGCGAGGAACCACACAACACGAGCGTACATGAGCGCTCGTGTTGTGTGGTTCCTCGCTTCGTCCTTTGTGTTTTCTCTGCGCTCCCAGTTCGCTGAATGAAGAAAATGAATTACCAACTGGCCCACATTTTGATCCTTCTGCAACCTATTATCTGGTTAATGAAGTTACGAGAATAAAAGAAACAATTTTATTAGTTTAACAATAACTATAAAAAAGATTACTGGTTCATCTATCATAGATCTTGGTATAGCACGACAGCGAAACATGCCTCCATAAAGTTTTTTGAGTGTTTATTGCACATTGTTCTGCTACAAGGTTGAAGAAATGAGTGACAACTTGACAAATCGTAAGGTTAGGCCTCAAGGCATCTGAATCATACAAGAAATTCCTGAAGCAGAAAGAAAGCACTAAAAAACTAACGCAGAAATAGTGCAAACTGTACCTCAAGACAACTTACTGTGGCAGCATAGCCAAAGCTACGTGGACAGAGCTTCGGCACAAGTAGTCCTGTCTTGGTGTGATTTAGGGTTTCCGTGTCGAATATGCAACCTGCTTGTATGTTTTAACGCAAGTTTCTAACGTTAATAGCGTTATTTTGCTCTGCTGTTATCAAAGATACGCTATATTCAGTCCTAATGGAGACTTATGGCAAGCCGTGGGATATTGAGTGAGTACAAAATTAGGCAGATTCCACGTTTCTTGGGAATCGATGTTATGCGAAGCATGCAGAGCGAAGTTCTCTTACTTTTCAACTTCCTTTATTCAGTGAAATGTTATAAAATGACGCTAAAGACACCCACAATTGTAAGCACTAACATACAATAAACAGTCGCATGTTTTCTTCTGCGCAACAATGCTAACAGCAATATGGGTATGAGCAATACCAGAAACTGTAGGCTGATAAGTAGCGCTTGTGCCCGCGAGGTTGGCTGCCCTAGACACTGCTTGATAAATGAGCTTCAGTGGATGGAACTCCTATACAATTGTCGTTAACCCGACGTGACCGATGTATGTTAGGAGTACGTCTTTACTGTTTATTTTATTGGACAGCCAACACTGCAACGGCAATAGATAGTTAACGAACGTTACTGTCTTCTTGAAAAGCACTTCGGAGAGCTGGTTAGGCTCTGCGGTAGAATACTTAATTGTCGTGCGGAAAGCTGGGATTATGTTCCTGCTTGGACCATGATATTTATGTTATGAGTGTACGTTGCCCATGCCAACTTTTAGGGGCAAATGTCCTTAGTGCTGACTAAGTTGGCGTTCATCCCACCTTACAAAATGCCAACTAAAACTGAACACCTGCCCTACAACAACAAAAAAAAACGTTCGCAGATCCCACGTGCAGTTACAATCGATGATATGAGAAGCACGAATAGAAAATGTTGATATGTCACATTAAAATCAGCAAAACGTTACCAGGTGGAGATCAATGATGCCGTACATGACTTCCGTGTGACGATTATTATGTTTGCATTTGCCGTTTACCTTCGTCATCTGTTCACGTCACGAGATACCAAATTTAGCATAAGTGGAGCTAGTGAAGTGGCCGCGAGCACGCTATGAGCATGGCATGTTGTATTCTTCTTACATCACACGCGTGTCAGGATTATCATGTTTGCACCAGTCATATATTCGTCATCCATTGACGTCACGCAACACCAAATTTGGTATACGTGGAGCTAGCAAAAGGGCCTTGAGCGCATCATGAAAAGCCCAATATACTCCAATGTAGCGTTGACGCGCGCGCACGCAGGGCACAGCGACGCAACGTTAGCAAAACACGAGCACTCTTCTGAAGCCAGGCGCGACCAGCGCCCGTCGGCGTGGCCCGACGGCTACCGACGTGAAATTCGACATGCTGCATTTCGCGCCGTTGGGTTATCTAGACAACACTGCGTCTCCCGATTTTCATGACGGAAAACGCCGGACGCGCTAAAATGCGCATGCATCAAAGCAGCGCAGCGCGGCGTGCGCCTGCGAGTATATGACAGGGCCAGGGCCTGACGTGGCAATGCCGGCGTGACGCGACGAAATGAACGCCGGTGAGCACGCGCACCGCGTAACGTCGAAATGCGTCGAAATGCGTCGAAATGCATCATCTCTTCGTGCCGTGAAATTAAGCGTTTTGTATTCAAGGAAACCGAAATATACCACGGCACACGCTACAAAACTGTGCACGCTGCGCTGGTAGAAATGGTCCGTGCTTCAGTATTCACCCATGCTTGCCAGTGAAACTTTCAGCGCTTCCAGCGCTTTCCAGTGTGCACCAGCATCAGAGCAGTTGAGCCAGCGCCCCTACCAGTTCGACAAAGCTACTTTGCAGTGCCCCCAGCGAAGTACCAGTAACAACCAGCGTGCACCAGTGTCTCCAGCGTGTACCAGTGCCAAAAAACGTACTGGCATCACGCTGGGAATGCCGTTTTTCGCAATAGGGAACTAGCTTTCGACGTTAGCGCAGATCTTCTGACGCATAAGAAAGAAGAGGTCAAAACTGTGCGTTGACAATACAAGGAGTGTTTTCCATCTTTGTCGGAAATTTGACAGATCCCGGTCACAAAAAATCGCATCCTAACAGAAGAAAGTGCTAGGCCACTCCGTCTGAGCCCGTACAAAGTGTCAACACGAGAACGTGATGCTATAAAAAGCAAGTCGACGAAATACTGCGTGACGACTTTATCCATCTTTCAAAGACACCATGGGCGTCACCTGTTGTGTTTGTCAAAAAGAAGGACGGAACCGTACGCTGCTGCGTTGACTATCTCCACCTGAACAAGATCACAAAGAAGGACGTGTATTCTTTCCAACGGATAGACGATGCCCTAGATCGACTTCACAATGCCAGGTACTTTTCTTCGATGGACCTTAAGACTGGCTATTGGCTAATTGAATTTGATGAAATGGACCAAGAAAATACTGCTTTTATTACACCGGATGGCCTGTTCGAGTTTAAGGTCATACCTTTTGGTTTTCGCTCGGCACCCGCGACTTTCCTACGTGTTATGGATTCAGTATTGACCGGCTTGAAGTGATACACTTGCCTTGTGTACATGGATGACGTCGTGGTGTTTTCCCTAAACTTCGACGAACACCTCCAGCGCCTTGAAGCTGTTCTGCAAGCAATCAGGAACTCTGAACTCACCCTCAAAGCCGGAAAGCGCCGCTTTACATACGAGAAGCTCTTGTTCCTGGCCACGTCATCAGCAAGTCCGGCGTTCGCCCCGACCCACAAAAAAGGGCTTCCATAGCCAACTTCCCACCAACCACCGACAAGAAGGCCGTGCGTCGATTTCTTGGCCTATGCGCCTATTACAGGCGGTTCTCCAAAACGTAGCCTGCTTTGCGGAATCACTCCCTAACCATACTATGTCCGAGGTGGAGTTTAAGTGAGAAACACCGCAGGAGGAAGCGTTTCAGAAACTAAAACCCCTCCTGCAGACGCCTGCGCTACTAGCGCAGTTCGACGAATTCGCTAAGATAGAAATAAAGACCGACGCAAGCAGTATAGGACTCGGCACCGTTCTTAAGCAGAGGACTAAAGGACTGGAAAGAGTCATCAGTTATGCTAACCGATCGCTATCAAAGACAGAAACCAACTGTTGTACAACAGAAAAGGAATGCCTTGCAACCACCTGGGCTTCATCAAAGTTCCGCCCCTACCTTTATGGCAGCCCCTTCAAAGTTATGAGTGACCACCACGCCTTATGTTGGCTCGCTGACTTGAAAGACCCTTCAGGTCACCTCACACGGTGGAGCCTGAGACTCAGGTGTTCCACGTTACCATCGTTCACAAGTCTGGAAGAAAACCCTCTGACGCCGACTGCCTGTCCCGTGCCCCCGTCAAACCACCTGCGAAGGACGACCCGGACGATGAATGTTTCTTAGGAACCATAAGTGCCGACGACTTCACCGAGTGACAGAAAGCTCACCCGGAACTGAGGAGCCTTGTAGAATACCTCGAAGACAAGGCCGCTGTTGTCCCAAAAGTATTCAAATGAGGAGTTGAGTCACTTTTCTTGCGCAACAGCGTTCCCTCGAAGAAAAATTTCTTGCTACTTTGGGCCAACTACCTCACCGTACTACCTTCAGCGTTACGTCTAGACGTTTTGGATGTTCTACATGACTACTCGACCGCTGGACACTTCGGTGCTTCCCGTACGCTCACAAGAATACAGGAAAAGTACCACTGACCACGTGTTTCTGCCGACGTCACTCGTTATGTGAAGACGTGCCAGGACTGCTAACGACGAAAGACACCACCAACCAGGCCAGCGGGACTTTTCCAGTCTATCGAGCCACCTCACTGGCCGTTACAGCAAATCAGCATGGACTTACTGGGGCCGTTTCCGACGTCGAATTCCGGGAACAAATGGATCGTCGTAGCCACCACCTACCTCATGCGCTACGCCGAGACAAGGGCCCTGCACAAAGGCAGTGCCGCTGACGTTGCAAAGTTTTCCTTCGAGAACATCGTCCTGTGACACGGAACTCCACAGGTCGTCATTACTGACGGAGGTGCGCCCTTTACGGAAAACCTAACTCAGGCCACCCTGAGGTACAACCAGACAAGTCACCGCCGAACCCCTGCCTAACATCCACAGATCAATGGCCTAACTGAGCGTCATAACAAGACCATCGCTGATATGCTGGTTCTGTACGTCGACATTGAGCAAAAGTCGTGGGATCAAAGCCTTCCGTGCGTGACCTTCGCGTACAATACGGCCGTCCAAGAAAATACGCAGATGGCGCCGTACGAGTTGGTCTATGGAGGAGCCCGGCAAGGACCCTAGACGCAATGCTGCCCAAAGTCGCTGACAAAAAAAACCTCGATGCCACCCTGTATCTTCAGTGCGCTGAAATAGCTCGTCAACTCGCCCAATTCCGCATCAAGAATCAGCAGGCGACGCCCAGCCGCCATTACAAGTTCAACGATGCTTCGTGCAGTACCAGCCCGGGGACCATGTTTGGGTATGGACGCCGATATGCCGACGTGAGCTCAGTGACAAACTTCTGCGACGGTACTTCGGACTGTGCAGAGTAGTTTGACGTCTCGGCCCATTTGACTACGAGGTTGTTCCTGACGGCATTACGAACTCTCAATGGCGCCGTGCTCGGCCAGAAGTCGTCCATGTCGTGCGCCTGAAGCCATTTCATGCGCTAACCAGAGGAGTGTATTTTGCTGTTGTTGCTGTGCTTTATCAGTTGTACATATTGTTTATCGTCATAATTCTTGAATCTTCGTCTTTTCTTAAAGCATCGGGACGAAACTTTTGAGGGGGGCAATGCCACGTTCGTTTCTCAAGCTTTGTTATCACCCGGTTACACCACGTTCAGCGCGAACCGCGCCTGCGATATTTGAGAAGCTTCGAGGCTGCAGTAGAACGTTTTGTGAAGATTACGCCCACTTCGTGAACACGCAAATATTTCTGGAACCGGCGTTGCCGCTGGTGATAACGCTAGAATATTCCATGGCAAGGGTATAAATTACGACACGCTTCACCGCTTGTCAGCTGATCGATGGCCGACGCTCTATTCGCCGCTATCAGTGGTAGTGTCTTGCTGTCATCTTACTTTACTCTTACGTGGCCACAGGCTCGGTTGAATAAACCGATTACTCTTCAAGGTACTGTCTGCTTCCCTTCGTCGACGTCACCCATGACAACACACACACACACACACAAACACACACACACACACAAACACACACACACACACACACACACACACACACACACACACACACACACACACACACACACACACACACACACACACATTCCTTTTAAGTGTAGTACAGTCTTTTTTTTCGTTTCCATGACCTTTCACTGGATGCTCTCAATACCGCTGCATTATTATATCTGCCACAAAACTGCGTTTCACAGTGACGTCATGTATTTACAGTAGAGCAGGCAGAATCTGCGGCCAGCGACAAATCGCCCTTCATATGCGATCGCGTCGCTTAGGTTGCGGGAGCGTTACGACAACTCGCGTAACTCTCTCAACTCGTACATTTGCATTTTAAGTGAGACATCCACAACTGTCCCACAGACATGGACTTCATTACGTATTTCTGGCATTGCATGTCCGTTGAGCTGCTGCATACACATCTCAATGGCTATATGCCTAAGTACTCTTACAAGTTACCGACTGGGCCATAAATTATATATTTGCCACGCATGGAAGCACCAATATACGCTTTGTCATTTTGCGAAGAACTAGGAAGTAAAGTACGCGCTTAGCATTCTCAAGGTAATATAAATGTTCTCTATTGCAGACGATGAAGAAATTAGGCTGAATTATTCGTATGGGAGGGGAAGTTTGAATTACTCACTCTTTACACAGTTCGTACTGTGTGATGCTTGTTTTAACAATTAGGGTCGTAAGACACTTGCTTGTTACTTTTTTGTGCTACCACACTACATTCCATATGTTAGCATTGTTGCATCTCGAGAGAACGCCTGTATAGGGTGTTTTCGCGAAGAAGTTTCAGCACCGAAATTCATCACTCTGAGGCAGAATATTCGACTGCGGAGGAGAGAGCCTAGATTTGAGCTCAATTTCATCTTGAATATTGTTTATTTAGGTTTTTGTTTTGCGCGATAGTGGTTACAGACGAGGTAGAAATGGGGGCGACGGGCGACCGGTTGCCGAAAAACTTGTCTTGTTGCGAGCTCTTAGCAGTTATCGTTGTATAATGCACTGCCGAGGAAATAACATCAGCCTTCCCTTTCCGGCGGAAGCTTGTTCCTCCTTTTCGTTGAAAACCTCTGCGAGTAGAAAGCGCTTCATTGGGCTGTGGCAGCCTGCACAAACTTCTGACGCACTTGGTGAATGATTGTTTTACACGGAAACCAAAGACGCCTTACATGTGTAGATCTGCAATAAGCTCTTTAATGCTACTTTGAATCGGCTGCTGACCCGCAGGGCGCGGGTTCGAATCCCGGCTGCGGCGGCTGCATTTCCGATGGAGGCGGAATTGTAGGCCCGTGTGCTCAGATTTGGGTGCACGTTAAGAACCCCAGGTGGTCTAAATTTCCGGAGCCCTCCATTACGGCGTCTCTCATAATCATATAGTGGTTTTGGGACGTTAAACCCCACATATCAATCAATCAATGCTACTTCGAAATATTTCCTAGGCTATTTTATCATTTGAAGATTTGTAGATATTGCCTGTGCCCACATGAATCTGACGTACAAGTTATTTCTCCTTGAAAACTCCGTTTCAGTGTTCCTTTAGACACGGAGAAGCGGTATGGGCTGCCGTATGTAGTCGTATGCTGTGATCGCGTGCTGTGATCGTCACTTGGCGTAATGCAGGCTAAGCCACATATCAAGCTGTAGGTAAAAAAAAAACATGCGCTCGCATCAAGAAGTTTTTTTCTTGTACTAGGAGTGTGTTGATGATGACACTCCTAATGTAGGCAGAACTATACATAACATAGTCAACTACGTTGAGCATGTTCTCGCGCCAAAAAAAGCGTTCTTTCCCTTGTTGTTTGAGCGGCTTGATGATGAACTAAGTACGGACATTGTTATGCTATCGCAAGAAAACTCATGAACACAAACCACGTATAAAAATCGAAAGTGAAAGTAATAGAGAAAAAGCAAAGAGGTAAGTTGACAAAAATATAAATAAAAGGAACTACTCAAACGTTGCAATATATATTTAAACAAAAACACTGTAAAAGATGATACCAAGACCTAGAGAAGTAAAGAAACAGAAAGCTGTATATCAACGACGGCTGTCGAGCTCCACACTGCTTTCAGGCTTGGTGCCACTAGGGCGAATCTCGCTTAATTTCGTGGGGCCACGACCTCCAAAAGGAAAAAAAATTGATGCCAAAGAAGACTGGAGCCGCCGTGATTCTCTTTTGACGCTTTTGTTGTGATCTATATTTTAGACATGTTACTACTCCTGAATAAACGCCGATACGGCACTCTCAACAGTGGCAGCCGTATGCTACAAGTCATTTTTTGAACGAGCTGTGAGGAACCTGATATAATGCGTCGTAAATGTGTAGATGATAGCGGCGAGGCTCAAAATATTGTAGTTCTGTACTTTTGGCTGTGTTTTCCTTGCAATTTCTGTCTTCCATTGACCAGAATGTAACCCGTGGCTTTAGTCCCAGTTAAAATACAGCCAACTTCAACATTGGTGGATGCAACACAGATTACTTGAAAAAAAAAACGAGAATGCGCAACGCAATCAGCATATTCTTGGTAATATAGAAATTTTTCCTAATGAGCGTTAAAGAACCGATTACTGATATTTCTCGGACCCATATTTTGCAATGCGTGACTGAAAGCGCACCCTTTTTTGTGTTGGTAGCTGCAGTAGTCAATTGCGAAAGCCCGTAGTTTTTTTACCGGCACTTATTTGCTGATTGAAACGCTATAAACACAGATGTACCTTCCTCAAGCAACGCTGAGATAGCGATGTCACCAGCCGTTTACGCGGTTTGTGAAAGCTGTCCGCATTCTGGTCTTTCAGGAGTCCCTGTAACATTGCATCACCCTTTCTTTCAAGCTTTTCAACTATTTTTAAAATAGGCTGGTACAATTTGATAATGTGGAATTATACACCTCCCCTATATTCGTTTGGCGTAGCGTGCGCCTGCGCTCAAGGGTGCCTGCAGCTGCTTCTTAGATGGCTTGTCCCAGCGTCGTTTCTCTCTCCATACACGAGGGAAGCCAAGTGACCGAAAATGGCATTATGTTGTATATCCACGGTCATGCCAAAAAGTTGTGTCCTCATTTCTCAAATGTAGCTTAGGTATCGAAACCATGCCTAATATCTGAGAGAACTGGAAACTAGATGTTTGCAAGAACACGCTTGAAAATGAACATTTCTCATGACACGCCGGTGAGCATGGATCATTACGTCACGCGAAGGCAACGCAACGTTAACGCATACAACCAATGCAGGCTTTAAGGTAAATTTTTACAGAGTGATACTTTTATCATAAGAAAACCAAAACTATTTCAATACTGTAAGACAGTAGCAGCGTTGGAGTCTCGATGGCGTAATTAGTGTAAGCACAATAATGACAACAATTGACCTTCATCTTCTTTATCTGTATATAACCATCATCGCAAAAAAACGTCGTCTTCGTTCGAAGGGTTGTTCAGGCGATTCGGCCTAATAAACGCCGTCGAGACTCCAACGCTGCTACTGTCTTACAGAGTACCCAGAACCTCCACCACTCTCTAAGACAGTAGCAGCGTTGGAGTCTCGACGGCGTTTATTAGGCCGAATCACCTGAACAACCCTTCGAACGAAGACGATGTTTTTTTGTCATTATGATTATATACAGATGAAGAAGATGAAGGTCAAACGTGGTCATCATTGTGCTTACAATATTAACAAAAAAGAATCGTCGACCATCTACAGTAGCCGAAGGTGAAGTGCACAGGTTTATCAAATAATTCTTGTTTTCGACACCAGAGATGCCACAAGTCATCTTTGATTGATATGTGGAGTTTAATATTCCCAAACCACCATATGATTATGAGAGACGCTGTAGTGGAGGGCTACGAAAATTTGGATTATCTGGGGTTCTTTAATGCGCACAAAAATCTGAGAAAATGCACAGGCCTACAACATTGCCGCCTCCATCGGAAATGCAGCCGCCGCAGCCGAGATTCGATCCCATGACCTGCGGGTGAACAGCCGAGTACCGTGGCCACAAGATCACCGCGGTGGGGCACAGGCCATCTTTCGAGACTTCCACTGAAAAAATAAAAGTACAGACTCAGGCGTCACGAAAAAAAAAACAGGGTTTGTTTGAATCAATGTGGCGGATAATCTTTCCACTAGTGAAGTCATGTCATGTGATGTTGTGGGCAGTTGTCGGTCCCTTCATTCGAAGGCGTAAACTTTTGCACACAACACTGCCCAATAAAAGAAGGAAAGGTTGTTCCTTGCACTTACAAAACTGTTGGCTATAATTGTCGTCTCACAGGTGCAATAGTACTCACGGCCTCACGCTACCCTTTGTGGTTGACATCCAGTAATATGAGTGCCTCAACAGTGCTCAGTACCTCAGTAGGAATAATGTGACCTTTGTGCAGAGTGCAAACACAGCTGTTAACTCCTGGTTTCGAGCTTGTCGTAATGGATACTCAACATGCGATGTGCACCATTCCTCGCAGGAATGAGGTAACGTTGGATATATTTATTGCCATGGCATATTTTCGACTGCCCAACATCAATTTTAGAGACTGCATAATGGTGGCACCAACCTTCTTGCCCAGAGCCCTTTCACCGGACTTACTGAAAAATGCGTACATGTACAACGTGGTAAGCACCGACTTTTTGCACGTCATTTCGTAGCATTCCAAAATAAATACACAGATAATGGCCCATTCAGTTTTGGAACCATTTTCTAAGATTGTGGCCGCTCAGTTACGCCACATGTGTCTAAGCATTGCTCTAATACCAAGTGACGCTTAGGTTTGTTTACGAATCATATCCACTCACACATTCGGTTGCGCATATCCTAAAGTAAAAACTTGAGGCTACAAAGTATGCTGCGTTACGGTTCACGAAGGATATGCTATCGCAGCATAATTTACGATAGAAATACGCAGCGAAAATAATTGAGTTCCCTGAACAGTTCTCGGCAGCTGTTGCGTGAACTGTCGCAGAACCTGGCAATGCCGATCATAACAGAAACCTTCTGTCTATGACCTCGGAGATACGCTTCAGAAAACTAGTACGCCATTGGCGGTTCTCTTTTGTCATAGCGTGATCAGAAGAAGGTGAGCCGTTGACAGGACATACAGGGGTTGGAATCAACGTATCGCTTTAGACCAAAGAGAAGGCGCCCTTGAACTACAAGATAAGCACTAATCGCATATAAAAATGTATGTATTTATCTCTCCCTATCTCTCTCTCTATTTTGATATAAAGTAGCCATTTAGTATACTCATTTTTTTCATAGCTGCATTAAGATTACGATAATATATTACGCTCCTCATGCGTTCTCATCATTTTTGTGTACGCGCATCATGATTCTGGGTTCACCGTAGCTGTTGACCATTGGGTTCTCGAGCATTGAATACCAGTGATTCCGATTGTTCGTGAATGATTGCTCTTACTTTGCCACGTAGGTGTGGGTACGCCATAGGACGTGTCAAATCATTGTCCGGTTGTAGAACAGATTCAAGTTTATCGAGCCACTGACAGTTTGTGATGACGTCAGCGATGGTCGCTTGATTTTCGACGGCCAGATTATTAAATTCGAAAGTTGCAATTCCCTTGAGATTCTTGCGTACCTTGTCCGACTCTGGAGTCAAGGAATCGGCACAGAGGCATGGTACAAGAACACCATTGATGTTGGATCTGTACGACTCTACGAGCACTTGTTTCCAAGCCTCGGGGGTTTTATTGGCGAGACCTGAACGAAGGGCCGGTGTGCGAAACACTGGGCGAACTGTCAGGTAGCCCAGGAGACAGATGTATCATTGCCACTACCAATTACTTATCTCGCCAGAAGAGACTAAAGTCATGCCAAGGGGCAAACCATATAATCAGCTGGTTTCTTTATTGAAAAAGATATTGTTCGACTTGGTGCATCAACAGTTGTTATCATAGATAGAGGAACTGCGTTCACGGCGGAAGTTTTGGAGTCGGTTTTCAGGCTCAGTGGTATAGCTCTCCGGAAAAAAACTTGTCACTCTTCTCAAACAAAGGAACTAATTGAGCGCCTTGATAAGACCCCCGCAGATATTCTGTGCTTGTACGCCGACACGGACCATAAAACTGGAACGAATTCTTGCCCTTTGTAATCTTCGCCCTATAATTTCGCTCTGCGGCAACTAACTACTGGGTTCACACCGTTAAGTTTAAGGTAGGTCCACACCTTTGAGACAACAGTTACAGGTTCAGTTGAAAAGGTACAGTTATGGTTTCGGCTGGTAGGGTTTTAGAACATTTTAGGAATGAAATGATGAAGTATTTATAATTGTAAAAACTAAGTTCATAAAAGTCAGAAAGTACCAAAATATGCATCTTGCGCTACCTATGACAACTGAAAAAATTTTCCTGTAGGGGAAACTTGACTTGGCAGCTATATAGTGAGGACAACACTCTGGGCATCTAATATTCATGACCATCATATCTTGAAGTCTAGGTGCGTTATCATAGAAAGAAGTAGAAATTGAATATTCGACAAGTTTATTTTGCACGCAGTTAGCCATATTACAAAACGTTGGCGCTTTTTATGGATAATTCTGCTTTAATGCATGGCTACACCCATGAAAAAACAGTACGCAAAATGTTACCTGAAAAGACTGGTTAGAAAAAGAGCTATCATTGCTTGCGTAACACTTCTATAAAAAAATTACGTTTTGTGAAAAATAGCCCCAAGATATCAACCAAAAGTTCATGTAACGAAGAAGCATTCAATACGCCCGAAATTCTCCAGCCTTATAGCTTGCGACCTCTTTTAAGGTAGTTTAAGCTTTCTTTAATGATATCAAACAGAGAAGTATAATTTTTAGCTCGCTTTGTGTCTATAGCCGGCTGTCATCTCCATGCTTCACAATAGGACCACGTTTGGCATATTGAATTGCAAGCTTGCGATAACACCCTTTTTAATTCATATACTTCACCATACTTTGTAAAATACCATAGCTTTCTTCTTATAAAGCAAGAACAAAAACTTAGAACACTAAATGGCATAGAAAACAACACTGAGTGCTAAACGAAAACACGCGCAATTTGAGTAGTGGAGTAATCAAAACAAGTAGAGAAATTTTAAAATAGACTGAGAACAAGATGTTCTGCAAGACCTAAAAACGTAAATACGCAAATACGTAATGCTAAATAAAATAGCATTGCGTATTATGTATATGAAAATTAATTATCACGAGATGGAAAGTGTTGTGAAAATGGAAACGTTCAGTTTCGAATTCAGATGCATTCACAAGGGCTTTAAAAATGCTCACAACTTTCGAGCGATTAGAAGTAAATATATAATTTTTTTTCAAAGTATTCTTCTATAAACAGGAAACTCGAAGATGTGAAGTTCCCCGAAAAATTTCTATTAATGCGTTTTTGAAGGTGGTGCCTTACCTTAATCCGCGGTTGCCAAGTCCCTGTAATGTTAGACGTTATGCTGCCGCACGAGTGTGACAACAATAATGCCGGCACTGAAGAATTGGCTGAGTGTGCCGAGAAAGCCCGAGAGCTTTCCCGCAGGTGCATTGGTCACCAGCAGCATAAAGATGCGAACTGGTACGACCTGCGACACAAATTAGTTACTAGCACATCAGGCGACAATGCATGGGTTTGGATCCCGAAACGTAGACATGCACGTTCAGAAAAACTACTAATACGATACTTTGGCCCATACCGAGTCACGTGACATCTGAATAGTGCCAACTACGAAGTCATTCCCGACGGTGATTGCAGTTCCAGTCACCAGAAGCATTCAGCCGAAAATGTACATGTCGCCCGCCTGAAACCCTACCTGACCAGCTAACTCTCGCTTGTCAGTTGGGTGCCAGTGCATATGTGTGCGTTTTATTAAGTAGAGCACCTTGGCCGCGTATTGCGCTGATGCCATTGTCGGTAGAAAGCAAATGCCATGACTGCGCTGCCAGGGATAAAGATGACAGCGCACGTTTTTTGCACATTTATGCAAATCATCTGCACGTTTTATGCAAAATGCCACAGCGAGAAATAAGAAAAAAATGTGCTGGTGTGCAGTAAATAAAAAGACCAACCTGTTGCTTCATCCTCTACCACCTGTTCAATACACTTTCAGAATTACATATTCTCTGCTTGTGTACGTTTCGGCTAAGCAAAGACCAAAACGTACACATCTAGGTAAATATTATGCCGATGAATCGCCGAGTAACTCAGGGAACAATTCGCTATTTATGAATACGAATTTCAGAACGAAAGCAGGATGGTAGGTTTCAAAGTTTTCCGCAGAAACGATAGTCTTGTACAACTACCTCGGAAAAGAACAGTGGTTTTAGATAGGTTGAAATGCACCTGTTGTTGTAGAAGAGTACGTTTGCTTACAGTAGGTAGAGCCACATCACCGAATTGAAGTAACTAGAAGCATGAGATTAGGGTGGAGCACAATCGGCAAGCATTCTCAAATATTGAATCGCAGATTGCCTCTATCCTCCAAGAGGAAGGTGTATGACAGCTGCATCTTACCGGTACTTTTGTATGGAGCAGAAACCTGAAAAAATACAAAGAGGGTTTAGCTTAAGTTCAACATGATGCAGCGAGCAATGAAAAGAACTTGATAGGTGGAACCATCGAGCAATAGAAAAGAAAATGATCAGTGTAATCCTAAGGGACTAAAAGAGAGCAGAGTGTCCGAGGGAACAAAAGAGTGTCATGGGCATCATCATCATCATCATCAACAACAACATCATCATCATCATCAACATCATCATCACCATAATCCTGACTACGTCCACTGCAAGAGAAATGCCTCTCCCATATTCCGCCAGTCAACTCAGTCCTGTGCTTGCTGCTGCCGTTTTACACCCGCAAACTTCTCAATCTCCTCTGCCCACCTAACCTTCTGTTTCCATATAGCTCGCTTGCCTTCTCCGGGAATTCAGTTAGTTCCCCTAATGAGCAGTGGTTATCCTGTCTACGGGCCACATGCCCAATGCATATCCATGTCCTTTTCTTGATTTTACTCTATCATTACCCAAGCTTGTTCATTGGTTCACTCTGCTCTCTCCTTGTCTCTTAAGGTTACACCTGCTATTTTCCTTTCAATTGCTCGCTGCGTCGTCCTCAATTTAAGCTGAACCCTCTTTGTAAGTCTCCAGGTTTCTGCTCCGTAGCTAAGTAAAGGCAAGACGAAGCTGTTACACACCTTCCTCTTGAGGGATAGTGGCAATCTACCTGTCATGATTTAAGAGTGCTTGCCAAATGTACTCCATCCCATTCTTATTCTTCTAGTTATTACAATCACGTGGTTTGGCTCCGCGGTTCTTACTCGTCCTAAGTAGACAAAGTGTTTACAGCTTCAAGTGCACTATTACCTATCTCGAAGCGCTGTTCTCTTCCGAGGTTATTGTACATTATTTTCGTTTACTGTAGAATAATTTTATTACTTTACCTTTCTGCTCCACTTGTCTAATTCCATAATTATGAATTGCAATCTGTCCTCTAAGTTAATATGTGATACGACGTCATCAATGAAGCACAAGCTACTAAGGTGTTCTTCGTTACCTCTTAATCCTAACCGTTTCCATTCTAGGCCTCTGAAAACCTGCTGTAAGCACGTATCACGAAAATTTAAATCCCCTGCCTTACACCATCCTTCATTTGTATTCTATTCCTTTCTTTTTGAAGCCTTATCGTAGCAGTGGGTCGCCTGCATATTTCTACCAGAATGTTTATATATGTTTCGTCGATGCCTTGATTTCGCAGTGTCTGTATGACTGATGATACTTCTACTGAATCAAATGCCTTATCGTTATCTATGAATGCTATGTAAGTGGTTGGCTGTAGTCTGAGCATTTCTTTATTTACTGATCGATATTATAAAGGGGCTCATTGTTAAGTAGCCTGTCCGAAATCCTGCTTCTTCCTTTGGTTGATTGAATTCAAATGTTGTATAAATTCTGTTAGCAATTACCTTTGTAAATAGCTTGTATACGACGGAGAGCAAGCTAAGAGACCTGTAGCTCTCTAGGTCCTTGTCACCTCCTTTCTTAAGTATTAAGATGATGTTAGATCCCTTCTAAGATTTTGGTAATCTTCCCGTCAAGAGACACCTCGAAAAAAGGGTGGCTAGTTTTTCTAACACAATTTGTCTTACATCTTTCAGCAGATCTGATGTTACCTGATCCTCACCAGCAGCTTTGCCTGTTTTCATGCTCTCCGAAGCTTTTCTGACTTCTATCGTTACTGGTGGGGTGTCATCCGGGTTACTGCTATTTCTTATAGTGTTAAGGTCGTGGTTGTCCCGGCTACTGTACAGATCTCTGTAAAGTCCTCCACTATTTTACCTACCCTATCCATATTAAGAGTTATTTTGCCTTCCTTGTCCCTTAGTACATACATCCTATTTTTTTATCCCAAGTTTTCTCTTCACTGCTTTGACGCTTCGTTTGTTGTTAAGAGCGTGTTAAATTTTCTCCGTGTTATACCTTCTTACATCGGATACTTTACGTTTGTTGGCGAACTTCGAAAGTTCTACTAACACTATTTTGTCTGTTGTGCTTGATGCTTTCTTTCTTTTACGCTTCTTAGTGAGGTTCTTCGTTTCTTCGGGCACCTTTCCGGTGTCCTGTGTAACTGCCATACCTCCAACTTCCACTACACACTGCGTAATAATACTCGTTAAAATATCATGCATTGCGCCAACGCTCAGGCTGGTTTCCTCAATAAGAGCGAAGTACCTGATATGAATCGTGACTTTTTATTCATTTACTTTCCTTTCCAGTGCTAGCCCATTGAGTGGCTTTTGGCGTATTAATTTCTGTCGTTCTTTTTTAGAGTCTAGGCGAATTTGGTGCCGTACCATTCGATGGTGACTGCATCAAACCTTGCCAAGCACTTTCACATTTTGCACGATGCCTGGGTGTGCACACAGTATGAAATCTATTTCGTTCTTATTTTCATCTATAGGGCTCCTCCATGTTCACTTACGGTTCCCTTGTTTTGGTAGCAGGTATTCAAGATCCGTAAATAATTGCATTCTGCGAATTCTACCAATTGCTCCCCTCTAGCATTTTAAGTACCAATGCCATAATCTCCTACTGCCTGGTCTCCATCCTGCTTCTTTCCTAACTTTGCATTGAAGTCTCCCATCAGTATTGTATGCTGTGTTTTTATCCTAATAATTGCCTATTTCACGTCTTGATAGAATTTTTCAACTGACGCGTCATTATAACTGGATGAAGGCACGTAAGCCTTTACCACTGTCATGTTATCTCTTATTGAGTTTATTACAATACCTACCACTCTTTAAACAATGTTATATTATTCCTCTATGTTGCCAGCTATGTTTCTGTGGATAAAGAATCCAACTCCCTGTTCTCTTCTGCCAGCCAAGCCCCGATAGCAAAGGACATGCCCAATCTGTAGTACTGCATAGGTCTCATCTGTCCTCCTAACCTCACTGAGCACTATTACAACACATTTAACACCCTGTAACCCCTCGAATAGCTCAGATACACCTGCCTTACTAGATACGGTTCTAGCGTTCAACGTTGCTAAGCTCATGTTCTATGACGTCATAGGACATTATAGTCAAAATCAAAGAGAAAAGGTCATGAGCAGGGCCCGTAGCGCGAAGGCTGTTCACTAAAAATCACAGACTGTAATCCAAGAGATGGCAAGCGAGTGAAAGGAAGATATTAAGCTAGGTGGGCAGATGAGATGAAGAGTGTGCGGGCGTATATATATATATATATATATATATATATATATATATATATATATATATATATATATTATATATATATATATATATATATATATATATAGTTTGTATGTGTTTTGTCAGAAACTAAACTACAAAAAGAGACTCATGGAGCGAACAGCTGTTGTTGTCCTGGTACAGCAGCCATCATCAGCTTCTACCTAGCCAGTCTATATGACGACTAGTGGAAGGAATCACCCTCTCCCCATAAACACAAAAAAGCTTCGTCTCACTGTTTTACCTTGAAAGGAAAATGAAAGCTGAATAGTGAAATTCAGTGATGGCATATAAGGAAAGGTCCAAATAAGAAATGAGAAAAAGGGGCAGAACAGGCTTGATGGATGGCGCAGCACCAGAACGTTTGCAGTTTGCAGTCAGTGCACATAGTACGGCTTCATTCTTGTGACGCAAACTACACGAGAAGAACGTGTGTACGAAAGTGGTGGGGTAAATCTGCAGGCGCAACTTTCGCATTGACTTTCCCTAAACAATATAGCACATGCTTGAGTTTAAAATATTGGCACAATATTTTTTCCGACCAGCCTAGCCATCGTATAGGCATCCGAATGCAGGCTAGGTCACCCGTTTTGTACGACACTGCTCTGTGATCGCTGTTGAATTGGTGAGCGTCTTGTTCCTGGCGAGACGAAGTGCTGCTAACAACAAAATAAATTATACGTATTTATTATTGCGAGAGCAATTATATGGACACTTTTGGCTGAATTTTTCTGCCAGCGTTGGTGTCACTAACTGTATATATATATATATATATATATATATATATATATATATATATATATATATATATATATTATATATATATATATATTATGCAGTCTTGGTTTGGAAGACCTTTATTAGGTCCGAGGAACCGGCAGCCGACAGCTAAGATGAACGAACCAAGATGATGATGTTACGTGACAACGAGGAGGATGCATGAGCAACACATTATAATGAGGATAATGTACAGATGAAGAGAATTGGTATACTAAATGCCCACACTAATTCCCCCCCCCCCCGTCAAGGGGACGTCAAGGGGTCCAAGGGGGCAAGTCAAGGGGACCAAGAACGTCGCATGAAGGGCTTCATACGGGAGACATGGACGACCTCAGTAGTTCGATAACGGCAATATGCTGGGGCAACAAGTGATGTCACGCGATAATTGACTGGTGAAGTCTCTTCAAGAACTGTGTACGGCCCGATAAACCGTGGCTGGAATTTGTAGCACTAACCAGGTGTGCGAATAGGCGTCAAAAGGAGCACTTCGTCTCCAGGTTGAAAGGATACAGCACGATGCGATTCATCATAAACCAGCTTTCTGTCTTGCTGTCAGGCTTCAGTGTTTATGCGAGCAAGTTGGCGGCTCTCTGCGAGCTGTAAAACGTATTCCTCTGAAGAGGATGGAGATGAATCCGCGTGGCAGGTAAAGAAAGAGACGTCCTTAAAAGAAGTAGGGGAGCGTCCATAAACTAGGTAAAATGGTGAGTAGCCGGTTGTCCGCTGAATAGCCGCATTGTAGGCGAAATTGACGAATGATAAAACTACATTCCAGTTCTTGTGGTCTGGTTGAATGTAGGCGGTGATCATGTCAGCAAGAGTGCGGTGGAATCGCTCAGTGAGGCCGTTATTTTGGGGATGATAACTAGAGGCAGTCTTGTGAGTTGTGCCAGAGGCGCGAAGAAGTTCATTCCCTAGTTGTGAAAGGAAGGCCCTTCCACGGTCACTGAGCAATACACGTGAAGCACCATGACGCAGTATAATGGCTCGGAGGATGAGATCGGCAATTTAAGAAGCTGAATCGGTAGTGACAGATGCCGTCTAGGCGTAGCGCGTCAAATGGTCAACGGCTGTTACTATTCATCGGTTTCCAGCAGCAAGGACTGGAAGGGGGCCATAAAGATCGATGCCTACAACGTCGAATGGTGTGGCTGGGCACGGAAGAGGCTGTAGTGTACCGGCTGGAGCAGATGCGGGTAGTTTTCTACATTGGCAGGTAGTGCAGGACCCAACGTAGCGAGCTACACTAGTGGTAATACCTGGCCAATAAAACCGACTTCGAATGCGATCGTAGGTTTTGTGGTAACCAAGGTTACCAGCCGTTGGAAGGTCATGAAGTGCTCTGTGGACTTCGGACCGAAGCGATCGGGGTAGAACGGGAACGCAGCGCTGATCGTCAGGATGGTAAATTTTGCGGTACAGCACCGAGTTGTCCAGCTTAAACTGCGAAAGCTGGCGAGGGAGCCTCGCATTAGGTGGACGGGAACTGCCAGTGAGGTAGCCTATACTACGTCGACAGTACGGGTCAGCCAGCTGTCGGGAAGAAAAAACCGTGCGGGTCGTCCGAAGGCAGCTGGTCCATAGAGGCGAGAGAGGAAACCGCCGTAGACGTGGACTCCAAGGGTGTGTTGTGCAAAGTGATTGCGGAAACGCTGAGGGGAGCCGCTGGTAGTGGGCAGCGAGAAAGAGCATCGGCGGCGCTATGCTTTTTGCCACACTTGTATACGATGTCAAAATCATACTCTTGTAGGCGTAGAATCCTGCGGCCGAGGCGTCCCGACAAAATCTTGAGTGTCAAAAGCCAACATAATGCGTGGTGGTCGGTCACAATGGTGAAATGGCGGCCGTGAAGATAGGGACGAAATTTCTGCACTGACCGAACGATGGCGAGACACTCCTTCTCGGTGATCGTGTAGTTCCTCTGCTGCGGAGAGAACGCGGCTGGCGTACGCAACGACTCGCTCTCGCGAAAAGTTGTCGCGCTGGAGGAGCACGGCTCCTAAACCGTGGTCGCTAGCGTCTGCATGGAGGAAGGTCGGTGCACCATCGTGAAAATGAGAAAGTGCAGGCTTGGTCGTGAGGGCACTCTTTAACCTGACGAAAGCCGATTCCCATTCCTGAGACCACTGAAAGGGCGTACCAGAAGCAGGTAGCTTTTGGAGTGGTGCAGCTATGGAGGCAAAGTTTTGTATGAATCGCCGAAAGAGGCGAGACCAAGGAAACTTCGCAAATCTTTCGGCTTGTCAGGGCGAGGGAAGCGAAGCACCGCAGCAGATTTCTCTGGGTCTGGACGATTTCCGTCCTTGCTCACAACAAGACCGAGGACCTTGATAGATCTGCTGAGGAAATGGTATTTCTTGGTGTTAATTTGAAGACCAGTGCCCGCAAGGCAAGTCAAGACCTCGTCCAAGCGTTGAAGATGTTGAGGAAACGTCGATGAAAAGACAACAATGTCATGGAGGTAACATAGGCAAGTTTTCCATTTTGGCTGCGCAGCAAGGTGACAATCAAGCGCTCAAAAGTTGCGGGCGCATCGCATAGACCAAACGGCATAACATTGATTTCGTATAGGCCGTCAGGGGTTGCAAACGCAGTTTTTTTGTCATCTTCGTGCATGGAGATTTGCCAATAGCCGGAACGCAAGTCGAGGCTTGAAAAGAATTCAGCACCTTGTAAGGAATCGAGGGCGTCGTCGATACGTGGCATGGGGTATACGTCCTTCCTAGTGATCTTATTTAGTGCTCGGTAATCGACGCAAAATCGTACGGCACCGTCTTTTTTACGCACCAGAACCACTTGAGACGACCAAATACTTGTTGAGGGTCGGATTATATCCCGTTGCAGCATATCAACTACGTTTTCCCCAATACTTTTTCGTTCGGCTAGGGAGACGTGGTACGGACGACGATGCACAATGGATGTTCCGTTGGTCTGAATACGATGTGCTGTAGCAGTTGTCTGACCCAGGCTCGATGAATAAACGTCAAAAGAGTTTGCATGCTTTTGCAACAAGTCAAGCAGCTGCTGCTTCTGCGAGTCAGTCAAGTCCTTCTTGATGGCTGCTGTAAAGGCCGAGGAAGCCCCATGATCTCCAGGATGGCCTTTAGAGGAGGCAGTGGTAAGAGGCACGACGCACACAGGCTCCAGATCGGCAACGCGGGTGACAGTAGTGCCCCGCGGCAGTAAAATTTTATCTGGTGTGGTGTTCGTAGCAGCGAGGACAGCTAATCTATTGTTGAAGCGAGCCACACCTGATGCAAGACCTGTGTCTTTATTAAGGCAACGGGGCCATGGAGTGACCAAAATGTCACCAGAGTCGACGTCGTTGGACAAAGCTGTGACTAATTGATGTTCGTTCTGGGGTAACTCGATGTCTACAGCAGCGATGAGTCGAAGTGGCCTGTAGGTTTCCTCACTAAGCAAGTCGTCTGTGTCAGTAAGATGGACGACACGTTGTGCACAACAAATAGCCGTGGAAGCAGATGAAAGAAAGTCCCAGCCTAAAATGAGTTCGTGGGAGGACGGGGATAGCACAGCGAATCGTATATGATGAAACATGTCGTCGATTAGCACACGGGCAGTACAGAGAACGGAAGGGAGAATCATTGTTCCTGGGCTGTAACCAGTGTTGGTCCATTACAAGGCATCGTGACTTTTCGAAGACAGGTACACAAATCCGCACGAATAATAGAAAACCCAGCCCCAGTTTCCACCAAAGCATCAACATCCACTCCCTCATCTGTGACTGCAATCATATTGTAAGGGCACGCTGGAGGAATTGGAGTCCTGTCTTGGAATGCAGTTTGTCCTCCAAAAACTGCATCGCTTAGTTTTCCGGACGCCGATCAGAAGCGAGGGAAGCAGGCTGAAGAGGAGAAGAGGAGCGACGGTAGGGCGATGGTGAACGGCGTTGGGTTGATCGATGACTACTGCACAGTTCACCGGATGCTGGCGGAGATGGAGACCGATGCGGCGGTGACGAATAACGATGGCCCTGGTACAAGGCTCCTGTGGTATAGTCTCGTTCGCGTAAGTCGCACCCTCGGCGCTCATCTTGCTGGCGCTTGCGGCAAAAGCGTGAAATGTGACCACGATAGCCGCAATAATAGCACGTAGGGCGAGTCGATCGATAAGGAGGGTAGTAGCTTGTGTTAGATGCACCGGGAGAGAGAGCAGTGAGAGGGACAGATGATGGCTGAGGCGGTGGTGATGGAAAGCTCATGGGAAAGCCTCTGGGAAGTAGGGCAGCAACCGACGCGTCCGTTCGTGGCGGCGACGTCGAGCTGACGGTGCCTGATGGTGCGGCGACGGCATGCGAGAACGATGGGAGAGTACGAGCGACAGTGGGCTGCAGGTGGGCCATGTGGGTCATGGACGTGAGCACCTCCCTGATGACATCTCGCAATGACGTTGAAGAAGACTGAATGGGACACACTGGAGGTAGTGTGAATCCCATTGATTCTAATTCTTCGCGTATAATCACTCTTATTGTGTCTCGTAGGTTGGGATCCGCCGTGATACGGGCCGCGTCACTGTCCGGTTGTAGGCGCATAGACTCAAGTTCTTCGAGGCGCTGACAGGTTGTCGCAACGTCAGCAACGGTAGCCGTATTCTGGATTGCAAGGGCATTGAATGCGACGGGTGCAATCCCCTTAAGAAGCTGGCGTACCTTGTCTGACTCTGTCATTGGGGTGTCAACCCGGCGGCAAAGTGAAAGGACATCCTCGATGTAGGATGTATACGACTCCCCGATGTCACGAGAGCTTTCTTTGCTAGAGCTGAACGAATAGCCGGTGTGCCAAAGACATGGCGAAGCTGATACTTGAAGGCTGACTAGTCGGGCATGTCGATGAAGTGGTTTAGAAACCAGGTCTTTGCGGCACCCGTAAGGTAGAATGACACGTGAGCGAGTTTGTAGGTGTTATCCAACCGGTTAGCAGCGCCGACACGTTCGAAATCGTCCAGCCATTACTCCACATATTCCCCGCGCATACCAGCGAAGGAATGGGGCTCACGCTGGTGGCTGTTATTGACGTGAAAAGGTGCGGCACGCAGTGGTGGAGTGGGAACGGCTGCAGCACCGACCTCTTCGTGGTGCGACATATTTCCGGACACCTGGCCCAAACGGCGACCTGAACGTAGCTCCAGGGAGTAGAGTGGTCGAGAGGATGACGGGGGATCTAACAGCACGCTCCACCACGTATGAAGTCTTGGTTTGGAAGACCTTTATTAGGCCCGAGGAACCAGCAGCCGACAGCTGAGATGAACGAACCAAGATGATCATGCTACGTGACAACGATGAGGATGCATGAGCAACACAAGATAATGACGATAATGCACAGATGAAGAGGATTGGTATACTAAATGTCCACAATATATATATATATGTATATATATATATATATATATGAAAATGCAAGAAAAATTTTCAAACACTCCGGCGTGCGGAATCGAACGCGGGACCTCTGCGTCGTGAAAGCGAGGCATTAACCACTGAGCCACCACAAAGCTTCCTTTTTTTCTTTATTAGTGGTTTTGCACTAGGTACACACATCAATATAAGTCGCTGCAAACAGTAATATACACAACAGAAGCGATGACAAAACAGTCGCAGAACTATTAGTGGTTACAGTGCTAAAATTTCTTCAGGTTCACCAGGGGTTCAACCCTGGAGAGCCATTCCGGAACAAAACCTTGTTGTTTGAATATATCAATGTACTGAGCAATGCTTTCGCTGAAAAGCATGTGGGCAGGACGCCAGTCAGGGTCACAGTAGTAACCACCCATTCTTGTCCGCCATAGGCAATGGAGGCCAAGCAGCTTTATAAGATCAAAAGGCAGTCCCTTCTCTTTTTCTACTGTTAAAAACCTGATACCCATTGAATCTAAGGGAAGTTCCTTTTTCAGATTTCTCTGTAAAACATCCCAGAAGTAAAGCCCTTCCCAACAATGCAAAAAAACGTGATCTATTGTCTCCGACTTTCGGCAGATCAAACAGTTCGAACCCCATGGCATATAAACTCCTCTATCTTCTAAAAAAGTCTTAACCGGTAGTGTTCCGGAGTGTAATATAAAGAAAAAGCTTTTTTGCACTAGGCTGAATTTGCATTTTCTTAGCACGCTTAAGAACATCATTGCCTTCTCCCCCGCTAATAAGTAACCTATACGTAGGAACTGGAAAAACCATGTCGCATATGTCTTTATGCAATTTCTTTCGTCCGACCAAAAAAAGGTATTCATTGGAAAACCGAACTGGCAAGAACCGGACACTGTCCGGAACTTCCTTAAAGAAACCTCGCGTAGCTCCGGGCATGCTTGCGGTGCTAACCGTAAAGTTAGGCAGAACACGACAAAGGCGTAACTGCCATACCGTTCTTAAGAAGAGGTGTTGAACATCTCGAAAGAAAAGAAAACGATTAACTAGTTGTCGCACGAACAGATGCGACAGGCTTAGTCTCCTCTGTTTTACACTTCGGAACAGATTTGTCTTACTACATCTTTCCCAAGTAGACCCCCATATAAACACAGCAAATATTCTATGCAGCTATTGCACATGCACCCGTGAGCAACACAAAACCTGCATCACTTACCATAATTTGCTCATTCAAGATATGTTGCTTACAGTGGCTCTGGCAAACATTGAGAGATAGTTGCCATTCCACTGCGCTGTCCTTTAGCGCGTTTCTTTTATTTGTTCAGTATAGTTATCATTAGTGTCTTTGTAGTGCTGGAAAGGCACGCCTAGATATTTTACTGGAGTATTAAACCAGTGAACGTTAGCTAGGTATCTGGGGTTGGTGTCAAGTCTCCGTGCCACAATCCCAGACACTTTCCCCAATTAACCCGACTTCCTGTAATTTCTCCAATATTTTTAACAATGGCGACTGTCTTTTGTACACTTTCTTTGGTGGTGCAACACATTGCTATATCATCAGCGTATGCCAGAACCTTTACCTCGGCGTCAAGCAGTCTGAAACCACGGATGGCCCGTTTTCTATTATGGCCAAGCATAAGCTCTCTATGTACAATGCAAACAAGAGTGGACTTGCCGGACAGCCCTGGCATACAGAACGTTCGAGCATAATGGGAGAACCCGGGATCTTGTGAATAATTTGTCGTGTACTACAGTTCTTAAACGCCAAAACAATGCCCTCTGTAATCACCGATCCGACATTGACATGTTCAAGTATGGAGAATAACACATCTTGCGAGACGCAGTCAAAAGACTTTTCTAAATCAAGCTGGAGGACCGCAACATGAGAATTAAAAGCATCGCAAGTCTCAAGGACACATCGCATTGTCTGTGTGTTCATCAATATTGAGCGCCCCTTGATGCCACACGTTTGGTGCTCCGTAACTATTCCGGTGATTACGGACTGCAATCTACCTGCCAATACTTTCATGAGTATTTTGTAGTCAGTGTTGGTTAGCGAACTGGGCCTATATGATGAAACTAGTCTTATGTTCGCTTTGTCATCCGTCATAGGTATTAGATTAGTGTGCGTCTCGGCAAATGAAGGTGGTAACGCTTTGATTGCGTAGGCTTCCTTGAACACAGCTTGTAACACTGGTGAAACATCTGTTTTAAAAGCTTTAAACCACATCGCACCGAGACCGTCAGGCTCCGGTGACTTCCCAGCGGCGAAGACTATCTATTGCATATTCAATTTCAGAGACGGGTATAGGCCTCTCTAACGCCTCTTTCCTTTTGAGGGATAATTGCGGCATCCGCTCAAGAAAGTGCCCTTGAACTTCGTAACATCTACTAATGCAGCTGTGAAGAGACCCTTGTAATACCGAAAAAAAGCTTCAGCGATAGTGCTGTTAGTATTTAGCAGAATTTTATTTTCCTCTATTTCGCCAATGTGATTACGACGCGCTCGTCATTTCTCGATTCCAAGTGCACCCTTGGTAGGAGTCTCGCCCATAGCCTACACCTCTGCTCTCGCTCGAATAAGGGCTCCTCTGTAGCGTTCCTGCTCTACTAGCTCAATTTGTTGTTTCACCGTTCGAATATCTTCCTTATATGCACCGGGCTCCTTGCTTTGAAATGCTATCAATTTCTGAAGCGTTGTTCTGAGTTCATTTTCTTTAATTCTTTCTTGATATTTTAAAGTACTAGATCTCAATAGTGCTTGCATTTTTAACGCTTTGCTTCAAAAGCTCCCATTCCTCGCCAACATTACAGGCTCCAATCACTTTAATGTTCTTAATTCCCTCAATCACAAAATTATAAAAATGTCATCCCGAAGTACTTTAGCGTTAAACTTTCATACATCTCAACTGAATTTGTTTTCTTTTTGTTTAAGTCCCACGTTACATTGTACAAGAGAATGGTCAGAGAAAGAGACAGGTAAGACTGTGTAACTATTGCTTTTAGCTAGCGTCTCCCCTTCATGTATATCCTATCAAGACGTGCGTGACTGGTTCCCTGAAAATGCGTAAATCAAACTTCGCAACCTGCTTCGAGGCACTCCGCAACATCATCCAGGTCAGATTCATTCAGCAAGTCATAGAGCACTTCAACACTTCTGTCTCGCACATGGCGGTTATTAATTCTATCCTTCGCGCTCAATACACAATTAAAATCCCCCAATAAAACAAGCTGTTTTGGTGTCCGTAAATGTTGCTTAATTAACGAAAAGAAAGTTTCTCGGTCTGCCTCCACGGTCGGCGCATAGACAAAAATAACGCGCAATTCAATTTCGCTAGTAATAAATCACAAGTCACTGTTCTACCAGAGTCACAAAAAAAGTGACTTTCAACAATCAATCCCGGAATCTCTTTAACAAAAAGCACACAACCAGCCGAAGTTACCATTTTTGTGACTAAGTATGGCATAATATTTTGACGAAAACCGCAGCATCATGCTCCGGGTCTTCCTCCTCACCTTCTACTTTTGTCTCCTGCATGGCTAACACGTCAATATCTTCGTCAATTAACAAGTGATACACTTGAGTCTGCTTTTTTCTGGAGGCCAAACCTCAGGACATTCAAGGTTGCAAAACTCAATGCCTAGTGACTAGCCATTGTTACTCACTAAAAAAAGAGGGCGTAGGCCCGGAGCATGGTGCTTACCGTGTACGTCTAGCTCACTGCTAGACGCCTCCGGGGCCATCCGGTGGTTCGGCATCAGTTAGCTGCTGGTCTCTTGGAGTGCCAACCAGTCGGTCCACGGGTAGATTGGACCTCGCTCTGAAGCCCGAGCGCTGGACCGGTGTCGCCTTCACTGGTGGTCCCTCAACTTTGCTCTCGTGAGCAGTGCCCATAGATTGCTCCAGCAAACGCTTGACCGCCGAGCTCGTGTTGATCCGGCGGGTCATTCCGTGCGCTGGCATGTCGCTTCTTCTCGCCGATTGCGTCGACATGTCCAGCAGTTGGCTTTGTACGTCTTCAGTGAATTCTTTTGGCTGGTGTCTGCCTTAGCCGTTTCTTTCTCCTCGGGTTCCGACGCTGTATCATAATCTTCAGGCGAAACCGGCCCACGTTACACTAGAGAACTATCCGCATCTCCTGGCCCCTTGGCTGCGTCTTCCGCCACAGCGGCGTCCAATGTCTGCTCTTCGATCTCATCGCACAGTGCAGCGCTCGTAACTGCTGCGTATGACCGGACGCACTGAGCGTCGCAATCTCCGAATCCCCGACAAATTGAACACCGTGGCACCCTGCAGTCTCGCCGTACATTACCAGTCCCTTTGCACCGCAAGCATTGCATAGGCCTGCCCGGCGCCACAACTAGGGCCAGTTCCCCTGCAACGCGCACTTGGTGCGGAAGGTCCTCCACCGTAACTCCACTTTTTAACTTGAGTAGCACAGTTCTCGTCGTCGACGCTTTGTCGCTGACGCCGTCGACTCTCCAGCGCTCTCGATTCACTTCGACAACATTGCCGAGGGACCGCCAGGGGGCTCGAAGTAGTGCAGACGCGCTCGCTTCGCGCTCTGGAATTCTCATGATTTTAGTGGTGTTTTCCGTCTGCAACCACTCGAAAACGTTACTATTAGCTTCAACAAGTTTCGAGGAACGCCTGGGCACCACTCAAGAGGATTTCTTGCCACTTGGAGGTGCCAAAGGACTTCAGAAAGCTCGTCACCCCTAGGACGCTCACCAAACGCTGACCTGGGGAGCCGCCGGCAGCTGCACCGACGCTGGGGACGCCCGCGTCGGAGCTTCATCCAGCTATGGCTCTCAACGCGGCGACCGACCAACAATACCACCTCCTAGACCAGGATGGTACAGCAGACGACCTAATGGATCAACTCCAGGGCGACCACGATACGGTGAGCCGAGACGCTATGGGCGCTCAATCGCATGCAGAAGAAGACGCTAGCTGGCAGGCAGCGAAATCCACCAAAAAACGCAAGCAAGAGGCACTGGAGCGGAGGCGCAGCAGCGCAGGGCTCCAGGACCAAGTTAAGACAGGCACGCCAACATTCAAGAAATTGCCAAAGCTACCGCCGTTGCCGAAGGACGATTACAAGATCGTCATTCGTCTAAACCAGGGCCTCCCGCTGAGAAACATTCTTACTCCTACGCTTGCGCAAGCAATCATCGAGGCATGCCAAGCTGGCATCAGAGATGACCATTTCATCCTTAGAATCAACCCAGGGTCAAATATAGCGATTCTGTCGACCAAATATGAGGAAGTGGCCGACAAATTGCGTCTGATACGCGCCCTTGTGCTTAACGGCAGGGCTCACGCTGTCCGTGCATACGCTGCAAATGGAGACGATACTCTGAGAGGGATGATTCACGGCGTACCGATGAACACCTCAACCGAAACTCTCATGGCGCACCTACGTGTCAGAACGCACGGTGTGGAGATCATCACTGCCAGAATGATAGGCACAACGAAAAGCGCAGCCATTACATTTTTCGGTCCAACGCTACCTCGTACCGTCTACTATTACGGGGGTGAACTCCGCTGCTACCCCTTCCGACCGACGATTCAAGTCTGTAAGGTCTGCCGAGAAAAAGGACACCGCGCGGACGTTTGCCCGCATCCGGATCGCCCCATTTGCCGGCTGTGCGGACTGACTAATCCAACGGATGGACATCCGTGTTCTATTAGTTGCGCCTCGTGCGGCGAGGCTCACCCCACAGGAGATCTAACTTGCAAAAAAGACTTAAGCCGCCGAAGCCTAAACAGCCGCAAGTACAAGCAGGCCACAGTGATAAGCTTCAACAGGGCACTAGCAACGACCCACCGAGGACCAAGAATCTCCGCTGGTTCTCCTCCGAAGAGGAAGAAAACGCCTACAAGTAAGCCGATGACAAGCACAGTTTCCCGGTCGCATTCACGGTCCCCGGGCAGAAAGCCGCACTCGCCATCCAAGAAGAGCGCGCCAGCACCGACTCAGCAGAACCTCCACCGCGGTCGTCCAGGAGGGGGAGCCAAAGGCAACGGCGGGGATCAAGGATGCAACCAACAGGCATCATCACTTCCGGTAAGCTTGGCGGAAGCCGTGGCTCCCAAGTCTGCATGTACTCCCCCCATCACACAAAACGTACACTATCAAGCAGTAATCGCAGAAAACAAACAGCTTAAGCAACGCCTTGACAAATACGTGTACAAAATAATGTGGCTCGAAAAACAGCTGGCCCAATTAATGGGAGCCACCCCAAAAACTACAGTCCAGGCCTCTCAAAATCTAACTAGCCACCCAAGCGAAAAGCTACGGGACAATGGGCACATCCAACCGCAATCGACACCACCACGAGATCCTGTAGCCAATATAGAAACAGAACAAACAGCGACAAACCTCACTTTACAACAACAACTGCAGCTAATGCAACAGCACATACTGCAGCAAACAGAAGCCCAAATGAAACAGTTCTTTGTCGAATTTCATGACCTGAAGCGATACGTTCAGAAAGCCTCGACAAAGAAACGAAGCGTCGACGTAAGCAGAGCCAGCCCCGGTCCCAGGAGTCCGACGCCAAAAGCATGCTTACCTCGGACGCTGAAAGCACACCCACCTCCTCGCATCATGGCAATTAACCGACGCATATCAAACGAGAATCTCACTATATGGTCCTGGAACTGTCATTCCCTGCACAACAAGCACGCTACACTCACTCTATACATAAAGGCGGCGCTGGTTCCTCCTGACGTAATCTGCTTGCGAGAGGTGGGAACCAGGCCTAAAACAGTTTCTGGCTACAAACTGTACATGGATCCAAATACACCTAAGATTGCGACACTCGTCCGGAAAGAATTGGCAGCTACATGCATAACGGCACCGAACGAAGAGACGCAACACCTTATCGTAACGCTCTGGCCAGCGAAGAATGGACGCCCGAGGCAGGTTATATGTAACATATACAGTCCCCCACAAGACAGAAAAGCAGAATTCAGCAATATCCTCCACTATTTGAACAACAAGCTTCAACCACGCGACCGCTTGATCATCACTGGGGACTTCAACGCTTGGCACACGACATGGGGTTATAGCACAGACAGACCCAAAGGTACGCGACTTTTAGAAGCGATACAGCGCTACGACTACACACTCCTCACGATACCGGGCATACCGACTCGTATAGGAAACAGTGTCAACAGGGACACCACTCCCGACCTTACCGTAACTAACAATGCCGCGACCATGCGCTGGAGGGTGCTGGACGACAATATGGGCAGCGATCACAATATTGTGCAAATAACATATGAAACAGCTCGACTGCGACGCCCGCTCGGAAAAGCCAGACTGATAACTGGACTAAATATCGCGAGCAACAGGAAGTAGACGGGCCCAAGCCAACAACTATAACCCAATGGACACCATACATTAAGGGTCTCTATGACAAGAACACCAAGATATATCAAACAACTACTGACGCACCTGCCATTGACACCCACTTGACACATCTTTGGGAAGCTCGTCGAGGCCTCACGAAACGGTGGCGCCGACAAAAGCTAAATAAGAAACTCAGACTCCGTATAGCGAAAATCACGGAGGAAGTAAACGCATACTCAAAGGAACTTTACAACAACAACTGGCGCACCTTCTGCGATTCCTTAAAAGACACATTAAGCACGAAAAAGACGTGGAACATCCTACAGAGTCTTTTGGATCCCTCTTCAACAAGAACCGAAACAAACGCTACCCTTCAACGGCTAGCTGGGAAATTTCAAGGTGATCCGGATCAGTTAATAGAATAGCTGAAACAACGCTACACAGGAGAACGCAAGCGAAACGTTAGCCCCCCAATACCAAGTCAAGAATACAATGGAGAACCCAACACTAAGCTCGACGCCCCCATAACCTTTGCTGAGGTTTTTGCAGCGGCTCAAAGCTTCAAAAGAAGTACAGCGCCCGGATTGGATGGCATTACAAATGCCATGGTACGGAACCTCAGCGATGAAGCATTACAAGCCATCACAGACCACTTTAATCAGGAAGTCTGGACACCGAGTGGAAAGATACCTGCAGAATGGACACTGGCACAGGTTGTACTCATACCTAAACCAGGCAAACGGCGAAGCCTTGATCAGCTATGACCAATTTCTTTAACGTCATGCATTGGCAAGCTCTTCGAAAAAGTTATACTCACTCGCCTTGAGCAATACACAGAAGAACGGGGGCTTCTACCAACATCTATGTACGGATTTAGGCGAGGAGTGTCTACCCAGATATCTTCTTACTGCTCAAAGAGGAAGTGCTTAACCCAGCGCCAGGTAGTCTCAACAATCTACTCGTTGCACTCGACATCGAAAAAGCATTTGATAATATTGCGCACTCTACCATACTAGACGGTCTTGCAGCCATCGTATGCGGACAACGCATATTCAACTATGCCTCTGATTTTCTTGAAAATCGCAAGGCGCAGATTGGCATAGCTGGTACCAAATAATCACCATACGACCTCCCACTTAAAGGCACACCTCAGGGCTCCATCTTGTCTCCATTTTTATTCAATATGGGCCTACGGAAACTAGTCCTCCAGCTGGAGACTGTGCGAAACCTGGGCTGTGCCTTTTACGCGGACGATATTACGCTATGGGCAACAAAGAGCTCCTATGGAGAACGACAAGATGTACTGAAAACCGCTATAGACATAATTCAAGGCTACCTCACTGCTGCAGGCATGTCGTGCGCACCTAGCAAATCGTAATATTTGCAAATAAGACCCCCACGCACTCGGTCCAACCGTGCACCCGCGCTGCAGCTAGAAATTGCCGGACAGATCATCAACAGGACCCCAGTAGCTCGAATATTAGGCATTCACGTGCAAGAAAACAACAGCGTAAAGACTGCAATAGACAAACTCAAACACACCGTAAAGGGTATTGCATCCCTTATAGCTAGAATTGCGCGAAGTAATGATGGGATGACAGAGGCCGACACGGTACGCCTTGTACAGGCCTTCGTTCTCAGCCGAGTCACGTTCGCTCTTCCCTTTCAATCAACACGCAAGCCCGAAATAGAGCAGATTGACAGACTCATCAGAATTGCGTACAAAGCAGCATTGCGACTTCCGAACAGCACAAGCGCAGAAAAACTCATGGGACTCGGCATGCATAATACGTATGAAGAATTGGCCGCCGCCACGCTAATCGCACAGCGAGAACGACTCACCACTACGCTCCAGGGAAGAACACTGCTACAGAGGCTGGGATACCATCTCACCCCTCAATATTTTGGCGATGAGACAGTCATTGTACCCAAGCAAATACGTGATCAAATATTCGTGGAACAAGTTCCAAAAAACATGCACCCGCTCTACAACAAAAAGCGCCGTCAAGCGCGAGCACGAAAACTCCTGCAGAGAAGTAGCGATCCAGACGCTTACTTTACCGACGTCAGTCTTTATCCCGCGCCACCACAAGGCTCCAGAAAACAAGCATATGCATTGGCAGTGACTTAACAAAGCAAAGTCGTGGCCTGCGCGTCCCTACGCACCAGGTCAAGTGCCACCGCAGAAGCAGCAGCCATAGCCTTGGCAATCAGAGAAGCCGAAAGAAGGGGGCGCTCAGCGTATATTTTGACAAACTCACAAGCTGCATGTCGCTTATACCTTATAGGCACACTTCCAAGGTGCGTCACTGATATTTTGCGGTCCATGTTGATGGAGGCACATGGCGTCACTTGGTGCCCAGGGCATGACGGCCTGGGGGGGAACGAGGAGGCAAACTGCGTAGCTCGCGGACTTACTGGCCGAGACGCAGGACTCTCCTCAGGACACCTCACAGGGCATCATGAGGAACAAAGTGTAACAAGCAGGCAGATATTGGAAAACCAACGCCTTACAAGACGCACGTACGCCCCTCCACATCCGAACTTAAGCAGCCAACAAGCCCGGGATTGGCGCCGCCTCCAAACGAACACATACCCCCACATATCAAAACTACACGCAACTTTTCTACAGATATACACAACAGGGGTATGCCCATGGTGCAGTAACCACACAGCCACACTTACACACATAACCTACCAATGTACCGAACGGCCAGCCAATGCAGTATCTAGGTTGGTGCGCTCACTACAAACAATCACAACGTGGTCTTGGGAGGCACGGCTTTCCGAGCTGGCACTGGGGAGCCAACTGGTGACCCCAGACCAGGCCCGGCGAGCCGCTGTGGCCAGTGGGGCTCTAGAAGAGGGCTCCACCTGGGATTAGTCACGTAATTTTAATTCTTCAATAAAGTTTAATCTCTCTCACATCCTCATCGGCGACTCCGTAAAGCAGCCAATGAAGCCGCAGTTTTATCTGCCGGTCCTGTGGATCAACGATGAGACACCGGTGTCCCTTCACCTGAAGTTCCTTGAAGGCCAGCAGTTTCTTCGTCGCGTCTTCTCCGTTCAGTGTAACCGCCCAGACGTGATTAATCTGGTACGCTCCGAGTGTTGTGACGTCCGTTAGCACTCCAGTGGGGCCCAACGCGTGTCTGAAGTCTTCAACCCTGTAGGGTCTCGCTCGAACGTCTCCGTGCAAAAACACAGTATTTAAGGCAACGTGTCCTGTAGGCAGATGAGGCAGAATAACTTGGTACTCTTCAGTTGACCTGTTACCGTCGCCCTCAAGGGCCACTGAAGCCGCTCCGACGGAGCCCTGCATCCTGCGTCCGTTCACTACCGTGGCCGAAAGCAGAATGACAGCAAGCGTTGCTCCCTGAGCCACCCCAAAGCACGTCCTTGACCCTTCAAACGGCAAAATATTTATATCTACGACTTAGCGCTGCTCACAAGCATATCGGGGGAATCGTGTTTTTAGCACTACCAACAAGATGGAGCAATGAGCGCACGTCACCACATCGCGCGGTGGCGCCCACTGTAATCTCTTACGCGTATTTTACCCGGCTTAGAGAAGGGAAGTGACGCTTCCTAACGCGCCCTTATCTCGCGGTGGCGACGAGGCGAGGATCGTACGTCTTGGCTGCCCTCGGGCTTTACCTGGAACGATTCTACTGTAGTTACTAGGCGCACAAAGGTCACTGTAATCATTGCAGTCTGCGTTCGCAAAAAAAACTGGCAGATCCCTCGTACAGTGGGAATCGAAGATATGCGAAGCACGAATGAGAAAGGTTTATATGTCAGTTTAAAATCAGAACAATGTTACGAGATGGAGGTAAATTATGCCGTACATACCTTTCATGTCATAATTATTATTTATGGACGTGTCATTTACCTTCATCATATATTCACGCCACCTCATACCAAATTTACTATGTGTAGAGCCAGCGAAACGGCCGCGAGCGTTCTATCAGCTTAGCATGTAGTCATGTTTTACAAGACACGCATATCAAGATTATCATGTTAGGACGTGTTATTTATGCCGTCTATTGACGTCATGCAATACCAATTTGGTATATGTGAAGCTAGAAAAAAGACCGCGAGCGAATCATGAGCGTGGCATGTGGTCAGGTTGTTTACATGACACGCCTCTCATGATTATCATGTTTGCATCAGTCACATGCCTTCGTAGTCCATTCACGTCCCATAATACCAAACATGAAATATGTGAAGCTAGTGAAACAGTGGAGAGGGCATCATAAAGGGCCCCACATACTGCATTGTAACGTTGCCGAGCGCACGCTAGGCGCAGCGACGCTACGCTAGCAAGACACTGGTCACGTCTGATGCCAGACGCGACCAGCGTCTGTCGGTGCAGACCGGCGGCAACTGGTGCGACATGCTGCATTTAGCACCAACGACGTCACCCAAGATGCACCGCGTTTGCCTAGCTTCGTGACGAAGGGACGCCGGGCGTGCTAAACGCGCATGCGTCAAAGAAACGCAGTGCGGCGCGTGCCTGCGAGTATATGCCAGGCAGATAGGCGCTTCGCATGGCATCACCGGCATGACGCGACGAAACTAACGCTAGAGGACACGCGCACCGGGTCACGTCTAAGTGTATTGATGCCTTGAGTGTGGTATGTAGTCATGCTCTTACATGATGCGCATCTCATGATTATTATGTTTGCACCAGTCGCATACCTTTGTCATCCATTAACGTGACGTAATACCAAATTGGGTATATATGAATCTAGCGAAACGGCCCCCAGCGCATCATGAGTGAGGCATGTAGTCATGGTACATGACACGCATGCCATGATTATCATGTTTGGACATGCCATTTATACATGTCGTCCGTTCACGTCACGTAATAATGAATTGGTACGTGTGAAGCTAGCGATACGACAGCGAGCGCATTATGAGCGTAGCATGTAGTCTTGTTGTTACATGACACGCATCATATGATCATCATGCTTGAACCAGTCACATTCCTTCGTCGTCCATTCACGTCCCGTAATAGCGAATTTGGTGTATGTGAAGCTAGCGAAACGCCTGCGAGGGCATCATGACTGTGACTTGTAATGTCACATGATAGGCATCTCATGATTAATATGTTTGCACCAGTCACATACCTTTGTCATCCATTCGCATCACGTAACGCCGAATTCGGTATATGAGAATCTAGCAAGACGGCTTTGAGCGCATCATGAGGTTGGCGTGTAGTCATGACTCATGACTTACATGACTTGCATGTCATGATTTACACGTTAGGGTCTGTCGCTTGTGTTCGCCATGCAATCATGTCATACCATACAAGTTTTGCAACATGTCATGTGAACGAGACCACCGCAACAACCCGGCTGCGGCAGCTGCATTTCCGATGGATTCAGAAATGTTGTAGGCCCATGTGCTCAGATTTGGGTGCTCGTTAAAGAACCCCAGGTGGTAGAAATTTCCGATGACCTCCACTACGGCGTCTCTCATAATTATATGGTGGTTTTGGGACGACAAACCCCACATATCCTATCCTATCCTATCGAGACCACCGCAAGAGCAGCAAGTTTTGATACCAAGTTTGGTATTGATACCATTATCCAGACGGCCAGGAAAGCTAAGAGTCGTAGGTGGCTAAATAGATAGATAAATAGATAGGCTCAAAGTTGCCGAAGTTGGCTAAGAAATGCTTCGCATATAAAAGCGCGAGCTTTTCAGACACCGCGAAGTAACAAATGAGACGCTTATTCGCGTGCATCTGCACCTGTGAGTACGTTTCGTGCGTCATTTGTGCGTCAAAAACGCGAAGCATGTTTCGGTCTTGCCTTCCATTCTGCGCGTGACCTTTAAATTGTTGTTATTGCCTCAATTGCTTCGCCTTTGCTGCAAAGCTGTTACTTTTTAAAAACCGATTGAAGTAGCTTGCAGGGGTATTTTGTCTTACTAGTAGATATACGACGTCATTTTGGGTGAGGCAAGCGGCAAATTTTAGTCGACTATCAACACCAAATATAGTTTTAAATTCTTTTTTTATGGCACAAAAATGCTCGATGCCACCGATTCGATGAATCTTTGCGTTTGCACCACAATCACATTTTTTTTCCGAGCAGTAGACAGTCCCTTTAAAGTGTCGTGTTGCCTTACCTGCCGTGCTGCCTCTGAGCAGATTGAAAATGCATCGATTCAGGCAGTTTAAAAGGATCTGTTTTGTTGCACTTCACTATAGCTTTCGACACGATCGTTCATCGTGTTACAGGATGAGTGTTACAGGACAACCAGCCCTGCGCTAATATTCTTAAAAACTATGTATTTATTGACAATATAGCGTACACGTAGCGGCCACATTTGCGGCATATAAATGCATTACCTAGGGTGTACCGTAGGGCTTAGTTTTAGGTTCTTTGCTTTTTACTTCATATAATGACGTTTCTCGGGATTATCTTAAGTCCTCCACGATGACACTAACTTATCTTCATCCCACACATCCACTACTGTTCTCATTTTAAAACTGAATATTGCATTGTCTAACATTATGCATTCGTGTAGCGATAACTTTGTTCTGAGTCATTTAGGAACAAATATATGGTGTTGAATACTGCTCTAAGATCCTTACGTTGAGTTCTTGACTAAAAATTGGGGCTCTATAGCAGCTTGCGTTGGTGTCAATTTGTTTTTTTTTGGCATGCATCTTGTCCTTACCCTAACAATTCGCCGTCACGTCTATACCGTCTAAAGCATAGGACTACGTTCAGCATCTATGCATAATTCAAAGCTCGCCTTTTTTTATCACAAGACCCTGCAAGCATTGTACCTTGCTTTCATTCATAGTCACACAACCTGCGCTATCGCTTCGTGTGGGAACAACCCAGACAACACTCCATGTCTGATGGTCGTCCTCAAATGATACAATCATCCTTGCACAGTTCTTATTGGTCTTGGTACTTACTCAGGACGACACAAGATGGTTTGAGCTGGAAACATATTTTCGAGGGCTTTTTGGATTCTGAAAAGGTCATTTCAAGGAATATTTGGGGAGTACAATAGCATTACACTAAGCACTTACATGTAATTCATCGAGGCCTTCGCGTATCAATTAGTTGCATATCATATGTGAAAAGTTTTCTCCGGACATTTGGTACATACATACATACAGTTATTATATTTTTCCGGCTTATTGCATCATTTTTGTAGATAACTTTCAAATTAGGCGTTTCGCCTAGTGGAACATCCGTAATTATACAGCTTGGTTACGGAAAGTGTTCATGCAAAATGCTTATTCAAAGGGTGTGTTCCTAAATGTCACAGCTTCAAGTTATTTTTGTCAAATATACGCCGCTGTAGTGGCGCGTAATAACAAACTAGCCAAAGGCAACCACAGACCATGCGGAACTGTACAGGATATGAAGTAGTGAAGTTATTTCAAGCCAACTAGCTGCAAAGATGGGATCTTTCGGCAAAGGTGCTGTCTACTAGTTAAGGTTTGCGACCTTCGATGTTTGTGTGCATGGTTAAAAGTGAGATACGTGTGAAAGTGTATATCTTAGACAACAATGGTAGGTCAATTGGCGTGTTGATGGGTACATAGGTACGCGCCGCTAGATCTCATCACATAGTATCTATCAAATGAGAAAGAGACGGAAATATCAAGAAGGGATAAATTATACATAACACGGCCACCGAGATCACATGAAACCGATTGCAGTTGGTGCAACTTCACTCATTACAATTCAAAGGTACAACAACTTGCTGAAAGTGACGCGTTCGACTTCGTGTCTGCAGGGGTACGCCTTTACTTGCCTACCAACCTACAGCGACAAGTGGCCTTCGAAAACACAGCGTGCTGTGGCGGTGGGCATGGGGGGTCGCTGGTTCACGCCATGTGCGACTGGCCGAATGGTGAACAATCGGCCAGAAAACTATTCTCTAGGATACAGATGTGGGTATCCATGCAAGAAATACAAGCTTACTCCTGAAAATCAAGTACGGAGCGTTGTAAATGTGAGTTCGTTTTGTTTTTGCTAATGAAATGTCACGTCTTATGGAAGGTTATTTTATACGTAGGAAAATGTTGAAAATTTGTACTAATTAGTGAAGCTTCGGCTGCTTAATTATGAAAAATAGGCAAAGTTCGTGTAGAGTATCTCAGTATAAAGCATCAGGCATTGATAGCTCAGCAAGACGGCTTCATCTTTAACGCTGGCACGGAGTTTCCAATCAGATTTTCCGATAGCACGGCGCACGTTTTGCTGTATCTTTTAATAGGAAAGTTGAAGTGTTTCATGTGAAGTAGAGGAATGACACTATACCCTTTTTTGAGGCAACATGTTTTATTCTGCCCAATTTTGGCTTTTTTCTAGGGGCAAAGCTCCTCAGATTATGGGTCATTCCCTCCTTTGTAGTAGTAGTAACAGTAGTATGTAACCATCTCTAGTTTTTGAATTGCTCGATAGATGACGTTGCATGTATACGTGTTTGCAGGCGACTTGCAGGCCGCGCAGTAGCTTTTTGGGGGGCACGCGGGCCCTTCGCGCTCCAAGATAGTAACGAGGAAAACGACCAAAGGCACTTTTTAACAGGTGGTATAGGCAGGTACGGTTACAAGTTGGAACCAATTTTCAAGACACGTAGAGTCCGGAGCAGAAATTGACTTAGCCACGATGGCCGAGCCAAGTACGTAGGATTTTACGATGGCCGAGCCATACGTAGGGTATATTAACATGCAGGGTGGCAGGAATAGGCCGAAGTGGTGAGAGATAGAAGAATAGCTAAGGGAGCAAAAGCTGAAGGTATAAGGGTTTGTAGAAGCAGATCTTTGGCGCATGGAACAACCACCTAACAATCTGGACTACGCACGGGAATACTGTAATAAAACAGAAGGCAGCAGAAAGAGGGGCATTCATTCATAAAAGTACAGACTGGCAAAGGGTCACGTAGGACTGCAGGGAACAATTATGTCTAAAAGAAAATGTCGCAGGTCAGATGACCCTCCTGGGTTTTGTGTTTTTTAGGACGGGCGAAATACAAAGAGGAAAACAAATAAATGGTGCAGTGTATAGAAAATGACATTTACAAACTAGGAGAAGAGTGAGTGGTAAATATATTGGAAGATATAAAGGCGCACATGAAGATATAGATGGATATACTGACCCAACAGGGAGAATGCCAATGATTATGTGTGAAAGGCATGATTTACCTGTTTGCAATAGCACCGAAAAATGCGAATGGCAGATAACATGGGAGGTAGAAAGACCGAACTTGACGAAAGATTACGCAGTGATGTCACAAAGGATGTGTGATCAGCTAATAGTGATGAAAATTGACAAAAGTGGGTTCAGAAGATAGGCTGTGATCAGAAACGTATCATACTGAGTTTTGGAAAAGAAATAAAAATGAAAAGGTAGTATGAACAACCACACGGTAAGATTTATTCAGAAAAAAATTATTTATTTATTTAGGCACAAAGAAAGCGCTACATGCACCGTATTGGGTGAGGATGGACCGATTACCGCTGTTGCTTCACTGGGACAAGGACAGAAGGAAAGGGCAGAGAAATGATTTTTAATTGCACATAAACAGGCCTTGATGACAACCCAATTATGCTAGTGAACAAACTAGGACCACACTCTATCCAATTATTAAGAGAGGCAGCGAGCAAAGCAATAATGGATGATGAAGCTTTCAATAGGTGGGAAAAAACAAGAGTGAGCATGAGCTCTTAATGAACGGGGGACAAAGGCGATAGAAATAGCCACCGTCCTATAACAGTGACATCAGTAGTTTACGGGCTGATGATGGAGATAGTAAAGGAAAGACTACCGACATAGGGGGAGTATGAGGGGGTTCTGGGAGAAATACAAGATAGCTTCCGTTAACGAAGGACGTTGGAGGACAATCTGCTTTCATTGATGCAGTGTATTGAAATAGCGGAAAAAGAACACAGGCCCCTGTGGCTGGCATTTCTAGATATCAAGGGAGCTTACGATAGCGTGATTTAAGAAGACTTGTGGGGAATGCTGCACACACTAGTCGTCGAAGATCGAATAACTAATCTTCTAATTGATATCTATAAAAGTAACAAGGTAGTTACCAAATGGGAAGAACAAGAATGTGAACCTATAGAGATACAACGCGGGTTTCGACAGGGATGTCTGTTGTCATCTTTATTATATATGCCATATTTACAAGGACTATAAGCCCAATTCGAGGGGAGTGGACTCGGCTTCAGCGTCTTTTTTTACAAGCAAGGAAAACACATCGAACAGTCATTACCGGCATTGATGTATGCAGATGATATAGTATTGATAGCCTACAACATCGAAGACCTGCAGAGATGGATAGACGTCTGTGGTAATGAAATAGATAGGGTCAGTGGGCAATCAGGATTTTTGATGATAAGAAAGGCTGTGAAAATAAGACACAGGAAGTCACGCTAGAAATAGTGGATAAATACAAATATTTGAACGTATGGATAAATAGCGCAGCTGAGTACCTAAGGAAGCACGAAAGATACGTAATGACTAAGAGTAACAGGAATGCAGCTATAAGTAAAAATAGAGCACTGTGGAACTACAATAGGTATGATTTTATGAGAGGGATTTAGAAAGGCGTCATGGTCCTGTGTTTGACGTTTGACAATGCGGTCTTGTGCATAAAATCAGAGGTTCATGTAGGATTGGAAATTAAACAACGTGGAATAGGCAGACCTGCTTTGGGAGCACACAGAAATACCCCAATCAGGGCTAGAGGCTGACGCGGAATGGACATCGTTTGAGTTCAGGAAAGCTAGCATCGAGATAGAACTTGAGGAGCAATTGAGAGAAATGGGAGATGAGCGCTGGGTTAGGAAAGCTTTCAGCTACTAGCACATGAATAATGTCGATAATAAATTGAGAAAGTGAACTCGAGAGTCGTCAAGGAAGTATGTAGAAAAAGCAGAGTACCAAGCGAAAAGCAAAGATCGGTTAAGAAGAAGGTGAAGGAAACAAAGAGGGACATGTGGAAGACTGGAATGCCTACGAAATTTTCGCTGAAGACTTCCTGAACTTTCAAGGAGGCAATTGCAAATAAGAAGACCTACGATAAGTCTTCACATATTTCTCTGCTGTTAGAGGCCAAAACGGGAGTATTGGGGACATAACGTACTGAGCTAATTACGAAGACACAGACATGGTATTTAGTGCTTTTGGAGAGGAGGAGAAAATGGCTACACATTTGATAATGATCGGAAAGGACTCCATCCTACAGTCCAGGGTAATGGCGTGGAATTTTTCAAACCATTGGGGTTTAGGGACAGTGAAGTTAAAATAGGCTTCAAACGGGTGGAAATGACCACGAGGAGGCTAACTGATTGGTGGCTACATTAAAGGCGCGAGTGAAATTCGATTCTTAAAGACATTGTGATAGTACTTAACTTATGGCTAGGCGGCGTGAGCCACCATCCTATCTAAAGGGCACAGCCAGATACATCCATCCATCCTTGGAAACATCATTCGACAGGGTTTGTGATTTTCGTATAATTGACGATTCGTATAGTTGACGGACAGACGAATGGACAGACAAAGAGACAGACAGACAGACTGACAGACAAAGGCAAAGACGGAAGGATGCTGAGACAGATAGATTGCACTGACGGATGAATGGACAAACTTACAGTAGAACGAAGAACGGATGGACGGACAGAGACAAAAAAATTGCCCGCAGCTTCCCTCGGGGGAACACTGAGGAGGATGCGGAGCATGTAATTGGTTAACGGAGTGTTAAAGTGCGACTTACTTGGGTCGATGGCTAATTGGTTAACGTGGTTGAAAAATGGGGTGTTAAATTGCGACTTACTTGGGTCGATGGCTAAATTGGTTAACGTGGTTGTAGGAGGGGGTGTTAAATGAGTGAACACGTACACACGTATGCGAAAGGACGGCGCTGGTCGAAGGGACATCGATCATTGTGTTTGTGGATTCGTTGGAATTCATTTCACCGTGACCTTGGACGTCGACGCGCCGTACAAACCAACCGACGAGCGGCAACTGAGCGAGCGAGCGCCGACCTTGAGTATATATACAGCGCGACGGCGCATGCACTGTCAGCTGTTGAATGTTCTCGAAGGAGAAGCGCGCGCGCGGCACAGATGGCGACGGCGCGACGGCGCATGCGCTGTCAGCTGTCGAATGTTCTCGAAGGAGAAGCGCGCGCGGCACAGATGGTGGGCGATGGCGCGACGGCGCATGCGCGCGCGTCAGCTGTCGAATGTTCGAGAAGCGGTGCGGACGGCGCGGACGGCGCACTACAAGGCGCGAGTATAAGATGCTTCCGCATCCAATATACAAAATCAAGAACAGACAGACAGACAGACATACAGACAGACAGACAGACAGACAGACAGACAGACAGGCGGACAGACAGACAGAAAGACAGACAGACGGACAGACGGACGGACGGACGGACGGGCGGGTGGGCGGACGGACGGGCGGGCGGACGGACGGTACAGACAGACAGACAGACAGACAGACAGGTGGGCAGGCAGGAGGGCAGGCGGGCGGGCGGGGACAGACAAACAGACAGACAGAAATACGGGCGGATGAACAGAGAGAAGCACGAATTGACTGAAGCACTGATGCACTGATGGACAGACAGACAGAAGCACGTTCGGACGAGCGGAAGCACGACGAACTGCACGCACAGACGGAGAGGCAGGCAGACAGCCAGACGAACAGATTCATGGACGCACGGGCAGACAGAAGAATGCACGGACAGATACACACTCAGGCGCACGGTAAGAGAGAAAAAAAAAGCATGGATAGACGAACTAAAAGGCACTACAGAAACGAGTGGTGTAAACAATCGTAAGTGCAGTTTAAATAACGAAAGAAAGAAACAGAAAGCAGGAAAAACAACTAGAGGGCATTATGCACAGTGAGCTTGAAATCTTTTAGGCCCTTTATATGGGCGTTGGAGGCGGGAAGGCGGTTTCAGATGGTGTTTGTCCTTGGCACAAGCGAATCGTTATACAGTCTGGTGCGACACCTTAAATCGATGATTGGTGTTTGCTTATATGCATCCAGGTGTATGAAAGAGGGCATCCTTCAAATTGCTGTTAAAATGATAAAGCATGTAAACATGTGGAGGCGAGACAATTTGCGGTGCAACAAAAAATTAGGTAAGTTCAGGGTGTTTGCCCCGCCGTGGTGTTCTAGTGGCTAAGGTACTCGGCTGCTAACTCACAGGTCGCGGGATCGAATCCCAGCTGCGACGGCTGCATTTCCGGTGGAGGCGGAAATGTAGGCCCGTGTGCTCAGATTTGGGTGCAAGTTAAAGAACCCCAGGTGGTCGAATTTTCCGGAGCCCTCCACTACGGCGTCTCTCATAATCATATGGTGGTTTTGGGACGTTAAACCCCACATATCAATCAATCAGTCAAGTTTAAGGTGCTCTTCAGGAATGTGACACTGGAATGATGTAAATGAATAGATAAAATTAAACGTGCGCCGCGATTCTGAGTGGCTTCGAGAGATTGAATCAAAATGCATGTGTCGTGTCCCCCATGAGGGGTGCGGTCTCTAATTTTCGTCGGACGAAGGTTTTATACAGTGTTAATTTGAGTTACGATGGAGCAGAGGAAAAGCTACGGCGCAGATAAGCAAGCCTATTCTTTGTGTTTATTCATAATTTTGTGTTTATTCCCGGAAAGCTTAGATAATATGTGAACTCTAACGCATTTAAAATTGACAACAGATGGTAATAGATTGTTATTGAGGTAATAAATGCGCCCACAGAGGGTAACAGTGCGATGTGAAACTTGCATGCTCTCTCATTTCGATGTATTAGGTGTCATGAACTATGCGTTACACTATCCGATTATGCTATCTAGGTCCCGTTGAAGGTTAAGATGATCTACATGACTGGTTGTTTTCTGATAGAAGACGCGGTCGTCTGCAAAGAGTCGGACAGCAGAGAGAGAAACACAAGAGGGAAAATCATTATTGCAAATTAGGAAAAATGGGGGGGGCCTAACATGGACCATTTCGCTACACCAAATGTTGCTGTGGAATTAGCTGAAGAAAAATGATTAGCTGTAATGTACTGAGTGTGGATAGAGAAGAATTTTTTAAATCTTCAAAGTACGTTGGGTTCAATGGTAAGCTGATTAAGTTTGAAAATGTGAAATCTTTAGTGAAATCAAAATATATGGAGTCAGTAGCAGATTCAAGATCTGCGTTATTAACAAGCCGTTAGTAAAACACATGAACTGTGTTTTTCATGAAACAGTTTTACGCAAGCCATGCTGATAAATGCTAAAGAAGAATTAGATTCAAGAAAGTCAATGAAGTGCGAGTATAGGGCATGCTGTAAAATTTTTTCTGGAATCAATGTCATCGACATGGCACGGTAGTTATGGGAGAAACGTACATCACCAGATTTGTGCACAGGAACCAGCTTTCCAGCCTTTCGATCAGATGGCAGTGTGGGCGTCTTTATCGGCTGTTCGAAAAATCTGGACAATATTATAGAAGAATACACTTGAGGACGCCTTAACGATTTTGACGAAATGCAATCTGGACCAGCTGATGATGTCACTTACAAATTTACAGCGAGTGTTTCGACAACAACCGTATCAACGATAATAGGACCCATTGGTAAAAAAATGGTGCTTGTTAGCTGTGGAAACATAGAGGGGATATTGTTACGAAAGTGTGCAGCTAGGAAATTACCCAGAACGCTGCCACACTAGATAGGAGTGACTGGAACGTCAGTCGCTTCTATCTGCAGACTGGATTAACTGAATATGTTGCCTTTTTAGTTCCGCTAATGATGCTCCAAAACTTATGTGCATCAGGGCGCAGCAGCGGAGGAAAGTTTCATCGAAAGATACTTTTTTTTTTGCTTCGAAAGTGCAGTACAGAATAGGAAGACCAATGGTCTGTTCCGGCTGTTGATTTCACGCGTCTGAATAGGCGCTTCTTTTTATTATTGAACCACGGAGAACGAGGATCAGATTGAAGTTTATTCTTAAGTAAAAATCGGCCAATCAGAGCTAGCATTTTTTTTATATTCTAACCTGTCCTGCTCAACTGATCATCCCTGTCATCCAACGTTCCGTGAATATGCTGTGAATTCTTTCGCTCCACTTTCCTAGCGCAAGGGCCGCAGCCGCGGTGGCGCTCTTCTTCATTCGGCTCGGCCGCAATGGCATCAAGTGAAGGCTCTCGAGATAAGGGGTCATTGATGTTTTCGCGGCATAGAGCACTCACAATTGACTGAACTCTAAGGGACTCACGAAAATTCTTTTCTTACCTGAAAGTTCATTAAACCGAATACTCACTAGGGCACAGAGTAGCACTGATGATAGCACAGATAAAGTCAGACGCATGAAATGCAATTTATTTCGAAAATCATTCTGTATTTTTTACTTCAACTAGAAACCTTACTGTAAAAAACATAGAAGAGACCCGGGCCTGTATGTCTGGCTACACCGAAGTCAGAAAAAATTGAATGGGCCAGCTTCCATAGCTGTCGCTCTTGCCCGCTCACCTTTTTACTTTGTTTCCGACACTTTCTCGAGACCGGGAAAATGGTGTGCGCTCTGAAACAGCCTACCGGGAGGTGTAAACGGCGACAAGGGATGGCTTTGCCTATGGCAATGAAGCTTGGGGAGGTGGTCGCTGGTCTTGCGGGGAAAGTCGTTCATTATTGCTGTAGTTTACAGACGACTTTTACGTCACGTTGCTTGTGATCTTTACCTTTTCGTCCTTTGATCTGGTGCACCAGCGCCGATCTTTGTCTATGCTGCTCGTCTTGACAAGATGCATAGGTTCGTACTGACGGTGGCTCTTGTACTTTTGTGTCACTTGTACCAAAAACCGATCGACAAAAAACAGCCTTCGTGACACCGGACGGTCTGTATGAGTTTAATGTCATGCCCTTCGGCCTCTGTAATGCGCTTCCACCTTCGAGCGCATGATGGACTCGGTTATTTTATTTTTTTTATTTAATACATACTGCGGACACTAAGTGGTCCAAGCAGGAAGGGCACGTCACGTATACCACAGGCGTAATGACGTACATCATACGAAAAACACACTTTGTTTTACACGCTACAATACACTTCGTTATGTAACATCATCACGCTTCGCTCTATACAGTACAATAAACTTCAATATGCAAAGCAACAACATACCCGGTTCTACAACACTACATTACACTATGTTCCACAACACAAGTAGTAACTTACGCCAAACAACGACAATACATTGCATACCTCATACTATACAATACGTTACACATATGTTACAATAAATGAGATTCGCATAACTTGTTCCAATCCGACACTGTTCGGGGAAAAAAAGAATACATAAAGGCATCGGTTCTCGCAAAAAATGGGGTTAGCAAATCGGGATGATGATGTCGTGTGTTCCTTGTTGACAGAAAAGATAAGTAAGGCGATGAATCGATTGCGAGTTTTTGATTAAGTAATAATTGAAGGAAATCCAGTCGTTGTTCGCGTCTGCGGGATTCAAGGGTTTGAATGTCGTTTGCAGACATCAGTGCGGAAGGTGAATCCGACGGTAAGTATTTTGAATATATAAACCGAACAGCTTTCCTTTGAACCCGCTCAAGTTTGTTAATATTAAGCTTAGTGTAAGGGTCCCATACAATGCTGGCGTATTCCAGTTTAGGTCGTATAAAGAATAATAACTAAGAAGCTTTACATTGGCAGGACAGGTACGCAGTTTATGTCTTAGAAAACCAAGTTTCCGAAAGGCAGCTGAACATATGTTGTCTACATGCATGTTCCAGGACAAATTGCTAGTTATAGTTATGCCCAAATATTTGTAGCTTGTAACCTCTCTAAGAGTTGAAGACCCAAGCTGGTACGTAGTATTTAGTGGAACTTTCTTACGTGTCAAGCGCATGCAGACACTCTTTTCTGTATTAAGGATCATTCCCCACTCATTGCACCACAGATGAATATTATGAAGGTTTGAGTTAAGTTCATTTTGATCATCCAAAGAGTTAATAACCCGGAACAAAACACAATCGTCTGCAAATAATCTTATTTGTACAGAAGGGGTGATGACATTTACAATATCATTTATGTATAGAAGAAAAAGCAATGGCCCTAGGACGCTTCCTTGGGGTACTCCTGATGTAACCTGTAGAGACTGCGAACGCTGGTCATTAATAGCAACAAACTGTTCACGGTTATTTAGATAGTCAGCAATCCAGTTTACAAGGATCTCGGGAAGGCCAATACGTTTAAGTTTCAAGATCAATTTGTCGTGTGGAACCCTGTCGAATGCCTTACTGAAATCCAAAAATATTATGTCAGTTTGCCTATTGTTATCCAGGTTAAGTGCAAATGAGTGGATTATTGTAACTAGTTGCGTCACTGTCGAATATCCCTTTCTAAAGCCGTGTTGAAAATTGGTCAGGATTGAATTTTGAGTCAAAAAATTTCCAATTTGTGTAGCAATTATGTGTTCTAATAATTTGCAGCAGGGTGAGGTCAAGGATATGGGTCGGTAATTTTGAGGCGACAAGCGATCACCTTTCTTAAATACAGTACTTATGCGTGCGGCTTTCCAGTCACATGGTAGCTTTGATGACAACAATGAAACACGGAAGATTTCATGCAGGAATTTAACGACATGTTCGGCATATCTTCTTAGGAACATATTTGGGAGATTATCAGGTCCACAGGACTTTTTAGAATTAAGATTCAGAAGCATCGAAAAAAACACCAGAATAAGACACGAAAGAGACTTCGCATGGGTCGAACACTCTACCGTTTGGAACATAAACACTAGAGCCGGAAAACACACTTTGAAAATACGCATTAAGATGATCAGCAATCTTTCTTTGATCGGTTACAATCACGCTATCAATTGCCATTTCGGTGAGAGGTTTCTTTCTGTCACCAATGTAGTTCCAGAATTTAGTCGGTTTGAAGTGGCAAATCTGTCTCTGCTATATCGACGTTATAGTCGTCTTTGCGCCAGACTTTGGAACACATCTCGAGCGCCTCAAACACGTCCTCACGTGCCTGAAAAATGCTCAGCTCCAACTCAACCTCAAGAAGTGTCACTTTGCTGCTCGGCAACTTACGATTCTCGGGCACGTCGTATCAAAGGACGGTATACTTCCAGACCCGGCTAAGTTACGTGCTGTCACCGACTTCCCCAAACCAACGACTATGAAGCAGTTACGGAGCTTCGTGGGGTTACGCTCCTACTTTCGCTGGTTCGTGCGCAACTTCGCCTCTATCATTGCGCCTTTGACCGAACTTATAGGCAGCACTACTGATATTTCGTCATGGTCTTCTGAGTGTGACCAAGCCTTCTGTACCCTTCGTCGTCTCCTCACTTGGCCACCAATACTGCGTCACTACGATCCTACGGCAGCAACTGAGGTCCACACCGACGCCAGTGGTGTCGGCCTCGGTGTGGTTCTCGCGCAACGCAAGCCTGGATTCGCCGAGTATGTCGTCGCCTACGCCAGCAGAACTCTTACCAAGGCTGAATCAAACTACAGCGTCACCGAGAAGGAATGCTTGGCGATCGTTTGAGCGCTTGTAAAGTTCCGCCCATACCTTTATGGCCGTGCTTTTGATGTAGTAACGGACCACCACGCATTATGCTAGTTATCTTCGCTTAAGGACACATCGTGTCGTCTTGCCCGTTGGGCTCTTCGGCTTCAAGAATATGGCATTCGCGTGGTATATCGTTCCGGTCACATGCAGCTCCGATGCTCATGCACTGTCACGATCTCCCCTATCCCCGGACATCGCATCTGTTTCCTCGGACAACACGTTGTCAGCGCTTGACGAGGACACCATCTCTTCTGCAGAACGCAATGACCCATGGATCGCTTCGCTTCTTGACGCGTTATCCGAGGCACCGACACTTCCAACCACTCGAACCCTATGCCGCCAGGCTCCACACTTCAGTATTCGGGATGACCTTTTGTACCGGCGCAACTATTCAGCAGATGGTAGGAAATGGCTACTAGTCATTCTTCGAACGCTGCGCTCTACCATCTGCGCGTCGTTTCATTCCGACCCACAATGTGCTCACGCCGGTGTTTCCAAGACCTACGAGCGCCTACGAAAAAGGTATTACTGGCGCGGAATGTTTACCTTCGTCCGCCAGTTCATTCGCGGCTGCCACGAATGTCAGCGGCGGAAAAGCCCGCCACATCCTGCAACAGGTTCATTGCCGCCACTTCCACGCCCAGACCGCCCATTCGACCGTGTAGAAATTGACCTCTACGGACCACTACCATTAACAACGGCAGGCAACCGATGGGCTATCGTGGCAGTGGATCATCTAACACGGTACGCTGAAACTGCTGCTCTCCCCAGAGCTGCAGCACAAGACGTCGCAACTTTCATACTCAATCGTTTTGTGCTTCGTTATGGTCCTCCTCGAGAACTCCTCCGTGACTGAGGGCGTGTTTTCCTCTCCGATGTAATACAAGCACTTCTTCAACAGTGCCATATGGTTCACCGGAAGAATACAGCCTACCACCCACAGACGAACGGCTTGACTGAGCGGTTTAATCGCACTCTGGGGGACATGCTCGCTACGCATGTCGCTTCTGATCAAACAAACTGGGACCTCGTTCTCCCATTTGTGACATACGCGTATAACACCGCTACGCAAGTCACTACCGGGTTTTCCCCATTTTTTCTCCTGTACGTTCGCGAACCATCACACACCATCGACACTTTACTGCCATACTCGCCAGATCCCTCCGAATAAAAGCCTGTCTCGGAAGCCGCTCGTCACGCAGAAGAGTGCCGCAAGCTAGCCAAGCGGCTTACTACATCCGACCAACAGCGCCAGAAGGAGATCCGTGACGACGACCATCGTTCTGCACCAACGTTCTTTCCTGGAGCACTTGTATGGCTTCATGTACCGCCCTGCGCCCCTGGTGTATCATCCAAGCTACTCTTCAATTATCATGGTCCCTACCGCGTGGTCGAGCGTACTTCACCCGTGAACTACGCCATTGAACCCCTCACGACACCGAGCGACCGTTGTCGGCGTGGACGTGATATCGTTCACGTAAACCGTCTGAAGCCGTACTTTGACCCGCTTGTCCCCACGTGTTAGATCGCCAGGATGGCTTCAACTTTTTCGCCGGGGGTAATTGTTGTTAATAAGAAAGACGTTGATACCATCAGGTCGGCTATCATCAGCACAAGAAAAAGGCACGAGGTCGGCGATCAAGCACCGTCATCTGAGTTCGCCTGCGTTCCTTTAGAGCTACCACTCGCTGGCTCAGTCCTTCAATAAACCCCCTTTACACTAGGAAGAATCTGACATTGGCCTTCTCGCGTAGACTCATGAGTTTTTCTGGTAGTATACGCACTGCTCGGGTATCACTTTCATCAGTTGCTGCTGGTGTCACATCTCAATATTCCGTTGGTGCTTCGTGATCAAGCGCTACTTGGAAATTTATACAGTCAGGTGGTCCTGGGCGTGTGCCCGGCTCGCAGGTGTATGTGAGATGCATGAACCCTCCGAAATCGAGGATGATTTTTTTCCTCACACGACGAGGACAACGGCAATGCCAAAGAATTTTGGTTCCGTTGGGTACCGGCCTTTTCAAGGATGTAACCTGAGTTCAAAAACAGCGAAGATTTGTCCATGTGTTTTTTTGCCAATAGTGAACAGACGTCCTACTCTGCCCAGACGGCACTGCGAAAAGTGCCGTAACCAGCGCCCTCATCTCTGCGCTGGCCATTGCTGGGTAGTGAAAAGAGAGCCGTCCGAAAGCGAACGGGCTTAGACCCTCTTTTTCATGTTGGGGCGCGGTTTTCTGAAAATCAAGAACCTGGCGAGCTTCTTCGTGAATCCAACTTCGCTTCGGAAAAGTAGGAAGCTCCTCAAAGCGAACTGCGGGTACAATGAAGACCTTGTTTGAGTTATTTCGGCATGCTGCCACTTGCAATTTAGGTGGAAGTGGGCATTACATGACAAATAATTTGACACAAGCTCTTCGCTGGGTGTTTTGTTACGCCTATATACTTTAAAATTGGGCATATACATGATGCCAAAACGATGCAGTACACACTTGAGCTATCTATGTAGTACACACGTGAGCTGTGTATCCAGGATCAAGGCCTTTGCACTAGCAATCCATCTCGGCGGTTTCAGCTGGCCCAAGGGTCTTCTAAAGATACGTTTACACACAATGACAGAGTACGATGCAGCCGGGATTCGCACCGTCTTGTGGTTGGAATGAATCATTAGGGGAAGATTTGGCTGTCGTGGTAGAGTGTCTATCCTGTTAGGTTAAATTCTTGTGGAGGCCTGCCTTCAGGTAGGTGGCAGTTTCATATTGACAAAAGACCATATCTTCTTAAGAAGTATGACTCTTTCACAGATGCCTTGAGACAGTCTTTTACCGGTCTGCTAAGTAAGTTTTAGTAGACTAAATTTTTTATTTGGTCTTTCGCTGCTGCTGTAGCTGGATTGTAGGAAAAAAAGTCATATGCAATATTGTGAACGGTTGCATTTTTATATTTCATCGAGCGTGCACTTCAGTTTGTTTTGCATGCTATACCTTCACTGCTGCATCAACGGCGTCTGAGATAAGCAGTGATGTGAAAATTAGCCACTGCACTTTGGTTTTATTGCTCATGTGCCTCAATTGGTTGTATGCTATTGATCACTCAAAAGCGCGGCGAGCTGTATACAAATATTGGTGATGCTGTGAGTTCATGTATATGTTTCCAGGCAGTTGCTTAAACCGCAGCTGATGCACGGCGTGTTGTCATCGCAGCTGAGATACAATGAACCACGCATTCTCGCGAAAGACAAAAGCGCATCCTAAACAGCCTGTCGTCGCCACCTTGTTGCGCGCGTCTACATTCAACCGCAGTGCAACGGCGCCAATGAATCTGCTTGTTATTCTTGCACACAGACGTCTTTTACTGCCGTAAGGCGCGTTTCTTACTCTTTTAAGCAAATTGTTATGACGGTCACAGTCTTACTTTGAGAGCAGAATAATGGTACAATAATTGTACCTTGAACAGTGTACAGTGTGTAGTTCATAGTAAAATTCGGTGGTAGTCTAGATGTTACCTTCACACAAAAATAAAAGAAAGATTCATTAGCACCAAAAAAAGGACTGAACCTTTTCAGTCTCGATTCCGATTTTGGGTGGCTATGCGTGTTTTTGTGTTGTAGTAGTGTATATACCACTTTGAGTGAAAAATTTTCAGATAATATTCTGACGCGAACCTCACGGCGCAATTACGTGTCCCCAGATCGCGAAGACCAGGCTGGGTTAAAAAGAGACGCTGAAATGTTCGTGCTTCCAGAGAAAGTAGCCGGGCCGACGCATCTGCGGTGTAGGGCTGCAGTTCGTTTCCGCTGAGATGTCAGAATGGTCATCAAGAGGTTTTAAGACGTGCACTCACATGCTCCATACACCTTTGTGACTGGCTGTACATGTCGGAGTTTCATAATCATTTTGTTGGGCTAGCAAGCATGACATTACGTGACACGTTTACATTGAGGTTAATAGAAGTAAAATATTCCTATTTTTTAAAGATCGCGACTTGCTAGGTTCACTGGGAGCACTGTCGCGAATTTACTTACCCTAGCCCTACAACAAAAACTCTATATTTATTTACACTGCGAGTGCCTAACTACCTCTTTCTTCTCCTCTACATCTCCTACGTGTTGCCACCCGTGCGCAATTATCGGCAACGTAATCTGAAGGGGCCACGGCGATCACTAGGCAGTAAAATCTCGATCACGTGCACAAAGAATGTAAACCTTCTGAACATGTCATTTTGTTTGTCTGTTCAAAGCCCTGTCGCAGAGTAAAGACGTGCACCTTAACCACTCTTTTCTGGGTGCACTGTCCCAACAAGGTTCATCAATTGTATCACCCTATACGTCTTGTAGTCACACACAAGCGCAATAGTGTAAATAGTGTAAAGGTGTCAGCCGTTACGGTTATTCAGGGCTACTTCAAGGTGCCTGTCAGCTCTCAGGCTCGTCGCGCTTAAGTGACCGTCTCAATGCATTCTGGCCGATCAGATTACGCTCTAACCTAGCTGGCCGCCAAGGAGAACCACCGTTCATGAACTTCCAACCAACGACTGGCTCACATTTGAAAACAATGAGTAGCGGCACAATAACTGCGTCAAGCTTTGAATCCTTCAGCAGGGCATCGATTATGCAGGATTGACATAGCGCGTGTGATGAGGATCCAAAGCCAGTGCGAAGCTTTGTCATACTAGCATCTTGGTGGACGACATCAAGATGAGGCATATAAAACACATTCCTCTGTAGCCTTGGTTCTTCAAATCGCATTGTCTGTCCTGCACTAAATTTTGCTATGATTGCCACGCCATTGTGCCCAACAGTCAGGTATGTACCTTGAATCTGTTCAGTCGCACTTGGAGATAAGCTTCGTATTCTTCGACAGTCACGACTTGAGGGCATTTCAGGAACTCAATTCTTAAGCTGCTCTTTGTCCCACCCATGCTAGTCTGCCGCGCTCTCTTCAAGTGTCTAAAAAGTTAGTATGGACTTGTTCTTTTCCTGCATAGATGGCTTGATATCATTGCGAAGCTGCATCGCCGAAGGATTGTAGTCAGGAAAATAAATCGGGTTGCTGGTCAGGAACAGAGCACTCGCTGATGAACTTACTGCGAACTGCACTGTTTCCTGAATTCTCCAAACGACTGTCGTATCCACCACCGTGAGCTCACTGGCCAAGCACCCAATCTTTCTTGTAGCCGCCTTTCAATAGACGTCGGACGCAAGTAAGACACTTATTTATTTTGGATTCCAGGGGTCGGGATAAAAGCTGCCTTCTACCATTCGACGTAATAATGTTTGTAGCACAGAAGCTCTAAGTTCGCACTGCTGATCGGCGGGCTTGTTACCGTACACATTAAGGCACCTACAAGTCGTCAACGGTCACTACTATGTTCCTACGTTGGCGCCGATAAATTCATGCTACTCGTCTGCTGGCATTATTTGGCGGCGCTTCAAGTGACCGAGCGTAACTGTGAAAAGCTATTTGTTTCTGACGACTGGGCATGTGAGGGCCTTTCGAATAGCCACTCGAATAATTGCGCGCTAATTTCCACTATCAAAAACAATACGCACGAGATGCCTTTGGATCCACACTGAACTCACGCTCGTCTTGTTTGCAGAAAGACAGCGTTAACTCCGCACAAAGCGCTTGGGGCAGATGTCACTGTAGACGTGTTTTTGTCTTGCCATGTGATACAGCACTCGTCCTGATTCACGGTCATCACCTTGGTATGAGTTGGTGCAGCAGGCTGGAACAACTCACACAGGATTGTTAGATACTGATGATGACACTTGCTGCACTGAATGGAGGGTGCACGTAAACAAAACCTTGATATTTGGTTGCTCCTGCCACAGCGGTAGCAGCATCGAGCACTGTGCAAGCGAGCTCGTTTTTAGTCCGCTGAGAGCTGGATACTCTTTTCCGTAATATTAGAACCAGAGTAGAAGCATAAGGGGCAAGCTTCTTCTATAACTGGGAATGACTCGGCAGCAAGTGCGGAATTACGTTCTGACCAGCCTTCCTCTACGATTTCAATCTGGGTGCGTGGGAACGTATTTCTGCAGCCTGGCGAGCTCTATTCTCAAAAGTTGGGACGGCAGACGCATCCATCGACGCTTCCTTCATCTTCTGATGGTATAGTATCGCGAGGTTGGCTGGCAGGCACTTCATTAGCACGCTGTTGAGGACAACGTGATACTGATTAGGCGAGATGCCCAAATCAGTCAATGAAGAGACTCAAAACTAGACCTTGTCCAATAGCAGCTGAAAGTTTCTAAACATTGTCTGAAGAATCGAAAGGTTCCGAAGCGAGGAAATGGTCAACGTGCTCGTTAATGAGCAAGTGATGCGGACCAAATCCCACCGTCAAAGCCTTGATAGCCGTGTGGTAATTCTGTGCTGTCTGTCGAATGCTTTAGATGATCCTCTTAGCTGAACCACTCAAGCGCGGTTGCAGGTACTTGAAATTCTTAATCTGCAGAAGTGCTTCGTTTAAGCGCATCGTTGCACTGAACTGATTCCAGAAGGACTTTATATCGCGAATTGCGCCGGAAAACTTCAAAACCTGTAGCTTCGGCAGGAACGCTCTGCGATGACGCTGCACGATTCCTTGACTGGGTGTCACATCTGTTACTCGAGGTGAAGACTCACTAACCTCGTTGTGTGCTCAGGTACTGCGCCCACTGGCATCGGCGATCGGTGATGTAGCCTTTGGTCACTTTGCTTGCAAGCTCTCGTAGGAAGAACCGCGCTTGGGACACGGCATAAAAGACCCTTCGGTCATACTCTTCTGCAGTTTCCAGCTCTTCTTTGTAGATGTCGTAGTCAATCGCATCGAAGATTTCTTTGTTTAGTTTGACAAGTTCGATGCCCTTCTGTATGAGGTAGGTAACTTGGGAGTCCACCTGGCTGGCATTGGGAACGGCGGCCCGCAGTTCGTCTGTCAGAATCGTGATAGTTCACGTGACGCTGTCCCTGACCACGCCACGGTTCTTGCGCAGCCACTCTAAGGATGCCATCGGAACTGGAAGTCTTGGAAGGAGCGTTTCGTCTGGAGCATTTTGTCACCAAAATAATGTGGCCTAATAACGAACGCCGAGCCCTGCACCGAAGTCTCCATGTTTAATTCTACTGCTCGTGCCTAACTTCCTCTTTCTTCTCTCCTACGTCTCCTTCATGTTGCCACCCATCCGCAATCATCAGCAACAAGCACCTCAGTTTATAGGGTTCACACTGTGTTTTAACATAGTAACAAAAAATCTAGGTGGAATAGTTATAAAATCTATAACCAATCGTTGCAAAGAAGCAGGGAATCACAATTTATATGGTGACAGTTTATGAAGACGGCTCAATCGTCATCCTTGCACTTCTGAAAGAGAAACTGGTGTGCTATCTTTGCTTTCTCTACAGGCATGTCTGCAACCTCCCTACAATGCATCTTTCTACCTGGACACCAATTTCGAAGCGCTCGTTGCATTCAACGTCCAGGAAGGGTTTATATTCACTTACGATACGCCTGCCAACCTCCGCTCTAAGGTGAGTCAACTTCTTGGGGCGGAAACGCTACAAATTTATGGTCACACTCACTTGTACGGCTGCAAAAATAGGTGGTGCTATTGATCGTGGGAACACACGAAGAACTGTGCGAATTTTCAAATTGGTCAAAGGTCGAACAATTCACTGCGTAAAATGCAGTACAGAAACCATGCTACTTATAGTTTGGACAGAATATAAGTGAACGTTGGGCTGAATATGAAACTTGAAAATTGTTATTGAGACATTTCTAGAAGAGAAAGTGAAAGATAAATAAAATGTGTCAAGTATTTTCAGTATAAATATTAGGTGCTCAGTATAATTATTGCAAACCCTGCCATTTGGCTCATGAAAGCCTGTTTGAAGCATCAGCTGCGCTTGCATAAGTTTTCAATACTTCAAGTAGTGTAAGTGACGACTAGGGCTACCTATAAAGATAGGTCTTATTTTACATCATGTTGCTACATTCTCCTCCGTGAAAAATTTACCATCCTGCAGGCCCTTGAAAAAAATATGCCTGAACCATAATGAGGACTTTAGCCATAGTCAGGATGAGATATTTTCGTAAATTTTCTTGCGATTTGAATATAATTGACACTCTCCACTGAATCATGCCGCCGGCGTTATCGTCGCCATCACTCACCGTATAAGTACATTTATCTATATATATGAAAACACACGAAGGAAAGAAATCCTGAAAAAGACTCCGGAGCGTGGAGTCCAATGTGGGACCTCTAAAACATGTGTGCGAGGGGTCAGCCATTAAGCCACCGAGGAGGTCGTCCTTGAATGCTTAAACAGCAAGCCATTTATGTCTGCGACTTACCGCTAGTGATGGGCATATCGGGGGGGGAGGGACTTGTTTTTACGATAGCTCCCCCCCTCGAGATATTTTGGTAATGTGAAGTGGCACGTTATTCCGTACCTACTATTCCAAAAATCTCGGGAGCCTCACACGAAACTCATGTGTTTGACTGACTCCGCAATCTTAGAGCCACCTAATGTTACAGTGGCGGAATTCAATCAGCCCCCAGGTGTTGACAAAAGTTACCGTAGGTGCAAACGTATTCACTAGGACGCAAGGCACATGCTTTTTGACGCGAAGTTACAAATGAACTTGTTTAGAATTCCGCAAGTTATTTTCCCAGTGAAACTAAGAGCTCCATTCAACAGTTCTTTTTGTCAAATTAAATTGACTTCTGCATGCTACGGGAGATCGGACGCGCGACGAATCAGCTCCGTGGAATTTTTATGGTTCTGGACATCAGCTCACCTGCCCTTCAGTTTAAGCTATTCCGACGTCACTACGAAAGTTTTGCAGACTCTCCAGATACCAAATTTAGATAGGTGAACCCGTAATACAGCTATTCTGAGATTTTCCCTACCGCTACATTGGCATATGTCACGCCAGCCGACAGTTACGGTAGGCCTGCGGCTTGAAGTTGCCACTCTCGAAGGAATTAGGGTGCACACGCAGCACTGTCGCCCTGCTCGATCGTTTCGCTTCTATCAAGTATTTTAGATCAATATACGGGCAGGTGGTCACCAAGGGTGGTCGCATCTTGTCGGCAACGCGGCTGTGGTTGGGTAAGTTATGAGCGCTGTGAAATTAAGTGCCAGACATCTTAGCCGCATAGTAATATCACTTTCACTTCTGCGTGCGTGTGTACATAGTCTGCGCGATAAAGCTGATAAATTAATTGTGCCGCTCGATGTGCGTATTTGACCTGCAAAGGAGCACGAAACGAGCGCACACGATACACAGGACAAGCGTGAACAGCTGTCAATTCTCCTTTTGTCGTCTGTCCGCAGCGCACTTTTTTCATAAACGTGGCCGTGAAACCGTGCAAAGTTACCTTCGTCCTTCGCTAAGCGCGACGGACCACGCCCCGTGAAGACGACGCTACGTGGAGGGGATAACCTCAAGGGTGTGCGCAATGCGATCCTGCCGTTCCATCTCACCACTGATAACAAAATCGAGCTAAGTTTTCGAAGCTTTGATGACTTCCAAATGATTTATGGTGTATAAAAATGGCTTGCTGTTGGCACACCGGTCAACGTACACTCTGTGGCGTAAGAAGTAGCGCCACACGCCCAGAATCTAGAGGTTGCAGGTTTGATTGACGACAGATGCTTGCCTTCTAGATTTTTTTGTGCAATATTTTAGTATATATTTTTCACCATCACTTCTGTGATGGATGTACGTCAGCGTAGCCATTGTGGTTCTCACCATAAAACACTTTCATGTTAAGCGACTGTTTGTCATGTCAATACATGTACATTTTCTTGGTATATCGTGGTAAACCCTGTACTCACTTGTCGTAACAGCATTGTGAAAGCCGCAACATTTTGTCGTCGTGCTACTGAGCTCACAATGCAACCATGGCGCAAAATCCAAGTGCCTAATTAACCTGAAGCATGCTATCTCCATCAGTATTTACGTTCCGCCAACACCAATGCTACCACATGGAAGTCACGATAATTTTTTCACCATTAAAATGACCAGCAATCAATTTTTCGTCCGTCACTATGTAGCAAGAAAGCTTTACGCCAACATGCGACCCGCTGATGAAAACTCTTTACCTTAAACTGCCTGGGCCGAGTTAGAGTGTTGTAACGTTGGGCGTGCAATGCATCCAGTCGCAACAAAAGCAGGACCAGATTCGTAGTGGCCGATACCATGCTCACTGAATGGATACAGCGATGTGCACTGCGCTGCCTCCTTTCGACTGGCTCCGCAATGCACTTTCGCTCTACTGCCTAACACTAATTCAGCATTTATCGTTCGATGTGCTCCGGGCTCCTTCAAATTAACCATGTAGCCGCAAGTTATGACCTAAGTAAAGAGAGTTTTATGCCATTGAACAATTGATATGGTGGGGGGCACTAGGCAACGCTTTTGAGCTGTTTATTTTTCGAATAAGCGAGGTTAAAATTATCAAGTGCTCACTGTGTCCAGAACTTTAACTAAAATTATAGTTCTCCTACAAGGATTTGTGAGAGATATAAAGATGAGGTTAATTAGCTTGTCATTCTGCCTCTTGCGGCGAAGCCACCTTGATTAAAATTCTGACGTTCAAGTAACAGCAGAAATAACATGCGTTCTTTTTCCAGTGATGGTAACTTGTTATCTTTTTGCTAGACCAATGAGCAGCGTGTTTAAATGATTTGTCGCAAACCCATACAACACTGTCTGAAACCGAAACAGGCATTTATATTTATTTTTCGGCTGCTATATATATATATATATAAACCTGTGTGCGTGCATTATTACATACACTAGGTATCAATGCGTAGTAAGTGGACTCTTCCTAAAACAAAATTTTACCTTTTCTTGCGAAAAGCACAATTATTTGTTGTGAAACAGCTTGTAGCAGCATTAGGCAGATGAGATGCAACGGAATACGTCGTACGTGGTGCACCGGAACTCTGCTGTGGGCATCCTGGGTTTAACTGAGAACAGCCTGAATTCTGGTTCACGAGCTATAGCATGTGGCTTACTTGCGCAGTTTATGACACCTTGGTTTCAGCAGCTTCTGCGGTGACTCACTGTCAAGATCTGCAGCACACCGGTCTTTTGACCCTAGGAAATGGCATGGGGATAGCGTCATCGTACGACCATTCCCGATCCGTAGGATTGTTGCTGGTTCTTGTCTAAATAACAGATTCCGCTTTTTCACACTCATTACTAGATGAAATAAACATGATGGTAAACCATTGTGCCAAGGAGCTAAAGAACTCACTTATATTTAACCGAGGGTCCCTCTGCAGTCGCCTCATTTGAGCACCCTTGTCAGGTTACTTCAACTTGTGAACTTTGTATTTTGACTAAATACCTTTGATTAAAACTGAATATAGCTGAAAACAATGTGCAATAAATTGGCAGAAGTACGCAGGAAAACGCACCAATTGAGACCAAGTAGGCATTATGTTGAACATTTGAAAAAAAAACTGCTTGTGATAACAAAAAGATTCGCTATTATGATTAGAAGGCAGGCAAAATGTACTGCTGAACGCTTCCTGATAGATTTAAACAAATAAATGTATGACAGAATGAATACTAGGTGATTTTTGATTTACTGAAACGCCGTCCCGAAAACGTTGCAGTCAGGAAACTGCAGTGTTTGAAAGCGGCAAAAATAGCTTCTACCAAAAAGAGTTTTTGTATTTCTGAATAGATGACACGACATAACAGAGAGTGTGATTGCACTCAAAATGGTGGTTCTAATAGTATTGATATATATGAAAACAATAAAGAACATATGGACATTTTCGTGCACGTGGGGCCTGAGGCACACATATATCAAACACACACACGCACACAAATATATATATATATATATATATATATAATATATGGGCAGCATGGTGGTTGAGTGGCCGTAGCGCTGCATATAGTCAAGTAGATCCTCCATGAGCGGTCACAACGTGGTTTATTTCGACGTTTGCGCCTAGAGTCTGGCCTTCATCAAGATATATATATATATATATATATATATATATATATATATATATATAGTTATGAACTTCAAAAATGGTGCAGTATAGAAAACAATAAAATATTTATTTCTAACAGTTTCGGCTGGTGGACCAGCCTTCGTCGGAGGATCAAGCGATTTCGTTTAGATCCTTCGAAGAAGGCTGGTCCACCAGCCGAAACTGTTAGGACTAAATAACTTTTTTGTTGTTTTGTTTCCTATACTGCACTTTTCTCGAAGTTTATAACTTTTATTACGGTAGCCGGAAGAAACTGTGATCAACTACTTCATATATATATATATATATATATATATATTATGAGAACACTAATGTGAAAGTAAGTTTCTAAGTATGATACAAATATTTTTACTCATTTCTGAAAATAAAGGGGCCGAAGCAGCGCTTGCACCTAAGAGCCACTTTTCACCGCGTCGGAAACGAGGCATTGCATTCTGTGACTTCTGATTAGAATTCTCAGAGTTCTATTGTTTGCGGAAGCATTGCCTAATGTCTAATCATGTTTACTTCTTCTTCGTTTCATTGACAACGCAGCTATGCAATGGTAAGAAGCTAGCGACGAATGTAACGAACCATATGGCAGCCGTGGACATCCAGTTCGAGGACCACAACAACACCTGCGGACACGGGACTTTTCCACGACTGGTCATGCTCAAGCAGTTGTCATTATTTTTTTCTACTAGATATACATCACCCGATAAAGAAGCAGAATGCCTAGCATTCTAGAGCTTTTGCGAGAAATTACATAAAATAAATGATTGAAAACGAAGTTTTGGAGCACATTGATTTCATTCAATTTTGATTGTTTACCACACCAGAGCCGCTTTTCCGCAAATCACCAATTGTTGCAAGTCCTGGTGAAACTGATACTGCCGACACTAGGATAATAGACAGGTGATTACGCTGATAGATTCGTCAAAGCTAGTGAAGTCATTTTCAGTAGGAAATAAAACATGTCAGTGTACCTCGAATGCTGAATTTCACTCCAGTCGCACTGCATTACGCGATCAATCGAAACAAACAAACGTAGTTTCTATTGTTACTCAAGGTCCATGAATTTGTAGTAATCGCAAAAGTTTCACTAGGTATATTTTAATAGATCGGGAAAACATATGTGATGCCAACAGTTTTCTTGATTTTGTCGTAATCTAGTCGTACTAAAAAATATTTTTTAATATAAATATCCTAGTATTTACTGTGAACGACGTTGAGCAGCACTGCCTAATGTAGTACTGGCACACGAAAATTTTTCTCGTGTTTTTGTTTTATTTTGCTGCGCTTAGCAATTAATGACCCATCAGCTAGAAACCTCATCTACTAGACGGTGACAGTTATCCACACTGAAATTGCAGCATAGCTCCCAGTCGCAGCTCAGAGAGCACCGAGGCTTCGGGGAGCACCGAGTGAGGCGGCACATATAATAGTTTTCATTTACTGTAGTTTCCTACGACAATACGCCTAAATGCGTGCACCTGAGCGCCGTGTCAAGTGTTTTCAATAAAAAATTTACATACTGCCAGTTTCCCTCAATGTGGGTGCCTTCCCAAGTGACGGCGATCTTCGTTGGGCCAATCAGAAGACCGTAAGCGCACTTGTACCTACATTTACTTAGGAGGTACCCGGCTACAGCGATTCTCTGCCCCCTGCAGCAGTGGTGCATCATCAACGACTTCACCAAGGTTTTACTCGGGTATGCGTGGCGAGGGACCTTCGAACAACCTTAAAGCGCTATCTTACGAGAAGACTGCGCATAAAGAAACGAGTGCTAGGTCGGCATTATTGTCTACCAACTGAAAAAACCGTTGGGTTTATGGTCCGCACTGAAAACAACTTTCTTACTTGAAAGTGGACGTGCAAGCTATAACGTGGTGCTAAATGGCGCTCCTATAAACACCTCTGGATATTTTCAACACGCTAGGGCCTGAACCTGCACTCTGGTGGCAATAACATGAGCTGCTGTACTTTTTGCATGCCCATGAAAATTATACTTCCAGTTTTGTTAAAATGTTCAGCTAACAGGGAACGATTGCAGGTTGCGCTTGACATTTAGTGGCACGGCCCCCATTTTAAGTGTATTTTATATTTATTATAGCCTAAATAAAGTAATCGTATTTTGTGAATCACACGCATATACCCAGACGAGCATTAGGGTGAGACGCACAAATTGGGCCATGAAACGTCTGCAACAATCAACCGCGTGTTTGGGCAACATAATGTAATTTACGGAATGCTGTTAAATATGGCAAACACACTATTGTTGGCGTGGGCTGCGGCTTTGCGCAGAGCAGACGTGAAAAGTTCACAATGCCCAAGAAACGACGTCCGGGCAAGGCGTAGACTTACCTTCATAGGAGATGAACTCGGGTCGCATCGAAACAGGCCGGATGTGCATTGAAGCTCTGCCCATCATACTATATGACTTCTGTGTGCACACACGAAGCAAACTAACATGTTATCTGTCTTTAAAGTGATCTGGCGTTCAAATATCTTTTAGAGTAATGAAACAATGTTTTCTCTAGCCTTTAGTACAACACTTCGCCCTTTTATTCTGCTTGTGATTAACATTAAGAATATATTTAGTGAAATAATTGCACAAATATGCAATTCTAATAGCAAAAGCTCCAATATTCAGCCCAATCAATAAAATACAGTATGTGTTGTGCCCAGTCATCTTAGTGCTCACTTATCTTTGATATCACCATATAGTTAGTTTCATAAATTTCATGTAAATTATTATGTGATTGTCCTTATTCGAATGAGCCGCTTGCTTGATTGGCTATGATCACATCTTTATGTTTGAGCAATCGTGCTTTCAGTGGCTTTTTTTATATGCGATGCATTTCTTATTCCCGTGATGTCACATTTCGGCGTCGGCGGTGCCGTCCACACACCAAATCCGCATGCTAGCATCTCGCGTCTCGTGCTGAGACGCTCGTGCTTGCACCTAGTGCTGGTCCGGGAATACACTCGCAGAACTGTCGCTCCAGGAACCAATAATGTAAAACACCGTGCGTTAAGTAAGTCGAGCAAGCGCAGTGGGGATGTGGACCTCTCCCCTTTACAACTTCCCTCAAACACCGCTCCAGGAACCAATAAAGTAAAACACCGTGCGTTAAGTAAGTCGAGCAAGCGCAGTGGGGATGCGGACCTCTCCCCTGTACAACTTCCCTCAAAAGCTGGAGTTGTGTTTAGAGGCGGTGGAGCACGCATACGAAAGGCAGTCTATGGTGATACCATATGGCTTTTGTTTGACTAGCTTCGATTAACTGGAGTCTATGCGATGGAAGCAAAAGTACCTTCAACCAGTAGTGGGGCACAACGCAGCATAACATCCCACCACTCGTTGAATGCAACGCTTCTCTTTCATTCAATAAAAATGAAATTATGGACAATCTTCCTGAAGGGAACTATGAGAGCATGAGAAACGGCAGCAGTGCGCACACCATTGACACGCCTGAAACGGGCGTCGACGCGCCTGCTGGAAGAACGGCTTTAATCAAAACTTGATGCAGCCTTTACTAGAGTAAACATTTATTTGAAACGTAAAGACACAGGCGGCGGGTTGGGTTTTGTGTGAGTTTTATTGCGCATAAATGAGCCGAAAGAGTGTTTCCGCTCGACGTCCGGTAGAGCGTCGCGGGCGGTGGAGAGAGTGAAGACAGAGAGAAGACTGTCGTAAATGGGTGGAGGAGCCAGCAGCTGCTGTGGGAGAAAGAGACAGAATGACGTCAGCGCGCAGCTGTGACCTGACCCACTTGGTACCGTTCCAACACCTGCAGCGAGGGGAACGCGTTACGATGCGTTATTACGGACTTACATACGGCATTACACATATTAGTCAAATTTTATTGTGGTCGTGTGTTTGACGTGAGTCAAAGCTTAGAGGGTAGAGGAGCAACACCACCTAGGTGTGTTACGAGTCAGCAGCTGCTTCGGGTGAGTGAGAGATCAACGTTAACCCGCAGCTGTCACTTGACCTACTCGGAATCGTTCCAACAGCTCCACTGGGGGGTAACGTCGTGCGGCGCGTTGGCACGAGGACACTGACGGAAAGCGTTACAAAGGCTATTCACTGAGCTGCTTCGCATCTGTTAAGACCGAATAACAATTAGGCAGTCCCAAAAATATCTAAATACGCAATCACGTGATACAACTACCACTCTGTGACGCACGCATTTACTAGAGTTCCTCCTGTGGGAAAATGCGGGAGCTTTTTTTTCGTAATCGCTTCCGTAGACGTCAGTGAGTGGGCGTATGTGGAAGACACTTTATTCACTCTCGACACTGTCAGCGCAGCACCGAGAGCAGTTTTATGGTCTGCTGCTTTTGGACATTGTATATGGCATTTACTTCTTTATAACCTCAGTTCTACGCACTGAAGTAAAAGGGGGACTTCTTTAGAAGCTTGTTCAGCAAGCTTCTTATGTTCGAGCCTAGTCCGGTGGTTTCAGTCGTCGTGTAGGCCAGTGTTGTCAGTGTAAGCCTAATGCGTCGCCGCTGAATGCATCCTCTCCGGTGGTTCCAGAAATGCTCAATAAATGACGCTCCGCCGCTCAAGGCGTCAGTTTTTTTTGCCAGACCGAGTTCATCTTTGCCTTTCTGAACTTGCGGTTCCTTAACGCACGCGCTCACGACATCGAACACGATCCAGACTTTACGGCTGCCAAGGTACTTGGTTTCAAGGAGACATGGAATGCTGGATACATGCACATCAAAGTCTCGTTCCAGCCGCCTGCACCAAATACGTGGCGTGTGCTGCGAGCGTTGTCGGGTTTTACATGAGGCTACCTCATGTGGCTAAAGATCTTGTGTTGCCAACAACCAGCCAGAGCTATAACAAAGAACACGCCACTGTGGAGCTCTCATCTTGTTGGCAGTCATGGCTATGTACGTGGCACCAAACTTGTCAAAAAGAGACGTAAAGTACATTGAGAAGATCACGCATCAATAAATCACCAAGTTCAAACACGCTCTCTTCGTACTTGTCGGAGATTTCAAAGTTGACATTATGCAAAGCGATTGGTTGGTCCTACACATGATGCCAAGGTACGCTCTACAATGTATACCGTACGAATGCAATGGTTCCACAGCAATCAGCAGCACCAGTATTGATGTTACCTTCTGGAACCTTTCATTACGTATCACCTGCGATAATCTCTTGGCATTATACGTAAGAGATGATGAAGTAATATTCTTTAAAGAGAAACAAGTCACTGAGCTCGTGTATGAGCGTTCATCTTGTACTTTCGGTAATGTATATAGTGCGTGCATTATAAGGCAATAATTTTTGAAAGGAAACCAGTTCTTGAAATCATTAGGCGAAGCCATTCTCGTACTTTGCAAAGAAACATCTCTTGCGTATATAACAGTTATATATTTGAACGTATTGTGTATTGTGCATTTAAATAAAAAATATTAAACATTGTGTGTTTATTAAAAGTATAACAGCGTTCTCACGTCTACATTTGTGGTAGGAATGTTGTAAGGATAATCTGTGGATTACACGATGATCTCCGAGCAACCTCCTCTAACGCCATTTACTTTGTGGATATGGCCGTGATTTTAAACATATCAGTGCATCGTGCGGGCTGTGAAGATTGCTGTGGTTTGAGACTCATGCTATGCCGGTGCCATTACTTATAGAGAAAGCATAAAAAATCCATGTAGAACAGTCTTAATCCTTGACCAAAAGACAGGCCATCGAAAGAACTCAAGGCTCGCTGAAGGATCCACGACGCAAGCTGATGCTCCGCCTCTTCGTCCAGACGTGGAAGCGGATCCCACTCTCGCCTCAACGAAACATGAGTATTTTTCTCCAGGACCTAAATTAAGCTCTCTCTCTCTATATATATATATAACCTCTCTCTCTCTCTCTCTATATATATATATATATATATATATATATATATATATATATCAAACTTGTTCATGCGAATGTCGCTAAGGAGATATCAACTCGCACCTCACGCGCATGAGCGTGTATAACCATACTCTACACGCAGATATCACCGTGTGTGTATGACAGGGTCTCACATCGAAATAGAGCAGGCACTTGCATAGGCCACGAGACATCACGAAGACCTTTCAGCTTGAGTGGAATCTAAGCTTGCCAGAGGCCAAATTTTAGTTATTACAGTACAGAACCCTCTCTAAAGGCGTTCAGGAGCTTCATTTTTTTCACGGGATAGACATGAAACTCCCATGATGAACTACGTGGGGGTGCTTGGACTGCTTCAGGAGTCTAAGGCGGCAACTTACGGTTCGTATTACTGCCAAGGCTGATATCATAGGTAGGCTGATACTTAGGGCACAGAAGTGGAGGGGGGAGTGATATCAATCATTTTTAGCGCTATGATATTTGCTCTTGGGTCACTATAATTATGTCACTTCAGTGCAGCACTGGTTCAAAAGAGAAATGACAAAAATGATACACAAATGTGCTAAAGCTAATGGCAAGTGTAGGCCATGGTGTGGTGTTGGCTTACTTTTCAATCATACGTGCGTTAGAGGTATCTCCGCCTCCAAAAAATGTGCATCCAGCATAGTGTTCGCCAGTGCATACCTCAGGCTCACTTTTTATCACAAGTGGTTTCACACAGTCCAAATCTTGCAAACTTTTCAATGCAGCCTAGTACGGGCGTCCTGAATGTTTCAAATAAGTCTGGATAAATCATAGAGGCACGTCGCTATGCTCTGCCATGGTCAGCTAGGTGCAGACATCGGTGGCTGAGCAGATCACAGTCAGCTTAGCTGTGAAGGACGCATCTTGTTCAAAAAAAATGTGCAGATTCGCATTTCATAGCTAGGACCTTCCCCTCAGGCATTATCTCGGGAGAGGCAGAAGCCATTCTAGGCAGCGACGCTGTTAGGCTCTCCATCATAACATGCTTTCCGGCTCATATAGGGACCAAGAAACATTCCGATTTCCCCAACACCGAGGAGTTTGCCCATGACCGTGCGCGAGGTACCACTCACCGCAACCTATTTTTAATCAGCACCGTATTGGCGGACAGTGCCGGAAGTTGCTGTAGGAGTGATGCCTTGCCTTCCCGAAAGAAAACCAGGAGCGACTGGTGCAAGGTAGCCCGGTAGCCCTCGACGAGTCAACACCATTGACCTACTATTCGAGCCGTCATCGTGCATGGTCTACTTACAGTCATAGGAGAAAGGTTTTGGCCGCGAAACAGAGTGAGTTGCATCGGAGTCATTTTCTTCAGCTTCTGTGTTCGTGTTCGAGCCTAGGAAAATGTCGCTTGTTATAGCAGGAATAGAGTGCTATGGCACTTTGCAAATTTAACGCCCAGGGCGGACGACGCCAAAGTTAATGCGCGATTAGCCCTCATGGACGAAGGAGCTGAATCTTTAGTTGGCAGAAGAACTCCACAAAACGCTCGAAGCAGAGCAAGAGTTATCCTCACTTTGCATGGCAGCAGTTGACGCGTTTTCCACTTTCCCATATTTCACGCTTGCGGTCTTTGATGTAGCGTAAAGCATGAAGGCCGATATAAAAAAGGAGCTTAATCACGAGTTGGTTAACAACGCTGCGGGATTGTCGAAGCAGAGCTAAATTTGTTAAAGATAAAGGGCACCCAGTTGAAACTCGAGACAGAGGCACAAGGTGTGGTAGCGGCAGCACAAATTGTTGAGTTATACAATGTTCCATACAGAGACCTTTGTCACAAACGAGCACTCAAGAAAGCGCGCGCCTTCAAATTTTGGCGACGGCGACAATACCGTGCGCCACACTGTCGCCCTCTGAAGCCAGCGTTAAAGAGGAAAACAAACATCAAAGAACTCCTCGGGTGCGCTGACTCTCCCCCTCGGATGCCCCACTACGCCGACGAAAATCTTCACATCGGTCGGAGAGAGATTGCTAAAAAAATCTCAGAGAAAAGGGGCGTGATGATAAAGAGTTTTGTCAGCCTACAAGAGAAAGGTCCCGTCTTTTCCACAACCCTGACGGTTGGCACACCGACGAAACGTCTAGAAACGTCTCACGTGTGCCCCCAGCATCATCGAGAAGGAAAGCGTGAGTCACCCTCTAGAGGCATCACGTGTCGTGGATTGTTCTCATGAAGGTTCGCATTTGGCCATGCAACGCACCAAAGAATTTTCTGGAACGCTGGGCGAAACGTATTTAGGAGAGAAGCGGAGAGTGAGGAGCTGGAGAAGAAGGAAGAGTTTGCGCCAGCGTGCGTTGAGTTTTTCCAACCTGCCGGGCTAAGGCTTCTGTCCTCGGTGTCCAAGCAGGCGATGAAAAGGGTTTCCACTTGAGGGGTGAAGGCTCGTGCTACAAGCAGAAGAAAAATGTGTATCTACCGCTAGTGAGCGAAGACGCGTTCTGCAGCCGCAGCGCGTGAGAAGTTGTTCCCGGTGAAGAAGTTGGTGCTGAGGGTGGACATTCTCTGACGCGAAGTTTCGCGGAATAGAAACTTCAGAGGTGGCGGAGTGACAGCTGTGCTCGACTATGAGCAAGTGTTTCCTAGGAAAGAAACATTCAAGCTTAATTTCAAGAACTTTGAACTGAATACGTTTGACGAAGTTTTTAGTCTTTAAGAGTCTTGGTTAGTGCACGATATTGCATGGTAGTGCGTGTTGTTGTTGTGCCTGCTGTTGAGTATTTCTTCAGTGTTGTGTACATGTCGTGTAGAGTTTTTTCTTTGATTGGGGACCCATTGTATTGAACCATTGCCGAGTATGCATATTTCTGTATTGTTTGATCTGCAATATTGAAGAATATATTTTTGTTTTTCATCAACTCTCAGCTGAGACTCAATCTTTGGACCACAGCCGGCGTTCACTTGCGCTCCAAACAGGACCACATCTAAATTGTTCGCGATTTTGTGGTACAGTTCAGGCGGCTTACACGCCAGCCCTTGGAAGTAGCCCAACGATTGCCTCCCTAATTAACGAGACCAGTGACGACCTACGACCAGATAAAGGTTTTAGTGTAGTAATGGCTCTCACAGCAACAGCAGGATGCTGACTTGAGAACGCATTTAGAAAACTTATGGCCAGGGATCCGTACGTTTCACAAGAGCTTTTGCGACGACGGGCTGACAACCATGGGACCTTCACCGGGCTCCGAGACAGTTTGATTTAGTGGCGCGGTGCAATCGCGAGACGCCGGTCAGCAAACTACGCGCGAGTTTGGTCATGACACCGCAATAGAATTGGTTGAGCCCCTCACCGCGGATATCGCGGTTCTCGAACCCGTCGCAGATGATGGGTTTGGCTCAGTGAAAGAGCGATTACTGCACTGAGAAGAATGGCACCCGTGCGGTGGTAGTAACAAATTTTTCGCAGCGACGACAGCTGTCAGCAAGGACATTTTCAGGGCATCTCCGCATCGGGGTTTGCCGGTTTATTGCCTCAAGAATAATTCGTACAGCGAGTGTCAGGCGTCTTGAGGTGACCAGCTTGTTTCGAATCCTGCCCACCGCAGGTCCACCAAACAAAGAAGGCGTGCTGCGCATCGCCGCCATAGCAGTCGCAGCATTCGAGGCATGTTGTGGGCTAAAAGCACTGTCTCATGACGTGGATAGCAGTGGTGGCGTCACCCTAGGTAGACAGTCGGTTACGGCTCTCTACGGTTGCAAAAATTTGAGGTTCATGGGCGCACAGGCGAATGTGACCCGTGACCACGTTATTTGCGTTTACCTTTGCATAGCCAAGCCACATTTGATCCTGCGGACCAATGAACTTCTACAGAACCAGAGGTCATTTGAATGGCGTAAAATAGATGATGGCATAAGAGCTGTTAATGTCTGACTTCACGTCGTTCATTACTAACAGCTTCAGGGAGCAGTTTTGCATACTATGGCTCGAGCGCGACCAGGAGTGGCACCGAAGCGGTCACTCCATTTATTTTAGGTGAAGTGTTTGATGTGACTAAACTGACTTTGATGTATATATTGTGAAAAGTCTGTCAGAACACTCGCGGATAGTGATCAAGCTATTGGACATCAAACAAGAGTGCATTATAACTACCAAGTGCATTCGCACCCACGCCGAGTTGTATTTGTTTTCTTTTACGTGTCGATGTTTTTTTTCGTTTTTATTATGTTTTAACGGACAAGTGCACCCGATTATTCTGTGACATGTGTTGTTTTGTGTGTCATGTTCTTGAAAACACTTTCATTGTGTTCAAGGAATTTCCTGCGGCATGAATTTTAATATTCCTGTGTGTACATTGATGTCAGACATCACATGCACGGTAAAGGTTGGTGAGCATGCGTGCAAAGGGAGCCGCTGTGACTTGTTTGTTCAGGTTTGCTAGTAGTTGCGTTACAGCTGCATGACGTTTTGAATAGGTTTGCTGTATGTAGAAAGTGGGGCAGCTCACTAAATAGCTTTAAGATGTCAGCTGGCGCTGCAGTCTGATGTAGGTCGTTGTTTTCTTTTTCTTTTTTTGAGCACCGGAAGAAGAACTGGGGAACTTTAAGCGCTTCTTTTTCAGAATAGCCTTGGCGAAGACTGCTGCCGGCCGGGAGCGATGCGACCATCGCGTAATAGGGAGAACCCTTCTGCCACGCTGTTTTTAGCTGCGCTTGTCAACCCACCTTACACCCACTGTTTGAGCGCAGTCCGTTTTTAACGCGATAGCATCAGATAGCTCGTGTCACAAAAATTCCGCCGTCGTCGTTGGCACCGTTGGTTGGGAGAAAAAATCGGCTTTCAGTGAAAAATCGAAAAAGAAGCAAATAAAATAAAAAAAATTACGCAGAGAATGTAGGCAGAGAATTGTATGTAGGCAAAAATTTACCGTTCATTTAAAATAAATTCTTCAGAAGAAAATTCTTACAAACTGGAGCTGGCAACGCGTAAAGTAAATAATGCTACAGTCAAAATTAAAGCAGTCTACTTTAAAACAATTGAACGTAAAATAATGCGCAACCCGAAAGAGCTTTGGAGGTATATCAAACGAAACAAGAAAGACAACATTTCAATTCCCGCTTTGACCAGCAGTGATATTACCGTGAGCGATGCGACAGAAAAGGACGAGTTGTTCAATTTATATTTCACGTCAGTGTTCTCAGCCGCTACTGACCCCCAAAAAGCCTTGAAAATGTTGACACACAAATCCACATCCGTGCCTGTAGTACTTGAAGCTCATGGCATTGAATTGAATTAGAGATCTGGATTGTTCAAAAGTCGTGGGTCCTGATGGCTTGCCTAATTTTATGTTGAAGTCTTTTTCTAATGCAGTGTCTATGTATTTGAACATTATTTAAAAAAAAACGTTAAAACAGAAATCTCTTCCAACTGATTGGAAAATGGCATCCGTTGTTTCTACACATGAATTTGGCCTGCGCATCGCGGTGAATAATTACCGCCCATCTCACTCGCTTTTGGGTGCAGTAAAATTCCTGAACACATTTTATATACTGTGATTGTAAAGCACGTAGATAGTAATTCCTTATTTAATTCTAACCAGCATGGATTTAGGCAGAGGCTATCATGAGTCACACAACTCGTAGAGTTTGCCCATGATTTAGCAGCTGCGCTGGACGACAAATTTTGGTCGACTGCATTTTTTTCGACTTTAAAAAAGGGTTCGACACTGTTTCACACTACTCAGTGCTGCAAAAGCTAACTGGTTTTAGTATTAATCTCCAAGTTATTGCATGGATTGCGGAATATCTACATGAGAGGCGACAATAAGTAGTTGTAAACGGCGAACTGTCTGATATAACTAGTGTTACGTCAGGGGTACCTCAGGGATCAGTTCTGAGACCATTACTTTTTTATTATATATATATATGACATTACCGAACACGTAGAATCTCATATTAGGCTATTTGCAGACGACTGCATTTTTATACCGTCGGATTACCTCTGAAAGTGACTGCTCCGTAATCCAAAACGACCTATGTGCAATATACGCGTGGTTCCAGCGAAGGGAAATGAAACTGAATCTTAAGAAAACTGTATGCATGAGGTTTTCCACAAAAAAAAAAACAGGTGAATTTGAATACACAATGAACGGCTTTCCGGTAAAATTGGTGCGCGAATGCAAATACCTAGGTGTTTTCTTCTGCCGCTCTCTATCATGAAATTGGCTTGTGGATTACGCTGTAAATAAAGCTTGTCGAAGCTTAGTATCCTTCAAAAGAAACACACGCGCTTTTTCGCAGCAAACCCGGGAAGTACTATACAAAGCATAAGTGAGATCAGTACTGGAGTACGCATGTTGTGTTTGGGACCCTGCAACATCTTCAAATAAAGAAAGATTAGAAAACGTTCACTCCATGGCGGCGAGATATGTATTTATTGCACCTATGTATGACAGACAATTCGGTGTGATGGTGGCTAAGCTGAAGTTAAAATGGAAGTCTCCGCATCACCGAAAGACATCATTTCGACAGAAGTTATTGCATAGCATATTTTATTATCATACTTGAATTGCCCGTGATGTATACATAAGCCGGCCTCACTACATTTCAGCCCTTAATGATCATGAACACGAGATAAGAGAATATAACTGCAGTACATCATCTTTCAGCATCTCTTTATTAACGAGAACTATAATTCAGTGAAATCGACTTCCTCCCACAGTTGTAAAAACTTCTTCAGCGGATGCGTTTTTTTCTGCAATAAAAATGATTGAGCCTTTTGGTGACTGCCAGGCGCACATGTGTGCGCCTGGCAGTCACCATGATCTGTACGGTATCTTGATTGTAAACTATGTTGTTTTGGGGTTAAGAATTGCCCTTGGGCTAGCCGAATGCTGCACTTTGTTTTGATTATCGTGGAATTTTCATCAGTTTAAGTGGTTTCTACATTTTTTCTTTAATACATATTACTTTTCTGACGCAGCTGCGAATGTTTTCTTTCTTGGGATTGTACTTCATTCCTCTTTTTATTTTTTTGCACAAACTTAAGTAAACTTATGTACACCTGCAAATTTTCATGTTCTCTCCTTGTACCCCACCCCTCTAATGCCTGTATGGGCGCTGTGGATATAAAATAAATAAATAAATAAAATTTTCTATCCCATTGAGGACCTAACACTGGCCGTTCGCCTGGCATGCAGGTGTCCCACCACAACGCCACGATGTTACTAGCAGCTGCTTCAGGAAAAGACACTACAAAAATGCCATGTAGGTGGAGAAGTCTCCTTACCACACTTTGCTCGACAGGTGTCACGACGAAAGCGAGCCCATTCGGCGATTTGTAGGCGTATTAGGACGCCATCAAACTACGTCGAAAAAGGCCGAGATAGTGCAGCCATCGCCGCTAAAAGCACACAGGAACTTCCAAACAGCAGTAAAAATGGATACCTGTTTCCATCTAGCGGAAAACATATCATCCCTTTCTAGAGGCGTTGATCGAGCTAACAGCAAACGCTAGATAATGGGCTATTATTGGTGGGGCATTGTGAGACTCCTCATGGTCTCCGAGATAGCGTGCGCTCGGCGTGTATTTTGGAGGCCATGCGACTCCTGATGCTTTAGATCAAAAACCTGCATGCACAATTCGCGCCGCGCGTGTGTGTGCGTGTGTGTGCCATCTGTGAGACATTGTGAAAAACGTGTCTCGACTACAGCGGAGTGCCGTTCTAGCAGAGGGAAGTGGCCACACTGCACAGTCACTGCATTACTATAGATACATCACACTTTCGCGCGCGTTTACGTGTTGTGTGTGTGTGTGTGTGTGTGTGTGTCTGTGTGTGTGTGTGTGTGTGTGTGTGTGTTTGTAACACAGCCTATTAGCGCCGGATTTTGCTATCGTGTTCAACTCTCAAAGGCGAAGCTTATAGAACCCCCCATTTTTTGCTGTCTACTTGGGCGACATTCTTTAAAGTTCTTGCAAAGTCTTCGATGGGCGGTGTAGGACGGCGGTAATAAGTGGTCGCGCGGCTGTATTTGGTTTACTTTTACTTACTTCGTGCGGTAAGCTTCAGGAGGTGAACCAGCCGTTGCGATAAATTTGCTCCATCACTTATCTTGTTACAGTGACGGAGCAAAAAAGGCCTTGCTTATTTCGGTTCACAAGTACTACGATGTGCATATATTTCCATTGCAGTAGTGAAGCACATGGCGAAACACCGCTGATTTGCTTTATAGTCGTTAGGTGGTTTTATAGTAAACATGGCGTACTGGAACTGCACTTGGTGAAAAGAGATTAAGATCACATTGAATTCATTATAATAACTTAAATTTCATGCGACTTACATCACATGTAGTCAGATTCGTGTTCGAATCCGTACTCCACTGCTGGGGCCAGGCTAAGCGCCTACGAGGAACTTAAAGTTGTCCGTTCCAATCTGTGGCTCTGGCACTTGAGCTTCGAGTTCATTCTGAAGTCCAGTCCGACACTGACAACAATTTTAGGATGCATTCTACTTTTGCGTTGCACTAATTTCTAACAAAATAATTAACCATGTTTTTTTCAGTAAGCTTTCAGTCATCATAAAGTGCTTACGGCGTCGCCTTTGTCTCTTGTGTATATATATTTGGTGCTCTTTTTACAAAAACAGTACAGTGCACATACATGCTGAAAAGAAAAAGAACAGCGCCTAACTCAAGCTCGTACTGTTCACGGCATCATATTTCCTGGATGTTGATGCGCCATACCATGCAGGAGCTGCTGGAGCAAATTTGAAAGGAAATGCATGTGGTCGTCATCCCTAGCTGACTGCATTATCGGACACAGTCGCAGACAAAATTTTAGAAATATCGGGGGCAAGTCTCGCACTACATAACCTTCCCGCAGCTCCCGGTGAAGCTATAGAGTGCAAACTGCAAACAGACAGCCTGATATGCCCGCCGGCCTGCTTGCTCATTTGCGGTAACCGTGCATGCATTACAGTGCCATAAAAAGCGTAATGTACCAGTCCTAAAGTTGCAGAAAGACCGAGCAATTTTCCTGAATAGAAACTTTCATACTTGATGAAAACGACATCCTGGTACAGGGTCAAAGGTTAATTGTTAGTCAGCTCGCAAGTTATTTTTTCTGTTATTTTGTTATATATGTGTATTTGGGCTACAAGCTGATTGATGCAATGACGGTCCGTAGTCTCTGCAGAAGTGACACCCTGCACTTTCTCTCGCACTGTGGTGCACAGGCACTTCAATTGAGTGCATCAATCAGCTTCCAGGTAAGCAAGGATGCATGTGTACAGCACACACTCGCAAGCTTCATAAGCATGCACTTCCATGGCCTGCATAATTTTCTGATTTGTGAATATATCCACACACAAATATGCAAAGTACATTAAAAGGGCCGTTTGGTTCTCAAAATAAAAATTCATTAGTAAGAGCTACTAATGGCACTTTTAGAATAATACCAGCTCAGTTCACTTTTCTGCATAATCCCCGTCAACTTCTAAGCAGTTTTTGTAGTACTGCTGCACCATTTTCTTCATTCCTACTGCATAGAAGATCACCGCCTAGAATTGCCTTTGTTAAGTTAGTTGGTAAGCATTTTAGATGCGGAAGCATCTTATACTCGCGCCTTGTAGTGCGCCGTCCGCGCCGTCCGCGCCGTCCGCACCGCTTCTCGAACATTCGACAGCTGACGCGCACGCATGCGCCGTCGCGCCGTCGCCCACCATCTGTGCCGCGCGCGCTTCTCCTTCGAGAACATTCGACAGCTGACAGCGCATGCGCCGTCGCGCCGTCGCCATCTGTGCCGCGCGCGCGCTTCTCCTTCGAGAATATTCGACAGCTGACAGCGCATGCGCCGTCGCGCTGTATATATACTCAAGGTCGGCGCTCGCTCGCTCAGTTGCCGCTCGTCCGTTGGTTTGTACGGCGCGTCGACGTCCGAAGTCGCCGTGAAATGCAACGCGCAACGCACGACGACTGCAAACACCACCAGCCGACCACCATTCGCGGAACCTGCATCGACCACGTCTTTGCAAATTTCGACCTACGACCGATGCAACCCGATCCACTCACTCTTTACTTTACCGACCACAAAGCCATCGTCCTCAAAGTTTGTCGCAATAAATAAAACACCGCCCTTTCGCATACGTGCCGTACGTGTTCACTCATTTAACACCCCGTTTCACAACCACGTTAACCAATTTAGCCATCGACCCAAGTAAGTCGCAATTTAACACCCGTTAACCAATTACATGCTTCCGCATCCTCCTCAGTGTTCCCCCGAGGGAAGCTGCGGGCAATTTTTTTTCGCACTGAGTTTGCCCACACTTTCTAACTTCTACGTTTTTTAGTTTATAATTTTATAAACTGAACAGCAGTCAACAAAATGAAATCTACCTGACAGACTACAAACTGTCACTCGCCATTGTACATTGTAATCGTGATTCTTGGTAGATATGTTTAACAGTTTCGTTTTTCGCAATGGTGCAATTTTTTTACACCTGAAAACACATCACAGTAGGTTCATAATCTAGACACACCTCTCAATAAATTTGAGAAGTTGGTGACCCTTTTCCTTGCAGAAAGCGAAATAGAGCTCGAATATTTCAATCGCGTGGATCAATTTTCTTTATATGAGATCTCCCCGTTAATACTTAACCCCAATATGCATTCTCTTATATTGACTCGAGGGTTCAGTTGTCTTCCGTGAATTTTCACTGTATGGCAGGACCTAGCCTGTTTTTTTTTGGAGATTAATTTTTTTGTTTACTTCATCAATCATTTTCTTGTGATTTGACACAACCATTGGTAAAAACTGCCAAGTCATAGGCGAATCATAAGTTATTGACATATTGTTACATATAATCCTTCATTGAAAACCTTAGTACAGCTGAGCATAGACATTCATGTACCTTTTAGTCCACCTAGGGTTTGTGGCAATATTGCTTGAAGGGGAGGATGCAATGTTGAGAGTGATGCCAAAGATGCATTGTTGCTTGAGGCCGAGGACACTGGAGAAGAGCAACTCAGAAATGGCAGTGCTGTTCGTTCATCGACTTCTGGACAAGACTGCTCGTGACTGTGGTTTGCTGAGGAATTACTTTCACTGCGTGAGCTGAAAATCAAACGGCTCCTCTTTTGGGCCACGGAGTTCAGCGGGTCCACTAGCTGACTGAGTGAACTGAGGACCACACGTCTTCTTTTTTTGTGATACAGCACTTCCTGGGCCCTCTGGCTAAGTTGTGTTGAGGACAACTGAAATTCGTGAGCACATGCATTCGTGATCTGCCTCGCCATCAATACTGTACACACAGGAAGTGCCACTGTTCCAAATCATGCTCTATAAACTACATGGATTTTGTATATCCCAACCTGTATTCTACGTACTCACCTTTACCAAATAAGAGCCACATGTGCAAATGATTGTTTCATATCTCCACAGAAAGCAGTTTGAATACTGAGAGGTATAGGTTAATAATTATGTATGCTATGATACAATGTACTAATAGAAGTAGCTGAAATTGGCATAACACCTTTATGAAAAAAGAGGATGCACCGAAGGCTCATTTGTATTCGTCAACACAACTCAATGAAACCAAGAGACAGTGAGGCTAAGGAAAGTATAGAAGACATGTGTAATATTTAGCTAAAGCTATTTTATTGATTCATAACAGCGCTGCTCTGCACTGTATAATTTCCCTACTATTGGTGACATCTATAGCGTATCAAGTGCAGACGAGCTCATAATTCAACTTCCTAGTGCTCATGTGTTATGCACACTTTGAGAGCCTAGCCTAAATTTTCCACTTCATTGCACAAGGAAACTGCGCTTGAGCACTCGTCACAAAAACTGATCCACCGCCATTAAAAAGGCCGACTGCATAGCAAGAAAGCTAGCTTTGCAATAATGAAAAGGGTCTGCAGAACATGTATTACCAAATATTTGGAAATGATTTTAAATGATCAAAAAGTCATCTTTTTGCAGCTAGAGACGCTACAACAAATAAGAAACATGGTATCCAAAGGTACAAGGTTTGGTCTATACAAGAAAGAAGTTGATTTTTCGTCCACTTTGTTTCTTTTTCATTTATGTCATAGTACTATACTACCTTTAACATATACAAATAATCACACCTTCTTCAGCCTTAAATTCATGGTCTGTTGGAGTAATAGCTATCTGTCCAACAGATTTACCTAACACATAATTCTCCCAGATTATAGGCACAATACTTAAATTCCCATATCGTGTCGTTGCCTGGCGAATGCACAAAAGTGCCTGATGAATGCAATATTGGTTGGGGTTGGCTACCGTATAAACCAATCGGCACTGTACCATTCTTTTGAGGATATGATGTATACAGCATCCAGTGCCACATAAACTCCAACTCGTTCAGCTGCACGGTATTCCACTGATGTTGTGCATCATGCGGGCTTGAAGCAGGCCTTACCACCTTCCTGGTAACACTGTAACAAAGACACGGAAGGAAAGCACTACTGCCACTGCCTTGAATGCTGGTCTTAATTTCGAAGTTTCAATTTAGCTCAGTAATAGGATTGTTCGCATATATTCACCTTACGAATGGGCCCTACACTTGTGCGAAATGCGTGCATATAAAATGATAACCTGTGCCTACATACTGCCAACTATTAAATAAATCATGTAGAAAACAGGAAAATGTGAAGTAAAAAAACGTCTCTGGTGATACTGCGCTGTATAAATTACCAGAACAGGTGAGACTGGCAGCATGTTGGACGGGTGCTCCACACTGTTTACAATTATCATCAGTCGCATCAGGGTTAAACGGGCCCTCCAACGCTTTGACAACTTCATACTTTGACATGTTTTTCTAGCTGGTTGCGCACGCTTATGGCTTAAGAGATAATTGCTGCAAGAACGGCAGCCATAGGACCACGACTTGCAAAGTTATTTAGCGTAGAGATATCGAATAAAATACAATTAAATAAGTGCTTACCCTCAACTCGATTGTCACAGGCTCCCCTTACTGTGTTTTTTCGCCCTCAAACTTCGGAAGGCTGCCCAATGAAATGCACCGAAAACCCTACCGTACAGGAAGCTCACATGACATATTGCCTGCTACGTTCAGCGTAATATATTCGCCGTTGCGATGGTAACAATGTGGTACTTGAAGAAGGAACGATACGTGTGAAACGAGCCAGCTCGCGAACGCGTCTATAATGTTTTGTTGCTTTACTGATCTTTCTTCTTACAATGACGTATATTTATATGAACGCTCTTAATTTTTTTTTTCAAATAACGGCGCCCGGAGCATCACCGGCGCGTTTGCCCCAGCAAATGGCGTTCGGCGCATTCGTTGACCGGCTTTGCAGTTTCGAAGCTAGAAAATTTGAAGAGCTTCAATTTCTGTCGCTTTGAGTAATCCATTGGTAATCTTTGATTTGATACAATGCCGCGATCATATTGAACGTTACGTATAGCGATTGATTTGGTGGCTACCTTCCGGCGTCATTTCCGCTCGCAGTAGTACTGGCGAGTCTCACTACGAGGTATACAGCCAGCAGCGACGTTTTCAAGCATTAGAGGGCCTCTTTAGGATCGGACTTGTGATCCGCTTTCACATTGTTTTCTCTTGTGATCTTCATACGTAACTCAAATGTAATGTACAAAGGTCAAGTGAATAGATCAATGGAAAACAATTTAGAAAGCTTATTCCTACTTCACTATGTCAGAAAGGAGTAACTAGGCATTTGTGTTCATTTTGCTTTGTTCAATGAATTTGGATATTTTTAATTTGTATTTCCGCTCAAAAGTTCTTTTACTGTCATCAAACGTACATCTGTATGTTTGTATCTACTCAATTATGACGCGCACATTTTTTTGGAAAAAAAATAGGGCTTGAAATTGAATACACTGTGAGCTCGGGTACACACCGAAACTGCTTTATAGCTGTCTATTGTCAAGTGTATTACGTGGTGTGACCATTTATTTGTTGACGGCCACATTCCTGGCACTTTGCGGGCAGCTATGTGCCTCACTAAAGAAATTTGCTATAAGTTACGTGCTGTCATTGTGTGGTCTGTCATCCACCTTGTTCATGAAAGGATCCAGCAGCCACAAAGACATTAATGTACGCCACAAATATAGGCTGAAGGAAATTTAAACACCAAGTTATTTTAAATGCGAAGAATTTCTTAGCGAACTTCAGCGACTTTGAATCTATCTATCTATCTATCTATCTATCTATCTATCTATCTATCTATCTATCTATCTATCTATCTATCTATTATCTATCTATCTATCTATCTACGCCTACAACATTTAGCTCTACTGGCCGTTTCGATAATTGTATCAATATCAGAATTGGGATGGCACAACATGACGGTATGCGGAGCATAAGTGACTAGTCATAGCATGAAAATGATGACATGTATGTCATCAATGTCGTGATTTACAGTTCATGGTCTTGCTGCTCTTGCGGTAGTTTTCTTCACGTGTAATGCTGCAAAACTGGTATGACATGATATGACTGCATGGCGAACCCAAGATACAGACCCTCACATAAAAATTATGACATGCGTGTCATGTTACAATAGTACTACATGCCACACTGTTGATGCGCTTGGGGCCGTCTCGCTTGCTTCGTAAATACCAAATTTGGGATTACGGGACGCGAATGGATCATGAAGGTACGTGAATGATGCAAACATGATAATCATGAGATGCGTGTCATATAACAACATGAATACATGCTACGCTTATGATGCGCTCGCGGCTGTTTCGCTACCTTCGCTTATGCGAAATGTGGTATAACGGGACATGAATGGATAACGAAGGTATGTGACTGGTGCAAACATGATAATCATCAGGCGCGTGCCATGTAACAACATGACTATGTGGCGCGCTCATGATGCGCTCGCGGCTGTTTCGCTACCTTCCCTTATGCGAAATTTGGTATTACGGGACGTGAATGGAGGACGAAGGTATGTGACTGGTGCAAACATGATAATCATCAGGCGCGTGTCATGTAACAACATGACTATATGCCACGCTCATGATGCGCTCGCGGCTGTTTCGCTATCTTCACTTATGCGAAATTTCGTATAACCGGACATGAATGCATGACGAAGGTATGTGACTGGTGCAAACATGATAATCATCCGGCGCTGTCATGTAACAACATGACTATGTGGCGCGCTCATGATGCGCTAGCAGCTCTTCCGTTACCTTCCCTTATGCGAAATTTGGTATTACGGTACGTGAATGGAGGACGAAGGTATGCAACTGGTGCAAACATGATAATCATCAGGCGTGTGTCATTTAACTACATGACTATATGCCACGCTCATGATGCGCTCGCGGCTGTTTCGCTACCTTCACTTATGCGAAATTTGGTATAACAGGACTTGAATGGATGACGAAAGTATGTGACTGGTGCAAACATGATAATCATCAGGCGCGTGTCATGTAACAACATGACTATGTGGCGCGCTCATGATGCGCTCGCGGCCGTGTCGCCAGCTTGACATATACCAAATTTGGTATTATGGGACGTAATAGTGATAATATTAGCAATAGCAGTAATAATATTAATAAGCCCCGCCGCGGTGGTCCAGTGGCTAAGGTACTCGGCTGTTGACCCGCAGGTCGCGGGATCGATTCCCGGCTGCAGCGGCTGCATTTACAATGGCGGCGGAAATGTTGTAGGCCCGTGTACTCAGATTTGGGTGCACGTTAAAGAACCCCAGGTGGTCAAAATTTCCGGAGCCCTCCACTACGGCGTCTCTCATAATCAAATGGTGGTTTTGGGACGTTAAACCCCACAAATCAATAATATTAGTAATAATAATATTAGTAATATTATATATTATTACTAATAATAGTTATTTTACATAAATATTATTAATAATAATAATAATAACATAATAATAATAATATAGTAATATAAGTAATACTAGTAATAATTGTATTAATATCAGAAAACCATGGACACTGCCTTGAGGTACACCGGAGGTTACAGCGAATAGGGAACAGCAATGGTTGTTAGCACAAACGAACTGCTTACGGTTAGTCCAGAAGTCACATATCCAATTCAACAAGACAATTAGGGTTAAGACGTGAAAGCTTCAAGAATAATCTATTGTGGGGAACTTTGTCAAAGGCTTTTTCGAAAGCAATGAAATAGGCGTCTACAGGTACGTTAAAATCCAGACTAGAGCTTAGGTCGTTAACGAACAGAGCGAGTTGGGTGTCAGATAAAAGTCCTTTCTGAAACCATGTTGGTTAAGGTGAAAAAATGTACTGAACGTGAGAAATGTACTACGTGGGAATAAATTTTGTGCTCCAAGGCGAGGCCCGGCAAGTATACTCTGGTGTGAACTCGACAGATGGCGCCAAACACCTCGTTCCCCTTGAGATACTGCATAAGCGTATACAGTTACTCCCACTCGTCCATGCCATAAAGCCCCTAAAACTTCGTTCCTGTAGAGCTACTGTATATACTGTCTTTAGAAAGGTAGCATATACAGTAACTCTTTTACTTTGTATGCAACCTTTAGAAAGGTAGCATATACAGCATGTCTACGTTCCCCTAAAGTCCTCCCTCCCCTATCCCATCACCTTTCAAGACAGCGCGTGCAACGAAACCCTGACACTGTCAGGAAAGGCACTGGGGGTTGCCTCATCATACAAGTACTTCGGAGTGACACTGTATGCAGGAGGCAACATTTGTAGGGAACACGATGAAATAGTCAGATGGATGGCCCTTCGGGCACAGTGTGCGTTAAAGGCACGTTGCAAGTGTGCGTTTGGGTGCCCGTTAAAGAACCGCAGGTGGTCGAAATTCCCGGAGCCCTCTTCTTAGGCGTCTCCCGTCATCACATGGTGGTTTCGAGACGTTACACCCCGGCAAGTATTACTATTAACCCATATTGTAACAAAGTCCAAAAAACTGAACGTTAGAAGATAGAAAAATGATGTTTATTTTCAAGAGTCCCCGAGATACTTTCTGGGCACGGTCAGAAATTGCTGCCGGTTGGCAGTCCAGGTTCCCGGGGACATGCGGGCCACACATGACAATGCAGCACACGGCCTGAAATATAAAATAATTCGCCAAATCAGCTGCAGATCGCTCCCTCTCCTCTTTAGATGATGCCATCAGTACCCACAGCAGGCGCCACTATTCCCCACGAATTCGTTAATCTCTTACTGGCCACTGCCGTCAGTGAGAACGTTCCCGCGCTAATTCTCGAGGACGCTCACGTCGGGCGGATTATCTTGATCGTTAGATCGACGAAGATGCACCATCGTAAGGGCGCAAGTGTCGGTGCAGGAACTAGATGAGACTCATTTTTGTAGTGATATTTATCATTGCACGAGCCTCATTATTACCAAAATCACTATATCGTTAAAGACGCCGTAGTTGAAGCTTCCGGAAATTTTGACTACGGGCTTCAAAAAAAAATTTCGTGCACGGGCTTCAAGACTTATCCTCCCTCGAAGTGTGCCAGCCACGGCCAGTATTCGGTGCGGGAACAGGCACAAATGTCCCCTCTGGCATTGCTGTGTATGGGCAAAAAAAACCGATGTGAAAATTTACTGATATACGAATCACGTACAAACTCACTCGACAAAAACTGCAATGTTTATTTGATATTTCAGGAATATTCGACGAAAGTGAGCTCGAAAATTAAGCAGTTGAGTTTAAACGCAATCGTTTTGTCCAAAAGCCCTCAGCAAATCTTCAGCTTTCGCCCCCCTGGCACTTTAGCCTTTACATAAGTAGCGAACACTCTTCGGGGTGGTTACGACCGCTGATTTTGTCCTCTTCTTTAGGGGTGCACACGCTCCAGACTGGGGCATCTATATTAATCGTGAACATGCAGTGGCTTCTACAGAGCGCAAGGTGCCAATGGCCCTGCGTATTGTTAGGCGGATGTGTGCCACGATGCTTCCCAGCCTTCTGTTTCAGGTCCCTGAAAGATTATTCGTCCTGTGCCCTCCAATAAGAGTGGCCAAGTAGACGTTCAACAAAGCAGGGGGATAAGTGGCAAAAGTCCGCCGCAGCTAACTACATAGTCAGCTGTCTTATCCGCCTGTAAGTACCTCAAACATACATTTCGTCAAAATACTCAACATATCGGGCAGCTTCTGGCATTAACCATTTCATTGCAATCATCCCATCTTGTTCGTCTTTGAAGGGGCCCTGTAACACTTTTTGAGCTTGGTCAGAAAACGCTGCCGATCGGCAGTACAGGCTCCCGACAACATGCGATCCAAATAATATAGCGCAGCGAAATGGAATTCACAATAAATTACAAAAGTCAGCTAAAGATAGCTTTCTATTTTCTCTACAAATTACGTAATAAGCCCAAAAATCACACGTTGTAAGCCCATCTATCAGCCATTGGCTGATTTTAACATGGCACGCCCGGTCGTTACAAAGATTACCACGGGAGGCCACGACTTGTCCACGAGTGCGCACGTCATCACGCTGAAAAAGCCGCGCATTCGAAGAAAAAGAAAACGAAAAAGTGCTCCAGGTCATAAAGCGTGCGTGACGCTTTTTTTTTGCGCCTGCCACTCCTTTCTTCTTACCTTCCAGCACTTTCGTCGGGACGAGAGAAGGGAGAATGGGATCACAGCATGCGACGATTCTTTGTAACTCCACTCACACTGGGCTGATTTTTAAATGTTTGCGCCGTTTAATTCGTGAGGCAATCAGCTCTTCCAAATATTTCATTCCATGGTTACGTGGAAAAGTGTTTCAGGGCCCCTTTAAGAGCCAACAAAGTGAGGGCGTCCAGAATTTCAATGAAAGCTCGAAACTTCTGATCGTGCCTGTGAAGGGTGAGCAGCCTGAACAATTTGATTTTTGACCAGCTGCTCTGCCACAGATGGAAGAAGCGCGCATTTGTTGTTACGTCTTCTCTAAAAACTGCGTTTACAGCATTCAAGGCCACCTTCTCAAAGTCCAATATAATGACACCTGGACACAATATGTGTGTCCAAAAAGTTCGCACTGGTCTCGTATTGACATGAAGAGATGCTTGTAGTGTTGCTGGTTCTTCCTAGGCATGAAGGCATGCATTAGCAACTGATACAATGCCCTCACAAAACTAGCACTGTAAGACCAAGTATATCTGCCGAAATCCCTTGAGGGTGAGATCAAAGTTTCCTTCAGTTTAACCAGCTGTTAATCAAGAATAATAACTTCCCAGCAAGTTGCGCTGGCAAATACGAGCAGACTGTTCTCAGTCTCTGGGCCAGGTCTTAATTTTTATAGGTGTTAATCACGGACAATTACTTCCCAGCATGGTGCGCTGGCAAATACGAGCAGCGTGCTCTCAGGCTCTGGGCCAGTATCGTAGCACAAGAAGGGCTAAGTGTGGTCTTCCAGAGTCTTTGTCCAATGTGCCGGAATGACGACGTCTCCGGGTACATTTGGTAGGTACATAGGGTGCCGTTACAACTGCTAGGTTGTAGGGTGCTTTTCACGAATATATGCTGAAGCCTGGTTCGCTCGTCGGGCGTTGCGAAATGAACCATAAAGGCTGATGGTACGAAACGAAAACTCTCACTTCATTACCATGACAATCACAAAAACAAAACAACAACACAAATACGCACACGTTGAAAAACACAGAAAAGGAGATGTCTTAATGACGCGCGTTTCAACGTCCGATTCCGTTGGGATTCTCTAAGTCTCGCGCTTACAGTTGTGACGTGGATTCTGGTCCACTGGGAGTCCCTCTCAGGCGTAATGGAACGCCATATCGGTGCTCAACGGTGGCCACGATGTTGAAGACCCACTACAGCGGTAGCTCCAGTGGTTTCTCGCCGAGGCAGGTGCTGGGGCGGGATACACTGCAGACCAGGGTCGGCGGTGGTTCCAGGGCTGCTCGCCGAGGTCGGTGCTCGGGCGGGAAACTGCAGACCAGGGTCGGTGGTGGTTCCGGGGCTGCTCGCCGAGGTCGGTGCTCTGGCGGGAAACTGCAGCCCAGGATCAGCGGTTGCTCTGTGCGCTGCTCGCCGAGTCAGGTGCTCGGGCGAGAACTGCCGTCCAGGATCAGCGGTTGCTCCGTGAGCTGCTCACAGAGTGAGGTGCTCGGGCGAAAACTAGGGGTAGCGGTACTTCTTTGCGCTGCTCGCCGAGTCAGGTGCTCGGGCGGTAGCCTAGAGCGAGACCAAGTCCGAACTTCCGCAGCCCTTCGCCCCTCGAACGCCACGTCCCGGCTCTCGCATTCCCTGCTCGCCCTGCACCCTCTCTTTTTCCTCTTCTTCTCCCTCATTCAAGTATTTTAAATTACCTATTCAAGACAACTTCTTTCTCTTCCTCTTTTTTCATCTTGTCATTCTTGACAGTGCTATTTGCTAAGTGGCTGGTGCGCGTATACGCACCATCTCTTCGTGTGCCCATCATCACCCTTCGTCGCTCTTGCTTCTCCTCTTCTTTTATCTCATGTGTAGAGTAGCTGGCTAAAGCGAACTAGCTCAGGCTGACCTCTCTGTCTTCTAATAAATTCTCTCTCCCTCCGTCTCGTTACATCTTGCTCCGCTGCAGGCGAATGCACTGTTTCAGGCTCTGCTCACGGCTTTTCAAGTTCTTTACGGTCTGCGACAACTTCAACAAACTTTTCTTTATAGAGACAAGTGCATTCTCTCTCATTTGCTGCCTTCTTCTTCCAATACTAATCGTAGCAAGATTTACAGGGTGGTCGTGGCAAACGCCCAAGTGTAGTCGCTTGAGGATTTGTATACGTAATTAAAGCGCCTTTGCATGAAATACGTTTAGCACAACTTCAAAGGGATCATGAAGACGTATATATAACTTCCGATCTTGGTGCTTCTTTCATTCGATTTCTTTCTCTCCATTCTGCAAATTAGTACCGCTATGTCAACCACAGGACCAGTATCGAATGAGTGCCTCAAAGCGTACGCTTACCTTGACAGTGCTTTGACGAACAAACTGCTGCCTCCGGAAGAAATACATGGCACTAAACTGCCACTCCCCTCATGTATTTTTCAGGCACGTGCATAAATTAATAACATGTATCTGACATGCGCATTGTATGTGATGATCGCATCTGATATTGCACCTACACCGATAAGTTGTCATATTTGCGTGCACGTTAAAGAACCCATGGTGGTCAAAACTTCCAGAGCCCTCCACTACAGCGTCTCTCATTATCAGATGGTGGCTTTGGGACGTTAAATCCCACATATCAATCAATATCGATAAGTTGCGACAGTTGGTATGTCATTATGGTGCTTCGTAAGTAATCCTTCAGTAAACTGCAATCTTTGCACTCATTTTTTTTCTTTGATAAATAAATTTGCGACTGGAATGGTTCAAGGAAGAGAGAGAAGGAATGTAGGAAAGGTAGGGAGGTTAACTAGACTATGCGTCCAGTTTGCTACCCTACACATGGAGAGGGGAGAGGGGAGTAATAAAAGAGAGAGAAGAATAAACACATGTCACATCACACACACAATGCTGAATGAAGTTGCTCAATGAAGTTGCTGTCAAGTATCTCAGGAGGGCTCGTGTTGCTTTCTGTGTTGATGTGCTGCGCGACCAGGCTCCTAAGATCTTTGCTTCAATAAATGTCCGGTCATCGAGTCTATTCAAGCCACACTGGAAAGTCTGGCGATCTTAATCAAATTGGGCACAGTGGCACAAGAGATGTTCAATAGCCTCTATACAGTTGCAGCTTTCACATTTGGATGAATCTGCCATGCCAATGCGATAGCTGAATGACTTAGTAAACGCTACCCCAGTCCACAGCCGGCACAGCATTGTAGCGTCACGTCGAGAAATCTTGGATGGCGGTTGTTTCTGGAGTAATGACTTAAGATTGTTAGGGCGATGATTGGAGTTAAGTGGAGAATTCCAGCGCGCGAGCGTGGCATTATGCGCGATGTTACGAAGTTCTCTAGCTGCGTCTACTCTTGACAAGGGTATTAACAGTGTGGGCGCACCATCATGGGCACATCGGGCAGAATCGTCGGCGAGGTGGTTACCACTGATGCCACAAAGGCCCGGCAACCATTGTAAAACAATGTCGTGTCCTTGATCAACAGCGCGATTACAAATTTAATTAATACGATACATCATCTGGTGGTAGTTTCCACGTCGTAGGTTTCGCACGCATTGAAGGGCTGTCTTGAAGTCGCAGAAAATGGCCCATCTACTACGGGATTCTCGCGTAACAAACTCCACAGCGGATCGAAGAGCGGCGAGTTCGGATCCCGTAGATGTCGTGACGTGTGATGTCTTGAATTTGATGGTGATTGATCGAGATGGTATGACAAAGGCTGCTGTCGAACTTCCCGAGACCGAACCATCCGTGTAAACATGACTTCGGTCAGCATACGACAAATGCAAAAGGTCCAGTGAGATCTGCTTAAGGGCTGCAGATGACAGGCTTGCCTTTTTAGATATCCTCGGCACTTCAATGTTCACAGTCGGTCTTTTCATGCACCACTCTGGAGATAGTGGTATGGTTGCGGGCGAGAATCTCCAGAAGATGGAATTCTGGTTAGACGCAACAACTTTGGAAAACGCTGCCTTTGGTCTTTCTAGTGGCAAGCTAGCAAAATGGTGGTTAGGCACTCTGTATAGGTAACGGATATGTGTCCGGAGTGTGTCGACAGTTATATATGTCGTGATCGGATGGTTTTTAGCAATATCAATTGTTGCTAACGTATTAGCGCACCGAGGTAGCCCCAAGCATGTGCGGAGGACTTGGCCTTGAATGCTTTGCAGGACCCTGATGTTAGTTTTCCGGCGTTGGAAAGCACAGGCGTGCTATACCGCAAATATCCCAAGAAGAGCGCTCTGTACAGCTGAAGCATAGATGACACTGATGTTCCCCGCGTTTTTTCAGTGAGAAATCTCATCACGTGTGTGATATAGCTGAGCCTCTTCTTCAAGTGCGAGATGTGAGCACTCCGCGAGAGATCTCTGTCGATAATGACGCCAAGGAATTGTTTTCGTCTCGTATACGAAATGTTCACGTTGTCGGTGGAAACAAGATAATAGATCATAGGCTTGCGGGTAAAAGGGACTAAGGCGAACTTCTCGGTAGAAATTGTGAGGCCTCGAGCATGGAGGTACGTAGACGTTATTCTCGCTGCTTTTTGGAGCCGTGCGCGTACCTGGAGTCGTGTCACTGCTGAAGCGCAGATACATATATCATCAACGTTTACAGAGATAATGACTGATCGAGGTAGACTTTGTACAAGGCCAATGATCGTGAGGTTAAACAGCGTAGGGCTGAGAACCCCGCCTTGTGGAACGCCACGAGCGGTGTAATGATCAACGGTGCGGCCTTCCGCAGTAAGCACGAAAAAGGATCTCCTCTGTAGGTGGCTAGAGCTGCATCCAGTTCCTCGAGTGAGAAAAGCATAATCAGCTCAGAAACTCGTGCTACAGGAACATCCCCGAGAACTTCGTCACTCATTAAATGGTTCGATGTTTCCATGTGTCCGTGTGTGGTAGTTTTTACGGATAACGCAAGTAGGGACCCTTTTTCAAGTCACATTTTTTTCCGGAGACGTATCTTGAGGATACATTTCGTTCGGGAACGTTTTTTGCGAAAACCATTCAATGCAGAGGTGCCAACAGCCTTGTCTCCTATGAGTTTCAATGAAGGGATGCACCCGATTTCTGTGGCACGTACGCGTAAAATTTACCTGCAATTGAACATCAGTTTCAAGTTTAATAAAGATAGTAAGGAACCTCATAGCTGTGCCACCCGCGCGGACACACCACCGCCTTTCGTATGGAGCCAGGATGCGCGGCATCAACAAAAAGTACCGCGTCCACGCTTCTGACGTCGAAAGTACGCCACGTACATCAACTTCCACGTTCCGTGTGGCAGCTGGCCCACCAAGAGCTGCGCGCACACGCAGACGACGTCTCAGCGTTCGTCAATCGTCAAAGCCTCCCGGTCTCAAGACAACAGATACTACGACTCAAGCCATTCAATCTCTCCACTCGAGTTAGTCCCACGTTTTGGTGGGTGGTGGTGAGAAGAATAAGGCGCCTACGTTCTGCAGCCTGGTAGAGAGCGTGGCACATCGCCTCTGCTCAGACGGAATTTGAAGGCGCAGGCTCCTTTCCCAAGCGACGTCACCCCTTAATAGCCGAGTGCCAGACCAAGGGAGCGCTTGTGCTCATTTCGCAGAAACCAGTAGGTACTAAGCAGCAGCGGGATTCGAACCCACGACCTCCCACAGTTGAATCGGAAACTTTACCCCGAGGCCACGGCTGCGGTGGTCGCGCCACGTCGGCGAAGTGTCATTCATTTTTACGCTGACCCTTTTGACGTAAATTTTGCGGGAATATGTGGAATTCCACGTACGTGCTCCATACAGAAAAACGCTAAAAGGTGGAGCTACAAAATAAATGGCGCGAATGCCGGTCGTAATGGATATTCAGAACGGCAAATGGTCTGCAGCCTGTGCGTAATGCACAAGGCTCCAATGTTACGCGCATGCTTTTCATGCACGTTTCGCGCAATTAAGCAGCCCTCTCAGCGTTATAACACGATTCAACATTGCTGTCTCTTTACCCTTACTACCTCACCACAAAGAGGCTCATCTAAAGCCCCTCCATGTAGGAAGACCTCCATGAGCGCCTTCATCGCGTCTACTATTTAATAAGGAATTCTTTCCTTAATGACGTCTACATAGCCGGTGGAGAACGCTTTTTTAGCGCTTCTTGGCGTTACCAAGAGATAGAATAAAGCACTTATTTGTGACCGAGAAGGGAGTGTCGGTGGGTAGGCTCCTTAGTCCGGGATACCAATGGCACGTGCCGCTGTCCTCGCTCTTCTCACGAGGGCCTCTTGGGTCTTAGGATGTGAGCTGGACAGTGCCTTCCACCCTACAGTGTTGTGCTGTTCTCTGGATTGTAGGGGTGGATTGTGTGATCATTCCCATACCATGGGGTACACGGTGGGTGTTTTAGTGATGCAGAACCTGCACTGTGGTGCGCATGTGTCAGGAGCTCTTTGACACTATTTTGATTGGTCTTGCGCCCTACCGCCTGTGAGGCGAGGCGCGGCAAGTATACTTTGACAGCTCGACAGATGACGCCAGACACCTCGTTCCCCTAAAGATACTGCATAAGCATATACAGAAACTCGAATCCCTCCATGCCGTAAAACACGTAAAAATTCGTTCCAGTAGAGTTACTGTAAATGCTACCTTTAAAAAGGTATCATAAACAGTGGCTCTGCGTTCCCAAAACGAGCCCCCCCGCCCCTATCCCAGCGCCTTTCCAGACAGTGCTTGCAACGAAACCCTGACTCTGTATGGAAAGGCACTGGGGGTTGCCTCATCGTACAAGTACCTCGGAGTGACGCTGTGTGCAGGAGGCAACATTAATATTGCACACAAGGAAACAGTCAGATGAATGGCCCTGCGGGCACAGTGTGCGTTGAAGTAGCACTTAAATCAAAATTATTCATGACAAGGTTTTCGCGTCAGTCAGTAGCTATAGACCCCGCAGTAGCAATTCGTGACCAAAAACGCAACTAAGAGATGAATAACTGTCACTGTTATTGGTTTATATCACTGGTATCTAGCACTATTCAAAACAGCCGGCAATCCTGCCATTTCTAGCGCTGGGAGCACCAGCAGTGGCGCAACCTCGCGGTCACCTTCCGATCACGCCACGGCTGACCACTTCTCCAAAGAAAAGAGTGACGTCAGGCTCAATTGCTCCGAAACACTTCGTCTGCTAGGCGGACACATTGAGTCATGCCTTGTCACCTGCATTTCTGTCATCGCCGTACAAAGTGTCGACTCGGGTTCAATACAGTAGTCTCGAGCTTGGAAGCCCCGTGATTCAGGACGTCGCCAATTATTTTTGCTTCGATGACCTTTTGCAGAACATTGATTCCGAAATGGACGCCGTTCCAATAAGCACTGAAGAGGTGCGCAAAATGCACGCTTCAGCCATGTTCGCTCGTGTGTCTCATTTAGATATATTTTTGCGTTTTGGCGTGCAAAGCATTCAGGTAAATGAAGAGGGCTCAATTCAATATAGCTTTCGGGCATGAGCATCAGCGGAGAAATAAAATACGTTTCCTGCTTGCCAGGTTCTTTTTTGCGCCTCCAGATGGCCCCACCTATCCAGCCTCTCGCGGTTAACATGGTATTACTTCTTTTACGTGGACGCAAAGCCTACAGATGAACTAAAATATACGATACCTGCGTGTTACTTGTTAGCGATATCTGGCTATACGCAGTTCCACTTTTGATAGCTTGTGGTCGTGTTGGCGTGCAACACATACGTGATATGGAAAAACACCCTCATAGCGCTTTTTCCGTGCTTCGAACGAGACGACTGCAACTCACCTGCAACTCTCAATTCCCCAACATGCTGACCGACAAGCACACGTTTAATCATACTCTTTTCTTTCGCCGTTCTTTGAAATCATTCAATCCGGTGCGACGAAGATCAGACGCGAAGAGCGAGTGCGTTTTTGTGCTTCGGCGCCAGTCGGAGCCACGATAAGACCACTCGGATCGTACTCGTCATCGCTACTAGCGTATGGATAGCGTCAGGATAGTATTTGTGGAATTTATCACACCCAGTATCACACCGAACACGTAGCACTAGTGTCGATGTCGTAGAGCAGTCTATTTTTCACTTTTCTCCGTATCCTTTCTACGCTGTTTGACATCAAATTAAACATCTACCTGACGTATGCGGTTCAGATTTGGCCAATAAGACGTATGCATACAAAAGCGATCGAATGATGAGCACATGTCTTATTGAAATTTGACGTCAGTGCTCCTTTAACACCGGCTTTAACATCAATGTGTGAAAAATTAAAAAAAGGAGCCCCACCGATGTGCCACCCGCCATTCACATCGACCATATTGCGAAGAGAGCCCGTCACACGAGCTGCAAGTGGTAACCGCGTAACGTTAGACTCTGTGACTGCGTGTGACGCAGAGCAGGAAACAACGATTTCGCACGACGTACCAGAATCCTAGCCCTCAATTTTACCTTCCTTTACAGTGACCTCCCTTCCAGGGTTCATTTCGTGTCCACATGTTTCGACGGGATTTAATGCGTAGGCTTCCCTTCCCAAGCAGCTCAACCCTGAACAAAGCCGAGTGTCAGGCCGGAAGAGTTTTTGTGCCCATTTTCCAGAAGCCAGTGGACATCCGGCGGCGATTGGATTCGAACCCACGACCTCCCACAGCCGAGGCAGACACTCTACCACGACGCCCCGGCTGCGGTGATGCGACGGCTACGCTACACGCCATTTGTATCTACTATGTAAATTTTACAGGAACTTAAGAACTGCGCTTGCGTGTGGTAACGAAAAAAAGCGATAATAGTAATATTATTAATAGTAACAAATTGAACAGCAGGTAAGATATATGCGGCCACAAAATAAATGGCGGGAACTTTCTCCAAACGTAAATCTGAAGTCGCGCGGGAGAACAATTTACGACGCCTCCCTAGCGCACCTATGTGCCTGCATCACAGCGCGATTAACTGTGCAATCTGGGAAAGAGGAGGAAACAAGATTGTGCAATAATGAGAAAGAGAATCTGCAACTATTTTGAAGGCTCTTGCCACCTACCGCCTGTAAGGCGAGGCCCGGCAAGTATACTTCGGCATCCCAACGACAGATGGCGCCAAAAATCTCGTTCCCCTGGTCAGTTCCTAGTTCTGGTTCCTGGTCTGACGTAAAACTGTTCCTGGTCTGACGTTCAGCAATGCGGTCTTGTGCATGAGCTCGGAAGTTCAAGCAAGATTAGAAATTACGCAAAATGGAGTAAGTAGGCTTGTCTTAGGAGGTCACGGGAATACGCCAAATCAGGGAGTACAAGGTGATATGGGATGAACATCATTTGAGGGCACGGAAGCTAGCAGCAAGATAAAATTTGAGAAGTGATTGAGAGAAATGGGGGAGGAGCGTTAGGCTAGGAAGGTATAAAGCTACTTGTACATGAAGAGTGTCGATACCAAATGGAGGAAGTGAACCAGAAAATTGACTGGTAAATACTTGAAAAAGAGCAGGGGCCAAACCAAAAAGTATTATCGGTTAAGAAGAAGGTGAAGAAAGCTGAAACCGATATGTGGAGAATCGGCATGATTAAGAAGTCCGCACTGGAGATCTATCGAACTTTTAAGCAGGAAATTGTCAAGGAAAGGATCTATGATAATACTTCGGGTAGTTCTCTACTGTTTGAGGCCAGGATGGGATTATAGCAAACCTAGACATATCGGGCCAAATACAAGGGGTAGACAGGGTATGCAGTGCGTGTGGAGAGGAAGAAGAAAGTGCCGAATACTTGATAATGTTCTGTAAAGGGCTTCACCCTATAGTACAGGATGATGGCGCAGAGTTTTTCAAAGCACTGGGGTTTAGGGACAGGGAGGGCAAAATAGACTTTAAGCGGGTAGAATTAACTAGAAGGAGGTTATCCCATTGGTGGCTAAAGTCAAGGCACAAGTGAAATTTGAACCCTTCGCTGCAAAGTACGAATCCTCAACCTCACTATTTAAGGAAAAAAATAAATCTAGTTTTTCGTTCATTAAGTATTACGGCTTGGCGGCGCTAGCCAACGCCCGATCTAAAGGGTACAGCCATATCCATCCATCCATCCATCCATCCATCCATCCATCCATCCAGCCCCGCCGCGGTGGTCTAGTGGCTAAGGTACTCGGCTGCTGACCCGCAGGGCGCGGGTTCGAATCCCGGCTGCGGCGGCTGCATTTCCGATGGAGGCGGAAATGTTGTAGGCCCGTGTGCTCAGATTTGGGTGCACGTTAAAGAACCCCAGGTGGTCTAAATTTCCGGAGCCCTCCACTACGGCGTCTCTCATAATCATAGAGTGGTTTTGGGACGTTAAACCCCACATATCAATCAATCAATCCATCCACCCATCCATCCACTCATCCATCCATCCAACCAATCTTGGAAATACTGCTACAGTATACTACAAGATAGTACACTCTAATACTGCATAAGCATATTGTCACGGAGCCGTGACAACTTTGAAGGCAGTAGACGGACTGGTCAGATAAAACTGTTTATTTAGGCGATCCTGTGCCCGCTAAACGGAAAGTCGGGTTACGGTCACTTGCACTAATAGCGATGCATGCAGCGTCACCCTTCGATCAACTGACAAGTAGCGAAGCGCGTCAGCATTTATAAACTTGCCATCGAATGTTCTAATGTTATCGCTAGCGGTGACGCAGGTTCCAGAATAAGCTGTACAGTTCGCGGATTTGGCGTGATTGTATCGAAATGGTCTACTACAGTCGCAAAGTTTCTCGAAAACATGCAGGCGCGGTTTGCGCTGAGAATTGTTTAGTGTATTGGAACGATAACAAATCTTGAGAAAAGGAATGTGGCGTTGCCCCCCTTTAAAAAAGGCATCGTCCCGGTGCTTTAACGGAAGATGAACGTGCAACAATACTGCAAGAAAGTACTAGGAATAAATTACGATATAGATTTAATACAAAAAACACTGTTTCAGTTAGTTAACGCGCTTGAAACGGCTGGAGGCGACGAGGATGACTACAGGTTGTGATCAACGTCGATGAGAGTTCGTGATGCCGTCGGAGACAACCTCGTAATCGAGTGGGCCCAGACGTCGAACCACCCTGTACGATCCGAAGTACCGTCGCAGAAGCTTCCCACTGAGTCCACGTTGGCGTATCGGCATCCACACCCAAACACGTTCACCGGGTTGGTATTCCACGAAGCGTCGTCGAAGATTGTAACGGTGGCTGTCGGTCGCCTGTTGGTTCTTGATACGAAGGGGCGCGAGTTGTCGGGATTCTTCAGCGCGCTGAAGGTACTCACTGACATTGAGGCTTTCTTCGTCGTTGACGTTGGGTAACATGGCATCGAGCGTCGTTGCCGGGCTCCTTTTCTAAACCAGTTTGTTTGGAGATATCTGCGTCGCCTCCTGCACCGCCGGGTTGTACGCGAAGGTCACGCACGGAAGATTGGCGTCCCACGTCTTGTGTTCGTCATCGACGTACATTGCTAGCATATCGGCAATCATCTTGTTTAGCCGCTCGGTGAGGCCATTGGTCTGTGGGTGGTACGATGTTGTCCTGCGGTGGTTTGTCTGGCTGTATGCCAAGATCGCTTGAGTAAGACCAGCAGTACATGCTGTTCCCGTGTCGGTGGTGAGGACCTCCGGGGCGCCGTGACGTAGGACGATATTTTCGACGAAGAATTTACCTACCTCAGATGCACTGCCTTTGGGCAGGGCTTTTATCTCGGCGTAGTGGGTGAGGTAGTCGGTAGGTACCACGATCCACTTGTTTCCGAAAGGCGACGTCGGGAACGGCCGCCCTAGGCTTATACCAATCTGCTGGAATGGTCGGCGAGGTGGTTCAATTGGCTGAAAAAGTCCCGCTGGCCTTTTAGGCGGTGTTTGACGTCGCTGACACACCCGGCATGTCCTCACATAACAAGCGACGTCGGCGGTAAGCGTTGGTCAGTAGTATCTTTCTTGTACCCTCGCGAGCGAGCGGAAGACACCGAGGTGCCCTGCCGTCGGATCGTCGTGCAGGGCCTGCAGGAGTTCTGGTCGCAAAGCTGAAGGCAGCACAAGGAGGTACTTGGCTCGAAGCGGTGAGAAGTTTTTTTTTTGGAGAAGACCGTTTCGCAGGAAGAACAACGCAAGTGTGCGCTTGAATACCTTCGGAACTTTGGCGGTCCTGCCATCGGGGTATTCTATTAAGATCTTAAGTTCCGGGTCGGCCCGCTGTCGTTCAGCGAAGTCGTCGGCAGTTACCGTTTCCAAGAAGTAGTCATCATGTGGGTCGTCGGGCGGTGGTTGGTCGACAGCCGCACAAGAGAGACAGTCGGCGTGGGAGTGTTTTTTTGGCCGCAGTTGTAAACAATGGTAATGTCATATTCTCGAAGTCTCGGGCTCCATCGTGTGAGGCGACCTGCAGGGTTTCCTAGCACGTTGCAGTAGCTAGCCAACACAAGGCGCTAGCCAACACAAGGCGTGGTAATCGCTCACAACTTTGAAGGGCCTGCCGTAGAGGTACATGCGAAATTTTGACGTAGCCCAGGTGATGGCGAGGCACTACTTTTATGTTGTGAAATAATTGGCTCCCGCTTTGCATAGTGATCGGCTCGCATAACTTATAACCCTTTCTAGTTCGTAAGCCTTCTGCACAAGAGCAGTGCCGCCACCTACGCTGCTTGCGTCAGTGTGTATTTCTGTTTCGTCGAATTGAGAAAGCAACGGAGGCGTCTGGAGCCGATGTTGAAGTTCCTGGAAAGCATGAATTCCACGTTGGTCTTGGTAAGGTTAATAAATGGATAGGCGATGCGGACGAAGTTTTTCATGAACCGCCTATAATAGGCACATATGCCCAGAAATCGGCGCACTGCCTTGTTGTGTGTGGGTGGCGGGAAGTCAGCGATGGCGGCTTTTTTCATTCGATCGGGACGAACTCCAGACTTGCTAATCGCGTGTCCACGGAGCAAGAGCTCCTCGTATACAAATCTGCACTTTTCTGGCTTCAGTGTGAGTCCGGATGTCTTGATGGCTTGAAGTACAGCTTCAAGGCACCGAAGGTGCTCGACAAAACTCGAGGAAAACACGACGACGTCGTCCATGTACACAAAGCTAGTCTGCCACTTCAATCCTGCCAGTACTGTATATAACATGTTGAAAAGTTGCAGGCGCTGAGCAAAGACCGAAGTGCATCCCCTTAAACTCGAAGATGCCGTCCGGTGTTATAAACGCCGTCTTCTCTCGGTCTCTTCCATCGATTTCGATTTGCCAATAGCCAGTCTTGAGGTCCAATGACAAAAAGTACTTGGCATTAGGGAGCCGATCAAGTGCGACGTCTATTCGTGAGAAAGGATACACGTCCTTTCTTGCGATTTAGGTCAGACGGTGATAATCGACGCAGAAAGGTAAGGTTCCATCCTTTTTTTTCACTAACACCACGGGGGACGCCCATTGACTCTTGGACGGCTGGATGATGTCATCCCGCAGCATTTCATAAACTTGTCTTTTCATAGCCTCGCGTTTTCGCGTTGAAACCCTGTACGGACTCTGATGGAATGGTCTGCCATTTTCCTCGGTTATGATGCGATGTTTCGTGTTGGGGGTCTGCTGAATTTTTATAACGACGAAAAGCAATCTTCGTGTTGCAGCAGCAGGGTCTTGAGCTGTTCTTGCTTATGGTTCGGAAGGCTGGAATTGACATCGAAAGCAGAGAGTTGGGCTTGGTTCCTCTGAGTAGGTTCTGCAGAATCGGCGAGGGTGAAAGCACTGGTGGCTTCCACAATTTCTTCGACGTATGCCATCGTCGTTCCGTTGTTCACATTTTTGTACTCATTGCTGAAGTTTGTGAGCATAACCGTTGCTTTTCCTAATAGCAGCTCTCATCGCAGCTTGCGACGAATCTTTGTAACTCTTTTTTACTCCCCTCTCCCCCTCCCCATGTGTAGGGTAGCAAACTCGACGCATAGTCTGGTTAACCTCTCTACCTTTCCTACATTTCTCCTCTCTCTTGTGACTCCACTCGTGGTTGACGAATTTTTAAAGATTTTTGTGTTGTTTAATTCGTGAGACAATACGCTCTTGAAAAAAGAGTTCCTTCCATGGTTACTTAAAAGAGTGTTTAAGGGCCCTTTTAAGGGCCAAGAAAGTGATGGCTCCCAGAATTTCAATGAAGTTTGAAACTTCTGGTCGTGCCAGCAAAGGGTTCGTGTAGCGGTAGGCAAAGGTACAGTATTTCGTGACTTTAGAAATGAAACTTGGCCCCCACGAGGGCGCCCCTACAACAAAGTGCAATAGCGCGAATGGCGGTGCCTATGCGCTGGATAACGGAGGGGTCAATAAATCCACTTCGGGTGCGTTTGAAGGCGGAACGCGCTATACGCTTGATAAACGTTGGTTGCCACTAGCATGTCGTCTTAGCAAAGCGTCGGAAACATTTGCCTTTTTGTGAAAGCGTTGCAATGTCAGCACAGCGTGAAGAAACGCTATGGTCCTTAGAATTACTTCGTTACTTATTTCAATATGCTGCAGACCTTTTCGGTCTAACCAGGAGTGGTAGTACAGAAAATTATTACAATTCTCTCTAAACGGATGATCTCATTAAAAACGAAACAAAAAATATGTTCAATGCTGGATGGTTGTTAACAGTTTCAAAGATACGGAGTTTATATCACACCCGAGCATCATACTAAAATGTAATACACTAACCAGAGCAAAAAATATCGCTGATTTTTTGAGCAAAAGTTTCTACAGTTCACCGCATATGATGGTAGTCTATGCCAGTATGCTATTGATGATGGGAAAACAGAGTTTTTATGAATGCTGTTGTGACTTTCAGGCAGCCGTATTGTCTTGTTGTGGTTAGTTCTTGAGGAGTGTCTGAGGGGTTGAATATATTGTGTTGGGGTTACTTATAATGCTCAATAAACAGATGATACAGAAATTTAGGTTTGTAGGTGATTCTGCAAGGTTAGGCAACACAGCTCGGCTTTTTTGCGCAGAGCTTTAAGATTGGTATGCCGGGAATATTTTTAAATTACAAATCAACTGCTAAATTTTGAACTCGCTCAACTTTTTGGATGAGAAGTTTGTGTTGGGGACTTCAAATTATCTCGGCATACTCAAGTGCTGGTCTAATTAGTCCCTTATATGCGGTTATTTTAACCTCAGGATGCGCGTTTCTTTAGTATTCTCTTGACAAACGACAGCTTTCTTTGCGCTTTTCCACAAATAGTCGCTATAAGTGGTCCCAACTTAGATTGGATGTTAATGTAACTCCCATGTATTTTACTTGGTTACTCTCGGTGATTTCTGAATTTTCTTATTTGTATGTGAACTTAAGAGGCTTTTTCTTGTTTGTAAAACTTATGACTGCCGTTTTTTATGTATGCCTTGTCTAGTAAAAAGACACACATAGATAATATCGGCTTGTTGTTATGGTGCCTCACATATGCGCAATAATTGCTTTTTTAATTAACAATAGCACAAGTATGAACGATTATGCTTGAGAAATATCGCTCGGCGCTGCGGATGGAGTCGGCCGTTTGGAGTATCGTTTGGTGCCATTCGGGGTATCGTTAAGGGTGGACAAGCAGACAAACTTACAGACAGACAGACCGATTTTTTTTTTTCGTGTAAGGTTCCCAAGATCGTTTTAAAAACAAAACACGTCACAAACCCACTCGCGCACCTATGCGCGCCATGACTCTGGTGCTCTCTCGCGCTCCACGTACGAACGATACGCTTCCTAATTCACACTGGTTGATTTCAGTGGTAAGAAGGCACACCAGTTATCACATTTGTGGTCGATAGCGAAACGTGTTCATCGCAAAGCCACCACCATCGTTGCAGCCCTGTCGAGGCTTTACAATCGGGCAAATGCTAATGTCATTTGTATGCGGAACCTGAGGAAGCAGTAGAATCATCGTGCTTCCAAACCACTCCCTTCGTACAATTATGTGAAGCACGGTGAAAGCGAAGATGCGGTTGGCAGGTGTGCTCAGATTTAGGCGCACGTTAAAGAACCCCAGGTGGTCGAAATTTCCGGAGCACTCCACTACGCCGTCTCTCATACTATTATGGTGGTTTTGGGACGTTAAACCTCACATATCAACCATAATTGGGAGTAACTTTGACGTCGAAAGATTACGCCTAAATTCTTTCTTTTTATTGTTTTCGTGTGTGAAGGTGCCAGCGTGAATGATCATACCAGTTGCGAGGGCGTACTGCTTTATTTATCGGCGAACTGCCAGTGCACTGTAGCCCATAACATGTTTTCAGTCGAACGTCCCAATTCATGACGCAGCGGTCGATGTATTATCAGAGTAAAGCAAACAGCTCACAGTTTACGACGCTCCAGCGCACAGACGTCGTGGTATCACTCATGGTGAAAAGTGCTGGCCCACAACATGTCTACCAAGCGATATTTCGCCGGCGCTGTTTCACTAACAATACTTTCTTGGGCACCACTTTCATGACTGGCTACAAAAGAAACTAAAAAAAGGAACCTCTCCAATGTGCCACCCGTCTCGCATATCGACTATGTTGCGATAAGCGCCGGTCACGTGATCTCTGACCCGCGCAGCGTCAGGCTCATTTGGTGGAAGTGGTAAGAAGAGGAAAGACGCGACTGATTTCTGCAGGCCGATAGGGTGCACGGCGCAGCGACTATTCAACTGCGTGCGATGCACAACAGTGATAGATTTCGCGGCGATAGCACGAGGAGTAGATGAGTTGAACTCTACACGTTTCGATGGGATTTGAGTGGTGTGGGCATCCCTTCGCAGGCGGTTCACCCCTGAAAGTAGCCGAGTGTCAGACCGGGGGACGCCTGTGCCCATTTTGTGATACCGGTGGGTATCCGGCGGCACGCGGATTTGAACCCACTACCTCACGCATCCGAAGCGGACACTCAACCACGAGGCTACGAGTGCGGTTGCGTAGCGGTGGCTACAAAACGTGTTTTGTCTATATCATTCAATGCTGAACGAACAGATGGCGCTAGCATCTTCGTAACCTCAGAGATCTGTATTGGCACTCCCGCGACAGTTCGTATTGCGAAACAATCTTCCTTGGGCCCCACCTTGTATTCTTAAATGATTTTCGATTTACATATATAGAAAACGTTTACTCAACGCATGAGGACCGGCACAGGCCATTGGCAACGATTGCCCAGGTCTGCTCTTTAACGCGCCATCTGTTGATAAAAAATAGAACTGGTAAGAACACTTAGGTATGTGTTATATCGTACAGGGCATTGCACAGAGAGAGAGAGAAAAAGAAACAAGAAAAGGAAATGCAGGGCGTTCCAAAGATGACTCATTTATCTAGGAGCAGTCTGTTTATCTTTGAGGGTGCCTCTGCTTTGCCTCACATTTATTGTATGTACTACCAGAGTTCTTCAACGCTTTCCTGGTCACAAAACTCCACCCGAAAGTTGATATAGGGACAAAATCTGTCGCTAGAGGCGCCACCCGTCGTATGGGGCCACAAGCCGCCGCCACGGCTGGGCATGTATGCGCACTGCGGCCGATGTTTCGACGCGATTATGTGCGTGCTGTTCTTCCTGTTACCTTTTTTTAAACGTCTCTGAACGCATCAATGCCACCAGATAAATAGGTTGAAACGGAATCCAGTGTCGACGACAGATGAGAGCTGTTTACTTTGGAACGCACGCGTAGTTTACTTGGAAGTGTGGGCCCACCTTATAAACAGCAGCTCATTAAAATTGTTCTCACACCGCGCAATAACGCATTTAGTCAATAATTGTCTCATAGCCCAATTATATGCATACTTACGATGCCTCGAAGCGGTACTTGCGTGCTATAGCTCGCAAATGTTGAAAGACGATGCTTGTGCTCCATGCTCTTGATGCGAGCAGCTACTGCTTGATCTGCTCGACATGTTTGTATTTGCGCCCGGCCAAAGGGCAATTATGTTTATGCGGTAGGCGAGCTTTATATTCTGGTAGGGCCGCTAATAGGGGAGGAAGGTGAACGAAATGAAACACGACTGGGTAGTACAGGAGCAATCACATTGGTTTATATCCGGCTCGCCTCTCGCGCGCTACTACCCAAGTATTCAAATGAACTGAATGGTTGAGCCAGAAGTTTTATTCCAGACCTTTCAATTGAGTTTATACCCAAATGCGCAGTTGTTTTGGACATACGTTTGTGAGCGCCGATCGCTTTTTCGACGCGGGGACTTTCGAAGCCGAGGGCTTTCGCGACCGCTCTAAACGTGCCCAACATTTGATTGATCACTTCTTTCCACGCAGTTTACACTCGACACCCGCCGCTTGACGTTTCCTTGTGTTTACTGTTTAGGGCAATATTATTTACTGGCGGACAGCCCATGATTTCTCCGGTAACGCAAGTACAGCAGCCTAATCTGGAAGTTCCTTTTGATGCCAGTGCTAGCTGCTTGGCCGCCTCTGCCACTACCGAGGTACCTCATCACACATTTGTTTTTATTTTTTGGATGGGAGGGGGGAAGGGCGGTTACGATTTAAGACATGCAATAAATCTTAAATTTGGTGCTAATGATACGCCGCCTAGTAGTCAGGTGTGTACTTATGAATGGGAGATTCACATATGGTGCATGTAATGGGGAGAAAGTTGGACAACATTTATTTACACAAAATACACCGAGAACAACACTTTGGAGAAGAAAAGCACTAGAAACTATTGCAGCTGTTCTGAGCAATGTTACACAATCTGTGACTCTACTCTACAATGTGTATTTTGTTTCATTAACAGCTGCACTCTGCCTTAGCTCACTGCCTAAAATAAACTGTGTTTGAATATACACTATTTACACTATATGCAGATAAATATGAATAGTACGAAAATATTACAGTGTAATGTATACAAGATATACAACACTATATACAAATGGGAAGGCGTGCTCACATACAAAGCCATTATGCTTAACACTGTGGCTTCTGCCCACCACTTGCAGGGCATGAACTGCGCACAGTTACCCGCGAGGCTTTGTTTTTTTCTCGAGTGAAGAAATGTAATCTGCATCTCAAAAAAAAGTGTACAACCTCAGCTGTTGTCCCTAAAAAGTGCAACAGACAACCTACACTTGCTGACGCTGTGCGGCTATCGAGCGAAATGCTTTCAACAATCCTCGTGTACACGTCACTGCATGCAATGTTTTGCCCCGTGTACGTCTCTACATGTTCTTTAACAATTTTCAGGAGAGCAAGAAGATGGCTGCTAGGTACTTTCAAATAGCCCCTCGATTTTGTTTAGATTAAGGCAGATGGCTGACGTGTTGTGCTCAACATCGTTTCGATGCAGCCTAAGCAATCCAAAGTAGAAAACTTCTTGGCCACATATCCACCGAGGTAATCCAAAATGGAGTCTTTGGTCGAAAGGGGGCCAATGTCCTCCACACAGTCTGTTGTTGGCTCCAGCAGGACATCGTCCAGCAGAACAGCTAGTGTGTCCACGTGAATTGTGCACAACTTCCTGAATTTTCAAGGTGATAAAAAGGAAACTTCAGGACACATACAGGACACAAATTGCAAAATACCTGAGTCGTAGAGGGCTTTTCCTTGTCAAAAAGACCTTGCAGAGTGAGAAGCAGTTGTGGCCCGCTTCCGTCAACTGAAGCTCGCTTAGGTGGCCGCACGAGGTTGTTCACCGACAGCATCCGGTATATAAACAAAAACTGCTGGACAGTTGGTTGGCCCCCGTCTCCTGCAACATGCCTGGCTATCCCAAAGAAGCGCTGGACAGGGAAAAAGAAAGGTATCTGTACCAACACACCGTGCCAAAAAGTACCTGAATTACCTCTAAATAGTCTTGGCCGAGGTTTCCAACTAGAACATAACGGAAGCCAGACTTCAAGAGTCGATCAATCAGGGCCACCGTGCTGTGCAGCGTTATCCCCAGTGCACCACAAGTTGGTTTGCTAAGGAAGCACACCTGCCTCTGCTTCGGCAGGCTCTCTATGTATGTGCAGCAATCCTCCAGCCACTTTATGTTCGCCTTCAATGTCTGCAATGCAAGAAATCTTAACCTTGAATACCCTATAAAAGAAAAACATATTTGGGTGTGATTTACTCGCTCACCGCGATGTGCTCGGCTTTGTTGTATTGCACGTCCTGTGGTCTTCTTGAGTTGAGGCAGTCAAATAGATCATTCATCTGCTTCGTGAAGTCGTATGTACCTGCGGAGTTTTGTAGCTTTTGGCAGCCTTCTTGCTTGCTATAAAACTCCATTGCAGACGCCGTGCTTCCGCTGAAAAGCTGAAAATGATGGCACACTGTTGTTGAACGAAAGAGTTTCCATTCAAATTTGTCTTTTTGACAAATCATCACCAAAGTTTTGTGTCATTAGTTTGCCTGTAAGTAGCCTTACTAATTACTAGGAGTGGTTACTCGTCTGAACAGCAAGCCGGACACTCATCTTCTCGAAGGCGTTCGGGAAGATGTGAGCCCTTGTGAGCTTCGGGACAGCCCGAAGGCCAGCCTGTTGCTCCTCGTACTCCAGCAGGGCAGAGTAGTGGCAGTGATGGACCTCATGTCCTTCCGGTAGCTGCGATAAAAAGGTGAAGCCACTCTTCGCAAAGGGAGTAACCTGACGTAGACACGAATTACTGCTTACCAGAAACTTTCCAACCTTCTGAAGATTGTTCCTTATGCGTTTGAAGACATGCGGTGGATCAATTAGTGCCTGCACTGTTCGTGAAGGGTCACATGGATGCTGGAATGAAGTTTGCAGCTGTTTCTGGTCACTGTTTATTCCTGAAAAGAACACATCAATGCAGTTAGTAGTGTTCAATTCTTAATTTGACAAATTTAACTCGTGCCCCCAGATACTAACCCAAGCTCCTTAAAGCTGAACGATTTGGTGTTGAATTGTCGCACGTAACAGCATCGACAATAGCGCCAGCGTTCGAAAGGTGCACAATGCACTGGAGCAACAACTTCGCTACTATTGAACCAGGGGCTGCACTGGAGGAATAAAAGGTCCCAACAGTCTGCGACCACCCTCCAAGAAATGGTCGGAGGAGAAAGACCAGGACGTGATCGCCATCTTTCTCACAGTCCGAGGGTTTTGTGTGCTCAGCGAAGTTAACTTTTCCGAGCAGAGCCATGTCTGACTCCCTAATGTGCACACTATTTCTTACGCTCATTTCATCGAACATCAGGACACCTGTAAAAAATACATCCCATTAGACATGCACCACATATGAGATATGAAGTCACAGAATGCAGTAGTAAGTTTGTGCATTGTTCCAAACCTCGACGCTCTCGCTCAGGAAGTACTTGCAGCTTGCCTTTGAGAACGGTGAATAGACTGCTGTCAAACTAAAAGTCAGCCTTGAGGCTCCTCAGGTACGTGTAGACGGTGCGAGGGTTGGGCAAGGGAAGGTACTCATACTCGTGAAGGAATGTATAGACCGATGTCAACTTAAGCTTCAGTAGCAGGCAGTCATAAATATATGCTTTTTTGTACCTAAAGAGAGTGCAGGCTCGTTGTGCATTCAGGTAAACCGTGGCTGGTGAGTGAACAGTGCAAGTGCATAACCACAGCAAGCAGAAAAAAGAAGATGCACGACATGCATCACACCATCTTTCCTCATACCGCAATACACAACCACCGCGTTTAAAAATGCCTTGTCATCTTCATTATTAACATGCACCCCTACTCCAGTACGAGAGCAAAAAACAGCTAGCATTGTGCGATCATGCAAAGCGGGCAATTTAGAATTACTCTGACATGCAATGCTAGCGTGCACTGCTCTTAAAAAATATGCACAAGACAGTGGCACGAAAAAGATGTGCGATTATATTCATAGCTTCATGCCAGTTATGGGCGACTGAAGATTACCTTGCAGCTTTCGGAGATTTCGCGTTTGCCTTCATGATGCACTGATCGTAAATAAGCTTCTCGCGGGTGGATAGCTTGTCCAGGATTTGCAAGAGTCTTGCATTTTTGTTGGCCAGGACTCATCTTCGCAAGCTGCTTATGATACCGTTCGAGTCGTTGCCGCGTACTCGAAAGCTGCGCCTTCAGTGCCTGCACTTCAAGAAACGAACACACTGCCTGTTCCGTTTGGCAGGCCTGATCTGCATGTCCGCTATCGCTGGCTGCTGCATCTGTAATACAATTCAATAACACTGTTCAGAAGCACCGCAATGTCACCAGCCGCTAACACAGGGTCATGCGACTGAGGGAACAAAGTAACGCCGCGACTAAACCTGCTCAAGAGCTCACCGTCACTGGCTTCTCCTGCCGAGTCGGTGTTGACATTTTAGCACTCCACTGCTGCGCATTCCGGTGACAATTCGCGCCGCCTGTTCGCTGTTTGCCTCTGAGTCGCAGGCCGTGAACGCGGTTTGGCTTTGTCAGGTACGCCGGGAGCCCGTCAAAAATTCTTGGAACGGCGTTCGTGCGAAGCCTCGGTCTCTCTCGCTGAAGCGACACGACCGCCCCATTCACGATGTGCTCGTCGGTTCTCACAACGTCGCTAGCATCAAAATGCTTTTCGCACACCCGAACGTTCTTACTTTCGAAGCTGAAACCACCAGCTTCCAACCACGGTATAGCTCGCTTCCATTTCTCTCGGAGTTTGGCGCTACTTGGGAAACAGAAGAGCGACGCCTTTCCTTTGTTGCTTCGGTATCCGGAGCTGCAACCCGTCACACAGCACGTCTTCATTCGAATTTTCATGCCGTCCACCTTGAGCACGGTGCACTGGCACATGAAGTTCGTGTTTCGCTGATGCAGAAACCGCGAGCTGCCACCACACAACGCCTTCGGGATGCCGCCGCGGCCAGTGCGTTCCGCCGGGCGCAGCGGGGCGATGGCCCCCCTAGGAAGGCTTGCGCCGCGTAGCGGCCGCTCTTGGCACCATATCAAGCTCTCCCATAGAGTGACGGAGAAGTTTCGTGACCAGAACGGTATTAAGGGACTGTGGTATTACCTTTAAAGGCGCTCTTTGCGGCGGGAAACTTTTCAATTTTGCTTACGTGTATACAAAGGTGCACGCATGAACATACATAAAGTATTGTTTCGCCCACCTCCCACCCACCCCAAGAAAAGACTCGGACCATCTCCTCGAAGGGAACCCTGATGTGATGCGAAGCAACTGTGGTGCGCACGGCATTGACCCAGTTGACACGGGCGTCGACGTGGGTGTTGGAAGAACAGCATGAAGCGAAGATTGGCGTAGTGTTCGCTTTAGTCCATGCGCGAACGCGCTCGGTTTCGCTAACCCTCGCAACACCGGTGACGGCCTGGTTAGGCGTAATTGGATCGGCGGAAGTTTCAGCGGGTGAAGAAGCGTTGTCTTCCGGCGTCTTCTTCATCGAAGATAAACGAGCCGAAAGAGTTGAAATCTTCGGCTAAGGTGATTGGCACCGTGACAGTGGAATGGAAGTTACGTCAAACACCACCCGAGTTTCACGCCCCGCTACGGGCCAGATGAACGTGTAAATCACAATTTTCGAATCATCTACGAAGGCAGCTTTGTCTGCGAGAGACGCCATCCAGGAGACGACAGTTTCCAGTGTCCTGTTTGTGCTAAAAGAATATAAGCACAAACTACGGAAAACCATACAATGAGACACACTACCGAGAGACTACGAGTCGCTACGTGTCTGTTCTCAAGGTGGTTCTGCTGCATCAGTTCTGTGTCTACTCGAAGAAGGTTATCGGTAATTTTCGTATCACCTTCGGAGTCAGTGAAATTTCGATAGCAAAAGTAGTTTTGTGCAAGTACGGTTGGATGATGTAAGCCCATGCACGTTTTCAACTGCGACTGCATTTCTTAGTGAGGCTATGTCAGGCGTCTGTCGGAATCCGTCCACCGCCTTCTCCCATAGCAACAGCTAGCGCTGTAGCCACTTAACCACCATGGCAGGCGAGTACCATTTGGACATAAGCTTTTAACAAGGTACCTCCCTCAAACCGCCGATAGATCCCAGCAATCTTGCATGAGGTCTATGATATATTAGATTACTTTTGTTCCGTTGACTTTAATGCTTTTCCAGTCTGATCACGGTGAAAAACAAGAGGGGTGTACGGTGGACGTCCTCTGGAAGAGCCGGTGGATTAACATGCAACTTGTTATGACAGAAAGAAAACCAAAAAAAGAAAACCAAAAGCAAAACAGTGGTAATTGTGCTTAGTCTTAACCTAAGCTATCCTTTCGTTCACGAGTGAAAGAAATATTTCTTTTCCGTTTTATGGTTCTAGAGAAACTTTAAAACCCGAAGCAGAGGTCCTATAACGGAAGCAGAAAATAATAGTTGTAGGCCGATAATCTATCATTCGGAATACAGCATTGGCGCGTCTCGAGCAGTAATCGTCATGATAATATCCGGCGTTTGACGTCCCAAAACGGCGATAACAAATAAGAAAGCCATGTAGTGGAGGGTCCCGGGTATTCCGACAATTTATTCTTCTTCGAAAATCACCCTCTACACGGGACATTTAACCTCGATTTAAATATAACCCTCGTGGCCGGGATCGAATGATGCGCCTTCGGGTGAAAGAAAGAATTCCAAAGTAGAGATAATTTGCAGCTACGCTAAAAAACAAAAACAGTGTGGAAATCAGATACGCTTTTGTTAACTCACTGAGCGACGTTTAAAGTGCCTGACACCGAGGCCATACCACGAAGAGAGCATTCTCGGTGCTGAAGTTTGTTTTATTAGAACAGCGGTCTAACGTATCAAAGGGCACCTGCACTAGAGTTCATAGCTAACGTGCTGCTTCTCATTTCGCGCCAACTCCTGACAGAAATCACTAACCCCCGTATTCTAGAACGTCTCTGTACTCAACGCTTCACAATCACTTGAGAACGCCGATGAGAGCGCCGTCTCTATGCACGGCAACTCACTGCATATCAGCGATAATCTGCTGCGATTCTTGAGTAGCGCAGCGCAATTTTCAGCCGAGTGGTGGCGCAGTGCTCAACTCAGTCCAGTGAAGGGTAGAGGTCAAGTCGAAGAGCGTTTGTGAATACGGGGTTAAGCCTGCTCAAAAAAGTCGTGATTATCTTTTCGTTATTCAGTTAATAATTAAAATTGTGTATCTAAGAAAGTGACAATTTTCTTGGATGACCAAGCCTCAAAGTAAAATACCTCAAAGGAAAGAAACCTTAGAACAATTCAGGGTAGTATTGCTTTTTTTAAATGGGGCCTGCAACACTTTTTGAGCACAATCAAATATTGCAGCCAATCGGCAGTCTAAGCTCCCGAGAACATGCGAGACAAACATAATAGTGCAGTATAGAGCCCGGAATTTACACTTCATTCGCAAAATCAGCTAGAAATCGCTGCATTTTCCCTCTTTTGATGATGCCATCTACTCAGAGTGAGTGGCACAATCAGCCGTCACTTCTTCTTTAATCTCGTACTGGCCAGTGCCGTAGGTGAGCCCGTTCCCGCGTCACTTCTCGCTAGTGGATTACGTCGGGACTAGTCTTCATCGGGAGATTGAGGAAGCTTCGTCATTTTGAGGGTGCAAGTGTCGCAGACGCTAGTCGAGACAAAGGCGTTTTGTGCAAACCGTAAAATGCAGTTCAATGTGTTTTTGTTTGTTTTGGTGTTTGTCACTGCGCGCGCTTTGTTACCAAAACAACTGTATCCTTACGAGAGACGCCTGTTGTGAAGGGCTCCGGAAATATCGACCACCAGGGGCTCTTCAACGTGTACCTAAATAGAAGTACACAAGCCTCATGCATTTCGGCCTCGCTCGAGAATCTTGCTCCGCTGGTGGCGAATGCACTCTTTTAGGCTCTGCTCGCGGCTTATGCGGCATCAATCAGTATTTAAGGTTTCTTACGGCATCTGTGGCAACATCTACAAATTTTTCTGTATAGAAACAAGTGCAATCTCTTTCATTTGCTGCCTTCTTCTTGCAATACTAATCACAACTTTTTCTGCAGGCTGGTTGTGGTGAACGCTTAAGTGTAGTCGCTTATTGTGGATTCGTATACGCAAATAAAGCGCTTTTGCCTGAAATACGTTCTGCACAACTTCACACGGCTGGTGAGGCCACACATATAACTTTCCAGGCACAGCTTTGTTCCTCCGTTATTCAATTTCATTCTCTCCACTCCTCGTTTCAATTTTCAATTCTGCAAATAAGTACCGCTAGGTCAACCACACGACCAGTATGAGCTCCTGAAAGCATGCACTTGACTTAAGAGCGCTGGTGGATCCGAACTGTGGCCCCCGTATGAAATGCACGGGTGCAAAACTGCCACCCCCTTTATGTATTATCAGGCGCGTGCATAAATAGATGACATCTATATGGCATGGGCATTGTATGTGATGATAGCATCTGATATGATTTACACCTATACAGATACATTGCGAAAGTTGGTATGTCACTATAGGTCTTCGCCAGTATTCTTTCAGTAAACTGCAATGTTCGCGCGCACGTGGTTTTCCTTTTTTTTTGAGAAACATTGAATTGGCGAGTAGAAGGCGCGACGTTCGATGATGTCCGTGAGGGGCCGTTGTTTCCGACAACTGCAATGGGGAAATTACTTCTATAGGCGTATTTTACGGGGATGTTTTTGCAGGTGACTGAATTCCGGGGACATTTTTTTCGGGAACGTTTTCTTATTTTTTTGCTGCACCCATTCAATGCAGAGGTGCTTTATGGCTTGTCTCTTATTCGTATCATTGGTTTCCATTCCAAAACACTGGCTTAATTTTTCAAATTTAGTGCACCAGTGTGGGGTGCACCCAATTTTTGTCGCACGTACCCATAAATTTACCTAAATCGGACACGATATGAAAAATTAGGTAAAAAAGGAGCCTAATCGGTGTGCTTGCCCGCCCAGGCACACCACCCTTGCATATTGAGCCAGGCCGCGCGGCACCGTGAGCAAGTACCGCGACCACGCTGCTCGCATTGACAGGACGGCACATACTACGTCATCGTCCAAGTGCTACGTGTGGCAACTCCAACACCTGTTGCACACGTATTCGACTACCACGACTTCAGCGTTGTCCGTCAAAACCACTGCTAGACTAAACGAGAAGATGTGGTAGGGGTTAGAAGAGGAGAAAGGCACCTAATTTCTGCAGCCCGGTTGGGAGCACGGCGCCGTGCCTGCCCTATTTGAGTAGGTCTCACTCACGTGTGTTTCGACGGGTTATTAGGGCGCAGGCTCCTTTCCCAAGCGACGTCACCCCTGAATAGCCAAGTGCCAGGCCGGGGGATTGCTTGTGCCCATTTTCCACAAACCGGTGGGTAACCGGCGGCCGTGGGATTCGAGCCCACGACCTCCCGCGGCCGAAGCGGACACTTTACCATGAGGCCACGGCTGCGGTGGTCGCGCCCCCACTACGATGTGCGATCCGTTTCTACGCTGACCCGTCTGGCGTAAACTTTTTGTCAATGTGTAAAACTGCGCGCGAGCGCTATCTACACAAAAACGCTAAAAGCTGGGAGGGTAAATAATCGAGTCACATAATGAATGGTGTGAATTCGCGCAATAAATAAAAAGAATGGTATGCAGCGTGCGCGCAATACTAAAGTGCCTCATGTGGCGCGAATGTTTTCTATACAGGTTTAGCGAATTTAGGCACCTGTCTTTGCTTGAATCCACGATTCAACTTTTCTTGCAACGTGGCTCATTGTTCGTGGATATCTCCCCAATTTTAACAGAGACATTCTTTCAACGCTACCGCTTCAACGGTCACAACGAAGTGGTGTCGCCATCTTTCATCAGTACAAAGACGTAACTTTTTAGGGCTTTCTAATTGTGTGCTGAGGTGGCGCCACATGCACAAAACTTTCGATTGGACGTATGTTTTTTTGATGCCTAGTGCTTTGACTCGGTCAATGCTTCATTCCCTCAGTTTGTCATCTACATTTCTGGTGGGATTTAAGGACGATGTAAAAATGAAACGCTGCTGTACGAAAGCTTCATTTCTTTCACTGAGACCAATGTTTCACATCAGATATTTGTCAAGCCGGCAAGAAACTCGGCAGATACACATACTAACCGTGGACACTCATGTTATTCATGAGTTTTTTTTTGCCAATTCCTCATAGCAGGTACGAATAAGCAAGCAACTTTACTTGACAGTCATTTGCTCCTATGCGCACACCACATCGAGAGGCAGTTGATCGTAGCCCTTGGCAGTCTCTTTGTATCCGGAAAATATGGATACCTTAGCTTTTTATCTTCCATTCTATCGATTCAAGACCAAAAAAATATTGTAAACATTGCTTACGCCTAGCGAACATTCAACCAAAGGCAAGGTGCGACGTGGGCAGTTACGTGGTTCTGGCACCAGCCCCCGAAGTTTATTCATACTTTATATGTTGGGTGGCCCTTTAGTAGTCACATACTTTCACATCGACCACCGGTGGCTAACGAAAGGTCGTCGTCCTTCACGTGACGAACACCTCCCCAGAAAAAGTGTTTGACAAAAACTGTATGTCGAGTTTTTACTCGATGATACTTTGCCGGCGCTTTTCCGCGTTCACATGTCGCCATATTTGTGGCGTGTAAAATGATTTTACGCTTTGTGTGGACAATTTTTTGTTCAGGCAACCATCCGCGCAGGTGCCGAGAAATTTTACACGGAAAGAAGTTCCGCCAATCTCGCAGAGAGCGTATCGCTGAAGGCTGATTCGACATGCCACCAGCACACACATTTGTGTGTATCTGTGTGTGTTGTGTGTGTCAAGAGGCGGCGACCAAAAACAAAAAGGAAAATAAAAAAAGGGAGCCCCTCCGACGTGCCACCCGTCAAGCACATCGACCATGTTGCGACAGGAGCCAGCTACGCAGTCTGTGAGCGGTAACCGCGCAACGTGCAGCTCGTGTACTCAGTGATGAGTGAACAGTAGTGAACTTTTACGCGGTGTAAAACACCGGCCTCCTGGGTTTCTGAAATAGCGCTGACTGGGCGCGGCCCTTTGTCTTGATTAACCGAGCGAGGTTTACCTTAACTTATTGTGCTCACATGTTTCGACGGGATTTGAATGGCGCAGGCTGCCTTTCCCAGACGTTTCACCACTGAAAGTAGCCGAGTGTCGGGACGGGTGACGCCTGTGCGCATTTTGTAATACCGGTGGGTATCTGGCGGCACGTGGATTTGAACCCATGACCTCCCGCAGTTGAAGCGGACACTCCACCACTAGGCTAAGGCTGCATTTTTTCTTTCTTTATTGTCTGTGTACATACAACAATCACGAACATATATACATCAAAAAAAGTAGAAACATGAAACGAAGAAAAGAGGTAAAAAGCGTCATATTTAACAGGCTTTTTAAAATTCCTTCAGCTCCAAAAGGCTTTCTACTAGATGAAGCCATGCGGGCACCTCTTGTTGAACCTTTTGTGATTCCACGAACGAACAGACAGATTGAAAGAGGTATTGCCTAACCGGACGTGCATTAACATCAGCATGGCGCACCGCCATTCTAGATTGCCATATACCGTGCAGGCCCAGTAACATAACTAGGTCGAAAGGTATTCCTTCTTCATTTGATACTGGTAAAATCTCATGCCATTGGCATCGAGAGGCAGATCATTTTTCGAAGTCCTTTGGAGAACATCCCAGAAAAAGACTGCATCCCAGCAGTCCAGGGAAACATGTTCGATTGTTTCGGGCTTTTTGCAGAGAAGGCTATCAACACCCCAAGGAACGAATAAGCCTTTTTCTTGCATCTATGTTTTCACGGGCAAGGTCCAAGTGTGCAACTTAAAGAAAAAAGATTTCGCTCCAGGTGATACCTTCATTTTTTTACACGGCTTAAGACATTTTGGCCTGGGCCTACAAGGTTTAACGTTCTATACAGGGGAACAGGAAGAACTGTTTCTACAAAAATTTTGTATAACTTTTTACGCGAAACCGTACTGAGGTATTCCAATGAAAAACGCGTTTTTAGAAAGAGACATGAATCAACAACTTCCTTTAGGAAACCTCTAATGCTTGCTTTCATGTGAACAGATGCTACCACAAATTCTGGCAATCCTCTTCCAAGCCTAAGCTGTATAACAGTACGTATGAATGGGTCTCGATTATTTCGGAAAAACATAAACCGATTAACTATCTGACGAAGGTACAAATGACACAGACCAACTCCTCCAGAGCGAACCCGTCTGAACAAGTTAGTTCTACTTGTTCCCTCCCAAGAAGAACCCCACAAGAAAAAAGCAAATATTCGATGAAGCTTGTGTAGGTTCATACGTGAACAATGCAATACCTGAAGGACATGCCGCCAGAGCTTACTGACTAAAATACGTTACAAAATGTCGCTCTGGCGAAAATTGATAGCTGGAAACCATTGAGTTGTTCAGCTTTTTCTCGTAGCTCCACGGCCTGACGCCGCCAGTACGGTTCACTGTCACAATAATATTCTAATGGCACACCTAGGTATCGTACCGCAGTAGTAGTCCATGAAATACCAGCCAAAAATTGTGGAATCACAGGCCATTCGCCGTGTCAGTAACTCAGGCACTTGCTCCAGTTTACCAAACTACCACTTGCATTACAATAAAGGTTCACAATTTTTATGCTTTCAGTGATACTATCATAATCTTTACGAAACACAGCTATAACGTCAGCGTATGCCAGTACCCGTACTTCAGCTTCTTGTAGTTTGTACCCCACTAAGTTACTGCTTTTCATGACTTTTTGGCAAAATGACTTGATATAAATTGAAAATAGGAGGGAAGACAAAGGGCAGCCTTGTCGTACAGTACGTCTGACATTAATTTGTTTCCCAAGAACTTTGTTGATGATTAGCCGAGTTTTACATCCACTATATGCCATTCGAACTGTATCTCAAATTACTTTGCCAACATTGACATGGTCTAACAAAAAAGAAGAAGAATTTCGTGCGGTACTCGGTCAAATGCTTTATCTAAATCTATCTGGATCATCGCGATGTGATCGTTTTTGGCATCACAGCACTCCAATACACTTCGTGCCTTGTGAATGTTTGTGAATATAGGTCGCCTTTTAATCCCACATGTCTGGAGGTCGCCTACAATGTTATTAATAACTGTCTGCAGTCCCCTTGCCAACACTTTCATCAAAACCTTGTAGTCGATATTTAATAGACTGATTGGCCTTTACGATTTCACTTCACGTAATTTAACTGCGTCCCCAGTTTTTGGAGTTAATATAGTATGAGATAGCAGAAAAGAAGGTGGCAGAAAATTTATGTCTAAGCCTTCGTTAAAAACTCCTGCCAGGATCGGTGCTAGTTCGTGTTTGAAGTCCTTATAAAATGCGGCTGTTAACCCATCAGGTCCTGGAGACTTTCCCAAATGGAGGGCAATGATTGCTTTTGTCACTTCCGGTTCAGAACTAGCACATTCTAAGCTGTCTTTCCTGCAGTCCTCAACCTTTGGCATTATATTTAAAAATCATTCTTGAATTCATCTACATTTACTTTACATTTATCAAATAAAGTGGTGTAGTACTCGTTGAAAGCATCCTCTATATATCTTTGTTCACTTGTAACTTTACCCATGTATTCAATCTGATGTATAACATTCCGCTGAGCGTTTCGTTTTTCGAGACCAAGCATTCTTTTGGTCGGTTTCTCTCCTGCGGTCATTTTCTCTGCCCTTTCCCTTATTTGCGCGTCACGATACTTCTCCTCATCAATTTGCTGCGATTAGGACTTTACTGACCTTATATCATTTGTGAATAAGCCTGGCGTTTTGCTTTCCTCTGCTAGCAGTTCTTTCATATTTAAGCGTAGGGCTCTTCCTTCTTCACTCTTTTCGTGTTTTATTACACATGAGCGTTATATAGCTTTCAACTTTATATTCTTTTTAAATTGTTCCCACTTCACTCCGTATTTTTGGTCTATGTTTACCAACGCCTCTCGAACACTGTCGATAAATATTTAATCTTCCAAGAAATAAGAATTTAGCTTCCACGTGTCCCAGTTAAATACTGGTCTACGTCTATTTCTTTTACCTATTACAAATGTTACTAAGCAATGATCATTAAATGAAATTGGCAGGACATTGTACTCACTGATAATCGGAACTAAATCCAGTGACACGTAGGCCCTATCTAGGCGCGCATGACTGGAGCCTTGGAAATGCGTATACAGTGTTGGTCCTTTACCAATACACTCAGCAAAATCCTCAAGGTCTAAGGCAGAAATTAGATTCGTTAACGCGACTGTGCTTGAGTCGTTGAAATTGGATGTACTTGTTTTATCATCGGAACTGATCACAGAATTAAAATCTCTCATAACGATGACCATGCGATCGCATTCACAATAAGTATAAATTTCATCGAATGTTACACACCGTTCATCAACTTTAAGAGGTGCATATAAACAAATCACTCGCTCATTAAGAGAAAAGAAGGCCAAATCACATACAACAAACCTTCTGGATGAATCAGACGTGACATTTTGAACACTGGCACCTAAACTATTCCGCACAAAAATCACACACTCTGCCGACCTACCAACTGCATGACTGACGCTGGCGGTGTAGCATGCGGTGAAACATTGCAGTAGGCTCTCGGTGGCGTCCACGCTCTCCACTTTGGTTTCCTGAACTGCAATAATGTCCAGGTATTGGTCCATGGCTAGTCTGTAGAGCTGAGTCTGTTTCTTTCTGGAAGCCAGTCCTCGTACATAGAGCGTCGCTGCTTTCACGAACCCGCTCAGCGACGTGATCGGTGAGCGGGTCCAAGCTGAGAGCCCTACACGTTCACTTATCGGGCTCTCGTCGTCCAAGGTGGATCCATGTTGTACACCTTTAATTTGAGCGGTCATCATTGCGTTTGAGCGATGACGACCGTTGTTGGGCAGCGTTTCGTTTCCTGCCTTCACTGACCAACTTCCACTGCACTTCCGACTTTACTTGCGTTTCGTCTACTTGAGTGCCGTCGTCCAAGTCGCGATGGCGTTTTGCAAACGCCGATTCTAATTCCATCCTTAAGGTATCCAGGTTACCAGGCAAATCCTCATTTTCGTGTGTTTCGTTCGCCAAAGAGTGCTGTGAAGCCGAGTTTAGAGGAGTCGAAGGGGATGCTGCCGGGCAACGCAACGCTGCGGACGCGCTTCACGTCGGCTCTGCCTTTTATGAATGTGTTCTGCAGTTTTATCAAGTCTGATACCTGGCAATCGACCACCACCGGATAGAGCGGGTTCATCCGAACGTTTTGACAACCAAAAACCTAGGGGAGAGACTCTTTTTGAAGCTTTTTTGATGTAAAAAACCACCTGAGTTACAAGTGTGCCCAGCTAAGCCCACACTGACAAGGCCGACGCCGGCCTCGGGAAGGGTGATCAACGGTGCTGAGCTGTAAGCCACGGGATCGGACGCACCTCCGAAATTGACGTAGATGATGCAGAAGTGAGGGAAACTCCAAGTATTGATACCAGAGAGGAGGATAGCGATCCAACGAGGTGAGACGCTGACGGTGACGCGGAGGGCTGGATCGAAGTCACGTATAAAAGTAAGGGCCATGTGAGCTCTGGCGAAGAGACAGCACAGAAAGGCACCCTCTCGAGAAGTCCGACGCGCAGAGGTGGGAAGAGCATCGTGTAAAATTTTACAAGCAAGCAAGATGCCAAGGCTACCTTCAGATGACATCAAGATAATCGTCTGACCAAGAGACGGGATGAGCATTAGACACACGTACAGAGCTAGCCTTGACGAAGCGATACGGCAAAAAGCAGGGGTGAGCAACAACTAAATCTTCAAGATCTGCCCCAACCCTACGAAAAATATTCTGGTGATCAGCACACCGGATGAGAAGACGGCGACGAAATTTGTCAAAGTCAAGGATTAAAAAATCAACTGAAGGAAGTACGACACCAACGCGTACATCTAGGCACCGCAACACATGGCCAAGAGGATAATCCGCAACATTCCCCTGCAGTACACACATGATCAGCTCATGCACGCCCTGGTGAACGCGAGGAATCCTTCATTGGCGTACGCCAAGAGACTGGAGAACACGACCACCGTGATACTACTGTGCAAAGGCAACAGGGTCCCCATGTGGGCTTACTTCAACAGCATCATGATGAAAGTTTCCCTCTACCGGAAGCAAATCGACTTTTGTAAAGAGTGCGGGAAGCTCGGGCACAGGCTCGATGTGTGCCCAAGACCGACAGACAATTTGTGCCCGGCGTGTGGTGCCAAAACTCCTACCAGAGACCATGAATGCACTCCCAAGTGCAAGCTCTGCAGAGGCGCACACCCCACGGCAGACCGGACTTGCAGGGCTAAATATAAGACGCCATACTTCGTAAAGCAACGAAGGTGGGCTGCCAGGAGAAACGAGGAAGAACTCGAGCGGGAAGCCGATAACCAGACCAGGACACCTGGGGAAGCAGCAACACACTTCCAGCCCGTCAACCCACATCAAGGTCCAGATCGAGATCCAAGTCCAGGCTAGGAGCCTGGGGACTACGTCGCTTGGGTCGAGGTCCAGAAGCAGACCCAGGAGCAGGAGCGGGCGGAGATCGACCGCGAGGGGAAGGACGCCCAAAGCGACATCGAAGCAGCAAGGAGAACACAAGACGCCAGACAAGGTGGGCTGGTCAGATGTAGTGGCCAATCGCGATTCGGCAAGGTCCGGCAATAATAGCAACGCTAGGGATAATTACAGAGACATAGAGAAACGCGTAGAGGAATACAGAACGGAAAACAAGCTACTCAGACGATAGCTAGAAAAATTGCAAAAAAGCAAAACAGTGAATCAGCTAAAGAAATTGATGAACTACAGCAAACACTTAATGAAATACTCATGAAAATGCAGATACACACGTCGCCTCCATCGACCGCCATCGCGGCCTTCTCCACGCGAGCGACCAAAACTACAGGGGAGAGAGAGAATGAGAAGGTAGAAATGGTAGCAGTGGAAACTTAGCAACCAGGCGCCAAGAAAAAAATCGCCGCTGACGAAGTCTGTTATGTGCGGTGTTGTCGTCGGCCCATAGGCGTACGCGTTGGTCGCGGTAGTCCAAAAAGCTCAGACAGCCTCGAACGGTTAAAAACAAGTTTATTCCTATTCGGATGGAGGCGGCGGCCGAACTGCCGGGGGAAACGACGGTGGCTCGTTTGCGCCGAGCGGGGGAAGGGGAGGAGTCAACATCTGGAAGCAGTTTCAGCATCCGGTCCTTCGCGGGTTCGGAGGCTCGCTCGTGACACAGGGGTGCTTGGAACACAACAAAGACCAAAAAGCAAAATGACTCAGAAAAAGAGGTCAAGAGGCCCCGTTCTAGCACGAAAAAAACAGACGTGCTCATGGACATGATAAACAAACTGTCGGACAAAATGGAGAAAATGTTCGAGATGCTGGTCGTGCGACTTAGCGAAAGTTTGGCGGAGAGTAAGGCACTAGCTGGCACTAAAATACGACAAGCAACTCGAAGAGCTAGAGAAGAAAATTTCTTAGATATGGCGGGCACCAAAATGAGAAAACTCGTCATCTGGCAGTGGAACTGCCTTGGCTTTTCTAATAAAAAAGCATCCATGGTGCAACTAATCAAAATCATCACAAAAAGAAAAAAAGCTGACGTCATCAATTTGCAGGAAACATTCGACCACGCCGAAATTGCCGGGTATGCCACCCACAAACAACGCACAGAAGGAAAGGGGAGAGACATAGTCGTGACCACAATAGTGAAGAAGGGGCTAGTTGCTATCCCACACATTACGAAGCAAGTCACGGATATCAAGCACATTCTTATAGAAGTCGTTCCACGCAGCAAAAGGAGAGCAGCATTTTTGTCCCGGATACAGCAGCGCGTCTAAAGAGGGCCTAAAGCATAATTTCGGAGAACTAATTAACGAAACGATGAATATCGCAGGCGACAACCGACTTGTTATTGGAGGAGATTTTAACGCTCCACACACGCAGTGGGGATATGGGCAATCGTCGAACAAAGGACAAAACCTTGCCGACCTCATCGAAAAGGCCGAACTAACCATTCTGAATGAGCCAGCCTCGCACACCAGAATCGATGTAGGTCCGCACAGGGACACCACGCCGAACCTAACCCTCTGCTAGAATGGCGGGCGAACCACGTGGGAAAACACCTTTGAAGACCTGGGAAGTGATCACAGGATTCTCAGCATCGCCCTAGGCAATCCTCCCACGAGGAATTGCAAACGGACAATGAGGCACCTAGATTGGGACGAATTCCGCAAAAGCAGAAACGAGAAAGAACAGGGACCCATCGAAAACATAGAAGAATGGAGCAGGGAACTTCTACGAGACGTAGAAAAAGCCACAACCGAAATGGAGGGGCATGACTGGTTGGCTCGACGAGAAAAGGAAGATGAAAGTGGCGAAACCCTCTCAATGCGGATGTGGACAGCAGGCTTGCACACCTGGTCAAAGCCAAAAAATGTATTCAGAAACGGCTGCATAGGCAAAAACACAATCGAAATTTAAAGAGAAAACTCGCCGAGCTAAACAAGCACATTGAAACACACTGTACCCAGCTATGCCGTCAGGAATGGGACGAAGTGTGCGATGCTATGGACGACAACACAAACACAGGCAAAACATGGGAAATCCTCAAGCACCTGCTTGACCCGTCGGCCACCGAAATGGCGGTGAAAGCGGAAATGACCAATTTAAGACACAGGTATAAAGGGAACATCCATCAGATGGGGGATGAAATCGCCAAGCTCCTCTCGGCAGACCCCCGGCAGTCGAACACCAGGAATACTAGGGTTCTCCCAACGAAGATCTTGACGGAGACTTTTCACAGCAAGAAATCACGGCAGTCCTGCAGACTATCAAGACTAAGTCAGCTCCAGGTCCGGACAAAGTGTCCAACAAGATGCTCCAGAACCTGGATGACCAGTGAACGAGCCGTTTGACAGACTTCATCTACGAGTGCTGGAGAAACGGGAAGATACCCGGCGAATGGAAGAAATCCGACGTGATTCTCATTCCTAAGCCGGGTAAACCCCTAGAAATCCAGAACATGCGGCCCATCTCCATAACTTCTTGCGTCGGTAAAGTAATAAAGCATGCTTGCCTGAACAGGGTTAACGGCTACCTTGAGTCTAACAACGTATACCGCAGCAACATGATCGGCTTCAGAAGAGGGCTCTCCACACAAGATGCCATGATACAACTAAAGGAGCAAGTCATAGACCCCACGCAAGAAGTCCGCAGATTTTTGGGACCCTGTTCATATATCCGCCGTTTTGTCAGCAACTTCGCGGAAATTGCTTGGCCTCTCACGGATCTCCTCTTAAAGAACATGGCTTTTTCCTGGCGTGAAGACCAAGAACATCCCTTTGCATAATGGATTTCTGCGCTTACATCACCACCTGTGTCGGCTCATTTCGACCCAGCCGCTCGAACGGAGCTACGCACCGACGCAAGCGGCCATGGCATAGGGGCAATACTCGCACAAATGCAGAATGGCACAAACCATGTCATAGCGTACTCTAGCCGCCTACTTTCTCAGTCGGAAAGGAACTATTAAATTACAAAGCGAGAGTGCCTGGCTCTCATCTGGGCTATCGCAAAGCTTCGTCCGTACCTATTTGGACGAACGTTCGCAGTCATCACAGACCACCACGCACTCTGCTGGCTGTCAACCCTTAAGGATCCTACAGGATGACTCGGGCGATGGGCATTGCGATTGCAGGAGTACACGTTCTCTGTAGTGTACAAGTTTGGCAAGCTTCACAATGATGGCGACTGCTTATCTCGACAACTTGTTGATCCACCTGACTCCTCTGAGTTGGAAGCTGATGCCAACATCCTAGCCATAACAATTTTCTTCAAATAGCCGACGAACAACGCCGATATCCATCGCTGCTATCGATGATTGACCATCTCCAATCCGGCCATAAAGACCCTTCACAGAGCCTATTTTTTCTTCAAGACAACGTTTTGTACCGCCGCAACTTACATACAGCCTGATGGCGCGGAACTTCTGCTCGTCGTCCCATGTCATCTGCGCAAGGACATCTTACAAGAACTTCAGAACGGCCCAACTGCCGGACATTTAGGGGTCTCCAGAACCTATGACCGCGTCAGCCGACGGGTAATCAGGAAGTGCCTTTATCGTTCCGTTCGCAGTTACGTTGCAGCATGTGACCTGTGCCAGCGTCGGAAGAAGCCTACGTCTCTCCCCATCAGTTACCTTCAACTTATTGAAGTCCCCGCCAAGCCGTTTCATCGTTTGGGTTTGGATTTGTTAGGTCTCTTCCCAATGTCGGCAACGGGAAACAAATGGATCGCAGTAGCTATGGATTATTCCACTCAGTATGCAATTACTCGAGCGCTACCGACCAGCTACGCAATGAACGTCGCAGGTTTCCTACTCTATGACATCATCCTTCAGCATGGCACTCCTGCGCTCCTTCTCACGTACTCACGGAGCGTGGCCGCTGCTTCCTGTCTCATGTGGTTAACGACCTCCTAAGATCCTGTACTACGCGGCACAACTTTATGACTTCGTACCATTCTCAGACTAACGGACTTACTGAACGCCTCAACCACACACTGACAGACATGCATGTTATGTTTGTTTCTGACGACCGATTGGGACACTGCTCTTCTGTTCGTAACCTTCGCCTACAACTTGTCCCTTCATGAAACTGCCGGCTACTCACCATTTTATCTTCTCTTTGGCCGAAATTCCTTACTACCTTTACATACCCTACTTGTGCATGAACTTCCGTCCACCACTTCGTACGCACAAGATGCTATCTCCTGTTCCCTGATCGCATGTACAGTAGCCCACGCCAGGTTATCATCGACGCAGAGAGCACAAAAGTCACTCTGCGACAGCCGACATAAGGATGTCGGTTTTTCTCCAGGCTCTCTCGTGCTACTGTGGCTTCCATTCCATCGTGTCAGCCGGTGCGAGAAACGTTTCTCGCAATACGTTGAGCCTTACAATGTTCTGCGCCAATTCACACCTGTACCTATAAACTTTCTCCCACTGCAAACCACACTGTTACATCCAGAAGTGACATTGTGCATGTGCCTCGCCTGACGCCCTATCAGAGTGACCCCTCTTTCTAGTAACAGCAGGCACCGAGACGGTGCTTTGCCATCCGGGGTAAAGTCACGTGTATAGAAACGTACCTCAGACACGGGTGCAGAAATGACGCAGAAGGAATGAAGACGATAATTTTTGTTGTGGGGACGCGTCTGGACTGCCCTGTTTTCCTGCGTCCTTGCATACTGTGTGCAGTGTTAGCCCACCCAGCGTTCACTTATTAAATACTCACCGTTACAATATATACGCCCAAGCATTGACTTCGTCTCATGTATACCTTGGCTGAACATTTCCAAACGCACGCAAATTTATATAAAAGCGCAAAGCAATTTTTGTCGCCACATAGAAACTTCGCCAACAGCTCCGCAGCATTTTAGATGGAAAGAAAGAGTGCCGCCATGGGAAGAAAAGAGCGGGCCATTCCCATCTCTGAAAACATGCGCTCTCCATGCGATTGGGATGGCCGGAGAGAAACCTGCCACGCGCCTGCTATCTCGGAGGTCATGGACGGTGATTTGCAGTGCCGATTTGCAGCCTCGAGGTGGAGACCGTTTGTCGGGAAAGGTCATCTAATATTATCTGTGTTTAGGATTCTTCGCTATGACGTCTCAGTTGGCAGTGCATGCGCCCAAGCCCCGGAGCTGTTTCTTGGTGTTAAACGATTAGGTATCTCCTATAAAAATGCATGACATAGAACAACTTCATTTAGATGGTCCAGCGAAGTTTCTTTCTGGTGACGCTCGGCCGCGACCTCGGCATGAGTCGTTAGCGCTTGGTCTCTAGAGGTATTCTTGTCTCGCTGTACGGCCACCGTTTATTTTGATGTTCAGATTTAATTTTTTTGTTTTGTTTTAGGATACATATGCACGTGCCGGAAGAAAAAAATGAGAAGCAGAATTTAATCTTCGCCACCAATGCAGCTGATGAGGAGTGCAGAGACGAATCACTACAGTGTGGGTGCGATCTATCTGTTTGGTAAGCACCATATTATATGGCAATTTAAAACTATTAAAACTTTTTGTGGATCATTTATATTAACTCTAAGATCACCGCCACCCCAAAAATAACTGCGTAGACTTAATATGTATGAGCTGAAGAACTGAAGTAAGACTGTAAATAACTATGAAATGTTGATTATTTTGCCAATAATATTGAGTAAGGAGGCAATAATTAAGCTCGAAATAGAACTTAACAAAAATCATGCCTGCAGTATTCAAGTCTCCTCGCTGCTGTGTTTTTTTCATTGCTGGATTTACATAGCTTTGTCATTCTTGGCACAGCTCTCATAGGTTTGATCGTTCAAAAGCACACTGAAAAATACATATACCATAATAATTTAAATCTACACCGATAGTTTTTTTTTAATTTTTTGTATCAAACTCCAGGGTCGGTTGAGGATCGAGTGTATTGTAAAACGTGTCATTTTTCATTGAGAAAAGTGGCGCACAGCTAGCGCCATCTAGACCGTATTGTAGCGGTTAGAAGCCGAGTCAACACCTGGCTTAAGTACACTCATGGGAACTCTATTTCAATCTTTATGGCTAGCTTTGAGGTGAACCGTTTGTCCTCTTGAGTCGCGCTTTAAGTGGTCTGTAGGTGGCTCAGCTCACTGGCGCCAGAACAGGCGGTGTCATTATATTGCCGTTTATAAATGGAAAGTTGTCCTAGCTGCGTAGTCGTCATCCAACGTTCAAGCCGGGCGAGGCTTTAGAGTGGATGAAAATAAACTGGGGGGCTATTAAGCTTCGCCTTTGAAAAATGAACGCGATAGCGAAATCTAGCCCCTAGTGTACCCTTCAGCTGATACGAGCATACTTAGTAATATGTTTTGTTACACACACACACACACACACACACACACGCGCGCGCGCGCGCGCGCACACACACACACACGCACACACGCACACACACACACACACACACACACACACACACACACAGTAGATCGTTGCAGTGCGCACGTGCGAATGGTACATACAGGTTTTCGATCTGAAGCAAGACTCCCATGGCCTCCAAGATACGTGCCACGCGCTTGCCGTCTCGGAGGCCATGCAGAGTCTCACAATGCATCGCAGATAGCAGCACATTATCTAGCGTTTGCTGTTCGCTTGGTCAACGCCTCTGTAAAGGCAAGATATGTTTTCTGTGGGATTAGCATAAGTATACATTTCTAGAGCTGTTTGAAAGTTCATGTGTTTTTTAGCGGCGATGGCTGCACAATCCCGGCCTTTATCGTTGTAGTTGGAGGCTTCCAAAAGCGTCATGATAGTTATAACGCGAGAACAAAACGACGACACAGAGACAAGAAGGACACGAAAGACACGAGCACTAACTTCCAACTGAGTTCATTGCGCAAAGCACGAAAATATATAGAGGAGACAGTAACCATGTGATAAAAACCATATAGCACAAAGAGCAGAACAAGAGTAAGAAAAAAAACGAAAACAAACAACACAAAAGAAAAGCACTGGAAAACAGCAAAGAAAAATCTAGAAGAAAACGAAACAGAAAGGTAAAGATAATATAACTACCTGCCCGCACCGAAACCTTCGAGGAACCTGCGTTCCTTCTCGGACAAAGCCACCGAGGGCTTGCTAATACAAGGCACCTGTTCGCGTGCCATCTGCGCGGCCTCGACAATGACTCGGGTGCTTTCATCTCTGTGTTTGTACAGCGTCGCTGTGTCCTTGAAGAGGGGAACACAATTGCACTCAGTGCAGTGCTGAGCAAGAAAATCATCTTTCCCGTTTCTAACATTGTTCGCGTGTTCTCTCAGCCGATCGTTCAGACACCTTCTGGTCGTTCCGACATAACAAGCACCGCATGAAAGGGGGGTCCTATAGACAACTTTCGGGAGCAGGCCGCATACCTGTTTCTATGTTGAACTCTGCATTTCGTTGACGATTGTGTTGATTGCATTCCGCGATGATTGAGCAGAGGAAGCGACAGAATCTGAGCAACACGGATACAGAACGTGAAAGGATAGCCGTTATTTCATACATACACCAGATTTCACACAGGCTCAAAAAAAATCGGAAAACGTGTTGGAGTTCGTGTCCTGTTCTCGGAACCGTTCAAATTAATCAGCCTCACCAAATCTACAAACCCCCTGAAAACGCAATCATCAACGGAATGGAGAGTTCAACATAGAAACAGGTATGCGGCCTGCTCCCGGGAAGTTGTCTATAGGACCCCCCTTTCATGCGGTGCTTGTTATGTCGGAACGACCGGAAGGTGTCTGAACGATCGGCTGAGAGAACACGCGAACAATGTTAGAAACGGGAAGGATGGTTTTCTTGCTCAGCACTGCACTGAGTGCAATTGTGTTCCCCTCTTCAAGGACACAGCGACGCTGTACAAACACAGAGATGAAAGCAACCGAGTCATTGTCGAGGCCGCGCAGATGGCACGCGAACAGGTGCCTTGTATTAGCAAGCCCTCCGTGGCTTTGTCCGAGAAGGAACGCAGGTTCCTCGAAGGTTTCGGTGCGGGCAGGTAGTTCTATTATCTTTACCTTTCTGTTTCATTTTCTTCTAGATTTTTCTTTGCTGTTTTCCAGTGCTTTTGTTTTTGTGTTGTTTGTTTTCGTTTTTTTCTTACTCATGTTCTGCTCTTTGTGCCATAAGGTTTTTATCGCATGGTTACTGTCTCCTCTATATATTTTCATGCTTTGTGCAATAAACTCAGTTGGAAGTTAGTGCTCGTGTCTTTCGTGTCCTTCTTGTCTCTGTGTCGTCGTTTTGTTCTCGCGCTATAACTATCGTCATGCCATACCAACTAGCCCAAGGTGCCACACTTCTGAGTTCCAAAAGCGCCCACAAATTGGCGAATAGGCTCGTTTTGTCGAGACACCTGTCGAAAAGAATGCGTTAAAGGGGCCCTGAAACACTTTTCAAGTAACCATGAAATGAATTCACTAGAAGAGCTCATTGCCTCATGAATTCAACGCTGCAAGAATTTTAATAATCTGTCCTGTGCGAGTGTAGTTACAAAGGTTGGTAGCATGTTGCAATTTTACTATTTCTTCTCTCGTCCCGACAAAAGCGCTGGAAGCTAAGCAGGGAGGGGTGGCAGGGGCAAAGAAAATACCACGATTTATGACCTCGAGAACATTTTTTTTCAAATGAGCGGCTTTCTCGGTGGGATCGCTTGCGCAGACGTCGACAAGTAGCGGCCTCCCGCGGCGATTTCTGTAAGTTGCTTTTCCGCTCACAGACGCACAAACAATTTTTCGCTTACAGCTAACAGGGCCGACGCCTATGGCGGGATTTCTGCAACACGAGCTCTCTCACGCTAATGCGTTAAATGGTGCATCACTGGAAGTCTGTCTGTGTGCTCTCTTAAGAAGTGCGGCACATCCGACGGGCTTAATGGCACCAATGATTGCGCACTGTTTGAAGACAGCGACTAAGAAGTCAGCGACGAGGCAAGCAGGAACTGCGAGTCTGAATAAGAAGTTCAGTCTAACTATATATTATGTACCGCATGACTACGATCCCAGTGATAAATGAATCAAGGACTTCTTGTTCTTATACTTCCTGTTGTCGTGACAATATCCAGTGTTCCATAGCGTTCCTGAGTTCGCCGTCCAAGTTGAAGCCTTTCCATATCTGATGTTTTTTTATTGGCATGGAAATTGTAGGTGCTGAATTGTCGCCAATTTACCACCTGATGCTGTCAGAATTCTGAAAATTTGCAATGATACTCTTTATTCTTCAGATTTTGCGATATGTAAACCAATTTACTCTCTCACGCACTGCCGCATCATTTCGATGGTGCTCTTAATAAGAGCTTCTGCTATTTCCTGGGAATGCGAGCACCCCCACAAGATCTGATCCCTCCCAGAAACTCCAATCTCATCCTTCATTTTAGGTCTCTTGCTACGTTCTTCCATAGCAGCATAGGCATCTATGTCAATGATTAAGTTTTTAACCTTCATAGCTTTTTATTTCAATACCTCTTGTAGCAGATACATCTTGTCAGCCGATTCTCGGCATTTTTATAGAAGTGTTTCTAATAAATAAACTTTTTTTGCTTCATTAGCTAATAGTACGGGTCTAATCACTTCCTCTTTATAGTGCAGGCCCTCATTGCCAACCAAGTGCCTCACATCATGGCTTGTTCGACAGTCGTCAAAGCCGTCACCCTGCAATTGCTGTTTGCCAACATCGTCAATAGTGGACCCCTCTTGGACGTACTTGGACCTGGCGAGCTTGTTCACTCAAGTTGAACCACATTGGCAAAGTCACAAAGTCTTAAGTAAAGACCGGCAACTTCAGTATGCTGCTCAGTTTGCATATTTGAACTCGACTGGGCGTGTGAACTATTGTGGCGGTATGGCTATTAGTTGCTTTTCTGATGGCGATGCAGGTTGGTGTCCATTTGTCGTTCTACTCTGAAAGATTGCATGTCTTGTGCCTGCTGCTGTTCAGTGCCCACAAGTATGAGTGTATGTATGCACTTGGTTTACATTTATAGTGTTATATGCATGTGAAAAAGAAGCTACCCGCTCATGATACTCGTTCTGAATGCCTTAGAAATATCACAGTTCCTTCCTAATGACATTCGTGAACCAGTGAGAGTACCTTGTCACTTTTCCAAAAATGTGCATAGCCACTTGCTACAAAGTATCAATTTGGAAACCGCATTCGCTGCGGATCCAAAAAAGTTGCAATGCTACAACCAGTGGCACATGCAATACTAGAAATGCTTAAAAAAATACTAGACAGTTATGCAGAAAAGCTCATAACAATCTAAAGATAAGTTGAGCTCACTTTTAAACAGAAAAAATAATATCTAGACTTAATGAGCAAGAATAATTGTGTCAAGGCAGTTTAATAATTTATGGTTGAATGGACGAAAGAACAGCAACTTGGTAGTAAAACTGAGCAGAAAAAAGTTGCATGCCTTCTGTATTTGCTTTGTGATCAATATTTCTGACTTGGTTGTGGCTGGGAGGTCACTGTGCTGCACAAATCACACAGAGCAGTTGCTCCACTGATCGCGTTTTGCTTTTTCTGACAGGGTGTCAGCTATCTCGAATTTGAAAGGCCTATTTTTGATGTAATCGAGGGGCCCCTCTTGATGAGCCGCTTTTCATTGACTGAATATCAGCCAGTAATCATAAAGTTCAGTTGCTTTAAAACCGAAAGGAAACTTCTTTTGAGGTGCAACATGTTTTGTTACACAAATATCCGCAGGTTTTTCTGTTTTGGTAAAAACAAGTTCTTGCAAACTTTTTGAGCTTTGTCGAAACCAGTTGTGCCTGAGTGGGATGTGCCTGTTTTTCAATGCTCCTAGATTGTCTCTGTTCATGAAATCGTAACATAGACAGTCAACAGCAGTGGCAACCATCATCGTATGCAACGCATGTGTCACTGTCAGAAAATTATCGACAAGGCAATGGCGATTCTGCAAAGGCAATTCGTGTCCTGTTATGCACTTGACACGAAGTTTCGCCAGCCTCTTCTTTTTTTCCTATGCACTTCCCTACTAATATTTAAATACTATAGATAAAAACTTTTTCGTCAAATTTTTGCTAAGATGGTATAAACAAAATGTGTTTTATGTTGCACCGGTATTTGATTTTTACGTCCCAGGAGTTGATATAGTATGAAAGAAACTTGCAACGTGTCTTGTTCACATTTATTACTCAATGCTTAAATTGTGTTTTGTAACACTCCCATTAATGTCTTCCTCTGTGACAATGACAAATAAGAAAAAAGTAAGTATTCTTCGTAAATAAATGCCTCTTCTTTTGTGGTATTTCAAGCACTTCGGCATGTTCATTTCTGCCTAAGCTGTGAGACTATTTGTCCTTATGGTTGCTGCAATTCCGCAAGTAAAAATAACACATGTTCACCTATTTTAGTCATTTCTTACACCGAACAAAATCACAATTTTGTGGTTCTAATGCAAATGTAGTATGTATATCACATGCATTGGAAGCTTTGGCTAGTCTGTTCTGGGCCCTACGGACATGCACAGGTGTGCTTTGACATTTAAAAGCTGGGCTGTTCGTTAGTAGCACCACTTGTTTATGCATGTAAGAATGCGTTGATACGGAACATTTAGAAAGCAGTTTTTGTGCATGGACAATATTTATGCAGTTTTTTACACCATACCAGAGCTTTTTTCCTGGCAAAAGCTTCGGTGTGGTTCCCGTAATAAGTCAAGATGCAGAAGAACGGCTATTTTGGCTAGTTGGTTCAATTTCATTGTAGTAATTGTTGCAGAGCAAGCACTAAAGTGCTAGAAGAAAGCCAAATAGAAAGTGAGAAATGAAAGGCAGAGAGTACAACACATGTTGTCCTTTTTGCCTTCTATTTCTCGCCTTCTGTTTGCCTTTCTTTCAGCACTTTCGTGCTTGCACTGCTTTTTTATTACTATTGAAGTCAAGATGCCTTTAATTAAGAACGCACACACAGTAGTAAATATTTTCTGTGCACGTTGCATGAAAGTCAACAAGTCTCACAGCAATGTTGACACCACGTTGCTGGTATGTTGCGAAAACGTTGCCATGATGTTGAAAATGTGAGCCTGGGCGTTGCCATATCGTCCTGAATGTTACAAGCAACGTTATCATGTGATCAATAAAGAGGACGTTAACCGCTTTTAGACAACGTTGCTGACTGACATCTGGGCGCTTTCATTCAATGTTGGGATTACATTTGGCGTTACTTGGGTGAGTACGTTTTGTGCGTCCTTTGTCCTTGAGAACTGCGGGGCACGTTTCGATATGTTTGGCAATCTGCGTATCACCTTTTAATTTGTTACTATCGCTTTGACTCCTTCACCTTTGCGACAAATCTGTGACTTTTTTAGTCACGAAAGAACAATATTTGTTTCTTCACTGACAACAAGTTCATTGTTTACAACGTAGTTTATTTTTTATGTCATATATAGAGCGCCCTTATTAGAACAACCATATGTAATTTATGTAGAAAATTCCAATTTTTGTTTTGTACTCAAAACTTATTGAATAATTGTGAGCGTAATATTTCATTTCTGCCTGTCATAACGCCCTCATACCGCCTTGTTGAATCTTATTTGAATTCAATATATTTACAACCCATGACAAAATCGGAAATAAAAATTATAAATTATTCAGCAGAACACGGGTGAATACCCTACTTTTCTGCAGCTGAATACTCACAGTATATCGCCAACCTCTGCAGCATGACGATAGTTTTAGCGCGAGAACAAAACGACGACACAGAGACAAGAAGGACACGAAAGACACGACTTCGTGTCCTTCTTGTCTCTGTGTCGTCATTTTGTTCTCCCGCTATAACTATCGTCATGCCATTCCAACTAGCCCAAGCTGCCACACCTCTGCAGCATGTTGAGGCTCACGCAAAAAGAAGTGCAAGATGGTGTAGCTTGGCGATGAATTCCGTGCTTTTTGTCACTCATAAGATCCGAAATCATCTACACGAAAGCAGAGAAATTATTGCCAAGTTATCGAAATTGCATTTATGGTGGAAAGCGAGAACGAAATCGCCTGAAAACTCAAATACCAAATGTAGAATTCCAACTGAAATCCGGAAAGTTTCACAAAAAAAAAGCGATAGATACAACGCTTATAGTCGCACGCTCACGACGAAGGACACTTGTAAATCTATTAGACGTGCAGGTCTACGAAGAACACAGCTGTTTAAAAGTATCCTGAGGTTCTTTTGGAAGTTTTAGTGGTATATTCCCGGCGTAGAGTAATTTGTTGTAACTCGTATCTGGAGACCCTTAAGTACTGCAGAGCTTTATTTATGAAATGCCCATTAACACATGTGCGTGACATCACACATTCATCTAGTATCTCGATGTTTCGCCCGCGTCAAAATGTAGTTTTCTTGTCTGAAGTGCAAAATATTCTTCATAATGGTTGGTACACCTCATAATAGCTTGTAGCAAAAAGTATATCAAAAAAATTTTCAGCAATTGGGAACATCTGCACGTTACGTCATCTCTCGGCAACAAGAATGGTGGCCCGCCTCAATTTATTAGAAAATGGCTGAAACATCATATCTCTTTAAAAAAGTTAGTCATCCGAAACGACTACAGGTTATATTTAAAAGAGACCCACTGGTATAATTTGGCAAAATTGCAGTATCACACTAGAAAGCGTGTAGATTCTCAGGACAATTGAATACAGCACTTAAAAACACATGGGATCCCACTGTTGAATAATTAGTGTTGTCGAAGCTAGGTGGTTCGTAGCATGGCATTGTAACTTTGCCAGACTGTTCAAGCAATTCTCTTCTGTATACAACCTGGATTCATTTTAGCACGAAAGTGTTTTATGACGGGGTCTACTTAGAGCAGTGCGCCGCCACGCCACTACCAGCGCCAGTTCTTGCTTACGCAGGTCGCACCACCACGGAAGTTTCAAGAAGAACCACACCACCGCCGCCATCGCAAAACCAGTGCGGCGCCCAACCGTTTGTCATACTTTAGCCCGAGCAATGATTTAGGACATCAAATTATTCCCGCCGCGGTGGTCTAGTGGCTAAGGTACTCGGCTGCTGACCCGCAGGTAGCGGGTTCAAATCCCGGCTGCGGCGGCTGCACTTTCGATGGAGGCGGAAATGTTGTAGGCCCGTGTGCTCAGATTTGGGTGCTCGTGAAAGAGCCCCAGGTGGTTAAAATTTCCGGAGCCCTCCACTATGGCGTCTCTCATAATCATATGGTGGTTTTAGGACGTTAAACCCCACATATCAATCAATCAGGACATCAAATTCACCACTTCGCCTTTCTTTCCTCGGCAGCTTTAGGATTTTTAAGAACGGCATTTGCGGTTTTTTGACTACTCTGTTGTGTTCGTGTCTGCCAGCGCTGTCTATGTAAGGACCCTAAAACAGCTTCCGGAGATGTACAATCAAGTGTCTTATTCTCTCATGGCGTTTCTCGCTCAAGTTCACTTGATATGGTTAAATCAGATACTTTCGTATGGTCCATATAGAAGAAATGTTAATTTTAAATTGTTTTCTACCATGCTTCGCCATGCCTTCCCCCCCCCTTACTAATCTTCCTCGCGCCACGCATGATTATCACGCACGATAATCTTGTGATTTCTCTGCGTTTGTCACTTTGTGAAGACGCAAGTAGAATTGACATAGTGTAGTCAAACTCCTGATAGGCTTAACGCTTAGCGCTTACATATTGCACAAGTGCGTTATGAAGGCATAGATGTCACAGAGATATAGCGTGTAACATTGTTCAGTGAAGGGGGTGTAGGGAAATGTAACAGAAAACACAATCAAAGGAAGAGCATACGAAGTATTTCACTCTTCCGAAGGGCTAATTCTTTACAGCGAAGACAACGCAGCTTGCAAAAAAAAAGCACACCTCATTTTGATGGTGCCGTGCTGGCTCACAACCTGAGGCCTCAATGTCAGCACTAACACATCTGTTTTGCCCTTCGCTCAACTCCATTTTTTTCCACTAAAACCAGAGACTGAAGGTAGGCTCAAAGTTGCCCTTCTGACTCTCTTTACCAGTCGCTGAACTAGGTCCATCAGAATGCAGAATTCATCACCTGTGGCGTTCCATTCAGATGCTTCGGACAAACATTAAATACGGTAGTCTTTCTTGGGGACCTTCGGCAGAAAAATTTTGGCCTGTCTGTCTGTCTGTCTGTCTGTCTGTCTGTCTGTCTGTCTGTCTGTCTGTCTGTCTGTCTGTCTGTCTGTGTCTGTCTGTCTGTCTGTCTGCCTGCCTGTGGTCTGTCTGTCTGTCTGTCTGTTTGTACATTTGTTTGTTTGTCCACCCTAACAATACCTCAAACGGCACCAAACGGCCAACCCCATAAGCAGCGCCCACTAACATTGCTCAAGGTTTAGCGTTCATAGCTGTGTGACTGTCAATTAAAAAGCAATTATTGCACATATCTGAAGCGCCACAACAACGCTTAGATGTTTTGTATGTATGCTTTTAAGCTAGAAGAGGCACACGCAAGTAAATCTAAGGAATGTAGTGTTTGATCGCGCTGCGCTGGCAGTGCAACGCGATGCTCAAAAAGGTGTTTCCAAAGCTTTGCTATGACGTTACGGTGGTGGCACCTGCCCGTCACTTAGACTTCTACACCTTATAACCTCCGAGACTGGCGCGCATCTTTCTCCGTGGGCTGCACGCCTTTCCTTATCGAAGAAACTACCAGATGCCACTTGTGTCTAACGTGTCTCGATGTGCTCGTTCACCTCCGCTACACGCTCAATGCACTCTAACGCAGCGCCTGCAGAACACCATTCACTGATTTACTTGCGCAGAGCATCAAATGAACGTTTTGTTCACTCTCTCGAGACGCAAGACTATCGTCTTTCGAAGCCATTTGCGGTGTACCATGCAGATCTAAAACCAATATTTAAATGCGAGTCATTTCTTAGCGAACTTCAGCGACTATGAGCGTATCTATCTATCTATCTATCTATCTATCTATCTATCTATCTATCTATCTATCTATCTATCTATCTATCTATCTATCTATCTATCTATCTATCTATCTATCTATCTATCTATCTATCTATCTCTCTCTCTCTATCTATCTATCTATCTATCTATCCGCCTACGACTTTTATCCGTCCTGGTCGTTTCGATAATGGTATCAATACCAAACTTGGTATGGCATAACGTGAATGTATGAGAAACATATTTGGCTACTCATAACATGAAAATTATAACATGCATGTCATGAATGTCGTGATTAACATTTCATTGCCCTGAAGCTCTTGCGGTGGTTTTGTTTACATAACATGTTGAGAAACTGGTACGGTATGGCTTCATTCCATGCCGAACACAAGCGACCGACCCCAACATGACATTCATGACGAGCATGTCACGTAACAACATGACTACATGCCATGCTCATGATACGCTAGCTGCCTTTTCGCGCGCGCCACATATACCAAATTCGGTATTACACTACGCGAATGGATGACGAAAGTATGAGACTAGTGCAAACATGATGATCATGAGATGCGTGTCATGTAACTACATGATTACAGGCCACGCTCATGATGCGCTGGCAGCAGTTTCTCTAGCTTCACTTCTACCAAATTTGGTATTACGCGACGTGGATAAATGACGAAGCTATGATACTGCTGCAAACATAATAAACATAGGATGCGTGTCATGTAAGAACATGACTACGTCAAACGCTCATGTTCCGCTCATGGCCGTTTTGCTAGCTTCACGTGTGTCAATCTCGGTATTACGCGACACGAACGAGCGAAATAGTTAAATGACGCATTCAAACAGGATAATCACTACATGCGTGTGATGTAACAACATGACTATATGCCACACTGATGGCACGCTCACGGCCGTTTCTCTAGCTTCACATATGGCAAATTTGGTATTACGTGACGCCAAGGCAGTGCTTTCGTTACGCCAACTGGCAGAGCTTTCGAAGTTGATTAATAGGCGTAAGGTATGCGATGTAAGAAGGTATCTGATGGAGAGAATTGAAAATAATCTGAAAAACGGAGGAAGTGTCAAAGCAGTGAAGAGGAAACTTGCGATAGCCGAAAATCGGATGTATGCATTAAGGGACTAAGAAGGCAAAAAAAACTACCAATATGGATAGGATAGTTAAAATAGCTGAGAAATTTTACAGAGATCTGTACAGTAGCCAGAACAACCATGACCTTAATACTATAAGAACTAGCACTAATCTAGATGACACCCCACCAGTAATTATAGAAGAAGTCAGAAAAGCTTCGGAGAACATGCAAAGAGGCAAAGCTGCTGGTGAGGATCAGAGGCCGGGTTCACAAAACTCACTTACGAAAACATTTTCGCGCAAGAGAAATTTTATTGCGTAAGACGATCCACGAAACAAAAAAACGTCGTAAGAGGCCATCGTTGTCACATCGGCCGCTGCAATAAAGCGCGCTGTGACTGCCCGGGAACATGTCAGCGATGGTGATGCAGTTGCTATATTTGCTTACGTTACCGAAAAGTGCTCGTAAGTGGATTCACGAAGCAAAATTGTGCGTACAAACAGCGTGGCTGAAAGAAAAATCTAAGAGTGGTCCGGACCACTCTTAGGAATAATGTGGCTACTTGGAACCTCCCGCCGCGGCGGTATACTTTGGTGCCCTGGCTGGTTTTGAGTTAATTCACGCCCATGAAGGGCTGCCTGATGACTGCTGGTGCGTTTTTGTTCCTTTCGGCGCTTTGAGTTTCGTGTGTTGTTTCCCTTGTACGCAGTGGATGGTGTTGACAACCACCGTTGTTCATTAAGTTCGAAGTCGCAGTAATTGAAGAATTATATTGGGCGTCAATGGCGTAAAATTATGCATGTAAAGATATGTGGTTGGATGAAAACCAATGTGACACGTGAATGGTCAGCGCATTAGAACGCGGCATGGCATAGGATCAAGATTATTTGTTATGTTGTTGTGTTGCGTCCCATCTCATCCAATTAAAAGTGCGACTCGAGATCCTTGCCTCATTGGTGGAAATTACGACCAAAGAGGTTAATGAGGCACATTCCTTGCACGCTCATGGAAATAAAAACGAGAGGAACTTTTTAGTGAGTGGTTCATAAAGCTTGTGCTCTAGTGTAACTCCATTGGCTCTAACTGTCCAATGGGTGCGATCTCTAAAAAACAGTTGTCGACACACTTTGGGACAATCTGGAACTTTGTAAACCGAAGCGTATTAGGGATGTGCGTGGTTACGCATGGAACTACAAACGAATCACTCATTTTCACCTTTACTGTTCAGGCACCGACATGTACCGTGATAACATGGCAAGCAGTCGGAATAAAATGACCCTAGTAACTTTGTATGACACCGAAAATATGCACGCTCTCACGATTCTGGAGCCTTGGCTGAATTTATCCCTTCGATAATTACGAGCCATTTACCTTAACACACGAACGCCATTCAAAGGTAGAGCGAGCCACTGACATATATTTTGTGCGACGCAGCGACCACTTGACCTGAGAATAATTGCGTTGCAAAGGTGAATTCCCTGTCGCATGCTCTGATCGAAGCAGACGACAAACGCGAGCAGACGACGGCTTGGCCGACAGGCACAGCTTGTGATTGGTTGTGAAGCAATACCCTCTACATCAGCTCACTCCGTGACGTTGCCAAAACACCTTTCATCTGGTGTATTTCAACTGGAGTATACCAGTACCTTTGTAGGCCTAAACAATTGTGTAGGAACCTAGAAAAACATAAGTATATGCATGCTATAGCTACATATAAATAAAAATAAATACTTTTATTTCTAGTCTGAGTAGAGCTGCATAGATGATAAGTCACTTGCATTACATTATGAACAAATCTATCCGAGCAAAGTATACACTTAAAAAGTTACACTTACACCGTAGATAAGTAGACTGTTGAAGGACGTACAGGTAGTGGGATAATACACAAGCACTAAAATCTACTGTTAAGATATACTAGGAGTAGTGAGGATGCTCTTCTTTCCAAATAAATAAATAATAGATTCACTTCCGAGAGCTTTCACACTCATGGCATCATTGGTGCTATACAAATGAGTGTACACTGAAGGATTACATCGACTAAGTACAAGATTACTGCATCCATGGCTTTACTTTTTGTACTACAAAGAATGAAAACACAGTTACTATTGGCGACCATGGATGCTGTGATTTCTGACAGGTAAATTCAGAGGCACGCCGCAGGCACTTAACACACATGTTAAAAACTTCAGCTCAAAAATATTTTCCCACTAACACTACAGCAGCCTTTATATTAGTGTCACAGTTTGGTATTTTCCATGCAAAATTTAATTAATTTCCAATGCAAGCAAATGAACTGCTGAATAATGCACTGCTAAGAAGTTAAGCATAGATGCTGCTCCTGACATCACAATGTGCTCTTTCTGCTGTTGTAAACTTTAAGCAGGAGAACAGTCACTGGCAGCCCTTTTATACTTCTTGGTCTTCTCTGCTCTGTTCTTGATGCACTGTACATGACCATGGAGCACCGAACCCCTCGGTACTGCTGGAACTTAGAAAAATACAGATCATTGTTACAACCATGCTACATGCAAGAGTGTAGAGTTGTTAAATATGTGCTCATATTTATAAATATTGTCTTTTCAGAAGCCAATGACAAGCCTCAACACACACACAAACAGTGAAGACTGAATGTATATTTTATTATGATACAAGAGCAAAACTACAATGTTATAGATGAAGGCATAAAAAGCCAATTAGGTTTCTCCTATTTCGACTTTACACTAGGTGCGAGAAGCAGACCACAAATAAGTTCACTAAGAAACACAAGTTAGACTGCATTACAACACAACAGCCAATGTTCATAACTTTAAGGCTGTCTAACATAGCCAGCTCACCATACCGCATATAGGAGCAAATGGGCAGTCTAGAAGACACAAAGAACTTGTGGATTATGAGTGTGCTTGTTGCTGACATAAAGTATTTTAAATGAAGAAAACCTTTCAAAAAAGCACTTCATCAGGGGAAATAATCATACGCAACAAACACAACGGGCTCCTACAGGTGCCACCAACACTCGCCATTATTGTTGATACCAGTGTCTTGCCGGATGGATATGCTACGTCCTGCACAGAACACCAAAGGAGCGCTTCATGACTTGGCTTGCATGTGTGCTAGCTGCATCGCTCTGCTGCTGAAGTAGGCTAGCCACCGTCAGAGAAATGAGAAGCCATGGCTTTAAAACACACTGAACGTCGCCTTTAGAGAACAACAATGCATACTTAGGTCAGGTACAATTTGTATAAAAATATATATCACTATGCAATCGTGGTGAACAAGTTCGGCAGAAACACAAGCCACAGCACTGAGAGAGAAAAAGCTACATTAGGTAAAAGATGCAGTTAAATGCCCTATGTCGTCTGAGGATTGTTCAATAGGTCTTTCTCCTTGCAAGTTGTGAACAGCCAGGCTATTTTCACCCACTTGCTATTTCTTTCCAGAGCACTTGATCCACGGAGGGAGTCACAAGCTTTCACAAGGATTATTCCTACTATTCTCGGGGCTCCCCCGCGCAAACACGAGGGCCGGGCGGCGCCTTGTCATCTACAGACAGTGTGACAGTGTACGGTGGAGATAATCCGCGCGCACCATTCTGATTTGTGGTATGGGGGAGTGGCAGAGCACCTTTTGTTTTTTCGGGGAATGCGACCCTGCTGCAGCGCCTGTGCCGGGTCCAGTCTGACTTTCCGTCAGCCTCCATGGCTCCGGAGCTCATTACTGCGTTCTGCGCGGATGGCCACCCGCGGCATTGAATAACGAAGAAGCGGCAGCTACGGCGAATTTTGCGGGAGACACCGAGCTGCATGGAGACGTCGAGACTAGTTCTGGACATCGGCTCATCAAGTACCAGAAACCGGGACAATTGGTTCGGCCGAAAATGTTTAGGCACAACATTGCAAACTGCGGACGTTGGCCATTATAGACGACACACTTTGTCGGAAGCATCGGAACCATTATTCGCCCATAATTAAAGGGTCTTGGGACAGCTCGCCCATCTCTCTCGCTCTGAGGCTTGGCACCGCCCACTGGTACCGCCCACTGAATGGCACCGCCCACTGAAATACATGAGCAGATAAATGGTGCCCTGGATAGGTCACCTGCATTAGAGTACTTCCGACTACAAAGGTAAAAAGCATGGATGTCGAAATCTTATAGGCGAAACGCCCAGCGAGTGACTTGACTATTCAGATTTTTAGTGAACATAGCCACTTTCGGGGATAATGATCAGCCACGGTATAAATTGGACGTGTGTACAGGTACGAGCAAAATTTTCCAATCGCTCAATAATGGTGAGGCACTCATTTAACAAGAAATTTATTTACGACGGGGTCCACAAATATTTCAGTGACGTATTCACTTAACGGAAAGGACGTTGACAAAATACGCATGGTCAGAAGACAGTTCTGTCAACCGGTGTCGAACCCTTAAGCTCACGGTCCACGACAACAGATGCCATCCACGGTATTCACTGTGCAAGGCCACATGCTTTGTCGGCTCTAAATAAACAATGCTTTTATATATTATAATATTATCCCAATGCTCTTGCCAAAGTGAAGAAATAGATGAAGGCCGGGGCATCCACCATTAGCTTCTCAAACATGGGATTTTTTCGTGCCCATAAAATTCAGCGCGTTTCAAATAATGGAGTTTAAGTTTTGTTACTGACCTAACACACGTCCATGTGGTGACTTTAGGCCAAGTGTTGGCTTGCTCAGCCCATTCATACATTCCAAAAACAGTTCTGCAATCTGTACTCCGTGTTTCCCATTTCCACTCGCCCCACCGAAAAAGTGTTTGGTCTGCATAGAAGACACAACACGTTCTGCGTTTGCCTCTAAACCTCTAATAGAACAGTGGTGTTCAATTACTCTTAATATGCCGCCAGTAAGCGACCTTAGTTCAGCATTGGCGTAAATCAGTCAGCCTCTTCTGGCTGTCACACCAATTTCTTCGGTTCCACCGTCACTGTTCACTACTACAGCTACCACGTGCATTCACGAACACAGGGGCTTGTTTAATTATTATTCAGTCATTATACGTGGAAGGTAGTCATTGGTATGTTAAATGTATATCACTAAGCGTCATTGTGTATACTGGTACGTTAAACAGTTCTACAGCTGTCAGTCAGACATCAACAGAAGATGTATAAGCTCTCTTACATCACGTTACGGTAAAAACTAGGTAACTTCTTTAACGAGATTTTTCCTTTAGTGTTACACTGATTCTAGAGACGAGGGAATGAACTGTGTTTTTCTCTGGTTATATAGTTTTTCTCAGCTTTCGTGAGCGTGCGTCAAGCATTTTACTCTTCAAAGTCACCTTTGCGATTGTCAAGTATGGCGCCAAGCCCGACACCACAAGCATCAGTATGCAGTTCTGTTGGGGATTATATAAGCTTAAGCAAGCACGCAGAAAAATTATCACCGTTTATGGGGAGACAGGCTTTTTATAGACCTTGTCACTCAAGGCTCCCTGCGCGCTGCTATAGTTCTCTCTGGAATGTTGTTAGTGCGTATGATCCCCTGAAAAATGCACTGCCGAGGCTCTGACGCCGGCAACTGTGGTCTCTTGCAACAGCCAAGAAAGAACAAAATCCTCCTCACCGTAACAAAATGTCCATAGCCTCTGGAGGGTATGCGTATACAACGTGCCCAGTGACAATCACTTGTGCTAATGGCGATGCATGTGTTCCCTTAAGGTTAGGAGCCATTCGACGGGCGTTAGTTTCTAGTGGGCTTTTGTAACCCACTTTTACTAGAATCGCACCTTTACCAGCTTTGACATTGTCCACCGCTGACGTAATGTTCAGGTTGTTTGTCATCCCTATTTGGTCAGTTGTTCACGCCTGGTGCACCTAGACTCTGGGATCCTTCTCTGGATGTCTCAGGTGCCCCGGCTTTGCCAGCTTTCGTCTGTGGTGCCTCAACTTCAGCCTCATGCTTGACTTCTGTTTCAATAGTGGTTAGTCTCGCGCTATCGGTCCTCCTTGCTCTCAGCTGGTAGTAATGCCGGCGATCATGTTCGCCGTCATCGGCCTTGGTGGCGACTATACGGAGGCATTTAAGAGCCTGTAACGGCAACCTTCCATCTGTCTTTTGTCCTTTAGTCCTGTACCAAACGGAGTCCATCACTTGGGGAGTGGTTCCGGAGTGCTCTTTGTCTATGTAAAGAAATTGGTGACAAGACACAATGTCATCCAACTTGCATCGAGGCTCCAAACCCAGCAGCATTAATGCTGTTGTTTTCCCGCTGGAGGTGCGGCGATACTGCAAGAGTATTCGGTCTAATCGACCTTCCCATCTGCATTCTAGCGCAGTCCCCAGTTTAATCGTTGGCACCGGCCTCTCTGCTAAACCGTTGTATTGCGGATTTTAAGGCGTGTTGCGACATCGACAAATTGCGTTTTCATTCACAAATGACTGAAACTGCACGCTAGTGAACTGTGATTCATTAAAGGAATACCACGGTTCTGGGCAGGCCATACCTAACAAACACAATTGTAAGGCTTCGAAGATACGCCCCGTGCTGGCTATTTTCACTCAGCTTATTTCTCTCCCCTTCGTGTGCCAATCAAACGATATGAACAACATATGTCCGTCACGAGGCCGGCGTGGTCTACGTGCATCCTTGACCACTTTTTGTTGATGTCTGGCACAGGCTCCTTGGCAAGTGGCATGCTGCTACATTGCGCACCTACCAGGCAACTGCTAACCACACGTTCACTATTCTGATCCAGCTCAGGATAACAAAACACTGAGCACACCAAGTTCTTCATTGACGTTATCGCTCGCTGAGTTTCATGCAGCATGCGTAGCAGACATTCTGAGCGCCCACCAGAATGATCACACCTAGTAGACAATGTTAGTATTGCACACAAGTACGTGTTTTGATAAAGAATGCGCGTAAGTCTGAATTTCACCTTGACAGTTTCCTAGGCTAGCTATCGAGAATGTGGAAAGTGATTTGCTAAGGGTGTTATTGGCTTTTGTCGCCAGGGCCAAATCACTAGACATCAGGGTGTTGTCGAAGTGATCTCCAAAACGTACGTACCCACGGGAATTGTTATTAATGAACTCCATCCTGCTGGTAGCTTCCTGGAAAGCGGCTTAGGGCATCAGCTGCCGATGGGGTTTTTCCTGGCTTGTACTCGATTTTGTACGTGATGCCGCTTAGTCATAAAGACCAGCGTTGGATCCATGCCACCGCCAGAGCAGATAGGGGCTTGTCTGGGCTGAGCAGTCGCATCAGTGGCTTGTGATCTGTAATAGGCGTTAACCGGTAGGTACGCAAAAATTTTGGCCACCCCGAAGGGAAAGGCCAACGCTTCACGCCTAATTTGTGCGTAATTCCGCTTTGTGGCAGTCAGAGTACGCAACCAGAACCCAACTGTCTTCTCTCTTCCAACCTTTGGTATACGCAAAACAGCTCCGATGTCATAAGACGACACTTCTGTTTCTGACACGAGGGCTATTATCATATGCTAGTGCATAAGAAAGTGTGCGCCTTTGACGAGGTGCTTCAAAAGCCCCTTGTTGTCTTGTTGCCTTCTGTCAATGGGCATTTTTCTTTAACAGTTTATACAGAAGTGAGATAATTGTAGACAACTTGCCAAGAATTGCATGATATTCAGTCACAAAGCCGATGATTGCCGGTTGCTTCGGCACACATGTCAGCCTTGAAATGCCTGCTAGAACTTAGAAGTTCTCTATTTTCGGCAAGATTCCGTCTGCACACTTGCGGTGTCCAAGATACTCAACTTCTTGCTTTTGTAGTTTGAATTTGCTTGCAAGAAGCTTCACACCATGGTTACGAAACCCGTGGAATACGTCGCACAACTTGTTGCAGTTGTCTTGCCTCTCTGCCACTGCCAAGACGTCCAAGTAATCTTGAACGCCTGGTTCTCCTTGAAGGATGCCTTCCATGCGCCTCTTAAATTTCACTGGAGCAGATGCCATACCGAAAGGAAGTTGGTTGAAGTGGATTAGTTCCTTTTGCGCGTTAAGAACTAAAAGCTTCTTTGTGTTCTCACATAAAGGTAGTTTGTTGTAATCGTCCTTCACATCAATAGTAGAGACAACTTCAGTGCCACTTAAGTTGTTATGTAAATTGCATTTTTGGCAACAGATAATTTTGCGTGTGACAAGCAGCGTTCATTCTTATTTTGAAGTAACCGCGAACTCGTATGAACCCAGTTTTCTTTTCTACCGGAAGAATAGGCGTTGGCCAGTCAGTGCAAGCGACTGGTTTCAAGATTCCTGTATGAACCAAGCGATAAGGGCTTTGATCACGCACGGCACGGTACGCGCCTTAAAAGAAAGGTATGACATGTTCGCGAAAGCGCAACTCATTGAGCGGCTCTTTGACTAGCCGTAGCACTTCTGAGAACAAATCCCGAAACTCGTTTATTACCTGCTGAACATCTAACACATTGTGACTCTTACTCCGCATAAGATCGCTTACCAGGGGCAGCCTTTGTTTCGAAGGCGGGAACGTGTCATGTGTGCTATTCGAAGGCTTTGATGAAGTGCTGCCAACATAGGTCACGTACAGAGCATCTCAGGACAACAAAGGTAGCTTTCAATGTGGTTCCTCTGTCTGCTACCGAGATATTGGGCTGACCCTTGACAGAAAGTTGGCCGAGAAAGCAAGACACTTTCAAGGTAGTCTTCTGGAGTCGAGGCTAACGTTACGGTGTAGGTGGGCCATGTGGTTAGTGTTAAGCGGGAGTTTGTGTTTACTTTCATTCGGAGAGCCACGCCATCCCATTCCATGGTCCAATAAATTGGCTTGTTCATGTTCAGCGATGTCATTTGGAAGTTTAGAAGAAACTGTTCGTAGTCGTCATCATAAGGCCCCTGGAATTCGCCATGGAATAGTTTGTTTCAACCATGCTGCACTTTCTGGGAAAAAAACAATTGATGCTCAAGATGTAGACCACCACACACCATTATATCGAATTAATGTAGTGCGTGAAGACTGGAAAAACGTCCACCAAAGTACATGGTGGGATGTGATGGATTCTGCAGTGCCTGCAACGTTTGAGCGTAAAATGGTGCCAGAATCACCGTGACGAGCTACCACAAAAAATACGATAGAATTGTGTATAAACAATGTAAAGCACCTGTAAAAAGAAATAAGAACAGGTTGTCATTGAGACTCGTCCGTGCAACCTTCACATTCTTAACTGAACACACTAACCACGGTGCCGTGCCGACAGGACTAGATAGCTAGTTACCAAACTAACTGACCATTCGACTTCAGCTTTGTTTTTTGCGTGCTTGACTTAGACAAGATCTGCACGTGCTACTAAAATTTCCACAATTAATAAACACAAACAATTGCTGACTGTAGCAATTGCCACTTTTATAATGGCACCAGCGCTATGTTTTTTCTTCCTATTTACAACCGCAAGAAAAATGAATCAAGTGGACGGGGAAGCAGGTATAGTTTACCGTTGTTTACTGTCAAGTTTATTGTCTGTTTTTCACTCATCCCAAATACGAAATCTGCTAAAGCTTTATGGCGCTTCTAGGCTTATACGATAGATACGCGCACATATTTTATTGATTATGGTGATGTTTTTCGCGCAACTTACAGTGCAGTCGTGCCAGCGCAATGCTGTAGGTCTACCGTTAGCAACAACTACTTAACGGCTTGGCCAAAACGAATACAGTGTGCCGGAAACATTATGCTATCATATTTGTTCAGTAAGCATACAAATTCTCAAGTCTGTATTCTTGCGTAAGAGCCAATGAAGTGCCGGCGAGTGCGACCTGCGACTGTCGGCGAGGGGAGACGTATGTTTTGCCATTGTAGTACTGTAATGGCGTCACATCGATCTAGCCGCCGCTTGTGCGGACACTATACGGAACAATAAAGTACCTATTTAGGTGAATTGATGCTACAGGTGTGCTGTACTGTCATTCTTACTCATCGAAATCGTGTATGCCGAAACTGAGAATCGGGCATACCACAATTTTACGGGCTCAGTCGTTAGGCTGAAAATTTGGTCGAAACTATGCTGGCAGAACATGTACTGTACAGATCCCAGCTTGATGCACTCTATATAATGCCCGCCGTTATAAGCCCACCCATCATCTGCTTACTGCTTCTCAGCATCATCGCAATGGCGGGCAGAGCCTCCCATGATTGATCACTATCTAGCCGTTGCTTCCCACCATCTTTTACACTTTACCCATCTTCAGTTCACCATGTCACCCAGTATGTCCCGGCAAAGCACCATAATTTCCATAACGCCAACTATTATTTCCACTACACTCACTGCAGTTTGCAGTATCCCCCATAATAGTTTTTTTATAGGAGCACCAGGTGCTGCTGGCACACATAGTGCCAGGTGAACTTGCTTGTTACATATGGAGCACTTCAGAGAAGGTAACTTGCATTTTCTCGGTGTATGCCCACTGTTGCCGTAGAATCGGCGTGCCCCTTTGTGCCGCCAGTGTTTCCTGCTCACCGATTCTCGTAGTTCCAGAAGCCTGGGGGTCTCTTAGCTTCTCGTTGGTCCTTGCCCTTCACCCAAGTCTGCCCTTGCGCTTCATCACGATAGCCTACACATTTCTCGTGTTTTGCACGCTGATCATGTGGCCGATGTTCACTACTGCGAAGCATTCGCTGCCTCTTCCCCCTCGTTAAGCGTGAGTTCTGTCTTTGACAACAGATTTCGACCAACACTCGTGTCACCCAAGCCGCACACAATGCGATCCCTTAGCATCCTGTCTAGGGCGTTACCGAAATTACCCCAGCTTGAAATCTTTCATATTGGCAATAAGTAGAATTTGCTGACTTTCTTGCAAACCGATTTATTTTGAAGAACTTGTATGATTCTGCGATTTTGTTGCATGCTGGTGCATAACGCTAGCTCAGGAACCTTACGGCGACATTGTACTTCAGGTCCTGTATTTTTGACCGCACGCAGCGTGCTGCCAATAAATCAACTTTCTTTGGGCTGAATGCCGTGACCGAAAATGCCCTACGTTTCTTCTTGTTTCCAATGTCGTGAAGCTTCAAGTATGCATCTAAGCACAGATGGTAAGCCTCCCAGTAGTCCCCCTTCTCAAAAAATCCGGTATGTCCGCATGCTCAGCCATGGTTGCAGTACGACAAATGATTCGAGCGCGTCGTCGTCACTGTAGCTTACAGACACGAGCGCACAGCAGTGAACAACTCTTATTAGGAGAGAGGCTTTTTATAGACTCTGGAAGGTATGTGCATACAACGTAGGCAATGGCAGTGACATGCGCCAATGACGATGCATCACTGATAGATTGAAGTGTCACAGCATAGGCGGAGCCATGAGAAGGTGATGAAGTGATGAAAAAAAAACATCACATACATGTGACCAGGCGGATAGGTCAGAACTGCCGACAAGAAAGCTGGTGAAAAAGGCTGTATTCAAACAAAATCATGGATGAAGGAGAAGTAGCAACATGAAACAACGAAGCTTCAATGCTCTTCATTGAAGATCGCTTTCGGAAATACGGCAACGGCAATAAGTTTCAATGGATTTGAAAGACTCCCTCTTCTTGAAACAATAGCCACAGGAATGGTGAATGGTAAGCTTGGGAGCAGCAAAATGGTATTGTTTATTATGTTGACAAAACGCCGTGGAGAGGTACGCCATGACTTTAACGAGCACGTAAGATAGGACGCAAAATCAGTTGAAAACTTCATATGGTCATCTAAGCACCAAAAACAGGTATTTAAGACGATATACAGTACAGCCCATCATTCTTGCGAAGGTGGCTGGGGCTTTGGAAAGGCCGAAGGGCATAACAGTGAAAAAGGCTGTCTTCAGGTGCTCTACCTGTGGCATCGGCACCTGCCAATAGCCGCAGCGCAAATTAACTAAAGAATTTAACTCTGCTTCCTGTAGGCAGTCCAATGCAACATCAATAAGAGGTAGAGGGTATGCGCGTTCTGACGTAATCTTCTTGAGTCTGTGGTAGCCGAAAAAGAAGATGATGTACAGGTCTTTTTTCCTAACCAGGTCGACCAGCCAAGCACAGGGACTGTTTGATGTCTCGACGGTGCCAAGCTTCATCATGCTGTCTCCTTGTTGGTTGATAACATGCTGTTCAGCACATGACAAAAGACATCGATGCCATCGCAGTGTGGCTTGCTGACTGGTTCGAATCCGTGAGCGACTGTAAATGTTCGGCTTAAGGATGGATGATCGCAACGAAATGAGGCGTGAAAATGCTGTATTGAGGATCGGGGACTATCTCTTCTTGTTCTTTAGACATAAGCTCGGGATTAATGGCATTGCCGAAAAAGCACACATGTCATCGCCTGAAGTAGGTGGTGTGACAGCAAAACTTCGACTGACAGCCCCAGTGCCGGGCATAGTAGCGAGAAGAGCGCAGTCGGAACAATCCTAGTCTCAAATAAAATCTTAGAAAGTACAAAAAATTTGAACTGACGGAATACAAACGCAAATCTTAGAATAACTGCTGTAAAACGTGATGACGGCGAATGAAAGCAAGACATTCCTGCGATGCGCGGCACTGGCTGATGGCGTTTACAAAACAGGTGCTGATAGCGTAAACAAACAGGGGCAAACGGCATCACAATGAGAGCAGTGGAAAAAAGTACTGGTAACGTTTGCAGCTGCAAACACGTCAATAGAATAACTGTTGTCGGGGTCGAAGCATGGCACAGATAATGTTAGTTCAGAATGAGCGCAGTTTGGTGAGAGAAACTTTTCTCCTTGAATAACTTGTTGCCAAGTACAGAATAAGACGAAGAATTCGATGGCATACATTACACCATAAATGGCTACTCATGTGGAACACAATGCCGACGGCTGATTGCGATGTAATGTAGCTGTTTCCAAAGAGATATTCGTGAAGTGAGTGCTCACCTTGTTCAAGATGTAGTGTTCTGCTGCGGTGTACTTGAACGCGGGGTCAGTCCTGTAGCGGCGACAGAAGTTCTAAATTCGCTAACTGAGACAATGTCAAATGGCAGAGTTTAAAGGGGCCCTGAAGAACCTTTTTAGACGACCATGTAATGGATTCACTAAAATAGCATATTGCACCATGAATTCAACACCGCCAAAATTTCAGGAATTCTTCCTGTTCGAGTGGACCTCCAAAGATTTATCGCAAGCTGCAATCACACTCTCTTTTATGTCCTCCCAACGAAAGCGCTGGAAGCAAAAAAGGAAGGGGTAGCATGGGCAAAGAAAACACGTCAAACGCATCTTGTGGCCTTGAAACTTTTTTCTTCAAATACGTGGGTTTTTCAGAATGATTACGTGCGCACGCGTGCCCAAGTGACAATTTTTACGGCGTTATCTGTAACGACCAAGCGCGCCATGTTCAAATTAGTTAATGGCTGATTGATGGTATTCTAGGAGTGATGTTTGAGCTTCCTCCGTCTTTTGTCAAGAGAACAGAAATTACCTTTATTTGACATTGGTAATTCATACCGAAGTCCGGGCCGAGTGCTGCCCCAGGCAGCGCAGAACGTTGACCGAATGTTGGGGATAGATTAGAAAATTCATGGCCCAAGAATGGCCCAGTCGACAGCATACCGCCAATCGTGGCGGTGCCAGCTGAATAGAACGGCGATGTTTGGTCAGTCTAGACAACGTTTCGCCAATAATGGCATTGCCAGTCTCATAGAGCGGTGATGCTGGCCAGCCTGCGGACTTTTCCGCCAATATTGGTCATGAAAGCGTATTGGAACGGCCACATTGGACCGAATTGTACAAGCAGCAGCCAATACGGGCAGCGCAATGCAATTAGGCTGGCAATATTGGCCCGGCGTTCGAACGTTATTGCCGGCGTCGGCTGAAGTGTCAACTTCCTTGGCATAATATTGGACTGGTATGTGCTAATTTCTGCGTCTGCTGCTTTTTGGCACTGTCCTGGTCCCATTTCACGCGTCAATTTTTTTTTTGAAAGAGCAGTATGGCGGGTGCACGAGAAATGTATTTTTGTCAATAAATCGGGCACAGCTAGTTGATATGCATGATTCTTGGTTGAAGTTGCGCAAGGTAGACTATTTTACTGATAAACATTTATCGACTTTGTCGCCTGTCAGACGTCCGGTGCGATGCTTTCCCAGATGAAAATCGTGCCGATCTGTGTGATGAAGCGACCGCGGATGCCTCTGCTGTACGCGACGCACTTCGACGTGACCCGGCGCGCACCGGCTTTTTTTTCGTGGCATCCCGCTGGCGATGCCACGCCAAGCGCTTTGAATTTCGTGAATATCGGCCGCAAATCGTATTGTATCGTGTGTCCTCCTATGCTATCGCCACGACAGAATTGTTTTTTTTTGCGTTCACAGTGCTGTGCCAGTTAACGGCACGCAGGTGCTTGACGTGTGGGAACTGAAGTTATCAGTTGCATTACCCTGATTGAATCGTACAACACACGCCTTTGTTCTAATTTTACATACGCACCGAAGCTCGCATTTTGTATCGCAACAACCACACGAATTACCTACAACATTGCAGCGAGTGGTTAGTAAAGTGTGGTGGAGTGCGTGGGCGCCGGAAACCTTGCCTCCATGGGTCGTCACGAGTTACAATTTTGTTGTGGGACATTTTTCTGGTGATTATTTGGTATATATACATTGTCCTACTGTAGCCAAGACACCAGGCAGCTTACGAAGTACGCAGACGTATTTGGCTTTGCAATTTGACACGCAAGAAAAACGTTTCCGTGAGTTCATACGTTCTGCAGCAAAGAACATATATTAACAAGAAACACGCACGCTTACGTCGTCGTGTTGTTTTGATCAAATACAAAAATACAGACACCTTCCCTCTCACTTTTGTGTATTTTTTAAGTCTGTGGAAAGAAGGAAGTGCTTTGCACAGATCTGGCAAGCAGATTTTGGTAGAGAGTTTTTTTTCACACCCGCTGTCCTTTATTAATTTTCTGTTTAGTGGGGCGGCTAAAGCCAGCTTGCTGTCTTTCGAGAAATCAGTGAACGTACAGGTTACAAACTTGAAAATGTGTCTGAAACCACGGTATTCTTCAAAACATGAGGAAGATCATTTGACAGCTGGTGTCAGGACGGGTCTTCAAAACTAAAAGGCAATATCTATGAATAAATATTAATATACGAGTGAGTAAGTGTTTGTAGTACTGAAGACTGTTGCCTGTGCAGTCAGCAGCAGTGCATACTTTGTTATTGGGCATGTGAAATCTTTAAATTTCACTCCTACAGTGTTTATCAATCTCCCTCAGTCATAAATTTTTAGTTTTTTCGCCAGACTCAGCACTCTTGTTTGCTCTTCTGCACTGTGATCAGCAAATATCTATTCATTTGTCCTCATTATCACACACTTTACATGCAATTTTGTGTTGTATGTGTCTTCAGGACGCCCTATAATCAGTGGGAGAGTCAAACAGAACTAAAATCAAGCGTAATTGAACGGCTGAGTTGGCCAAAGTAGCTGGTGCATATCATTCTTCCCGTATTTCATATCATTGTGACTATACATCTCTGCACACCCGAAGTTCTCATTAGTTTTCATTTCTATGTGGTATATGAATATGTTTCTTCAAGTCTTTTCAAACAGAAAGGACCCTTTTGACTTTAAGTTTGGCATGCAGATCAAGATGTTAAACTTATCTGTAATAGTAATGGCTGAAATAGTCTCGTTCAGCAGAGAGGCAGGTTAATTGATGAGCCACTGACGGCACAAAAGTACAAGATGGGTGCTTCATAGTTAATGCAGTAATAAAGCCAAAAAAATGGGACACTGGGCGAATGGCCCACCCCTGAAATTTTAAGCAATGGGATACCGAGCACCAAATAACGCATACACGACTTGCCTTCACTAAAGACCAAGGACGTCATCCCCCTATCCCTCCACTACACAAAGTGCCGCCTATATCACAGGTTATAAGTCCATGACCCATTTTCAAGCATTTTGTTATGGTTTATCCGACTCTTTGTTTTCAAACGAGAACATTTTCCTAACAGAAACAAATATAAACCTTTAGAAGCAGTAGCTACATTTGTGTACACAATTTGTTTACGCTAGCTGTGTCAACTTGGGGCCAGAATGGAGCAAAATACAAAGTTAGTTGGAGGAACTGAACCTTTTGTCTGGTGAGTATGTCCTGATTGACCTCAGTCTGCTGCGCCAAACTGTAGATGATCCCTCTAGAGAAGGGACTGTTATCTTTGATGGGTCGATCAAATTGTGCTTCAAAACCAACCAGGGTTGCTTTTGTTCTTTCGAAATTAATGCAATGAAAAAATAATTACACACACATCAGGACCCTATGATTTCATTCTTTTACATCAAAAGGAAATATAACATACATCAGAATGACGAAGTATTTTTTTTCATGGAATTGTAATGGCTTGCTGAAGCTCCAGAAAAAAACATATTGGTTTTTTCCCTGGAAAGTAATATTGAGTGCCTTGTGATTGTGCTATCTGAATTTCACACATTTATTTGCAGTGCATCATAATTCCCACCTGAAAGGGCTATAACCTTAGCAAGTGTTTATTTGCAGCTAACTAAAAGAACAGGTCTTGCCCGTCGGGCTAGTAATACAAACTCAGCACATCACCACTGCAAAGATACACCAGCCGCAACTAAGAACGGACACACCTGTAGTGATTAGTCCACACTTTTCATGTTTTATGCTGTGCAAAAAAGGCTCGCTGAGTGAGCACTGCATCCAGTACCAGAAGGCTACAACGACAAAGTTCTACTTACTGTGAATAAAAACATGATAAGAGTTGAAAGTTGTAACGCTGCTGAACTTCCAGCCAAGTAAGATAAGGGTACATTGAGAAAAGATACTGAGGATACGCCATCAGCAAATTACAAAAAATAACTGGCTGAGGTTCATCTTTATCACATGAACAGTCTTCAACTGATAAGGCGAGCAGGTATCTGACAAACACAAGTGCACGAGGGAGAGCTGTCCCACGAGGTCGTCCGCAGTCAAATTACACAGGCTAAAAATGGGGTGTTGCCAGGGGTAGGCACAGGGAGGCTGGAGGCCCTCCTACTCAAAGATTCGCCTGAATCCCGTATTGTGTTATGACTATGTGTTATGACTATATTCCCAAGTCATAACACAATGGCCTAGTTCCCCGCCTATCTGCTCCCCCTGAAGGACCTTGCTTATCGACGGTGCACCCCTGGTATAGAACAATCCTGGCACCGACCCTGGCTATAATATATTAGAACAGAAAACTCAAAGCAAATGTTACATTGATTTTTTGCTTTGTGTGCAAATGAATCTAGCAATTATTATGTGGAACAGCAAATAAAAGCACCACAATCTACACCTGCTAAAGATGATATGTGGGATTTAAAGTCCCAAAACACCATATGATTGTGAGAGGTGCCGTAGTGGATGTCCCCTGAAATTTCGACCACCTGGGGTTCTTTGACGTGCACCCAAATATGAGCTCACGCGCCTACAACAATTCCGACGCCATCGGAAATTCAGCCGCCGCAGCCGGGTTTTGATCCTGCGACCAGCGGGTACGAAGCCGAGTACATTAGCCATTGGATCACCGTGGCGGGGCAATCAGCCCCTGCTAGTACCTGCTTTCATAATTGTACAAACTACTGAAGAACCATGCAAAGAGCAATCCTACGAAGCGAAATATTATAAAGCAACAAGAGGCTGTGTGGCCCTAACAGAGACAACACCGAAACAAAAAGAATCATGTCAGCAGTTCATGCACAGCACTGAAAAGGTATGAAAACATAACGTCAGTGCCTTTCTTGCACAAGAAGGTTACAAGGAATACACACTGATGGAGAAGAAAGTCATTACTCAAATCCGGCTCTTATGCACCGATGGAAGATGCTTGGACCTTGATTCCTGATATTGGCTTTAGCATAGCTCTTGAACATACCCTCAAAAGTGCTGGCTGTGAGTGGATGAGACATGAAGGCAGACTACAAATTGTGAACACTGCCTCCAACTCAACGTTCCCAACAGAAACCTCGACCTCCCAGATAAGATAAGATTGTTTCGATGACCTGCTGCCCATCACCATGATGTGAAACAGAGGCATATACACACACCAAACTCATTTTTACGTGGCTAAATTGCTCTTCCTTCCAGGTATATAGTAATCGTCTCACAGAATTTCTCTACAATACGCTCACCACCTTCATCGTTGCTGGTAGATAGATAGATAGATAGATAGATAGATAGATAGATAGATAGATAGATAGATCAAGGTCGCCGAAGATCGCTAAGAAATGCTCCGCATTTAAAAAGTGTGCTTGGAAACTGTACGTAAAAGCAACGACCTTTTTTCAAGTTGCGTTGCATACGTTGTCAGCGTTTCGGCTGCCTAATATGGTTGATACGATAACGCTGAAGATCACGTACCGCAACACCGCTTCTGCCAGCGTCTACGGAGGGAGTCGTTCCTTGCTCTTTGCCTGGGTAACAGACGCGTTCATGCCCCGCCGCGGTGGTCTAGCGGCTAAGGTACTGGGGTGCTGACCGGCAGGATGCTGAATCGAATCCCGGCTGCAGTGCTTGCATTTCCGATGGAGGTGGAAATGCTGTAGACCCCTGTGCTCAAGTTAGGGTGCGCGTTAAAGAACCCCTGGTGGTCGAAATTTTCGAAGCCCACCATTATGGGGTCTCTCATAATCATATGGTGGTTTTCGGACGTTAAACCCCACGTATCAATCAATCAATGAACGCGTCCATGTATACCAGTTGACTGCGGAAAAACAGCGTTCTTGGCCGAGTAAGAATTGTATTTGGCCCACTTCGATTGACGAACGTCAGACGCCTGCTCATGAGCGATCGGTGCCAAGACTTCTGTTCCACATTGTTGCCTTCGCATCCACTAAAAAAAGTAATAACGTTTGCGTCTGCAGAAGGTTCTTGCGTCTCTTAAAGAAGGAAAGCAATGATGCCGACCAAGTATACACTGAAATTCAGGAAATGTTTTCTTGGCTTTAAGTTGTTCCAATCGCGCAGTACCTTCTCAGCCGCACATTTTTTTTTCTGAAATAAATTTCAACGTTTCCAATAAGCTTCGGGTTCTTTACCTTTAAAAAATGAACATTTTCTTTATTTCCTCACAATAAATATACGATTTCTTGTACGGGGTCGTGCAAAAAAGTACATGTTGGATGCGCTTGCGAAACCGAAACCGCACAATAACGTAATGCTTGGCGTAGTAACACTTGTGTAAAAGCTCCACCCCCGTTACTTTGGCTGTGCTAGCACAGAAAGTTGTCGGCGAGTTTATAGCATCGTGCTTAGCATAGTCGACTCATGCAGTGCGTTGCTCAATCAAGAAAATATTATTAACAACTACGAGCGTCGTTAGTTTCCACTTTTCCTTTGTGTGCATGTGCGTTCTCTTCAAGCATTTTTTTGGTACTTCAGTGTCACGGTGCGTGTTACCAGCAGCTCTTCGTTCTCGGGTGACGTTCGTAATCTCTGCTTCGATCTTGTGGTGAAACGGATTTTTTTGAGCGACTTACAAATGAACCACTTATTGCTGGTAAAGTTTGCGCTCTGGGAGGTCTTCGTTTATTACGTTTTTAAGTGCACTACGAATACTTGTTGGTCGTTTCAAGAGGAATTCAATACAATACTTTATATCGAAATTAAATTTGAATGAATGCCCCGCCGTGGTGGTCTAGTGGCTAAGGTACTCGGCTGCTGACCCACAGGTCGCGAGTTCGAATCCCGGCTGCGGCGGCTGCATTTCTGATGGAGACAGAAATGTTGTAGGCCCGTGTGCTCAGATTCGGGTGCACGTTAAAGAACCCCAGGTGGTCGAAATTTCCAGAGTCCTCCACTACGGCGTCTCTCATAATCATATGGTGGTTTTGGGACGTTAAATCCCATATATCAATCAATTAACAAATTTGAATGAATCACAAAACATTCTACGCCTACACGCCACCTGTTCGCGCGAACCTCGCCTGTTGTGGGGAAATATAATTAAATATTTACCTATAACAGACTCTATCGTATGTACCTCAATATTCTGATGGTGATAATAATGACCTCATAGGGGTAGCGCTTACCAATTCTTTACTTTTTACCTTGTGCAAGTTGCATCCTCATCTTCACAGTTAACATTTATGCAGACCCCTAAATTCCTAGCCAATCCCGCACAGTGAAGTGGGTTCTAATATAAAGTGAACTAGAAAAAAAGAAGAAAATTATGGACAGTGGGGATGTTCCATGGTTTAAGAAGAAGAAAAGCCTGCCAAGGAGTACGCATTTATCAGCGACCCTGACTCTTTCTTTCTTGCACATTGGCCTCGATTTCATACCCCTCAGATAATTTTCGCTAAAAAGAAACTGGATTGCATAAATGTAGACATTAGCACAGTAATTGAAACTAATTTTTCTACCATCAACATTAAAATAGAGTACGATGAAATCTTTCCCCCACAAGCCAAGTTGCAATCTCTGAGATTTTTGACCACTACATTAAACGATTACTTGGTACATGCAGAAACAAAAAATGTAATAGCTACAGATGCTTCTGTCAACAATGAAAAGACAGGTGTAGGAATAGCGTCTGATTCCCTCGGCTGGTCTTTTTCAGTAAGGCTTCCAGATTTTACTCCTATATTTGAAGCTGAGCTAGTAGCTATTATTTTAGCCCTTCGTAAAATTCCTACGACGGAGACCAGTGCGATCATCCTAACAGACTCACTTTCGGTGTGTGCAGCTCTGAGAAACTCTGAACAATCTCGTGCCCTAGCAGCGTTCAACACATTAGCACCGCCGCATTTAAAACTCCTCAAATTAGTGTGGGTCCCAGGTCACTGCGGATTACAATTAAATGAATTGGCAGATGCTTTGGCACGAGCATCACTCGATGGACCAGTAATTTCAGTACTTCCCGAGTCAGAATACTTATCAGGTGTTAGATATAGGAAATTCGCTATTTTTACAGATAGTTTAGAAAATATCACACAATGGACAGATTATCAGCACCTCAAATTTCCATGGAAAGCCCAGTGGAGTCCGTCAAAAAAACTTGAAATTATAATTTCTAGATTCCGGTGCCGTGTCCCCCCATTAAATTTTTATTTACACAGAGCTGGTCTGACACTTACCCCCCTTTGTCCGTTCTGCGAAGAATCAGAAACTATTGAACATTATTTTGGCTCATGTCGTAACTATGCATTAATTAGGAAAAGACTTTTAGATATTCCATTTGCGAAGCTAGGTTTAAATTTAACCGCAGAAAATGTTCTAAGTTTTGGTGCCTCTGTTTTGGGAAATTGCCACAGAAATGCATTCGATGCGGTGTGTAATTTTATTCAAGACTCTAAACGTTTTTCAACATAAAGCCCTCGTTAACAAATACTAAAAAAAAACGGGTCAAAAAGTAATTTTCTATTCTGGATAAATCCGTGACATACCAAATTAATCGGGTTTGGCAAAACCAGCTGTTTGGTCGGCTCCCAAAATCAAGTTGTAGCTATTAGTATCTACTTCTTTATTAATTTTTTTCTCACTATCTAAATCTTTGGTTTATTTCTTTTTTCCAACATACTGTCTTAACTATACAACTCCCCCCCCTTTTTTTTTCGTTGTAAGCAATAATGCAGTTATCGTTAATATGAGACTTTTTGTTCTCTTGGCCAATCCCCCAGAGTGGGTACGAGCCATGGATTAAAGGATACAAACAAACAAACAAACAAACTCGCATCAGCTGCTTGGTCTCGCCACTTTTGAGTGTAAGGATGGGTAAGAAACAACCATCTTTGAGTGGACGCTCCTCGTAGTTTGAGCTCGTAACAGAGCGAACGAGTTTTAGCAGTTTGATTTGTAATAACGATTATTTTAACAGAATTTGTTATGCGTGGTTATGGCAGCGAAGCTTCTGTGTGCACTGAAGTGTTCCATTGGCGTTTCATTCACCAAACTGGTTGTTTAATAATAGCAACATTCTAGGTGTTTTCACTAAAAGAAAAACGGCGTTAGGCACTTCCTGCACATCATCATTATGGGAAAGCTTACAGTTTGCGATGGCCGGTCCATCGGTGTCTTCCAAACCTCAGTGTCAATGTAGTCAGTTTGTCGAAAATTTCTATTTCTTCACGTTATTGTTCACAGGACTTGAGAATATATGGTAGAAGCCAGAAAAGTACAGATAATTCAGTTTTTAGACACACATTGCAAATAATTTGAGTCTTGCGCCAGCTCTGTATTGGCCTCAATAAGCAGCAGCGGGAATCATATAATGACAGCACTGATTTACAACGTGTTTCGCAGAAAATGAGTTGCTCTTTTCGCCTGTTTCGTTTTATGTTCTCAGGGAGAAGTAGCATGAGCATTCAGGTGATTGTTATCCATATTAAGCCATTGTCTCTGAAAGCATAGCGCAGCCCTACTCTTCTCAGTGTGATGCCATCATCAGACAAAGGTAAATATATACAGTGCGTAAACTTCACTTACACTCACTCCAGCTCTCGTGAGGTGTAACCCCGTCAAGAAATCTCAGATAAGAAAATAACTGACGCATAAAAAAGAGCTACAACATATTCACATACTACAATTATGCTTCCCGGTTGTCCTACAAAAAAGAGATTAAAGTTCCAAAGAGTAGTTTCGCACAATTAGTTGCATAACACTTTTTTTTTCGAATTGCTCTTTGGAGCTTCCAAAAAAGGTTACATGTGCGGCTAATCAGTTGTGAAGTTATCAAGAAAATTGCTTCACTAACAATTGCAATAAGAACTTGAGCGAACTTGTTAGAATTCATAATTTTAAAAGTAACGCATCGAAATCACCATCACGAGAAGTATGAAGTATATCATACTCACTTATTTTTCAATGTCAATCAATTGTTCATTGATAACAAATAACTGCGATTTCGCGCGCCAGGACAAAAGAAGTTGGTGAGCCTACTGAAGTGTTCCTGCATTTCCGATGGAGGCGGAAATGTTGTAGGCCCGTCTGCTCAGATTTGGGTGCACGTTGAAGAACCCCAGGTGGTCGAAATTTCCGGAGCCCTCTACTACGGCGTCTCTCATAATCATATGTTGGTTTTGGGACGTTAAACCCCACAAATCAATCAATCTGAAGTGTTCCTGCTGACGTAATTTCCGACTTATGGTAATTCCGAAGTATAAAGGCCCGTTTGTCAATCAAGATAAATCACAAGAAGCGTATCAATACACATTGGCACTTTGGCTGACCACTATAAGTAACATTGTACGAGACGGATGTGACGCAGCTAAAAACACCTCAGTCTGAATCTTGAGAATTTGCGGCGCATGCTCAGAAAATAAGTATGATATATAGTGACGAAAAAAAAACGCTTTGGACTACTCGCTAAGAATCATGTAAAGGTGAACCGTCAAAGTATGCGTGCCGACGCACCCGGGACCAACACTGGCCTTTTTTGAGTGTTAGATTCGTGCATTATTTTCTTACAAAAAACATAAAAAAACCGAATTCTTTCGCCTCCCCTCTTTTCTTTCTGATTGAATAATATGTGGGGTTTAACTTCCCAAAACCACCATATGATTATGAGAGACGCCGTAGTGGAGGGCTCCGGAAATTTAGACAACCTGGGATTCTTTACCGTGCACCCAAATCTGAGCACACGGGCCTACATTTCCGCCTCCACCGGAAATGCAGCCGCCGCAGCCGGGATTCAAACCCCGACCGGCGGGTCAGCAGCCGAGTACCTCAGCCACTAGACTACCGCCTCAATTCTTTCTGTTAGTCCTGAGAAAAGTGTAAACGGTAGATATGCAGAATGCAATAAGCCTTCAAAAGTCGCATCATAATTGGCTATACATCGTGCATTCGTCTTAGCAAGAGTACATTGCAAATCTTCTTGAATACTTGCAGATGAAACGTCCGTCATGTCGAGTGAGCTCGGTAAGTTGTATTGGTTCATCTTCATTGAGTAGTCGCTACATTGCCGCATACATTTTTAAACGCGAAACATTTCGTTGTGAACTTCGGCGTTGTGAACTTCGAAGTCTCCGCGACCGAGTGCACTCTTGTGGGTTTCGGCAATCAAAGCGACACCCATAAAACTCGGATGAAGCCCATCCGCAGTAAGAAAGCGTCTTGGTGGCAACTGCTCGAATTGGTAGTCGATGTATGACACCTTACTGGGTCTGCGGCAGTAGGCCTTGACTGTCTCGTTGAACTGACGAGCGTCCCGGTGGAAGCAGTGCACGAATTGTTCGTTTGATCGTTTCAGGTGTAGGTTGACGTAACGGGGCAGCACGCATGAAACAACGAGCCTTTCGATTTCCTGGCGTGTCCGAAGCGTGATATATATATATATATATATATATATATATATATATATATATATGTGTGTGTGTGTGTGTGTGTGTTGTGTGTGTGTGTGTGGTTGTTCCGATGCGCCAAATGTACTTGGCATTGGAAGAGACACAACTCAGCGACTGTCTTAGTTTTATTTCCTACGGTTTCGACCGGTGGACTGGACTTCGTCAAGGTCAGCAGTGCACAAGTGCCTTATATATATATATATATATATATATATATATATATATATATATATATATATATATATATATATATATATATATATATATATATATATATATATATATATATATATATGTCACAGGTAATGGGCATGAGCCATCAACTGTAGGTGGAATTCCTTGGAATTAAAGAAAGAAGAGGGCTTTTGCTTCCTGGTCTGAGGGCAAGCAAGACGTCGATTTGTCGCTGTCTGTTATTACGTTTGCGGCACTGGTGGAGGTGCTGGGTAAATGCGCCTTGGCCGCAGATTTTCAGCCGACGCACCAAGCTACTTGGAGACAGCTACAGCTCCCACGGCAAGAAGCAGTCGCCGCCTGCGAGGACTATCTCCCGAATTCGGTTCCCTCTCTCAAGACGAGATGGCAACTTCAGCTACTAACCAGGCGAGTCAAACCAACGACGCCTATTCTTTTCTCCTGCATGTTTTTCATGCGCCGCAAACACCCCGCTCATTTCATGGAGATATTTATGAAGAGGTGTATTACTGGCTTGACCACTTCGATCGAGTTGCCAACATCAACGAATGGGATGAAGCTCGCAAGCTGCCCAAAGTTTACTTTGCGTTAGAAGACTCTGCCAAAACGTGGTATGAGAATCACGAGGATTCGTTTGCGACGTGGCATGAGCTCAGCCGACAGTTTCGTGTTGCGTACCGCAGCACTGAAAGGAAAGAAAGAGCGAAGCAAGCTATCTCGTCTCGGAACCAACGACCCAACGAGAGAGTTTCGATGTTTGTCGAGGACATGCTTGGACTCTTCAAGCGTGCTGACCATGCATGGTCCGAGGAAAAGAAGGTGCGGCATTTAATGCGTGGGGTAAAAGAGCAGCTCTTTGCCGGACTCGTGCGCAATCCAACGACGACTGTGTCAGAGTTCATAAATGAGGTAACCACAATGGAGCGTACTCTCCAGTATCGGTCGTCACAGTATGAACGCCACAACGTGACCCCTGCTGCATGCTCTATCGGGGCTGACAGCGAGATGCATGCCCTCACAGAGTTCACAAGAAGCGTCGTGCGGGACGAGCTACGCCAACTCCAAGCAGCGGGAGCCCAACCACTCGTAAGTGCTCTCGCAGGCTTAATCCGAAATGAGATCCGACAGGTGGTCACCCCAGTCGCGCCAACAAGGCCTGAGGCCCCTGTGCTGGCTTATGCGGCGGCTCTTCGATCTCCTGCACCGCATGGCCCTGATCCCACCATGAGGACAATGGATTAGGCTAGCCATCTATTCCAGGGCACCTCTTCAACTCCGCCACCCGCCTCAAGGCTTCCGAGTACACCAACTTATTGTCCGTCTGGATCGCGGCAGAACGCCACAAAGGCCAGCGTGTGGCGTACGTCAGATAACCTTCCAATCTGCTACCACTGTGGCGAAGCGGGTCACGTCTACCGTAATTGCCAGTACCGCCAACTTGGTCTCCGTGGCTTCCACCCTGATGCTCGGTGCCCGCGTTACGGTGAGCGTCCCCACGACATCGAAGCGTACCTTACGGGCCAGCAAGCTCCTCGCCTTGGTCAACGTCCCCAATCACGATCACCATCACCTCGCCGCCCCACGTCACCTAGCATTTCCTCGTCATTTTATGCTCCTTTCAGAGGCCGGTCACCGAGTCTTACAGGGGAAACTAGAAACCGCGGCTCCTGGGAAGCCGCGTCCCAACGAACTGTGAAAGAGCCTCCCTCAACGCAAAGATCCGACGAAGACTGTTCTGACTTTCCAGTCGTTTCCCAAAGTCATCAGACTGTTTGCGCCGACATCACCGTACACGTCGATTATCACGTCGTCACTGCCCTCGTCGACACCGGCGCCGATTATTCGGTTATGAGCAGCACCCTGGCATCCCAACTGAGGAAGGTAACTACCCCTTGGAAAGGACCGCCGTTGCGCACGGCAGGGGGCCACCTCGTCACGCAGACTGGAATGTGCACAGCCCGTGTTCGAGACCGTGCTTCGACGTTCACCGGGTCTTTCCTCGTATTACCTGTGTGCTCCCGTCCACTCATTCTGGGGCTGGACTTTCTTCGCGCACATGGCGCAAATATTGACCTACGAGACTTGCAGGTGTCGTTTGAAAACCAGTTTCATCCTGAACCGGAGAAACGCCCGCTCATCGAAGGCTGCCCTACGTGTATCCTCCGAATCTGTTACTCTGCCTCCCCGCAGCAGCCTTTTTATCAACGTTGATTGTGACGAAGACGTCCCCGATGCTGTAATTGCAGAAAGAAATTTGTTCCTACTTCTCGCACAACAAATCTGCATTGCCCGAGGTATTGTTCAGCCCAGTAGAAAGCAGGCTTGCCTATTAGTCACGAATTTCAGCGAGGAGTATCGCCATCTTACGAAACACACTGTGATCGCATACGTTGATGATATTGCCGACGTCCCTGGTCCCTCAACATTATCTGCTCTTTCGTCATGCGATAATTCCGCCATGACATTCGCAAGCACTCTCGATGTGAACCAGGGTCTACAGTCTGCACAACGGGAACGTCTTTTGAAGCGACTCGGCTTATTTCGGGACTGCTTCGCTACGACTTCGAAAGTTAACCAAACACCGCTTGCCAAGCATTGTATCATCACCGAGCCTACCGAGAGACCCATTCGACAGCATGCCTACAGAGTTTCGCAAAAAGAACAAGACGTTATACGCCAACAGGTCCAGCAGATGCTCAAGGACGATGCCATCCAGCCATCGATCAGTCCCTGAGCGTCCCCTGTTGTGTTAGTAAAAAAAAGATGGTACCCTGCTATTTTGCGTCGACTACCGAAAGTTGAATAAGATCACGAAGAAAGACGTGTATCCTTTACCACGAATAGACGACTCGCTGGACCGCGTTCGCAATGCTCGTTACTTTCTTCCAAGGATCTACGCAGCGGCTATTGTAAAATATCTGTTGATGAGCGCGACCGCGAAAAGACCGCCTTCATTACTCCTGACGGACTCTACGAGTTCAAGGTCCTTCCCTTCGGCCTATGCTTGGTGCCAGCTACTTTTGAATGAATGATGGACACAGTTCTTTCTGGGCTAAAATGGTAATTGTGTCTTGTCTACCTTGACGACGTGGTCGTCTTCTCGGACACGTTTGAGCAGCACGTCCAGTGCTTACAGGCAGTTCTTCAGGTGATTAGAACAGCGGGACTTTCTCTCAAACCTGACAAATGCCACTTTGCATTTGAGGAACGTAAATGTTTTGGTCACGTTGTCAGCCACGCCGGTATACACCCAGACCCTGAGAAAACGAAAGCTGTTGCCGCATTTCCTGTCGCAACAATCAAGCGCGACCTCCGCCGATTTCTGGGACTCTGTGCATATTACAGACGCTTCGTCAAAGGCTTTTTTAAAATCGCTGAACCGCTAAATGAACTTACGAAAGACGGTGTTTGGGGTCATTATCAGCATCACGCCTTTGACACGTTACGAAACCATCTCCAAGCACCAACTGCACTCGGTCACTTTGACGATAACGCTGCCACAGAGCTACACATGGATGCCAGCAACGTCGGACTTCGAGCTGTACTGGTTCAATGGCGAAATGGCGCAGAGCGCGTGATTGTCTATGCAAGTCGAACACTATCATCTGCAGAGAAAAACTACTCTGCAACAGAAAAAGAATGCTTAGCCGTTGTTTGGGCCATATTAAAGTTTCGCCCTTATTTATACGGTCGATCATTCAGGGTAGCTAGCGACCACCATTCTTTATGCTGGCTCGCCAACCTCAAAGACCCTTGCGGTCGTCTAGCACGCTGGAGCCTTCGGCTGCAAGAAATTGACGTTACAGTCATTCACAAGTCAGGACGCAAACACACTGATGCTGACTGTCTATCACGTGCGCCGATTGGAAGTACGGATGTGGAAGTTGAAAAGGACGATACAGTTCTTTCCTCTGTATCCGCAACCGACTTGGCTCAACAACAACGCAACGACGTGGAGCTATGCCCGCTGATTGACTACCTCGAAGGCCGGAAGCGCAGCCTTCTTCGAAACTTCGCACGTTCGCTGGCCTCGTTCTGCATCAGGCATAGAGTCCTCTATAAAAAAAATATCGACCATACCCAGGCTACATACCTACTGGTGGCGCCGACCTCGCTTCGGGACAATATTTTACATGCTTGTCACGAAGAACCATCATCCGTACACCTTGGCTACACACGCACATTAGAAAGAGTTCGCCGCTCATACTACTGGCCTCGCCTCGCGAAGACAGTCAAGTAGTACGTCCGCACATGCCGCGACTGCCCACGCCGTAAGACTCCCCCTGTCCGACCAGCAGGTCTACTACAGCCTATTGCCACGCCGAAGACACCATTATATCAAATTGGCATTGACTTGCTCGGCTCATTTCCCACCTCTTCGTCTGGAAACCGGTGAATTGTGGTTGCCACCGTTTATTTAACGCGTTACAGCGAAACAAAAGCCCTGCCCAAAGCTACCACAGCCGAAATCGCAGTTTTTTGTCACCAGCATTGTACTTCGTCACGGAGCGCCAGCTGTGATAATTACTGATCGTGGTACAGCTTTCACCGAAGAGATGCTTGAAGAAGTGCTGAGAATAAGTGAGACGAAACATCGGAAAACCACGGGTTATCACCCCCAAACAAACAGACTCACTGAACGGTTGAACAAGACCATTGCAGATATGTTGTCAATGTATGTGGCCGTTGATCACAAGAACTGGGATGATATACTCCCTTACGTAACTTTTGCTTACAATACAGTCCAAGAGAGTACACGTTTCGCCCCATTTCGCTTAGTTCATGGTCGAGAGGTCACTACAATACTCGACGCAATGCTCCTTCCCAACAACTTGAGCATGTTCAACGCGGACGCTGCATTGTTCGCTCAACGTGCCGAGGAGGTCCGTCAACTCGCCCGACGCCGTATTCAGGCTCGCCAAACTGCCGACGCACACCGCTACAACCTTACACACCCAGAGGTTGCCTTCCAACCAGGCTATGAAGTTTGGGTGAAGACTCCCATTCGACAGCGTGGTCACTCTGAAAAGTTGCTTCGGCGCTACTTCGGCCCTTACAAAGTTCAGCGCCGACTCAGTGATGTTACGTATGAAGTTCTCCCTGGAGGCACCTCAAGACGTTCCCGTCGGTCTTCAGAAAGTGATGTGGTGCACGTGTCAAGGCTCAAGCCATATTTCTCGCGTCAACCATCGAACGTGGACTAAATTACCATGCAATGACTCTTTTTTCGTCACTTTCGTTTCTTTTTGATTGTCTTGTGTCCTAACTCCTTTCTTTATTGAGTAGTTCTATGATGCCAGCCCATTTTGTTTCCTTACGACGAAGCTGTTGGATTCCATGGTAGCATCTTTTCTTTCTCATTTTTTTTCAACGCTTATTACCAGCATCGAGCCGATGCTTTTCAAGGAGAGGGAATAATGTCACAGGTAATGGGTGTGAGCCATCAACTGTAGGTGGAATCCCTTGGAAAGGAAGAAAGAAGAGGGTTTTTGCTCCCTGGTCTGAGGGCAAGCAACACGTTGATTCTTCACTGTCTGTTATTACGTTCGCGGCAATATATATATATATATATATATATATATATATATATATATATATATATGTGTGTGTGTGTGTGTGTGTGTGTGTGTTTGTACGGCCGCCTACTAGTTCCACCCACCCGACCGTATCGTTACTAAGGTTTATACCAAAATTGGTATAGAATAAGTTGTGTGTATCACGTACCTAAAAATTAGTGCTAAAATATTAGTGCTCCAGCAGCCATTTTGTTATCTTGATATGTACCACAATTGGTATTACGAGGCAGTTGTGCATTACTAACACAAATGACAGGTGGTAATGAAAAATATGCGCATGCCATCTATATCATGACATATGTATTATGCGCATTGTGTATTTTTGGCTGATCCGATAGCTTGGCAAGAAAGAATGTTGGTGCTAGAGAACGTGACTGCATAATGAAAGTTAACTTATTTGGCAATATGAAAATGATGATATTCATATTATGTACAGCGACCTTACAATCGAAGAAAACTGTGTGCTCATTCTCGTTGTACTGCCATGATACACCATTATTGATATTGTGTGGTGTGACTTAACAGGAACTTCAAATGACATGCGGTTATTTTATACCATGAAATCTATGTCGTGTACAGCCCCGCTTACATGCCACGCTCATTGTGTGCGAAGGCCCAGTTCACTAGATTAGCAGATGCCATACTTGGTATTGCGTTACTTAAATGTATGGTGAAGATAACGGGCAGATGTTACCATAAAAGTCTTGATATGGATGTCACGTCAGCATGACTTGCATGCCACGCTCATTGTGCCCTTGCGGCAAATTCACTTGCTTCCTTTACAATTAACTTGGTATTAGCCGAGGTGGCTATCATGAACGCAAGTGCTAGGGGGTATTAAAAATATCCTCACATTCATATCATGTACAGCTTTACCTGCAGGCGATGCTCATGGTAAGCTCGGGGCCGTTTAGATAGCCTAATATATCACAACATTGCAACAAAATGACTATGACAAACATTACTGGCAGAAAATTGCATAATAATAAGGCTTGGGGTGTCATATACACTGCAGCATGATTTTTATGTCATACTCATAGTGCACGGCCAGCTGTATTTTTCATTACAGAATGATATCGAAATTGAAAATCTGGTGATATTAGTGTTTAACTTTGTAAAGGTAAACATCTTTGACAGACATAGGTCTGGCTGGGAGAGTTTCATACTGATAACATGAATTCTCCAGCCAAGTTTTAGTCCAAAGATCATATCTAAAGACTGTGAACTGACCCTACATTTCGGGACCGATTTCGTCCCTTCTTCAGGGGTGACTGCTCTACCGGCTCCAAAGCTCGCGATTTTTCTTGGCGGTGTCGCCCTCTCCATCGTCTTTCTTTTAAGGAACCGTTGTTGCTGCGGTGTTTTTGAACTGGTTCTGTAGATTGTGCACGTATACACTAGTTAAGGTTGAGTGGTTAGCATTTACAGGCCGTGTTTGGATGCGCCAGGACTCTAAAAAATGTTTTTTTGTGTGGCTACCCTTTGTGTCGATGACTCGGGTGTCGTCGAATTTGATTTGGTGGCCATTATTTCACTGTGTTTAGCGAGAGCGTTTCCTGTAGCGTTTCGCACATCGCTTCGATGTTGCCGTATCCTTTCAGGCAGCGGTTTTGTCTTACCGATGTAGGTGGTGGGACAATCTGTGCATTGATTTTCGTAGAACAGCCCGGGGTACCTCGTATATAGCAGTCGGTCTTTTCGTCGCGGCAGAATCGCCCAATTGTTGAGACCGGCTTGTGAGCCACCTGACTGCCATCTTGTCCCAGCACCCTGGACTGTTTCTCGCTGATTCCCGGCACGTATAGGACAGATATGCGGTAGAAATGCCTCGAATAGGCCTCATTGTTAGGGTCATTCCTTGAATATGGCAGGTGGGGGGCAGTTTCGCAGTCAACAAGTTACCGGCATACTCCACAAATAAAGTTTTTCGGGTATTCATTGCCCAGCAGGTCGGCGGTGATCACTTCTTCCTTTTTTCACATTTTTAGAGTTTTAGGTGGCCCTTGCGCGATTCAGGAATGTCTTGACCACTGATTTTTTATGTGTGGTCGGGTGGTTAAAGTAAATTGCAGGTACCGTCCTGTGTGCGTAGGTTTTCGGTGCAGGGAGAAGCGGGTGGACATTTGGGCTTCGCAAAGCCAGTGAGCGACCCTTCTTCACCGCGCTAACGGCAAGCCCTTCATATACTCCATTTACGGCTGGTGTTCCCCTGATCTCGGCACATCAGGGCGTTTTGTCATAAGTAGTGCAATGGTACGACTAGCGCGCGTATGGCACGCGCGATCAGAAGGTCGTTGTGCCGTGCCACCCCGCATGTCGATGTGCTCGTGTGCCTGCACGTGGCTTAGTCAAAGAGCGCATAGATGTTATCTATAGTAGTGGCTCGATCACGCACTTGCTTATCTTGACATTCGCACTTTCTGTACCTCTTAGTCTTCAACAGCAAGTTTATTTTCAACTTACATTAGTTCAAAAGAGCACAAACGTTAATTAATTTGCTCCTACGGCTGTGTTTACGAAAGGAACGTGCTGCTCACACACGGCGAAATAAGGATTGTGAGCGTCATTAGCGCTCGTCCAGGCGTATACTTGTGCATTTATTTCGTATGTCTTGCTTTCTGTTTCGGTAATACGCTTTAAGTTTTGAGCTGTGGTAATTATTTGTCGGCGCTGGTTCAGTGTATGCTCCAATCATGTGTGTTTTCTGCTTGTGGTGTGCGCTGCAAGTTTTGAGCTGCTTGCCGTTATTCGTGGCGTTCTTCGCATACCTGCAGCATTCATTCCTTAGCCCTTGTGGTGAAACAATGCAAATTGAATAGTGCACAACAGCTGCGCAGTTACGTTGCACTTTCGCGTTATACAGATTCCAAAGAACAGGAATCAACCGCGCTTTGGCTGTTGTGTTGTTGCGGTTGCTGTTGCCCAGCAGGCCACGATAGAAATGTGACCTACCGCAAATGTTCTGGAATTGGAGCTTAGGCCATAGTTAATCCATTACTTAGTTGCTATAATACATATGCCATCTACGTACAGTTAGGGAACGAGGCTTCTCTGGGTGATCACGTCACACTCTCGGCTCTCATCTCGAGGTTAATCGAATTTGATATACCAGGCCAGAGATTTGTTTAGGTGAAATTGAACGTTGGCGGACCAATGCTGAGCGGAATCCCTCAACAAACTTACAAAAGATGATGTCTTGTTTGATTGTAGTTCATATCCGCTCCATGCGTTCGACATCCTTAAAAACCATTTTCAGTGTCTGCCTGTACTGGTCATTTTGACGAAAACACGAACATGGAGTCCCACACAGACGCCATGCAACGTTGGACTAGGAGCGGTGTTGGTTCAGTGGTACAGTGGCGCAGGGCGCGTAATCTTTTATGCAAGTAGAACGTCATCTCCAGTGAAAAAAAAATATATTCTGCGAAGGAAAAGGAATGCCTCGCTGTTGTGTGGGCCATAACAAAGCTCCACCTATACTACTATGGGCGCACATTCAGGGTGATCAGTGACCACAATTTTTTTTTGATGGCTCTCGAATTTCCAAGATCCCTGAGGTTGTCTTGCACGATGGAACGTTCGGCTACAAGATTTCGAAATCCCTACCGTCCACAAATTTGGGTAGAAACATGCATACAGTGAGTGTCTTTCTTGCGCACCAGTCAGAAATACGAACACTGACCTTGAACACGACGAAATTTTTCTTTCTGCCATATAAGTAACCAGCTTGGCGCAGCAACAGCGCGATGACTCAGAGCTAATTCACTCAATAACTACCTGGAAGGTGCAACACTCACTCTCCTCGAAGTTTTTTATGCTCACTAGCCTTATTTTGTTTGTGAGATGTCATGCTATATAAAAGGAACGCCGACCCTACAGAAGCTACGTATCTTCTTGTTGCGCCAACCACCTTTCGGAGCGACACTCTACGTGCTTGTCATGACAAGACATCGTCCGAAAGCATCGGCTGTACGCGAACGTTTCAACGGATCGACTGCTCCTACTACTAGCCCTGTCTCGCAAAGACTTTGAAGAACTACATTCTCACATATTGTGACTCTCAGCAATGTAAGGTTCCATCTTGACGACCAGCGGAACTGCTGCAACCAATGGGCACAACGAATGTGCGTTTTCATTGGATTGGCTTGAGCTTTCTGTGATCATTCCCCACGTCGTCTGGAAACCGGTGGATTCTGGCCGCTACGGAGTAGTTAACATGGTACTGCGAAACAAAGGTACTTCAAAAGCTATATACTGCAGCAGACGTATACCTTTTTTTATAAACAGCATCACCTTACGTTATTGTGCGCCAGCTGTCGCCATAAGTGATCGTGGAACAGCTTTCACCGCAGAGATGCTGCTGGAAGTCTTTCGATCAAGTGGCATGGGACATCGCAACAAAAGCGTCTTATCAACCGCAAATAAATAGGCTCACTGAATGAATCAACAAGACGATTGCAGACATGCTGCCAATGTGTGTGCACATCAACCACAAAAATGGTATTATATCCTTCCTTGCACGAAGTTTGCATTTAATACTGCTCTTCGAGAAAGTACTGATTTCACTCTTTCTCGTTTAGTCAGCGGTCACGAGGTCACGACGATGCTCGGCGCCATGCTCCTACCGGACAACTTAGGAATTAAATACACGTATGCCACCAAGCTCGCGTCACGCACAGAGGAGGCCCGTCAACAGGCTCGTCTTTGTATTCAATATGCAGTTATTTGTATACTGGGCTTACCGGAATACCGGGCGTACCTTGATGCCGGAATCGAAGTGCGCATGCGCAGATACGTACGATACCCGTACCGCTTACCGTAGGCGAGGTATTTCTCAGATTTGACGCTACCGTGGTAGCGTACGCATACGCCGTGTACGTAAACATGGCGGTGCTCTCGGACGCTTGCTTCGAAGTGATTTGGCGTAGTTGTTGAAAAAATCAGCTTGTTCGCAGCAAACGGCTATTTAAAGTGGTTTCGCTTGCCTTCAGTTAGCTTCGACGACCGAGTATTACGGATAAGTTGGCGTAGTGTTTAACATAGCTTCCCGTTTCGAACGCGTCTTGGCCCAACTACAAGATCGATGTCTACAAATCGGCAACATACTTCTTTGCGTTTGGTGCGTGGTTCATATTTGTTTGTTTTTATTATTGGTAAAATAATTTTGTAACAATGCTTCGCGCAGTGGCATAGGCAAACATTCTGGTTTTCTTCTCCTTTTCATTGTCAATAACTTATTAACTATCCGATAAGTGGCGCCACCGTCCCAGCTGGGGCACGTAAACCACGTAAACGCTATCCTGATAAACTATTCGACGCTTTTCACAACGAACATTTCCTGCACGGTAACGTCATTCTCTTGACTTCCGAGGTAACGTTAACCGCAAACTATAACTGTAAAATGTTGCCAAATTGCATACGCACGCCGCTAAAATTCAAGCCTGGTGATGAAGGATGAGTGTGACCGTTATGCGACAGCGTTGCCGTTCAGAAAAGCTGCTCCACTGCTACTTTGGACCTTACAAGGACGTACGACGTCTAAGTGACGTTACTTACGAGGTTTTCTCAGAAGGCACTTCGAGACGTTGCCATCGCCTACCGGAAACTGAATTATTCATGTTTGAAGGCTCCAACCATAACTTTCGCTCTGTCTTTTGCCAGTGGCATGACTGACATTTTTGGTGACTTCGCGTCTTTCAATTGCTCTTTTCCTTTATTTCCAATATTTCCTATTTTTTATTTGCCTGCTGACTCAGCAACCGACTACGTTATTTTGCGTTACGACACTCATTTTGCTTGTATATAGTAACCTTCATTTCATTTTCTTCTCGCCCTCGTGTACAGCATCGAGAAGATGCTTGTTGACAGAGGAGGTAATGATGCATTCCACTATTGCAGAAGGAGCCGCTGTGGCTTATACACTTTTTGGCTGTGAAGAAGAAGGGAACGGTATAGTTGCTCGGATTTTGTAGAAAACCTGCCCGTTGGTCTTGTTTTTCTCGCAGATAGAGAGAGAGAGAGAGAGAGAGAGAGAGAGAGAGATAGAAACACATAATGTGCGTGCGTGTGTGCTTGTGAACTTCACTTTAAACAACAAACTAATATTCGCTTTTTTGCAGATGCGTCCGTGGTGCACAGCACAACCAACAGCGGAGGTAAGCGATCGAACACTGTAATATTCAAGCCGTCTACTTCAATATGTCCGGCAATATTTTAAGTGTGGTCGCGACCTGTGGATAATGTTACCATGTGACAGACCGAAAGCATAGTTTTAATAACTCAGTGTGTGTTGCGACACATCGCTCTGCTGAAGCTTTATTTGAAAAATAAAATCATATTCTTCAATATAAAGTTACAAATAATGATTATGTTTAAGAAAGGCGGCTGCCATGAACGGCAATCGAACACACATTCTCTTTCTTAACATCAACATAGCAGATAATTCTCCACAATGACATCTTTCATCATGCTGACAGATTAAATACAGATTTGGCAACAACGTCACGGCCAGTGTAAGCGTTAGCACCCACTGCTTCGCATCTACACAAATTTATCTTAAGCGGGAGATGGCTACACTTGTAAAGCTTTCATTTATTATGTCATTATTATATGCAGTCAAAGTGAATTTTCGCCATTGATAAGGTATTCACTTTGTATTCATTTGCATTATTATTTCCATACTGATGCGATCTATATCATATTTCTATGCACGCAGCATTACAGAAACCGCAATGTTGCTAACATGGAGCTTAGTGCTGGATAACTCTAACACAATTCCATAAGTGCCAGCGTCCTATAGCTCTTAGTAGTGGACTTTCACTCACGCAGCAGCATCAGGAATCTGACATGTCTGTTTTATTCTTAGAAGGTTTCCTACATTTTCTCACAACTGCGTATACTAAAAAAGCTTGTTCAGTCAGATTGAACAAAAACACAATTTCCAGAGATCATTTTTCTTTGTTCTGCACAACATGAATCACAACTAATAGGACAGTCTGCCCAAGCAAAGTATAGGGAGTGGTAGCTTTGTCCTCATTGCAATGTATATCTGGAAAGTAAAAGTGGACGCAAGAAATAACTTTCGTCTCGCACACAAGGACCAAATCTTTCACCTTCGACCTACACGTCCGATTCTACACAGATCGAGGCGGGGTTGGTGATCCGCACGCCAGTTCCATGGGGTATACCTGCACAGTAAAAATATTTACACCCAAAAGGGTGTAAATGGGCTTGTCCCTTGAACGACACCTCAAGGGTGTTAATTCAGCACCTTTCAAAAAGGGTGTTTTTTCATGCACCCTTAGAATAGGCTGTACACTCTTAAAAAAGAGTGAGTAAAAAGGGCGTCTTTTTTGTCCCACAACAATAATCATCATCTATATTGTCTTCCATCCTTGCACTATCGCCCCACGCTATCCCTATAATTCTTTTAAGAATCTACAATCCCTGTCGTTTCAGTTTAGTACTCCTTCATGTACACAATCGGTTAATAGAAATGAAACACTAGCAAATATATACTTATAATTCTTTCAAATATATAAAATCACCATGATTTCACTATATACGCCCTAATGTACACAATCCTTACCAAGAAGAGCTTTGTATTCCGGGATGTATAACAATTGGTTATGAGAAATGATGCACATGCAAACATATACGGGTTTTCGCACATACAACTTCAGCGAATACCTAAAAAACCAATACAATGATCAGAAACAGAATAAGCTAGAAACGCACAAGAAACTAAGTCAGAACACACAAAAAACAAAAAAGGTATTGCATGAAAACGCATAAACCTTGGTTTAACGCAGAAATACGCAAACTTGTCAGGAAAGTTAGACGCGCTTATAAAATATTTTCTGCTAGTCCTAGTTTGGTAAACCACAATCACTTGAATGAAATAAACAATTTATTAAAAGTAACAATTAAATGTGCGAAAGATTCTTTCTTTGGTAAATTAGGCAAAGATTTAAAGAAAACCCAAAGGCATTCTGGAAGTATGTAAAACAGAACCAAAAAGAAGATATATCTATACCAGCCTTAACTGTGGAAGGCAAAGCCTTGACGTCAGACTACCAAAAGGCAGAATGTTCTAATCAGTATTTTCAATCAGTTTTTAGATGCGGAGCATCTAATACTCGAGGCTTGTAGTGCGGCGCCGTCCGCAAGCTTCCTCCTCCTTCTTCCACCATCTGTGCCTCCCTTTCTCCTCTACACACCGCGCGCGCTTCACTCCTCCACCATCTGTGCATCCTTCCTCCTCTACACACCGCGTGCGCTTCTCCTCTTCACGAACGTTCGCTAGCTGTATAATGTAGCGCGCATGCGCCGTCACGCTTCGAGAACATCGGCAGCTGACGCGCGCGCATGCGCCCTCGCGCTTCGAAAACATCGGCAGCTGACGCGCGCGCATGCGCCGTTGCGCTTCTCCCCCTTCTCGAACATTCGACAGCTGACGCGCGCATGCACCGTCACCCACCATCTGTGCCGCGCGCGCTTCTCCCCTTCGAGAACATTCTACAATTCTCCTGATTCTCCAGTGGACGCACATGCGCCGTCGCCCTTCGAGAACATTCAACAGCTGACAGTGCATGCGCCGTCGCGCTGTATACATACTCAAGGTCGGCGCTCGCTCGCTCAGTTGCCGCTCGTTGGTTGGTTTGTACGGTGCGTCGACGTCCAAGGTCGCGGTGAAATGAATTCCAACGAATCCACAAACACAATGATCGACGTCCCTTCGACCAGCGCCGCCCTTTCGCATACGTGTGTACGTGTTCACTCATTTAACACCCCCTCCTACAACCACGTTAACCAATTTAGCCATCGACCCAAGTAAGTCGCAATTGAACACCCCATTTCACAACCACGTTAACCAATTCAGCCATCGACCCAAGTAAGTCGCACTTTATCACCCCTTTAACCAATTATATGCTCCGCATCCTCCTCAGAGTTCCCCCGAGGGAAGCTGCGGGCAATCTTTTTTCGCATGAAACTGACGAGCAGGCATCGCTTTTAAAGAATGCCGCCCAGAGCAATAATATGCCTGACATTCAAATTAATGTTAGTGGCGTCGATTCATTATTACGCCGCTTAGATGCAACAAAAGCCATTGGACCTGATGGACTTTCCCCAGCAGTTCTTAAAGCGTGTCATGACGTTATTGCCCCATATTTAAGTATCAGCTATGAACTCTCCCTCGAAACTGGTCTTCTTCCCCAACATTGGAAGACAGCAAATGTTACACCCGTTTTCAAATCTGGAGATAAAAAACTCAGAGAAAATTACAGACCGATCTCATTAACACCGGTATGTTGCAAAATATTTGAACACATTTTACATACCAATATATTTAAATTCCTTAATTCCGATGCTTACTTTACTCCCTCCCAGCACGGTTTTCGAAAAGGTTGTTCCTGTAACACACAACTAATAGAATTTCAGCATTTCGTATCCAAAGCTATTGATGACAATAGTCGTGTAGACGTGGTTTTTGTAGATTTCCAAAAAGCATTTGACACTGTGTCCCATAAGCTCTTGGATGTAAGGTTTGCTGCATTGGGCATAAATAAAAAGGTTCAAAAGTGGATACGTAATTATTTGATTGGTAGGACCCAGTCCGTTGTCCTAAATAATGTCAAATCTTCGTCCATAGCAGTAACTTCGGGCGTTCCCCAAGGGAGCGTTTCAGGACCATTACTGTTCCTAATCTACATAAACAATATAGTTGAAAACATTACATCACTTATTAATTTATTTGCTGACGACTGCTTCATATACAGAGAAATCACGACTGAATCTGATACTTGCGTTTTGCAAGCCGACCTAGATCACATAGCGGACTGGTGTAAAGAATGGAAAATGAATTTAAACATTAAAAAGTGTTGCAGTGTAAACTTCTCAAGGAAAATATCCAAATCATTTCATCAATACAACATCTATGGCGTACTTATTAACACACACTGCGATTATAGGTATCTCGGTGTTCATTTTACTGAATCGTTTACATGAAACAAACACATTGACAGGGTCATAGCAAAAACTAGTAGGATGTTATACATTATTCGAAGAGATTTCAAACAGGCGTCGCGCGAAATCAAGAAAACTTTATATTTTTTGCAGGTCAGGTCCATACTTGATTATGCATGCGTAGAATGGGACCCCCACCAAGACTATCTTTTAAATAAAATAGAAAATCTTCAGAACCAAGCGGCAAGGTTTGTTTTAAATAATTATAGCCCCTACGCCAGCGTTTCACAAATGAAGGCCACTTTGGGATGGGTTCTGCTACGTGTACGTAGACAGAAACTACCGCTTAAACTGTTGCATTAGATATATTACTCTATCACAGGAATTAATCACCATAGCTACCTTGTTCCTCCCCCCTACACATCCAATCGCTGTGACAATAGCAAAAAGATATCTACATTCAAATGAAGATCCAATACATTATTCCACTCATTCTTTCCGAAAACAATAAGAGAGTGGAACAGCTTAAGTGACGACTTGGTTAATATAGCAAATAATGATTTATTTTTTTTTCTATGTTGTGAAATTCTTCTTGCATTATGTATGATCTGTGTGTATGAAAATGTATTTTGTGATGCTATAATATGTTCTGATAAATGTGGCTGTGGTTCTTTTTTATTTTTTTTGTAGTTTGCTACGAATTCCTTTGTACTGTTTTTTGTTCCCCCCCCCTACGTAATGCCTATATGGCGATGTAGGTACTCTGTAAATAAATAAATAAATAAAATAATAATGGCAAATGACACAGCTGGGTCATTTCATGCCAAATGCCCAAGCCATTTTGGTGACCACCTCAAATGTGTTCGAAAAACTCGTGCTGCATTGAAAATAGTGAACTTCTAGAATATTTAGGAGAGGAAAATATTTGGTCACGTGGCTGCCTTCTGAACTTCCTGGAATGCCGTCTAGGTGTTGCATGTGAAAATTTTTATTTTAAAAGCACCGCTCACTTTTTCTATACGAAACTCGGTCTACAAGTCAAGTAACAAGAGTTTAGTTTGGGCGAGTTGGTTCATTATGGTTGTGTTCCAGTCACAGCGCGACAATTTCAGGAAGAGACAAAAAGGACAGAAAAGAGCGCCGACTGTCAATGGAGTTTTACTGAAGGTTCTACGACTGTTTTTATACGGAGTACAAGAACAGAGCTTATGTGCGACGACACATGTGTCACCACTACGAAAATATTTTAACTGAGAAAAGAATACTCACTTTCGGAAAGGATAAGTGAAGGTGTAGTGATGCACTGATCCTTGGCCTTTTCATATAAAATACTTCTACAAACTTCAGATTGGCATTAATTCAACCTCATCACGTGACGAATGGTGACAGATTAAATATTTCTGTTGATGTTTAGTACACCCACTTTTAAAAGCGTTCAAGGGGCGGAAAACAACAAAAAATAATATCATATCTGCTGGCTGATTTGTTAAACTGTGAGACAGAATGATGTGGTACAACATGCAAAGGTTTTGGTAATTCTGTTTTTTTTTGTTGGTCCTGTTTTCTTTAACTTTACTTTCGGCAGGTGGGTTTCGCAATCGGGCGTGATAGTTTCGTTGGGATATCCAGCATCTTTTAGTCTTTCAATCTGGTTTTTAAGGTTGACCTCACCCTTGTGCTAACACGACTTCTGAAGGGTGACCTCAATACATGTGGTGTCAATTCCTCCTTTTACTAATTTTGAATGCCCCCTATCAAAAGGCAGAACATCCTTAGCCCTCCTGGGCTGATAGCACTGGCCAATACACCAACAGCATCATCACACTCGTTTGCGAAACCCTCCTGCTGAAAGTGAAGTTAAAGGAAACAGGACCAAAAGAAAAACAGAATGACCAA